>JALGBA010000290.1:930000-1575000 GCA_023970755.1 Azemiops feae | reverse complement strand
TAGATAGATAAGATATATATATATATATATAGATAGATAGATAGATAGATAGATAGATGATAGATAGATAAGATAGATATATAGATAGAGATAGATATAGATAGATGATAGATAGGATAGATAGATATAGATAGATAGAGACAGATATATAGATATAGATAGATATATAGATAGATAGATAGATATAGATATATGTAGATATATATATAGATATAGATAGATATAGATATACACATACACACACACGCACACACAGTAGTTGTGAGCTATTGGGTTGGGATAAGTGTTGGAAAAATCAGGCTGTTAAGGCATTTGTTCAAGAATCAATACAATGGATGCTTTCTTCAATATAGCTGGTATATTGACAGAAACTGCAGATCATGCAGAATAAATATCTTCTTGTATGCACAGCGATATGAACACATTCATTTTTTATCAATCAAACATTGTGGCATTCAGTCCCACTAGCAAAAGCATATCAGAACAACACAACATTTTTGGAGCCCTCTGAAATTAGGCTCACTTACTCAGATGAATTGAGTGTTAAAAGCGACAGTGTAACAAAGCTACATGTTCAGATGGAAACCAAGCGTCTTCCAGAACAGCTGACGCACAGAAAGTATTTCATAGAATAGGGACAGCTGTGGCTGAATGCAGCAAAAGCTGACAAGAGTTACACAAACTAGCAAGATCTGCACATCTGGTACAATTTCTAAGAGACGAACCTAGTACACTGTACAATGTTAGATGCAGAATTCAACTTCTAATGAATCTGTTTGTATTTGAGGGGTAAAGGAGAGCTGTTTTATCTTATGAATAAACTGCCACCTATCTTTTTTATCTTTTGAATAAGCTGCCACCTAAAGAAAGCAAACAAAGGAGTCCAGATCAGATTAAATTCTGTAATTATTATAATCTCTAGGTTTAACAAAGGTAAACTTTATATCATAACTCAGCAATTCATGGGTTGAGTACACCCATTGTGGTTTGTTTGGTTTTGTCTTACCATAATGTGCAACTCTTCCCCCCCCCCATTATAGTTCCTTCCATAAACTACATGTAAACGAGCCACAGTTTAGCTCAGTGTGATCTATGTAGTAGCAGTTTGATTTGGACTTCCCATGTGATATGAACCCAAGCTTCTGATTTGTCAATACTTAAGTGTTGGTTTTGAGACCTTGTCCAATGGGATCTTAGGCAAACCTGTTAAGTAAATCATAACTAGACCATGCTACAAAACAGGTCAGTGAAAACATATGTTTTTCATTTGGCCAGAAGGAATTACTGAAAGGGTCTCTTAATTACTCTTAATTACTCTTGTCTTCTGCAGTCTTCTGCAGTCACGACATAAGCCTAAGACTGAAAATCAGGCTTGTCAGATGCTATATTTTTTCTATCCTGCTCTATGGAGTAGAGAGTTGGTCTCTGACAAAAGGCCACCTGAAGAGACTAGAAGCATTTGAAATGTGGATTTACAGGTGGCTGTTACGTATAAGCTGGGTGGACAAGATCAGAAATGAGGAGGTTTTAAGCCGCCTGGGAAAGCCAAGGGAAATCATCAAAACAATTAAAAAACGAAAGTTAGAATATTTCAGACATGTGATGCGACACCCAGAAAAATACGGCATACTCCATTTAATCCTCCAGGGAAAGATTGAAGGCAAACGAGGTCCAGGCAGAAGAACATCATGGCTTCAAAATCTAAGGGACTGGTTTGGACAAAACTCAGCAGCACTTTTTCGTGCGGCTGCTGATTAAAAACAGGATCGCCAACATGATCGCCAACGTCCGATAACGGATATGGCAGAAGAAGAAGAAGAAGAATTACTCTAATGACAAGGCCTCTCTTTTCTTTCTGACCACAGCTTTAATTGCTTGTAGCAAGTTGCAGCAGCATCAAGTTCTCCTGGCTTTCCCAGCAATGCCCAGAACTGAGTTACAAAGCATTAAGAATGCAGAGAGAAAGTACTTTCTGTGACAATTTTCCCAGCAGTCCTTACCAGCTGAGTGACTGCTACACATAGCACAATGCCTTCCACTGAGGACAAAAAGAAACGGCATTCAAGTTGCCCTTCACAGATTCCAGGTATTTGGATGTTATTTATTCCTTGCAAGTTGCAAGTCATTCCAGGATGTCACAGCCAAATGAGTCACTGCAGACTTACCTCCAGGCAGTCATTAAAAAGGAACAGGGTGACCTGCTCCCCTCTGTCACAGAGGTCGTCCCCAAGTGCAACCGTTTCCAGGCGCTGAATTAGACAGCGGTGAGACGACAAGAGGTTAGCCTATTGGGCATAGGAGAAGCTCATTAAAAATAAAAAAGTTGGGAGGTTGCTGCATCACCAAGAAATAATGATAAAAGTAGAGAATGTTCTGTTATCACAGGACACACAAATTGTTATTGTAGCACAGCACACCTAATAAGGGTTCTTACACATGGAATAAGTACCCTTCCTGGGAAAGGAATATATTGGATTTCTCAGGATTTGGAACCCAGGGGAGGGGCTGGAAAACGCTTATGGGGGCTCCCCTCTTCCCCCCCCCAAAGCAGGGGTCTTCAAACTTGGCCCTTTTATGACTTGTGGACTTCAACTCTCAGAATTCCTCAGCCAGCATGAGGGAGTTGAAGTCCACAAGTCAAAAAAGGGCCAAGTTTGAAGACCCCTGCCATAAAGGGAGAGAACAGGAAGAGTGGAGTGGGGAGATTTAATAGAGCTGGTGGGTCCGTCATGTCCAGAGATTACAGAAAATGGTGGAAACAGCAGGCTTTAATGGTTACCTGGGTCACACTGAGGAGCAATGAGAAGGATAAGATTCCTACAGGCTCACTGGATAATTTTGCTGATTGGCAGATAAAGTTAGTCGTTTGTTCTAGGCCAGGGGTAGGCAACCTTGGCTCTTTTATGACTCGTGAACTTCAACTCCCAGAATTCCTGAGCCAGCTAACTCCTGTTCTAGGCTAACATTTCTACAACAGAAACTAACATAGTGAGCAAGAATAGATCTTATATTATCTAGGATTCTTTTGACCTTACTGAGACTAGATTCTTTGCAGTATATGTTTGTATCCAAGCCCTTCCTGGCCCTTTGGGCAGCCAGGTGGAATGAGTTGTTGGCAATCAGAGAAATGTTAATACTTGTTTGAAGAAGGAGTGATGCCACCTTCCTTAAAAGGAAATTGAAGAAGCTTTCCTGGATCCAGCCGTTTTAATGGAAGGTTCTCGAGAAAGTGGCCATTCAGCCCAAGAGAATCCTACAGGAAATCTTGCAATCAGGATTCATACCCAGTTATGGGATTGGGTTGGCATTGGCCATTACGTGATCAAAAAGGCAGCATAACCCTACTGTACTAATTGTACAATCTTTGATACCACTGACTACCATATCTTCCTCAACTGTGAAAGTTGGAAGCACTATTCTGCAGTGATTCTGCCCCTATCTGAATAGACAATTTTGGCATGTCACTATGGAGTAACAGATGTCAAGGCCTTGGTTACCCAAGGGCTTGGTGCTCTCCCCTATGCTAATCAACATCTATATAAAGCCACTGGGGTACATCAGTAGAAGATGAATTGACTTAAGAATACTGATGAAACTCAGCTGTATATTACTACCCAGGCCATGCTGAAGATTTATCTATTGTATCCTGCTGTAATCAATCTGATTCTTAAAGGTGCCACAGAAAACTTGAATCAGCGTCTGGTGGCCGTTTTATTGTCTGAATGGAAAAATAAGCTTAGATTTAACCCCTCAAAAGACTTAGTTACTGTACCTCAGTCAACATATAGGAACATTGGTCCCAGTTGCCATTCTAGATGGGGTTGGGCTCTCTTTGCAGGACCTCAGAGTATGACTTGAGTCTCCTTCTAAACTCATACCCACTACTTAAACAACAGATGAACGCCATGGGGAGTCTTTGCCCAGCTTTGGATGTTGCCTAGTTATAAGCCTACTTGGACCTGGACATTTTGGTGTTAATTATTCACATCTTGATCACCAGTTAGCTAAATTATTATACTCTGCTTGGGGAAGGCTTTGAAGATAAATCAAAATCTCCATCTTGTCTAGAATGTGACAATAAGATTACTGGTGACTCAGACCTGTTGCTGCAGGATAAAAACTGCCCTAAATTTGCTGCATTGGCTACTAATAGACCTTTGGCTCAATTCAAAATGACCTACAAAGCTTTAAATAGAAAAGGACTGAGTTTCACCAAGTACCATCTTGACATCCAATGAAAACCTCTCAAAGATGCCTGTTACCAGACTTTGGGGGAAATGGATTACAGACCTAGGCTAATTTCCAAGGTTTAAACTGCTTTACTCCCAGAGGTTTTGAAAAGCTCCCAATTGACATTTAGATTGAGAGCTATACGTAGTTCTCAAGTTACAACAGCAATTGGGACCAAGATTGCCATCACTAAGCAATGCAGTCATGAAGCATGACATCACATGACTGCATTGCTTAACAATGGCAATCCAAGTAGTCCCAGTTGCTTTCATAACCCAAGAAGTGCAGGTCATTAAGTGGGAAGTGGCAGGAGTTCCAAGTGAGGAGTGCAGAGGTGTCTCTGGACCATGCTGAACCTCCTCCTGTCAATGCCATTTGGACATACCGTAAGCTCAGTCGTTTTTGAAAGTGTATCCTCACAAGCAGTAGCATTTGAGTCCTGGCCATAGTACTTCAAGCAAAATGAGTCTGCTTTGGGGCCAGATGGGAGGAATAGAATATTTGCTAATGTTTCCACATATGGAATTTTACACATCCACAGCACTGTGTAGTGGCAATGCGGAAGATCATTGTTATTTTGAGGAGTTTAATGACATAACTCTGATTTCCTCTTCATATTAAGAAAGGTCTAAGCCAGGGGTAGGCAACCTTGGCTCTTTTATGACTCGTGGACTTCAATTCCCAGAATTCCTGAGCCAGCCATGCTGGCTCAGGAATTCTGGGAGTTGAAGTCCACGAGTCATAAAAGAGCCAAGGTTGCCTACCCCTGGTCTAAGCTAACCTGCTTGTTTTTCCACTCTTGCTTGATAAATAAATAAATTAGAGATGGTGGGGGGTGGAATCTTCACATAGCAGCAAACCTGTAAAAATCTCAAACTTTCAATTCCCGTCCCAGAGTCAGGTGCCACTCAATCAAAGCCAGGTCTTGCAGATTCCTGATCAGGTGATCTGCAGGGCCATGAAATCATGGTGCCAGGTTTTGATAAAAAAAACTTAAGGTTGAGGTTGTTTGTTGGGAGCTTCTAGACAGAACGTAGCATTGGGTACTGTGGAACCTGGCTGCCCTAAGAGTACCTCTGCTGTCGTTATTAAGATGCTCCTGGTAGCTTGTAAGAGATTTGGGTATTATCTTGCTTGGATTGTTATGCTTTTAAATCTGTTTCCTGGGATTAATATTAAAGCTTAAAATCTCTTACGGGTGTGCTTATTGTTTCTGGATCCAAAAGAGCCAATTGCCTGGGTACCTGATCCCTCCCAACGCTCGGCAAGACACACTGAGAATAGAAAGGCATGTCTCACAAAAACTCTAGCAACCATTGTGGGTGTCCACCACTTCTCAAATTCTCAAAATTCCAAATTTGGAATCATGCACCTCTTTTACTCTCCATTTTGCTCAAAATCACCATTGCATTTTTAAAAACATAACGGAGCACTACACTATTACTTACTGGGCAACCATCTACTTCATAAACAACATCAAAAATCTGTCTTTGACCTTCGGTCTTCCTTTTGTCTTCATTAATATGTCTAGAAGGGGGAGAAAAAGTTTGGGAAAACACTGATGAAAAATGTGGGACAAATATAAACTTGAGAAAATCTTTAAGCTGATGATGGAAAAAGATTAAGTTCCCTGGCCTGCTCTCCCTTTTCTGTTTTAAAATATGAGATTCAGTGAGCCTTCCATGGAACAGATCATTCAGCATTGATTTGAGTGATTTCATTCACTGTTTATTCTTCAGCTTTCATTCCTTCAAGTTATACAGAAAACATATCTTAGCATCTTAAGAAATGATATTCTCCTCAAAACTAACTGGAAGCCTTTTATGAAATAAGGTATCCCTCATTACACTACTGAAGGGTAGAGATTAGAAATTGTGAGCTTCCAGGAAAACGTAAGGTTCTTATCTTCAACCTGACTCTAAGGTTTACCTGGACTGAACTGCAGTTAGCAGCTATTCACAAATATCAAGATGATAACCACCTACAGCTTCTAAAATATAAGGAGTTATCAGTGCACAGAGCTTGCTGATGCATTCCATATAGTTTATTAGGCAATCAACTCAATGTATATTACTTCCAAGATAATTTATAAGGCTATGGGCAAAATAGAAACTGAACAATTTTAGGTTTGAAGCCATCAAGTATTGGAAGTCCTATAAAACCATTTCAGGTTGGCTATAGTTAAGTAAAAACAAAATCCAGAACACATTGGTTCTTCTCTCTTTCAGTCAACACAAAATCTGATAGGATCTTGGGGATGTTTTTCAAGGTGAATAGGAAAGGCCATGTCCCTCAAATCCCCATTTAGCCTCTGTGCAGATTCATCCACCTCCAATCTTCTAAGGAATCCCCAACCCGCATGCCGCAACTCAGTACTAGGCCATGGCCCGTTTGGAACCAGGCTGTGGAAGCGGTGGGTGAACACGTGCACCTCCACTTGCACGAGCAGCGCACAAGCATGCACGTGCAGCTCCATTTGTGCGAGCAGCAGACAAGCACACATGTGCAGCTCCGTTTGTGCAAGCAGCAGGCAAGCATGTGCATGGGGCTCCATTTGTGCGAGCGGCAGGCGAGCGTGTGCATGCAGCTACATTTGTGTTAACAGCGGGCAGGCGGGCCTGCCGCTTCTGCAAATGGAGCTGCGCACACACGACGGCCGCTCGCACAGAACCATCCCCTCTTCCCCCCCGCCCCCGGCTGTCCACAAAGCCGGAAAGTTTGGGGAACACTGTTCCAAGAGCTCTTCCACCCACCCTCTCTCTTTTCCACTCACCTACTAATGTAATGGCCAGTGCACCCATTCCTTCCTGCAATGGTCCAAGCTCAGCCTATCCCACCAGCTTGCTCATCTTCTCTCTCCTCTTTCCCATGGCTGCCAATGGCTGCACATACCATCACCAAGGAAACGTCCCAGTCTTGGGTTTTTTTCCCTATGACCCTCTCCCCGGCTTGACTTTTCTGCCTTCTGTTCTCCAGTTTTCATATTCAAAAGAAAATAACCCCAACATTTTGATGCAGGAACCAACCACTCAAAACCCCATGTTCCACACACAGAACGGTTTGGACACAGAATGTTTCAAACATCCCTAATCATGTGTTATATTAATTTTGAGACTAGCGTCAACTAGCGTCATCAGACTTACGTCATCACTTCCTTTAATGACTCAATGGCGCTCTCTAGGGTGGCCTTGTCAGGATTGTCTTCTGCAGTGTGTTTCCTGAGGTCTGCAACAAGGAAAGATTGAAACAGAGCAACTGTGCATAACAACATCCCACATGATGCCCCTAAAAGTGGACATTTCTGAGAGTCTGTCACCCCAGAAATCTAGGGTACTTGAATTCAAGAATTTACCAATTGAAATTAGAGGGCTGATGAGGCAGAAATCTTGCAACCTTAGCTGTTCACTATTGACTTTTAAGGCATACACTTATTTTCCTAAGTGGATAAAAACTGAAATATTTACCAAATGCAATTTGATCTCACTCCCGTGCGGGGGGGGGGGGGCATCTTGAGCATGGGATTACAGCAAAAACTGTATCAAACCTACATTTACTACAAAACTCATGAAGTGAACTTCAGTAAGGTGTTTATCTCTAATCTATTGCATAGGATTATTATTATAAGAAAAAATAGGAATTGGGGAGTTATTAGTCACACGGAATATGGAAAAAAACAGAGGGAGGACCACAACATAACGTAACAGTGAGGATAAGTGTACAATTACAGGTTAAAAGTCCAGGAGATTTGAGGGGAAGAGAAGACAGAGACAAAGCAGGACATTCACAGCATGATTTTCCATTGAGCAATAGACCAGCACTTTCTAGAATAAAAAAAAAATCCTGTTTTTTAAATGTACTTCTGAAAGTTTAAATGAACTGATTTTTACCATCATTTCTCTCTTGCAGTTATATATTCTTCAATTCTTTTTATAACAGCCCTGTACTACTTTAAAGTATATAATCTGATGCAATTTAGGCCTAAGTGGTTATACCTGGCTTAAGCTAGCAATGAATTGAAATAGCTTCTGTGTTTCTTGATGACAGAGAACTTCAGGGCCCGCATACTAAAAGAGCATCTGAAGTGGCTATTACGTTACATGCCGTTATCCATCTTAATTAGAGTATAGTTCATAGACCTTACCATTCAATTAATGCTGAAAATTAAAATTAAAGCAGATTATTTGCAAACACAATACATTTCATATGCCTGTCGTATATAAAAGATATTTTCTAGTTCATTTTTTTAAGAGAGTTCACAGACCTAGTTGGACTTACTCAGTGAAAAGAGCTAAAATTACACCCCAAGCATTTATTCATTCATTCATTCATTGGATTTATATGGCTGCCCACTCACTCTCAGTGACTCTGAGCGGCTTACAAACAATAAAAAAAAACCTCAATATAAAAGGAATAAAAACAATAACTCCCCACCCCTCTGGCGATAACAATTAATCACATGAGCTGCTTGATGGGTTCCATCCCTCTCTGGGTTCCTCAAGTCTGTTGGCAAAACCAGGTCTTCAGGGCCTTGCAAAGTGTGGGGATGATGTTACAAAGGGAGAGAGCTGCCATAGAGAAGGCCCTTCTTCTGGGTCCTGCCAGATGTAGCTTCTTAGGAGACGGGACCCATAACATTCCCTGCCTTCCCGCTCTAGTGGGTTGGGTGGATGTAACCGGGAAGAGACAGTCCTTCAGATAACCAGATTTGATTTGATCTACAAATGGTAACCAATTACTTCAATCACTGGTCAAACCAGCTTCTGAACATACCATTTAGAAGAAGGGCAACACTGGGTAGTCTCTGTACTGGACGGATAAGGAGTTCTGCCAAACTCTGGCGACCACATTCTGGCTTAGCTTCGTTTATCTATTGCAAAAGAAGTTGTATCATTATTTCTAGAAAGTAACCAGTTTTTTTTTTTCTTTTTTAAAAAAAAATCTCTGCAATGTCAGTGGCTCCCACGCTTATACGCCACTGAGTTTTTAAAAATGTAAGTTTGACATGTTACATAGGTTGTTAATTGCTTATCTGGGAACCTGGCTGGAAGATATTTACTAAATTATTGTGTAAAAACGATTAAATCAGTAGTTTGAAAGCCACATCTTTCTTCACTGCTAATTCCCCATTAATTATTTGAGTAGTAGGGGCTCTGTTTTATTACTCTGAGTATGCTGTTACACTCTATTCAAAAGAGAAAAATGGAATGCCTAAATAGCTCTCATCTCTCCAATGTTGGCAAGAACAAACAAATAAAGCAAGCAGAAACTTTTTTTTAAAACTGAGCCAGAGGTCCAGATCAATAGTAAGAGGTCATTTTGAGTCTACACCAGTTCCATGCAAATAAGATGGGCAGAAGAGTGGCTATAATCTGGCATGGAACCAAATATTATAACAACGTTGTTCCGGATATAAAAGGTTGAGAAAATGAGGGTTTTTTTCCAGCTTAATAGCCGCAAAGTTCATCCGTTTTTAACCCTTGCGCTGGTTTCTGATGTACACATAGGAAGAGATTAGCTTTGCAGGACTTATTCTGCTGGGCCTATTAAATTGAGTCATGTGAAAATCACAGGAAAAAGGAAAAATGAAGTAAAATGAAGACTCAGAGTGGAGCTAATTGTGTACTGATGACCAAGATCGCCTGAGGATAGCTTGTGTTTACAAGTAGCAATTAGATTAAGACTGTAAGCTCTCGACAGAGAAAAATGTTGTTCTTTCTATAAGCGCAAACAAGAAACTTTTGCCAATCTAGCTTATGCCCCTTTAAAACACATTAGGATCATTATATTTTACACAAAAGTAAAGTGCATAGTGTTATTCCACCAACCTATTCTGAATTTCAAAGTTACACCTTTCCCTATTAGAGCAGCCAAGATGGCATTCTAGCATATTTGTGCTTCCATGGTGCTCAAGTCTTAATTGCTTATTTCAGTTTCAAAACTGCACCTTTCAGGAGACAGAGCGATGCATTACAACCAGCAAATGAATACTTGCCTTTAAGAAAGCATGAAACCTGGGCTTCTGCTTTTCACACTTGGTAATGGTTTCCTTGCTCATTTCAAAGAAGTTCACAAAAGGAGGATATGTTTTCACCAGGTCTTTAGACTGAAAGAATCCCAAATTTTTATTTACAACATGCATGTGGTTGAAAAATTAAATAATATCAGTGCTTCACAGCAAGCAATTTGAAGTCAGTGTGTTTGCTGAAGTAGCTCTGTGCCGTGGGTAAAGCTGACCTCTGCTGGTGTTAGTTCATTAAACCTGCTACTGTAACAAACACCTATACATATTTGCAAAGCAAATGCATAAATGCTTACGCTTGCCCAAGTAGACATAAAAGCACAGGGCAGTATATGCACATTGCTCTGCCAATAATCCCTCTAAAACTATTCTGTACCCTACCCTTATGTAACATCCCAGATCCTTGCAGGTTAATAAACTTTAATTCTCTTTATTTCATACTACAAGCAAGACCTTGCCTAAGGATCATTAGCATACAGTTGCAATCATGTTTCTGTAGAAAGTGATTTAACTCTATTGAACACAGGTTCATGATTCAGTAAACTGAAAAGCATGAATAGGTGTCCCTGGTCCAAATGTCGCCTAATAATACTAATAGAAAGAGTAGAGCTACACTGCGTTCTCCCAATGCCTTCAAGACAAAAGGCTCCCTCACATGACCGAGGGGTAGACGTGAAGGGTCCACTTTATATATAAAATAACAGCATTACTTCGTAGCTAGTGCAAAAACCAAAACTTACATATTTAAGTATAACATCCCCAATGCTTTGGTCTTCAGTCCAGCTTATCATAAGGTCTTCAAGGTCTTCCTAAAATAGCAAAAAGATGGCACTCTATTCATTTGCAATGATTCGTAGTTCTAAAAAAGCAAGCTACATCAATGTTTGAACTTCTAAACGAATTTTCGTTCAATGTGATGCTTGGAAGCAGGAGAGGAAGGGAAAGGGAAAGTAAGAAAAACTTTATTTTTAATATTTAATCAAGTGAATATCGGGGAGCTCCGTCAGTATGGATGCCGTGAAACAACAGCATTACCAATACTGCATAATGCTCGAAAACAAAATTTAAGATTTAGACTCATCAGCTATTGGTGCTCAAGCAAACTGTCAAAATATTAGAAAGTTATTTATACAAGATGTTGGGGTTGTATGCTGGAGTGGTTTCAGCTGTTGGAGGAGGGCTGGAGAATCTCAGGTTCAAATAGGTTATAGAAGCCATGGGTGATCTTGGGCCAGTCACAATCTCTCAACCTAGTCCAGGGGTAGGCAACCTTGGCTCTTTTATGACTCGTGGACTTCAACTCCCAGAATTCCTGAGCCAGCATGGCTGGCTCAGGAATTCTGGGAGTTGAAGTCCACGAGTCATAAAAGAGCCAAGGTTGCCTACCCCTGACCTAGTCCACTTTACAGAACTGCTGGTGCCGGAAGAAAGGAAAGAGATGAATTTAACAAAGTATGATGACACCAGGGCCACTTCCAATTCTGCTCCTTTCTTATTTACTAATGAGGTCATGAAGGAATATTAAGGTTTTTCCAGGGCAGCACAAGCAAGGTGTTTGAGCAAAATAATATTCACAATATAGACGGTTTTAAAATGGTACCACCTTTATCTTAATATGTACATCAAGGATATCTGGAATACTGCCGAATATTGTTTTGATTTCTTCTGGTGCAAGAATAGGGCCTCCGAGCTGTCCTTCCTTTTCCAAAGGGACTTGAAAGACCTGAAGAAAAAAAAGTAGGTCAGCAATGTTATGAAAAGCTGTCCGGCCAGTCCACATGCTCAGCTCTGGATGGAGCTGATAGCTCGGACTCTACCCAGAATTAAAAGATTATACGGTGGTAAAAAAAAAAGGGGGGGAATTAATATTAGCAAATTATACGTGGACTATGGTAGAATGACTGTATTTACATACATGCACTGGTGTTTTGTGTATGTTGGTGGGTCAGCCAAAATTTGATAAATTAACTTTCCCATCCCTTTTGTTCCCGTGACTCTCTTTCTCTCTCTCTCTCTCTGACGATACTGTCCTCTAAATCATATGCTGGGCTTGTCCTTTAAAGCAGAGATGTAGTTTCATCTCCTTTTAAAAATAAACCTCCATAAAAAGCTGAGACATTCAATCCCCAATATGGGATTTAAGAGTTTTGTACATGAAACAGACAAGCCCAACAGAGGGACACCTCAGGCTAAAACATTCATGATGCTGGACCAATGTTTCTCAACCTCAGCATCTTTAAGAAAGGTGGACTTCAACTCCCAGAATTCCCCAGCCAGCTTTGCTTTGAAGTCCACTCATCTCAAAGTGGCTGAGGTTGAGAAACAGACGGATCCCATAAATCAATTTCAATGCAGACATGCTGCATGGTGGGTAGATGCCAAAGATTGCTTAACGTAAGCAAGATACTCAGAAAGCATTACCAAATTAAAAATATAAATGAATGAATGACCATATCTATTCCTTAAACAGAAACCAAAAGTATTTTGACGGTGAAGCAGCTCTACTTTAGCATCTGCCTCAGTTAACATGTATGGAAGGATATGAGTGAGAGTTCTCCCTTCTTCCTGCAAACCCATCATGCCCCCCCCCACACACACAATTCATTCCAGGGACTTAGAAGCTCCTCCAGAACAGCCCAGAGTGGACTTGAGGTCAGAGAAGGAAGCAAGGAAATTGCCATTATATTCTTCTTCCATCGTATCTAAGAGGAGACTCTTGGAATATGCACAAGGAATCACCTCTAACTGGTTGCTGCAGTATCAGTCTTAACACAAGTCACTTAAAGCATCAATTTAAGAAATAATGCAGTAAATGAAGCAACCTACCTGGATTATAGTTGTCAGGATATCTACATAGTTGCTTTCTGTCTGATACAGCTCCTTTGCAACCTGCCACCTGGCGGATTGCTTTGAAGGAAAGGGAGTTGTGTTTTTGGATGGCTTTGCACAAGATTTAGGCGTGTCTGCGAAGGACGGAGAAATACTGTGACATTTTTCTTTTTTAAAAAGCGGGAAGCTTACTACGGAAGCTAGGAAACATTCTTAAAATAGAAAGGCCAATTTAACATGAACTGGGGCTGAGTACAGTACAAGTTTTAATGACTGCCCAAAACACCCAAAATTGAAGGCAAGAGGTCATCTTCAATATCATCAGGTGATGTTGTAGTTAGGTCGACTACTTTCTCTCTGTGAAATAACTGCTGACTATTACATCAGCACCATCAGGGAAAACAACTGGAGCGCTCTGAACTTGTACAATTTGCCGTAAGATTAATTGCTGGGAATTTTAGATACGCTATGAATTCCAAATAACATCTAAGTAATGCTTCCCTGCTAGCAACCCAAACATGAAACTGACATTTGAATTTGATTCAGGTTATTAGTCAGATCCAATTACCCAACCGTGATTGCCATCAACAGGCATAAAAAAAAAGGTATTGCTGTACTTATAGCCTTTTTGCTGATTGTTTTTCTAACTTCCTGCATTTCATGAGAAATCCCTGAATCATAGGGCTTGAAGGGACCTCAGAGGTCTTCTAGTCCAACCCTGCTCAAAGCAGGAGACCTTATATCATCCCGGTCAAATGCTTGTTCCCATCTATTTTTGAAAACCTCCCGTGATGGAACACTCACAACCCTAGGAGGCAAGCTACTGCATTGTCAGAAAATTTCTTCTTGCTTCTAAGTTGGATCTCTTTTTAATAAATTTCACCCGTTACTTCTTTTCCTGCCTTCTGGTGCCTCAGAAAAGAAGTCAATACCCACTTCTTTGTGACAGCCTCCACAACTACTGGCCAACATGTCCCTCCTAATCCTTCCCTTCAATAGGCTAGACATACCTGGTTCCCTCAACCTTCACAAAATTTAGCCTCCAAACCCTTTATCATCGAATGCTTGCGCTCCTTGGAAATGCTTAATTTATATATAAAACATCTCCAGGGAGAAAGCTGATTTGCAAGTGGATTCTCCAAACTGATCCAATGCTCATTCTGAAATTGTCCCTTTGGTGCACTGAAGTTCTGCATTCTAAGCAAACAATCCTTTCTACCTAAAAACACTGTCAGTCAACCCACCATCACCTTGTGAAGTTCTCAGCATGCTTACAGCTGGAGGTTGTTGACACAAGACATCTTTCAAAACCGGGATGGAATGGAAGCTGACACGATTTATTTTATGTTCCATTGGCAAAAGAAAATATTTTTGGAGATTCACTTGAGGTGTTCCATTAACTAGGCTTTCAGGTATATTACTGCTAGTTGCTGTTTGTTGTAGACTTTCTAATGAGTTTATATAACATTTACAAGAAACATTATGCAAAGAAATACAACTGGAGTTTCTGCAGGATCTCTTCCTCATCCGACTAAGCCTAAGGACATCATAGGTGCCTTTCTCTCTATCTTTCTCCGGGCTCCTCAATTCTAGCCTCTTCCCTGCATAGTTTGAGAAGGAAAAAGCCTGTTACTCATATTGGCAGAACGATCCAGCGGTGTTTTATTTTCATGAGGAAAATAAAAAAATATACAAAGATAGTTCAGCAATACCTCCGTTAGCCATGCTCGACTCCGGGGTGTTAGAGATGTCAAGTAAAGATCCTATGGAAAGGGAATGTTCGGCCGATGGCCGTTTCCGAGGCGGAAAGGGAGACATGTCCGCTTCTCGGGTTAGCTGAGCAAGGGTTTCTCTCAAACGCCGTCTCTTCCGGTTGCTGTTGGGAGTATTTAGAGAAAGTAGCGAGGGCGAGGTCTTCAATTCGGGACTGTCTGGCTACAGTGAAAGACAAGATGTCCAGATTAGTAACCGTTTCCCTTTGACAGCCCAGGTCATCTGTACAGATGATCACTTTTTGCCCTTCAAAGTTATTACAGGTAAGTCTTCGATTTATGACCGCAATTGAGTCCCAAACGTCTGTTGCTAAGTGAAACACTTGTTAAGTGAATTTTGCCCCATTTTACGACCTTTCCTGCCGCAGTTGTTAAGTGAACCACTACACTTGTTGAGTTAGTAACCCGGTTGTTACGTGAATCTGGCTTTTGCGTTGACTTTGCTTGTCAGAAGGTGGCAAAAGTGATGTACGTGACCCCACGACACTTGCAACCGTCATAAATAGGAGCCAAGCGTTGCCAAGCGGCTGAATTTTGATCACGTGGCCATGAGGATGCTGCAATGGTCGTAAGTGTGAAAAATGGTCATAAGTCCCATTTTCCAGTGACACTGTAACTTTGAATGGTCACTAAATGAACTGTTGTAAGTCGAAGACTACCTGTATTATTGGGTTTTTTTTCCTTGCAAGTTTAACCCGGGAAACACATTTGAGATTTAGGCCTGATTTTGCCAATTGTTCCCCCAAATTCTCCATTTTCTTGCATAGCAGCCTACCTTTTCAAATAAGTACATTGATTCTCCTGCTCTGGCATCCATCTGTATGCTTCCCCAGAACCACTAGAGGGAGAAAAAGTATTTTCTGTCATTTATTCAAGCCGGTGCAATTATCTATCAGAATAGCTACTGAGCACGGCTTACATTATAAAGCCTATAAAATCCTGAAAATGTTATTAAACACATGCGTTTAAGAATCCAGGATACTATATTTAGACTGACCTCTTGCTTTACAACAAAAAGGCTCGGAGACGACTCAAATGGAATATTTTTTACTGTGTTTTCTTCAACTATAAGATGAGTGCAGCGTTCATCACCAGCAGGCAAATGCTGTCCTCCTGTGGATGAAAAGTAATCAATTGCCTGTTATTTTATAATTTCTTTTGCAATCTACTGCTATGAACTGTGCATAAAAGGAAATAAAAAAGCTAACAATTGTAAGGAAACATCACAATGTAGTAATGAAACATCAAAGCTAAGGTTTGCTCAGTGCAGCTATTTAGAAAGGAAGTTACAAAAGAAATGTAAAGCTTATTAGTCTAAGTAAATGTAGACTTTTGACATCCTCTAGTAAGGAAGTGAGGTTTGCTCTGTTTATAAACAAAAACTGTATATAACAGTTGCAGCAGATAATAGCTGTTTAAACCAGATACTGTATATAAACATACAGCAAACCCCACTCCCTTCTAGCATTGAAGATGTTACCTAGTCTGGTAATGAAATGCCTGCACGCAAACAACCAAGTTCAGTGAGCATCAAGAACTCCAAAGAAACGTATGAATCCATGACCAGGAATAGCCATATTATTACCAGATTTCTTATTATAGAAATCAACTGCTATACTATATAAACATTAAGAATAAATAAAATTTAATAAAACCTCACTCTTGAAATTGGTATACAAAATGTCTACATTGATTGTGGTGTCAGTTATAATGGAAAGTCTAGGAAAGCCATATTGTAGTAAGGCTGTGGCTTAGTGTAAGACACAAATTTAGCCATGATTTAACAGGACATGATGGCTAAAATAAAGAATGGATTAGACCGAATTTTGCACCCAGCCATAACCTTCTCATATTTACCTTGCATTTCTGTCATTTCTTCCATGTTCTTTTTCTCTTCATCAGAGAATCCAAGAAAACTTAAAATGCAGTCCTGAAATGGTGGAACTTTAAATTCTTTCCTAAATTCTTCATCAGCAGCACAAAAGTCACTAAAAGAGGGAAAGGACAGAGAGAAAGGAATGAATTTAAGGCAACTGTATTAAATTTTATTTCCTATTATTCTGAAATATTTGCTTTCAAGCTAAAAGAATGCTATGCAAGGTCTTTCTACAGGAAAGATCATACATACATGTCATTTCTTCTCTCCCAAGATCTATAAATCCACTCTGCTTTCATGATTGGAGTGCCAAGACTCACAGCTACCTGCAAATCAAGGGAAGGAACAACCCTTTCATTTTAAAGCACTGTTAACACTTGCATGAAGATACAGATCCATATGCCTATTTCATCTTCTTATCCTTTGTTTGATAAAGCCTTTAAGATTTTTAACAAAAATAGAGAGGCAGGAGATTAAATGAGTCTGGGTTTCAATAAGTCTTAATGATGTAAAAAATTAAAAGGGCAATTTGGGAACAAATCTGTACTTTACAAACAAGTATTACAAATTCAACTCAGGTGTTCCTGTCCATCAATTGAGCTATTCAAAAGTAACATCAAATTATGGTGTAGTTTAATGACCATCAGAAGTTTGGCATTGTCTCTTCAACCTGCATTTAAATCTCAGTTGCACATATAAATTATTGAGATTTTAATTACCCTTCTAAACAGCTTTATTTAGTTGCAAAGCAATATGCTTTAGCTGTTAAAGCAATCAATCAATTAATCCACATAAGAAACATGGAACATAGAACAGTTACAATTCTTCATTTAAGTTTTGAGGACACATTTTTCATTCATTCATTCATTCATTCATTCATTATCTACCATCCCTTATATTCGTATGAATCACATTAATACTATTATGCAGCCTTAAAGTCAACGTATATCTTTTTTAAAGAAAACAATTATTTGATATGCTGTAAATGGAAAGCCAATCACATAAAATACAAATTTGGTCATTAAAGGCATTTAAATAACAGCACACTGTAAACAAATGTATTTTACTGGGGGGGAAAGTGCAAAAAACAAAACAAAACAGTATTACAACCCAATTATGAGATGCCCCTTGTCCATAGCCAATTCTTAGGCACTGGCTTGCTATATAATTTCTATATTAGGGCATTTGCTGCATTTTTCTGAAGGATAGCATGAGCTTGCCCCTGATGGATTACAAGTGATCAAATTATCGAATTAACATACAAATTCTATTCAATTTTTCAAACATGCTACAAAATATTAGCATGCCATGTAGCAATAAAATATATAACTAGGAGCGTTAAGTGACTCTTGCACTGTTCAATGTAATGCTTATGACCACTTTTAACTGCACAAAATGTGTTTTTAGACACTATCAGAAGAGTTCCAAAAGAAGCATTATTTTCCCTTCATCACAATCATAGAGTTGATCAGAAGGAAGAAAGTCTAAGCAAGATTCCCTCATTCATGAAAGTAGGAAGCTATTATGTCAAAATACAGAGTATTGGAAATCATGGCTGTACTCACATATGAGGCTTATAGATAAATATCACTGCAGTATTTTAAGATTGCATCCATTGATCAAAAGTTTATTTCTATATCCCCTTGCTGCTTTCACTATTAGACCCTGAATTCAATACCCATTCATTGCTTTAAAACCTTGAATTACAGAAATATAATTCTTAAAAAAAAAAAAAAGTTTTGTTGTGTTTGTTGTTATGAATGAATCAATGAACCAAATATTCTGATATCTTCAAAAAGAAAATCTTCACTTAAACCCTTAACGGAAATTTGAAATTCACTTACTCTGAATTTGTCTCCTTGTGTAGAGTTAGCCACCAGATGTGTAACTTTGGAACTGAAGTCCCGCCGAATAATCCCTCCCATGTGATGAACCAAGGTCACCAGTTTAACCTAAAAGCAAAATTGGAGCACAGTTGAACATGTTGAAATAAAATTGCTGTTGGACAAAGCAAGGATGTCATTTACACTTCAGAGTAATTTCTCTTGCTGGTTTACCTAGATAAACTTAAGCTTCACAACTGTACAATTCAGCCTGAATTCCTACATCACCTTAAATCATGGCTTCTTTAGTGACAATTTGACTAAATCACAAATTGGCTCGATTTATACAATGTTTTTACAAACTACAATTGCCAAATACACAAGTATATTAAAGCCAAACTCAAAACAAAATGGTTTTTGTCTTTATGTGAAAAGTTAACCCTTTTATAATCTAATGAATATTATCAATTGGATTTAAAAAAATTGAATGGAATTTAAAATCCATGTCTGCCTTCTGTAAGCCCAACAAATTGCTTTTTTATCCATGTCAAATGAATGTGTTAGTTCAGATCAATCTAATGAAAGGCTCAGGGGTTCTCCGTTTCCAAATTCTGAAGCTCTGCTCTAATACCAGATAAGGCCAAGCTTGAAGATAATGTCCAAATATTAACTAATAGTCCAATTGTTCACATCAACCATATTAGTAAAAATTGGCAGAAAGAAAACATTCTTACCAGTTCATCTTTCTTCCTGAATCCTGTGAAGCATAACACAAGATTCACCATATTTGTGCAGTACAATGGACGACACGCGAAGGGTAGAGGCTGAAAGAAAATCTGATTAATACCATTTCCAAAATTTTCGTTTTTTTATTTATTAAACTTATTTTAACCAAAAAAACCACAATCAAAAGCCTCTTTGATATAGTGCAATTGCAGGGCCTTAAGAAAATAGGACTCTGAATTCAGGAGGAATAACAGCAACAATAATTTATTAGACTTGTATGCCACTTGACTCTTTGGATACATTCCAAAGAAGACCCCTGAGAAGTTTTAATCCTAGGCTGTCACAAGACCATAGTATTTCCTCAAATAGGCTGAATTCAAGCACACAGTATTTTAAAGATAATGAGTACTTTGTATTTTGCAAGGAAAAAAATGGACAGTCAGTGCCAACTTTTTAACACATGTTTGATGTGGCTTCTATTTGCTTTTCCCAAAGACAAATTAGCTGTTGGGTTTGTATCAATTGCCAGTTCCAGGCTAGACTCAAGGACAGTCCACGGAAAGCATCTGACAAAGTGAAAGACAGAAGTTAGCAGCATACGCCCCACCATTTTAAGGTCATTTTCTTCCAGTAAAAGACAAAGTTGCTATTTCAACCGAACCCATCCAAAATTGTTCCTGACTGTAACCTCAGTCTGTGAAATCAGAAGAGGCTCTGATCCAGAAGCCTCAAGAGAGAGAAAATTGACCTTATTCAGAACAGGGAAAATCTATCCTTATGACTCCTGACAATATACAGTACATCATCTTGCTTGGATTCAATTTCATTTTAATATCTCTCATCCAGCCCATTACAGACGTTAGCCAAGCATTCAGAGTACCATGTCATTATTTGAAGATTTCACAGAGAAATACATTGAGTGTCATCAGCCAACTGACAGCACCCAACTCCACACTCCTAATGATCTCTCCCAGCAGGCTCACTTAAATGCTAAAAAATACTGGAAAGAATGAAGCCCTGAGGGATGCAATATAATAGCATGTCCTCAGAAGCCCATTGCCGCCTATAGAAAGTGCTAGAATAGAAGGTGTTTTGTATGGTATGAAGCATCTCAAAGAGAAATGTGTTTCTCACACACCCCAAAAAGATGAATCATACTGACATTGTAGAGCAAGGACCTCATTGCAGCAAATTACATTCAATTCACACAGCCCCAGCAGCAAAGTTACTAAATATTTCTCAAAGCTCATGTTATTAGACATTTGGAGACATTATCATTTTTCATAAATAACTGTAGTTTTTTGAACAAATCCATACTGATGCCTATTCTGTACTTTGATAACTTGCTAGAGTTCATTATATTTCCATACTGGTAGTTTTAGTGTAGTTTTGCTATTCCTGCTTATGCGTAAATTATTTTAAATATGCTTCTGATAAGAATAGCAGTACGTTCAAGTAGAAAAAAAAAGGGTTTTAATTCAATGACAGGAAAAGCTATCAATCATATTCGCAAGATAAATAAAATATATTTGAAAAGGTAGCAATTTTCCATGTACTTTTATTGTTTTCTTACCTCGCCTTTTTTAGCACACTGAAATACCACTGGGGGCCCAAGGATCCTGCAGTCTGCCTTGTACAAGTTACTAAAAATGGGATCTTCAAAGTCTGATAGTACAAAGACAGCCTCAACCTCCAGTGATTCAGAGTCATCATATGTTTTCATAGATTCCATCTTTAGGTAAGGCACTTTAATATCCTGCATTGTTTCAATATAAATATATATTTATAAATAACACATGTTATTTATAGCAATAGCACTTAAAATTTATATACCGCTTCATAGTGCTTTACAGCTCTCTCTTTACAGCATATTGCCCCCAACAATCTGGGTCCTCAATTTACCAACTTCGGAAGGATGGAAGGCTGAGTCAACTTTGAGCTGGTCAGGATCAAACTCCTGGCAGTGGGAATGCAGAGTTAGCCTGCAATACTGCGTTCTAACTACGTCTCTTGTAGGTTTTCTATGTTGTTCCCCCAATGAAAGATCTAACTAGGCTTCTGAGTGCCGAGCCGTGGGACAAACACAAACATATGATTTATTTTTTCCCCAAATAGAAACAAGACCTATCTCATTTAAATTCTCCATCATCAATATAAGACTCATTAATTTTTACAGATTTGTAAAATCTGAAACGAAAGCAGGCATGTGAGCAACTTCAAAGCAGATTGGTGCTTCTGTTCACCTGCTTCCACAGGGTACCATTCATTTCTACCATGCCTTTCATTTATCCTTCTACTAAGTTTTGATAGTAGTGGCTTCCCTCTCTCTACTCCAATCCCGAATAGTGCAACACGCTGCATGCAAACAGACACACCCTTTCCCCCAATATTGTATGGATAATACTTATTATTTTTCTTCTGGTTCACCAGAAATAGTTTTCATTATCTTATAAATGGAACTTCCATTGTCTTAAAGCGGCATAGGAAAGGAGAACTTCAGTATGAGAACAACACAGAGTTTCAGCTGCAGGGATTTTACTACTATCAACAAACAAATTCACAAACCTCTAAGGCGGTTATGAGTTTTTCACATCTTGCAGCTTCCTGAACTAAAATCACCTTGGTTTCAATTGGGGGTATTTCCTCTGTTGAGAAAGGAAGGAAATCATCAGCCTATAGAAAACTTCTAAGGGTTAAAGGAAGAAAGAAAAGTGAAGAAACTGGAAAAAAAACAGGTGATTCGTCTACTACATACATCCTAGAAACAAATTCCCTGTATCCAAAGTTTCCTGAAAAGCAAATTTATTCCCAGAACAGAAATGATATTTTTGCGGACTATGTTTTAACCAATTGGGTGCAAATTGCAATAGGCCTAGTTTTTAAAGTGAGCAATCAGAAGAGTCATCACTACTCCATATAGACATTGGATTATATGAGCCGTTTGTCTCTTTCATATAAAACAGTATTATGTAATGCAAGGATGCTTTACATTTTTAACGAATTAAGGAAACTACCCATGAAAAACAATACGAAATCAAAGGTCCTTTTTCAAGAAGCAATTGGACTTTCTTTGTTTTTCCTTGAAAACATTTTGCTTCTCATCCAAGAATCTTCTTCAGCTCTTTGAACTTCTTGGAACTCTTCAACTTCTTGAGACTTTTTGAAACTCTTCCATTCTTCTTGGAAATCATTCAAGAAGCTTCTCCAGCTCTTTGAACTGAAGAAGCTTCTAGGATGAGGAAGGAAAAACAAAGAAAGTCCAGTTGCCTCTTGAAAAGCTACCTTTGGGACAACCAAGACTGAATGACTGAGAATCTCCATAGACAATAAGAAATCAGTTTTCAAATACAATAACCCAGTAATGATTTTACCAAATCCCCTGCATACTTAAAGGAATAGTATTAGCTGTCCTCAATAACTATACTATACTCAGGTTTTAATGCACTCAGTAAGTTGAGATCAGATTCAGGAACAAGTAACAATATGAGCAAATGTTTTCAGATTAGTCCTTCCAGTTCTGTGAATATTTATCTATATTATACTTACATCTATATAGTTTGCACAATTCTGGAGTAACACAGATCACAAGTTTAAAGTGACCATCTTGCTTATCACCTTAGTGCTTGCACCCGTATCCTTAGCTTTATTTATTTAGAAAATTGATATAGCTGCCTATCTTAAATACATAACTGGGCAGCGCATAATCCATATTTAAATAATATAAAAACCTCTATAACCAAATAAAATAATCCAGTTGAGGAAAACAATAACCAAGATATTTCATTTTAAAAAAAACATGTATTTTGGACTCCCCTAACATCCCAGCCCTAATACTTAAGGGGAAAGCAAGGTTTTAATAATCTCCCTGAAGGCTAAGAGGGTCAGGGCCATCCAGATGTCAGGGAGGAGGGTGTTTCATAGGCAGGGGCTTTGACAGGGAACACTTCTCCTTGGATACACAAGATGGCACTTGGAGTATGTCCATCCTGTTCAGTCTAGCAGAACAGACAGAAAATCAGATAGACAGTTCTGTGAATAACCTGGCTTCGTGCTACGTAAGGCTGTAAAGGTGATAACCAGCATCTTGAATTGCATCTGGAAGGATACTGGCAGCCAATGCAGCTCAAGCTGCAATGATGGTGCATAAATGAACTTTGGAGCACCTAAGACTGCATGCCCCACTGTGTTGTGCAATAGTTAAAGCTTCCAAGTTTTCTTCAAGAGCAATTCCACAAAGAACACATGACAGTATAATCCAGCTGGAAAATGGCCAAGGAATTAGTGACAGGGATCTGAGCTTCCCAATTCAGAAGCAAGTGCAACTGGGGCCCAAGACCAATCCATGATATAAGCCTGCCTTATATCGAAATTCAGTTCTAGAAACCTGTAGGATGCCAATACTTTGCAAGCAAGGTTCACACACTGAATTAAACCATACTGCCTGGTGCTACCATGAGAGGACCTACAGAGATTTTCCTCCCAAGTCTTTTGTTCAGGAAAAGGGATTACCCGAGTTTTCCTAGCTGGTCCACACTCAGCCAAATAATTTGAATAAGGAGCAAACAAACTACAGGTCGTCCTCAACTTACAACTGTTCGTTTAGTGACTGTTCAAAGTTACAACGGCACTGAAAAATGTGACTTATGACCGTTTTTCAGAGTTACGACCTTTGCACATGATCTCCACATGATCATGTGATCAAAATTCAGATGCTTGGCAACCGGTTCATATTTATGACCGTTGCTGCGTCCCAAGGTCATGTGATCATCTTTTGCGATCTTCTGATAAGCAAAGTCAATGGGGAAGCCACAATCACTTAACAACCCGGGTTACTAACGTAGTGATTCACTTAACAAATATCTCACTTAACAACAGAAATTTGGGGCTCAATTATGGTAGTACGTCGAGGACTACCTATAGTATTGTATCAGAAATGTGCATTGTTATTTCTAGTGAGCTGCAGAAACCTTTGCAATGAGCTATTAATCATCCACGGACCAGGATCGACTCAGTTAAATGCATTGCATCATTTGCTCCTGAAGCGGAAGGAAGAGTTATTCTTAGCTCCATGATTTGGGAATTCATCTGGCACAAGCCTTCAAGAAAAGACTTAGTGTTCCTGTTGACACTTTTCAAACATTTTAGTTCTACATGTAGACCTAGACTTTTTAGTTTACTTCTTTAGAACTTTTACCTCAGGGGGGGGGGGGAACCAAGCTAAGCAGAAAAGCAGCAAATTTTTCAAAACGGCAATAGTTGGTGCAGACTCCTCTCCAAGACCTGTTCTCAAGAAAGGTGGTTTGCAGGAGGAAAGAGTTGGTCTTCTCACTGCAGTGGTTGTCCTCTGTGCTGGATACCACAGGGGAAAAAAACAACCTTCTGATGAGCCAGTTTTAAGGAAGCATTCAAGACAGGGTTCCTAGGATTGACAGGCTGCTTGGGAAAACCACTTCTCTTGTTGGCTTGAACTGCCAGCTTCGGATAGCACCAGAGTCCAAAAGCTCTGTGTTCCTTGTTTGAGCTATTCTTGGTGTAAGTAGTGTATCTTATCCACTCAGTGGTTCAGTGTGAGGCCTCCAATCCTCTCCTGCACTGGTGAGATTAGAGGACTTTGTGCTCTTTGAACTGGGTTGTTTTCTTGCAGATGTTTCATTATTCAAATATTGTAGGTAACATCATCAGTACTCGTGAGATTGTTCCAAGAAGGATTGAGTCTTGTAAAACGTATTTCATATTTTGCATTACATTTATTAAAATCTTTCTAGATTTTACCATCTTTACCAGTTGAATAGCAAGCCCCGACAGAGAAAGCCTCCTTGTTAGTGAAATATTTTACGGAACATCCATTCACAGATCACCCAGCCATCCTCCCCCACTGTTTCCTCTTAACTGAAGAAAACAATTCAGTTATGGCATGTATCTATGTAATGTATCTATGATTTAATATCTAAGTTGCCTTTCTATTGCTATTTATTATTTTTACTGAAGTTCGTAGCACCTTAAGGTTCCATTCTGATGCCAAAAAGAAAAATAGAAGCTTTTTTACTTCGATAAATAAATGCAACGTATAAGCTTGTGGGCAGACAGACTACATTATGATTTTTATTGTCTTCATGCCTAGGGACATTGGTTTCTATTATAAATAAATTACAAACAAGCGTGCATTTGAATGTTTACATCCCGTACACTAAACACATGCAGAAAGAACCACTAGCCTAAAAGTACAGTGTGGGGGGAAGAATATACTAAAATAAAAATCTACATTACCTTTACAGTCAGAAGCATCAGAGGTGAATACATTTTCCTTGGAATTTTCTATAATTTTTGAGTCAAGAACAGAAGAATCTGCCAAGAGGCTTTTCGTATCAGACATGAATGTAGTGTTCTCAGTCATGGTCAAAATGGCATCCCTCTTCTACAGCTGCACGAGAAACATCCAATTCAAAAATATGACAATAAGTAGAGTAATCTGCTTAAGATGGTTAGCGACACTGCAATTTTGAGGATTCTCACATTTCATTACTAAGGTTTTCTCTTCACAACCAGTATCAAAGAATCCTCCCCGCCCCCATTTTATATTTCTACTGCTACTGACTGCTGTTTCCATTCAAGTCTCCATTACAATATGGAGACTCCAATAGGATTCCTAAGATATGCAGAATCTCTCAGCTGAACAATTACCTTTTAAATAACAGGAAAGGCAGAATTAAAGGTAATATTTAAATGTGTCTGGGAAGACATGTATCTTCATAACTTACAATTACTGAGATTGTAGTCTGCCAAAAAGATGTAGATGACCCAGCTGAAGGAAATTATATGGCCCCCTGGAATTCATCATTCATAGAACTGGCAGAATAGCCCAGAATAAAGTAAGGACATGCCATTGATATAGAAAGGCAATCACTTGCCAACTCCATGGAAGAATATAATCAGACTTGGTACAGGTTAAAAAAGGGTTCTCAAATATTCTGAAGCATACATACAACATATAACCTTTAATAGTGGACCACTGGTAAAGGGAAACAATTTATTAAGACTGAAATTGACCTACTGCTTTTATTTTGAAGCTATAACTAAAAATCATTTCTTTAAAAAAAAATAGGTTTAGAGTCATCATTTTATCTCAGAATGAAGTATTTTCATAATGTAAAAAGGACAATTTTTGTTGTGTTTTTTAAGTAAACTTCGGATACCATGTTTTGCTAAATACAAGCCCAACTTTTTAACTATAATTGGTCTGCCCAATGTAAAAAAAAAAAGTGTATAACTGATCTGATGGAGGATAACTTCTCAATACAATATTTCTTGCTCTACTATAACAGTAGAATACAAAAAATAGTTTTTCAAATTACCCTAAGCCTTAACAAATGTTTAATCAATGAAACAAAACCCCAGGAATTGTATCTATTGGAAGCAGTGCTCTCATTTTATTAATTTTTATCCTGTCTTTTATTTTTGATCAATTCAATGTAGCAAATCAACAGAGATTAAAACCCTATATGGAAAGAAAGATGCCAAAAAGTTAAAGCTGGCTTTTGAATAGGTTGAGGAACATGAGGCAATATTGCTGATGCACACTGGATAATTTACAAAGCCAAAGAATACTAAAAAGAGTCAGTATGTGCTTCGTTCATTATGGAAAGCTTTTGATTGTATTGATTGCGTCAAACTGCAGAAAGTGCTCAGAAAAGTAGGAATCCCAGACATATCATTATCCTCATGTACAAGTCAAGAAGCCACTGCACATCAGAACAGGAAGAAACAGACTGGCTCCAAGTTGGCAAAAGAGTTGGATAAGGCTCTCCCTCCGAGAGCTGAATGCAACAAAATTTCATTTTAATGTATGCTGATTAGTGTACATTTAAAGTGACAATAAAGTTATTCTACTCTGTATACACAACCCTTATTTATTCACCCTATTTGCTGAAGATATATTAAGGGAACTGAATAGGAAGATGGTTTTAAAATTGGAGGAAGAAACATCAACAGCCTGTGCTATAAAATGAAGATGATGCTACATTGATAGCCAAAAATGCAAAGATTCTTCAAGCCTACATGATGAAAGATTCAGTGGAAATAGCTTGCTATGGGTTCTGTCATTTTAGGAAGGTACATTTGGTGGATCTAATGGGCCTTCTGAGCTGTGGCACCAAGATTTGGAACATCCTTCCCCTGAGGCGAGACTGTCACCATCGCTCTTGACTTTCCAAAAGCCCCTCAAGATCTGGTTTTGTCATCAAGCCTGAGGAACACCAGGAACTAAACTGGTGAGGTTGCTCTGTTATTATTAACATTCCTTTGCTCTTTATTTCTTTTTCAGCTGTGTTTTAATAGTTTTTAAGGCTTTTTAATAATCATTATTTTTAGCTTTGTTGTGCACTAACAGGGTCACCTGATTTGCTAGATGGGCAGCTACATAAGTTTGAAAAATAAATATAAATAAATGACAAATAGTGAAAAAAATGGGACTAAAATATAAAGACCAAACTAAGGGCAACAGCTAGAACAGTGGTGGCGAACCTATGGCACGGGTGCCAGAGGCGGCACTCAGAGCCCTCTCTGTGGGCACGCGTGCCGTCGCCCCAGTCCTAGGCCTTCAGCTGGGTTTTATAAAACTTTTTCGCTTTAGGTCTCCGCCGCCATGTGCAAAAAAAAAAAAAGGTTCAGTCAATCAGTCAATTTCAACCTCTTGCGGGAAAAAAAAAGATCTTGCAAAGTTGGAATTGATTGATTGAACTTTTTAGTCCCACCCAGTCTGCCGTTACCACTGCAGCCACGCCCACCCAATGGGCCACACCCACCCAATTGGCCACACCCAGCCAATGGCCACACCCACCCGGCACCCGGCGATGCATACATGGGTTTTGGGTTGCAGTTTGGGCACTCAGTCTCTAAAAGGTTCGCCATCACTGAGCTAGAACAACCAGCCTTAGAGCTGACAATGAAGATATCAAAGTGGTAGTTTCTGCGTTTTGGGATCAACCATCAACAGTAACAAGCAGTCAAGAAATATGCCACAGCTTAGCACTTGGTAGAACAGTCATGGAAAGCCTTGGTAGACATTCAAATCTGTGATGTATCTATACCTACAAACATCAGAATAGTGCAAGGCATGTTATTTCCTCTGACACTCTCTGGAGGTGAAAGTTGAATCTTAAAGAAACAGGATAGGAAGGATAGGAAGAGGACACCCAGCAGCAGCAAGTTATAGTGGTTGTGAGTGCACCTTTGGGAGATTTGAAAAAACAGACTAGGGATAGATTGACATCGAGAAAATCTATTTATGTGATTGCCAGGAGTTGAAACCTACTCATCTGGACTGATAATGGGCCAAAGTCACCCAAGTGGCCTACATGCCTATGGAAGGACTAGAACTGTTCTGTTTTTGTAGACAAAACAGAAAAAGGGTGCATTATTTATGCCACCTTGAATTGTACGAAATAAAAGTGGATGATAAATCCAATCAATAAAATTGCAAAGGCCTTTGCAGAGATTGACTGAAGCCCCCTTTTTTTCTTTGACCCCATCCACTTCTGCCATCTTATTTTCTTCCCTTATTAAATGCCTTTTAAGAATGCATAAATTGCCTAGAGTCACTGTGAGTTGGGCAGCAGATACATTTAATATATTAGTAATTACTACAAATTACTATTATATTACATATTTTATAACATATCATTATAATAAAATTACAAATCTTAAAAAATATTCAGTTTGTAATGTTTTATATTGAATAAACACCGCCTAGACCCCTCTATGAGGGAGATGGGCAGTTGAGAAATTTGATATATAAATAATTTAGTAACTGATGAGATAACAGAAACAAGGTAGATGAGAGATTAAAGCTCACCTCCTTTCGCAACCCATAGCTTTCCAAATGGGGTAGATTTGCACCCCCATTCACCAGGTCGCCGAGGAGGATTTAATAACCTAAGCAGGTGCACACAAGCAATGAAGGGAGGACAATTTCCTCATTAACGTAGCCTATCACAGAAGCCTTCTGGCTTCCAGGTGAACTCGGTCTGACTCTTTCAGAACATCCCACGAGTTGCTGGCTGTGGATTATGGGAGTCGTAATCCCCCCCCCACACACACACACACAGCTTTTGAGAAAGACGGGGCGGCCTCTTCTTGGGAGGGCTTGCAATCGGACACGGAGCTACGAGAAGGGTCTGTAATTCTCCCCGCCACCCCCGCGTCACGCTGTGTCTCCTGACCGACTCGTTTCCCGGCTACACGCTCACCCTCCACCCGCCGCCTCACCGTTCAGGGCACCATCGCGGTCCGCGCACCAGCCACCATCCCAGAGCCACCCGCGATACCCGCACCTCCCAATTCAAAAAACGAGCGTCCACTCTCGGCCGGCTTCCGATTGGCTGTCTCGAGGAGGGGCGGGGAAGCGCGCGCGGCTCGGTTCTGAAATGCCGAGCTCCTATTGGTGGACGATTCCAGGAGGGCGTTCCAGGTCTCCTTACCTTTACTTGAAAATTCTTCAGAGAACGGGCATGTCTGAATGGGCGGTAGCCATGGCTTGCTATTGGTCGAGATGAGTCTCTTCCAGCCTATGACGAAGAGGGGGGGGGGAATCTTTTCAGCTGACATCCCGCTGTTTCCCGCCTCTTGCGGGGATGAGCTCACCTGAGATTGGTTGGAAAATATGAGGAAAGGCCTTACCTTTCAACGGTTGTTGAAGCGATTGAGGGAGGAAAGACCGGATTTGCCGTTCAAGTTCTACGGTTTCAGCTGCCAGGGTTGGTCCCGCCCTTGATTTTAAAAAAAAAAGTTCCAGATTTGCTCGCGGCTGTCCACGCAAGGATTTCTGGGAATTGTAGTTTTGGAGATTCAGATCCAAACGGAAGGAAGATAATAGAGTCCAAACATATTTTGCTTTTGGAGAAGAACGGATGGGCCCAGCCAGGTCTCCTGAAATTATTATTGGCGAGCCATGAAACAAAATATAAATATCAATATATAATATTGATATTTTTTCATGGCTCACCAATAATGTAGTTTAAAGCAAAACTTTATGGTTTACCAAGAGGTTTGGTAGCCTGATTCCCCGAAGAGATGGTTACTTAGAATTTAATCCTACAATATCCAAGGCTCAACCAGAATTCTCACTCAGGCACAAATAACCAGGCTCAAATTAGCTTAGTTTGGACACATGATGAGAAGACCCTACTCTCTGGAGAAGGCTCTGATGCTGGGAAAGATGGAAGAAAAGAGAAGAGGATGATCACAGCAAAATGGATGGATTCGATTTACATTGGCTCAGTGCACCATAAAAGAACAGGTTAGGGATCGATCATCACGGGCAAGATCTATGTGGCTGCTCCTAGATGAAAACAACCTAATGGCATATCATCAAAATCATATCCAAGGTAAGGTTCTCTCAGATTAAATACATTCAACCCATCTAAGCTGATTAGTGAATCAAACCCCTAAGTTTGTTCCAGATGCTAAACCATAATATACAAGTAGTCCTCAACTTATCACCACAATTAAGCCCAAAATTTGTGTGCCAAGCGAGACATTTGTTAAGTGAATTTTGCCCCATTTTACGACCTTTCTTGCCATGGTTGTTAAGTGAATCACTACAGTTGTTAAATTAATAAAATGTTTGTGTGAATCTGGCTTCCCCATTGACTTTGATTGTCAGAGGGTCACAAAAGGTTATCACATGACCTGGGATGCTGCAACCGTCATAAATATGAGTCAATTGCCAAGCATCTGAATTTTGATCATGTGACCATAGGGATTGTGCAATGGTTCGTAAGTGTGAAAAACAGTCATAAGTCACTTTTTTGAGGGCCGTTGTAACTTTGAACTGTCACTAAGTAAACTGTTGTAAGTCGAGGACTACCCCCTAATTGGGCAGACTGACTTTGCAAGATAGTAAATCAAGATTCATGCTGACTAAATGGGCCTGGTCAATTATGGTGTGAACACAATATCAAATTAGCACATTTTATACATCTGTTGAATTTTCAGTGAAGAACACAAAGATTGTCCACATTCATATGAAGGCAAATTCCATTGCACTTTGTTCATTCAGAAGAAAGGTGAAACCACGAACATATTTCTTTAAGGAGCATTTTATTACTACATATGTCTTTCCTGTTTTGTAAGTATTATTCTAGGTCAGCCATAAAGATATCAATATATTGAGGCGCCCTGTATGTGCCCATATCTAGGGCATTGATTTCTAGCTACATGTTATTGCCAAAGAGGAAATAGTTATGGGTGTGGCACAAAGTGAAACATTCTGGAGGCAAGGCATGCTGCTTTGGCACAAGTGCTAATGTTATTGTGGCTTCAAGCCCATGTTCACTGCCTTGAGTTATTTATAAAAAAAATAAAGACGAGATAAAAAATATATAGTGCCTCAACACCATAGTAGCTAAAATAGCATTGTCAATGAGATTGCCTATGGAATCCTATCATAAAGGGAATCCCCTAACTCCACCTCCTTGAATTCTAAATATGAAGCTTATTTATTTATGTATTTATTTTTTCTATTTATTTGTATCCTGCCTTTATTATTTTTACAAATAACTCAAGACAGCAAACATATCCAGTATGCTGAGGATGAAGGTTTGGGAGATGTCAGTATCAGTGTTCCGTTTATAAGGGCTTCAGGTGTGGGTGTGTCAAATGAGGCTCTTGTGGTGGAGCCCTTATAAACAGGACACTGACATTCCCTAAATTCCACTGAAGATGTTACCTAGCCTGGTAACGAAATGTTCAGAAACCAACCCACAAGCTCAGAGAACAAACCTTCAGCCTCATCCTACACCCGAGCTACAGATATTCGCCATTATTGCATATCCAGTATGCTTTCCTCCTATTGTCCCCATAACAAAAACCCTGTGAGGTGAGTTGGGCTGAGAGAGAGTGACTGGCCCAAAGTCACCAGCTGGCTTTGACACCTAAGGTGGGACTAGAACTCACTGTCTCCTGGTGATTGGCCCAAAGTCACCCAGCTGGCTTTCATGGTATTTGAACTCATGGTCTCCCACTTTCTAGCCTGGTGCCTAAAACACTAGATCAAACTGGCTCTATATTTGGGTCTTGAATGGTCTCCTGTTTACATAAGGACTTAATTGTGTGTAGTATAACTACATATGAAGCTATGCCTTGTTATTTCTTCCAGCATTAAGTTAAAAAAAAAGAGGCTTGATTTTTCACCAATCTGGCCATTTTATCACATGTGAATGGAAGATACCAAGAGAAATGAACTTACTTTACAGGAAGCAGAGCCCTTAACTATCTTGTGCTTACATGCAAGATGAATATTTTAATTCCTGTTTCAGGTCAATATCCTTGCCAAGCGTAATTATAATCTATACTGTAAAGTAATTTCAAAGATTGTTGATGTATAACAGTATTAATCATTGATTGACAGGCTAAAGACAACAAAATTCCCACTTATGTTATTTTTGTTCCTAACTAAATCCCTTTATATGTGTGGGAGAGTATGCATTTGGTTTCACCTGTGAATATCAAAATAATGATTCTATTGTCTGCTATTACATAAGACAGGGGTAGGCAACCTTGGCTCTTTTATGACTCATGGACTTCAAGTCCCAGAATACCTGAGCCAGCATGGCTGAGCTTGGAAACCTCTCCCTTTCCCCTCAGCATGGCTGGCTCAGGAATTCTGGGAGTTGAAGTCCACGAGTCATAAAAGAGCTAATGTTGCCTACCCCTGGCATAGGATGAGTATCATATATGTAATATACTTCATCCATTGTGTGCTTACAGTATCAAGACTTATGGAATTGAGTGGGATAGCTTCTGAGAAATTATACACCAAATTGAGCTGTACATTTCAGTGAGAAACTAATGAATTATATAAAGTTATCATTACTGCAGGATGGAAGAAATAAAAGACAAGAGGCTATTACTGTGCCATAAAGCTTTAACTGTCTTTTAGTACTGTATATGTCATCTCACAGATCATAAAAGAGCATGATGCATGCATAGATTGGTAAAGTTGCTTAGTTAGATTGGTTGTTACTAAGGGCATGTAGCTACTCATTTTTCAAAATGTCATTGGTAAAGTTTGACTCTTGAGCCAATACCATATGAGAAAGAAACACAGCCTTTTCCAGCTCTTCTTCCGCTGTTGTGCATATCTACTCAAAATAAAATTGCTGAGAACTTGGAATAAAAAAGGGATTTGTGGACATGAACAATACTTTTTTTTATTATTTCATAGTGTACATCAGTAATGCTCCAAAACAATTTTAAAAATGCATGTAGTTAACAAAGTACCATTAAAGCCTCTACTGAGTATTGTACAATACAATACATGTGATTTTCCCCTCATTTATTTGACTACATTTTGATGTGAAACTTCTGATAATAATATAGTATTCATTTTCAGGTATTCCTAGGAATAGCCACGCTCAAGCAGTTTTCTGTCATGGCAATATCTCACTCATGGAAGGATCACCAATGTTGAACTTTTATCTTTCTGAACACAAATCTGTTCAACAGTGAAACTGAGAAAGTTGGTAGAAAATCAGTTTTGCTCCATGAAAAATGCAGCTTCTTACCTACTTAATTTTAAAGCTATTATTGGCAGTATAATTTACATCTATGCCATGGAAGATACTGGAACTCGGATTCAACTTTAACCTGGAACATACATTTGATTCTTGTTTTATTTAGCCTTCACTTTGGCCCAGTTCAGTCAATTTTGTTGCAAACTCACATTTTTTTCTTACAAAACTTTCTTTTCAGTTCCCTATTTTATTTTGCCATGATCTGGAATATCTTATAGCATTGCTCTAAAAAAAAACATCTTAACTTTTCCACATTTATCCCAAAAGGTGCTTTTTTCAAACAGCAACTGGACTTTGTTGTTGTTTTGTAAGATGTTTCACTTCTCACCCAAGTAGTTTCTTCAGTTCTGACTGACTCCCTTTCCATTCCCCACCAATCAGTTAGAATTGAAGAAGCTTCTTGGATGAGAAATGAAATGTCTTCAAGAAAAAATCGAGAAAGTCCAGTTGCGATTTGAAAGAAGCACCTTTGGAGACAACCATGACCTGGATGACTGAGAACCTCCATAGACACTTTTCCACATTAAGATATTTTTCTTCACCAAGTGCCCAATCAAGAATTGGAATCACAACACCCAGTCTCTATCTATCAAAATTCACCCTTGTTCTTGTGCCCAAACTTTACTTTTTAGTTCACATTTACTAATTTGCTAACCTAAGTGTGCAACAACAACAAAACACTATCTTTTTCTTGTTTTCTCTTCTATGCAGTGATGCTGAGTACAGGACAAGGGAATGATAAGGCCAACCAGAGGTGATATACCCAGGTATCTTCACCTGATCCACAGCGGCAGTCATTTTTTATATTTCATTGTACTACTGCATGGTCTTTCTTTCTTTCTTTTTTCTTTCCGTCTTTCTCTCTCTCTCTCCCTCCCTCCCTCCCTCTTTATTTTACTTTACTCTTTACTTTCCTCTTGTTTTTCATCGTCTTTCCCCCTCTGCTTCATTAACAACAAAGAACTATTAAAAGAATAGTATTACTAAAACGCAACCCAACTCAACAACAGAAGGCTACTGGTTTAAAACAATCCTTTTTAGCATGCTGTTCAGCCTTAGTGCTTAGGACTCAGTCAGATTCTTTGCCTGATTAGACTGGAAATTATTCTTGTTTAATCCATCAAATATTTTTCAACATTCCTGAAAGAGGCTGAAATTATCTTATCACCATTGCTTCTACTGCTCAGATAAAGCAGTGCTCCAATATAAAATTAACAAGCTTTTCCTTGTTTAGGACTTGAGACATCTTTTTCCAGATGAAGGAAGGGGATACATGGATAATTAAATTTTAAAGCAAAAGATAAAAACTGAAAAACTGCAAATGAAGCGTGAATACATTCTGCTGACCAAGCGAAGCATAAAATTGACCAAACTGATTTAAAAAAAAAAAAAAAAAAAAAGGCTTCTCTTTATTTTTGTATTCAAACTCAGTGAGCTGGAAAAATCTTCCTAAATTTACAAATCCCTTTTAGTGAAAAAGACCTGCCAGTTTTCTTACAGCATCGGTGTAATAGAAAAAGTCACCTCTGCCCAATATCTCTCTAATATGCTCATTGCTTGTCAGCAGCTGTCTGACATTATTCAGGCATTTGAAGCTGGTTTATTTAGACTGCACATTTTGAACCAACACAATCCGAATATCTGTCCTGAAAAGTCATTTAAAAAGGCATCTAGTAAATAGAGAGATGTAAACTAACAGTGTATGGGTTGAAAACTGAGGATCAAATTACAAAGACTTTACAATTACTCCTATTGGATTGAAGGGATAAAGGGAAGTATATAGAACGGAGAAGCCCTCTATATACAGGCAACCTGATTTGAAACTGTCTTCTACTACAGCATCCCTAATTTATTCTTTTAAATGCCATACAAATTAGGTATGCTGTAGAAGAGAGTTTCAGATCAGGTTGTGTAAGAGTTTGCGACCAGTCATAGCAGGATGCAAAGATGTCTGACTGCCTTCGCAGTGTTTATTGCTTTTATACAGTTTTACAAGCAGCAAAAGGTAGAAGGGAGCAACAGCATTTTATTGGTTAATTCTCCACGCCAATCCTCCTGTTGTTGTAAAACTTAGGTGAGATAATGTACCAGCCAGTGTCAGTGCATTATCTCATCCTGACGATGTGAACTAACGAAGCATGATTGAGGTGGGCAGTGTGCTGCTCACGACCTCTACATGACCTCTATCTCTACATCTCAACTCTTTTTTGTTTTGTTAGAAAATGCATCGTCATAAGAGGGGTGAGGAAAAGGGTCATAATCAGGAGAGGAAAATCCTTGCAATTGCTTATACAGGGCATAAACCTGACCCTGAGGCAATGTGGGAGGGGGTTTGGGGCGAAAAGCTGTGATACATATGTTGCAAAAGGAAGGAAGACACTGAACAAAGCAGCATCTACCAATCAAAATAACACAAATAATGATTAAAGAACGTATGACATTTCTCAATAAGCCTGTGGGCAACCAAGCCCAAAGGCTGTCCCACCAAGATCCTAAAGTATCAATTTTCAAATCAGAGGCCAAATTGTGTAAAATATTGAGCTGGTGCTGGATGGTTCGTGACTCATCCAAAATGTTGAAACAACACATTCCTTCAAAACTTTCACAACCCAAATGCTGACTTTTGTAAAATAGCCTTTCTCAAAGCTTGCAGCTCATGATTGATTGCTGAGATAGCTGAAGAAGTAGCATTAATTGTTTTTGCTAAATTACACGCTACAGCGTTAATGTTTGTTGTTGTTGTTAGTTGCGAAGTCGTGTCCGACCCATCGCGACCCCATGGACAACGTTCCTCCAGGCCTTCCTGTCCTCTACCATCTTCTGGAGTCCATTTAAGCTCACAGGGATTGCTACCATCGGGGTGTACAAAGCAATTGCATCGGGGTAGATAATAGGCAGCGAACCCCCAACTATAGTCCCATAATTAAAGTTCCCATTTAATAGATATCCACCCAAGCCAGTGAAGTTTTGAATTACTGCAGAAGGGGTGCAAACAGGGACTAAACATGTAGAAAGCAAATGTTTCATATCATACACTTCAGATAAGCAAAAGACATCATTTTGTGTGATGTTAGCTAGTTGCACCCATAGGTTTTGCTTCATTCGTTGTTCGAGTGAATGTTTGGGTGGGATGACAGCTGCTGTTGCCAAAGGGCAGCTGTTAATAATCAGACACAAACAAATGATGGCTAAGGAATTTGCAGTTAAAACCGCAAAAATGGCAGCGCATAAGTTCTCGGGGGTTTGCTCCACTTGTTGCTGCTGAAGCACTGCCTGCGCTTTGGTGGTCAAGTTTTTCACATCTCCCCATGTCACTGGATGACTGGCACGACAGAATTAGATTGGTCGCTGTGCCGTCTGGAGAGTCACCCTTGCCATTTCTGGGACTGGATCCAGGGACTGATGCCACGACATCCTTGGCTGGGCGGACGCAACGCGCTGGAATCCACAAAGGTCCTGTAGGAGCAAGCACAACAGCATACCCTTGCCCCCACGTAATCAGAGGGACAGGCCCCAACCATGTTTTATCTGGTAATGCCCGATAATATACCAGAGGTGGAGGCAAGCTTGTTTTCTGTTGAAAGTGTCTCTGATAAGCAGTCAAATTTTCAATGGAAACATTCAATTGATTTAAGGTAAATAATACCTTTTGAACCTGTTGTGTTATCCATGACAAATTAGGTACTCGAGAGCCCTCCTTTTTTATTTGTTTGTGGAGGCAGTCCTTAAAGGACCGATTAGCACATTCCACGATATACGAGACCATGAGTAAGAACAATATTCCAGGTAGTACAAAATTGCAAAAAGGCCGATGAAGAATAGGCTGGGCCGTTATCGGTTTTTAAAGAAGAGGGCTTGCCCAAGGCTGTAATGGCCAAAGAAAGATGAGAAATAACATGATTAGCTGTTTCCCCTCTTTGAGGTGTGGCCCAAAGCGCTCCTGAATAAGTATCAATAGATAAATGAATATACTTCCAGGGAGCCAAAGAGGGAACATGAGTAACATCCATTTGCCATAGTTGATTAGAGGTGAATCCTCGGGGATTAACTCCTGTGTCCCCCGAGGGGGATGTCCCAAAACATTGGGGACAGGATAAAACAATCTGCTTTGCTTGGTCGAGTGGAATATGGCAAGCTTGTGCCAAGCCCCTAGCATTTTGATGGAAAAAAGAATGACAAAAAAAATAATCTGAAAATAAGGTGGGTAAGACATAAACAGCAGCATCAGCGTGACTATTGCCTTCAGAAAGAGGACCAGGAAGGGATGAGTGACTACGTATATGAGAAACAAAATATAAATGTTTCCGATCTTGTAGCAGCTTCTGTAAAGTTAAAAACAGAGCCATGAGATTGGCGTCAATCCTTGGTGTGATATAAGCACCTGGAAAATTAAAAATAAGTTGACACACATAATGAGAATCAGAGATTAAATTGAAAGATTGTTGAAAGCTAGAATAACAGCAGACAGTTCCGATCGTTGAGGCGAGGATTGCACTGCAGTGTAAGATATTTTCCAGAGGTCACCAGAAGAATCCTTGTAAGCAATGGAGAAGGAGAAAGCAATGGGCAGACAGGAAAAGAAGAAGTCATTAAACAAGCAAAGCGAGGATCTTTAGGCAAATGATATGCAATAGAGCCTACATAGTCAGTTAAAGCACACTGAAGAGATAAGTTATTCTGAAAATAAAATTGAAAATCAGATTTAGGTAGAGGAAAAACAATATTCATTAAATCAGTCCCATTTCGTTGGCAAGCTCGAGTGCGTCCTAAAGATATAATTTCAGCACCTGCCTGGATAAATGGTAAAACATTTTGTGAAGGGGTATGGGGTAAATAAAGCCATTCAATACAATATACTTTTTGCAATTCTAAAACAGCTAATAGGCAACTTACTAGTAGGGAATATTAAAAGAGTTAACTGACAATCTTTATGAGGAATACAATCCACAAACTGAGTGCTCAAGATGTCATTAATTTGCTCAATTGTGGCAAGTGCTGCAGGCGGAACCATAATGAGATCTCCAGGTTGTTTTCCTTTGGTCAGTAAATCAAATAATGGACTAAGTAAATGTGTAGGTAATGAAAAATATGGGCGAACCCAATTAAGGGTGCCTAGTAATTGCTGCAATTTGACCAAAGAAATAATTTTAGGCAAGCTCAAACGAGAAAAAACTGGAACAGAATAAGATTGCAACATTTTATGCCCTAAATAAAGATAGGGAGAGTGTAACTGTATCTTTTCCAAGGCAACCTGCAATCCATAGATACTTAAATCATTTTGTATTTCAAAAAGCCAATTAGGTTATATCTTTGGGGTTCCAATTTAATCAGATTCCATTCAGATGAAACAAATTTCCATTAAATAGGGAAAACATTTACAAATCTAAGCAAAACAATTCAAAGTCATTTCTTTTGGTTGATGGATATATATGTCTAACTAAACAATTTAAAACTCAAAAATTTGCAAAAAAATTGTCCAACAATTACTGTCTCTTCTTTCGAGTAAAAAAATTGCAAGCTGAAACTGCAAGAGTGGGCATTAAATTTCACATCCACCCCCCTTCCTCAAACCAGACTTCTAAGCAGAGGAAGAAAAAAATAGTTAAAACGAGCAGCTGCCCCCCTCTTCTTTCTGTCTTTCTTTCGCTCTTAAAGCAATACAGCCAGCAAAAAACGAAAGAGTCAGGAGGGGGGGGAAAGAAAAAGAAATTTTACAAAAATCTCACCACTAAAAAATAGTTTTCTCTCCTTCACATGCATGTTCCATAAAACTTTTCTCATGCAAACTCTTGCTATTGCGTTCCCATTTTACAACAATAAAAACTACAGTTTACTATTTCTTTCACAGCCTGGGATGGGTGGAGGGTGAGGGCTAACACACACACACATTTACACCAGCAAATTAACTCATTCAGTTCCATTCTAACTGTTTGCTTACACCTTTTCACATACAAATATTTCATTTTATACGTTTTCCAGGCAAACCATTTATTTTTAATTAAGGCCTTTTTGTTTGTTGTTATCAAAGAGGGTTTTGACCCTTTTCCACATCTTGGAAATAACACAGAACACCACAGACAGACATATATACACAAATACTATTAAAACAACATTTATTTAGACATATGGCTTGTCCTGCAAGAAGCGAGAAAAATCATGAGGTGATTCCAACCAAACATGTGGTTTTTATAGGGCCCTATAACCATCTCCTATTTTTCTCACCATTCCAAGCCCAAGCGTAACGTTCTAGGGGTTAAACATATATAAGACAAAACAAAACACACACATCAATTTGGGTTTGAGGCCAAAACAGACCTCTCCCTTTAATTAAAAAGGAGGGGAACTTTTATGGTTACTTCCAATTTATCCCACCAACTTCAAAAGACAGTGGGGAAAGACTAAAAGGAATATTGAACCTGGGGTCTTTTGCAGGTGTGAAGGGGGAGGGGAAAACTAGTGCCTCCTCTCCTCACCTCTGACAAAAGGGAATTGAATAGTCCAAAGAGCCAGATTAAAGGAAAAAGAGAGAAAAAACTTGCTTTCAGTTCTTTGAATTTTCTTTTCTTCCGTGGCTGTAGTTGTTATCAGATAAACTAGCCAACCGTAGATTTACAAAGTTTGTCAACGTTGCCTTGTGGAAGATTATTTTTACTACCACACATCAACACAAAGCACCACCAGACATTGTCTGACAGGGTTAAACTTAACAGCCACTTGAAGTTTTAAAGCATCCTAATTGTTCCTCTAAAATTTGCCTTATGGGGGTGTACAATGGCTGTGGAGAAGCAAAAGAATTAGCCTCTCCAGGAGGAGCTGAAGGTCCAACTGGAAATGATTTAGGGGTGACAATTTTTATCTGATCATAACCAGGCAGGGGCTTGTAGTTAATTGTTGCCCTGCTGAGACATCAGAGCCAAATTTTTCCACTGCTTGACGGCCATTGATGTAGTATCTTTACTGGAGCCTGGGGTTCAAGATGTAAAGTATGCCCTATTTTTATCCAGTCCTGTAAACGGAGCGTCCCGCGTTCCGGATACCAAGGACAATGTTTCCCTACCTCCTCCACCAGCTTCCTTATCTCTGCCTCAGGCACTGTCACACCTGATTTATGTAACAGGAATCGAAGTTCCTTTATATGCTGGTGTTGAGATAGATTGCAACCCATTACTTACCACTGAGGGGTTCCGTAGAACGAAGGGGTCCCGTAGGACGAAGGTGCACCTTAGGGGTCTATTCCAGACGATGGTAAGAATGTTGATAGTTGCTCCCCACGGGGAGGGGGGGTGAGGGTGTCCCTGTTCGGGCGCCAGATGTAAGAGTTTGCGACCAGTCATAGCAGGATGCAAAGATGTCTGACTGCCTTCGCAGTGTTTATTGCTTTTATACAGTTTTACAAGCAGCAAAAGGTAGAAGGGAGCAACAGCATTTTATTGGTTAATTCTCCACGCCAATCTTCCTGTTGTTGTAAAACTTAGGTGAGATAATGTACCAGCCAGTGTCAGTGCATTATCTCATCCTGACGATGTGAACTAATGAAGCATGATTGAGGTGGGCAGTGTGCTGCTCACGACCTCTACATGACCTCTATCTCTACAAGGTTGCCTTTATATAGAGGGCTTCTCCGTTCTATATAATTCCCTTTATCCCTTCGATCCAATAGGATAATTATAATACTGTAGGTTTACAGATCATCTTGTGAACTTATGGCCATTCAACGTTCTGATGATGCTGGAAAAAGGGGACTTAGAGCTGTAACAACACCCCATAGTCACATCATCAAAATTTGGTAGCCAGCATATACTTTGAATGGTTGCACCATCCCAGGGTCATCTGATTGCCATTTGCAATCTTCCTGGGTGGCGTCCAATAAGCAAAGTCAATGGAAGAATCTGGATTCACTTAACAACCACATGATTCACCCAAGAGCCACATGATTCACTTACAAACCACAGCAAAAATGTTATAAAATCAGGCAAGACTCATTTAACAACTGCATTCCATATCTGCTAAGAAGGGTAGCCTTTAGCATTATATTTCAAAGTTCTGGTCCCAATTGTCATACATCAAAGACTACTTAGAATGATGTGTCTCAAAGGATAGCCAATACATTTAAATGGGTCATTTGTGAATTCAAGCAGGGCCATTTAATCCTATGTTCTCCTCTTGCAGCTATTTAGGCAGACCTAATAATCCAGTTAAGATCAGAGATCTTAATCATATGTCCTCCTTGCTTAATCCTTGTAGAAAAAGTTAAGATTACAAAACAGCTGCAAAAGCCAGGTATGGCTCTCCATTATGGATTTCCAAATTTCTGGAAGCAACTGACCTTACTCCTTAACAATGCCAACAAGAACCAATAAAGCCACATCCATCCCCAGGGAACAGGCTCCTGACGTTTCTTCTGGCTCCAAAGGAAGGAAACAAATCTCAGTTGAGCCCGGATGCTGGGTGTATCCTTGTCTTCCTGTCTGAATCAATAAGGTTGGTATTATTAATATCAAAAGCTACGTTGCCCACGCAGAGACAAGAAATCTATCATTTTGTATCTATATGTATAGGAACAATTGTTGCAAGTTTTATATCCAGACATTCCAATGTCTATGGATATTCTCAGTCATCCAGATCTCATCCAAGCTTCTTGGATGAGAAGCGAAACATCTTCAAGGAAAAACAAAGTCCAGTTGCCTTTTGAAAAAAGCATCTTTGGGACAGACGTTCCAATGCTAGCAAGCAGGGGCCAGGGACTCCTTAATGTTTCTCTGTATCATTCAGAATTGATTTGAACTTGAGTGCAAGATGGTTGAGTGTTTAATATTCTGTGAGAATTATCACCTGGTTCAAATTTTGGCAGGGGAGTCAATAAATGAGTATCTTGAGTTTGGTGTAGTGATTAAGGCATGAGGCTGAAAACTGGGAGACCATGAATTCAAGTCCCATCTTAGGCACAAAGCCAGCTAAGTAACCCTGGGCCAGTCCCTTCTCTCAGCCCTAAGAAGAATGTAATGGCAAACAATTTTTGAAAAACTTGCCAAGAAAACTGCAGGAACTTATCCAGGCAGTCTCTGAGAATTGGACACAAATGAACAGAAAGGAGAAAAAAATCAAGAGTCATGATACACAGTCAAAGGCCCAACATCGGTGGTTCCCAATCTTTTCTATGCCTTTCACCGCTAGGAAATGTTTGATTAGTGTTTGTTACACCCCCTGAAATTCCATATCACACCTTCTGGAACCCCCAGTTGGAAACCCCTTCTCTATATCCAAGGATAACAATGTCAGTAAAATTGTTAGTTTTCTTGCAGTGTTTTAGGACATGTACAATTTTAATAGAAACTGTGCTTTGGCAACCAAGAATAAATTCAGACCGATCCTTATGGGTAAGATGAGTAATTATGTTATTTATTCTGTAGACCAATAAAGAGGTAACATTTTAAAAATCTTGATTCGGTACTGTTACAATGTGATACCCTGAATGAGTTGGATCCTTTTTTTGGTTTAAGGAAAACAGATTCTGGATTATCTCCATGAATTGAAAATAGGTTGACCTTCTGAAATAAGTGTTACAGAGGTGAACTAAATTTGGAGTAGTTATTTGGCAAAGCTCTTAAAACATTCTGCCAGAAACTCAGCATGGCCTATTGCTTTGTTGTATTTAAGACTCTTTAAAAGCTCTGTCAGTCCTTCTGGGGATATTTTTTTGTTTTTCTTTTTTTAACATCAAATGTGGGGGGGTATCTGAATTACTAATTTCCTTACTTCCTGTAGCCATTCAGTAATTCCTTACTTCCTATAGTCTATTCAGCAAGATAAGATAACCTTTATTGTCATTTTCTTTTACTGTGGGCACAACGGCACACATCAAAAATGAAATTTAGTTGCCCGTTCTCAAAGTGAAACACATACATGACACACACCTAAAACATACTATATACAACATATGTATAGACCCACACCCCTACATATACATAACAAATAAATATTAAATACTGTCCATCTTGAATATATAACGGAAGGAGGAAGCTTGAGAGTTCACAAGGTTAATGCTGTATGGAATGAAACTATGGCTGAATCTGGATGTTCTGCTGCGGATACCACGAAGACTCCTCCCAGAAGGTAACAAGGAAAACAGGTCATGAAGAGGATGTGTGGTGTCCCAGATAATCTTACGGACCCTGCTCAAGCAGCGCTTCTGTGCTATGTCCTGGATGGGAGGGAGAGGACTGCCAATGATCTTTTCGGCCATTCTCACCACTCTCTGCACCGCCTTCCTATCTGAAGCAGTGATGCTTCCAAACCAGACTGTGATGCTGTATGACAGGATGCTCTCGATCGTCGCCCTGTAGAAAGTGGTCAGGACAGGGGAAGGAAGATGTGCTTTTCTCATGCGACGCAGAAAATGCAGGCGCTGCTGTGCCCGCTTTACCAGTTTCTCATTGTTGAGCGACCAAGCCAGCCTACTCATTAGCTGCACACCCAGGAATTTGATGCTGGTAACCATCTCCACAGGTGAATCATTGATGCACAGAGATGTGTGGCTGTGCCTGCCTTTTCTGAAATCAACAATGATCTCTTTGGTTTTTCCGGTATTTAAAACTAGGCTGTTTTCCTTAGACCAGTTACACCAGTTCACCAACCCCTCAACCTCCTTGCGGTAAGCTTTCACCTTGTCATCATGAATAAGGCCCACTTCTGTTGTATCATCTGTGAACTTCACAATATGGTTGGTGGCAAACCTAGCACAACAGTCATGGGTCAGCAGAGTGAACAGCAATGGACTTAAGACGCAGCCCTGAGGAGAACCTGTGCTCAAGGAAATGGTATTAGAAGTATTTGTTCCAACTCGCACATATTGGGGCCTGTTGGTAAGAAAATCAAGAATCCAGTTGCACAAAGGAGTGTTTAAGCCTAAGAGGCCCAGTTTGTCTACTAGATGCTGGGGAATGATTGTGTTAAACACCGAACTGAAGTCGACAAACAACAAACGCATGTGAGCATTTCTTTCCTCTAAGTGCTTCAAGCTCAGATGGAGAACGGAAAAAATAGCATCCTCTGTAGAGCGATTTGGTCGGTAGGCAAACTGAAGAGGGTCAAATAATTTTCCATCCATTGTTTTATTCCCATCCATTTGACACTTAAGAAGGGAAGCTAGGAATTCTGAATTTCTGTTGCCAGACTCACAGTATTTTTATTTTCAACAGAAAAGTATTTTGTTATTATATGCTGGACTTCAAAGAGAAAGAAAAGATCATTTTCCAAAATTTCATTTCCAAATTATCTATCAAAAAGCTTGATTCAGAATATATCCCATATTATACCAATATATTTGTGAAATACTAAGGTCTCTAATACACTCTTCACAGCATCACATACCATCCAACAAGGAGCTAGAAAGTATAATTTGGCTGTTAACAAAACTGGTTACAATTTACTTTGTAAAAAAAAATATATTAAGTCTCATTCCTATAAGGGGAGCTCATGGAATACATTGCTTTAGTTGGCAGAACTCCAGAAATTCCCAAGCAGCACTTTGTCAAGACAGGAATCTGCAGGGCGCATCTATAGCAGGGCTTATCCTTACACTACAGGTTAAGGATTCTTTTGACAGCACCAGATTGTGCAAGTTTCCTTAATTCCTGCCTCGAGAAGTGTGGATGTTGAAGTTCACATGTCTTAAGGTTGCCAAAAAGTTGAGAAACTCTGGGTTAATGCGTGTTTTGTGAAAGAAGAGAGTGTAGGTTCTGGCAGCTGCTTCTTCGTAGCTCCCATGTTCTCCAAATTCAGGTATATTGCCTTAGAATATTAGATAAGCCTGGGAGAACCAAGATGCAACTCTGTTGGAGCACTCTTTCAGATTGTTGTTATTTGCACAGTCAGCATTATTATTGTTGTTGTTGTTGTTATTCGCACAGTCAGCCAGATGTTCAGACTGGGTTTGGCATTTTTGTCTACCTATCGAGTCCTTACCAAGGACTTGGGATAGGCAGATCTGGGTGTTTGATGGTGTTACAGATATCATCGCAGGATGGAAGCTGTTCCCAGTAAAGCTGCCTTTTGTAATTGACTCATGGTGAATTTGTCAATGCCAATGGTGTTCAAAGGGTGCTATCATCATCATCATTGCATAGGGAAAAGGAAACAAGAGTCCTGCTTTTCCTGTTGTCTTTCAAATCCAATCCAAGGCAATCAAGGCTAGTTTCAGTCTCCATAGACATAGATCCCCTCAGGCTGAAGTTTGAATCAATGCACCAAGGATTGGGTGATGGTGATGTGGAAGATCAGAGATGAGTCTCAGGTGGTATCAGCTTCTGAGCATCAGAGATGCATTGCTTGAAGCTTCCACTTCTCTCCCTCCACCACTACAAACCTCAGTTTTCAGGGAACACATAAAAACCTCACAGCACTTTTCCAAGAAAAGCCCTTGATGGAGTATACACACAGGTTCACATATGAGCAAGAATAGTTAACCTCTCCCATGACATGGTTTGGTTTCTTCAGTCTCTGCATCTCCGTAATGCAATTTCCCTGCTACACAATTTCTTTAGCAAGCTTCTCCCATTTTCCTTCTTCAGTCATCTGCAGTCTTTTCCAGATGGTGGGCCTGCCACAGTTTCCACAGGTGCTCCTCCTCCTCAACAACAGGTATCTCTTCCTCTCCTCCCACTTGTCTTCATAGTTTGCATGAAGGAGCTCTCCTGCTTGATGTAGCCCCTTCTCCTATGACCTGTGAACTTCAAGTACTAGGATGCTCATGTCCACTTCACCTTTCTCCTCATTTGTAACAACATACAGCCAGGCTCTTTTCAAACACCAAATTGGTGCTTTTTCCAGAGAGCGCTAGACCCATGCTCAGAAATAGCCCATTTGGTGAATCTCAAATTCAAAACATCTCGGTGCCTACATCTTGTTAGTTGGACACCTTGACAGGAGATTGAATATGTCAAGCCAAGGACCCACCTACATTAACCCAGTTCTGGGTTAGGAAGCAGAACTGGCAGACAGTTGCTTTCCCAACACCAGGCAATACTTGGTGAGAAATGAAACAGGGGAGCCATTACTTTAGTTCAGGCATGTCAAACTCGCGACGTCACGTGACGTATCGTGACTTTTTCCCCATTGCCGGCAATGGGGTGGGTGCGGTTTTGGCGTGACGCATCTGGCCCGCGGGCCGGCAGTTTGACATGCCTGCTTTAGTTGCTCTTTGTCAAAATAGAAAGGACAGTGTCAATCACCTCTTAAGGCTAAATAGGGCTTGGCAATGGGGGAAGGTGGCAAATTTTATGCTAGCCTCTTTCTCTGGCACCTCAAAGACTGCTGCCATCATCTCTTTGCAACGTGTATGGAGATTCTCAGTCATCCAAGTCATAGTTGTCCCAAAGGTGTTTTTTCAAAAGGCAACTTGAACTTTGTTTTTCCTTGAAGACATTTTGATTCTCATCCAAGAAGCTTCTTCAGTTCTGAAGGATGAGAAGCAAAACGTCTTCAAGGAAAAACAAAGTTCAGTTGCCTTTTGAAAAAGCACATTTGGGACATCTCTTTGCAATCTTCCACTAGACCTCTGAGCTTCTGCAGGCCACCTAAATTACTTTCCCCCTAAATTACTTTCCCCCTCAATTACGCTTAGGGATAATTCCTTGTTTTAAATAAGCCAAGGTCTTATTTTTGCAATACAGGTAGTCCTTGACTTACAATACTTCATTTAGTGACCATTCACTCAGAAAAGTGACTTCTGACCATTTTTCACACTTACGACCATTGCAGCATCCCCATGATCACGTGATCAAAATTTAGATGCTTATCAACTGACTCATTTATGACGATTGCAGTGTGTCCTGGGATCATGTGATCACTTTTTGTGACCTTCTGACAAGTCAATGGGGAAGCCAGATTCTCTTAACAACCAATCAGAATAGAGCTGCAAGGGACCTTGGAGGTCTTCTAGTCTAACCCCCTACTCAAGCAGGAGATCTTATACCATTTCAGATAGATGGCTGTCCAGTCTTTTCTTAAAAACATCCAGTGATGCAGCACCCACAACGTCTGACTTCTGTTCCACAGGTTAATTGTCCTTACTGCTAGGAAGCTTCTCCTTAGTTCTAGGTTGCTTCTCTCCTTAAGTTTCCATCCCTTGTTTCTTGTCCTGCCTTCTGGTGCTTTGGAAAATAAGTTGACCGCCCCCCCCCCTCTTCTTTGTGGCAGCCTCTCAACTATTGGAATACTGCTATCATATTTCTCCCCCCCTCCTTTTTTCCCCTCTAGACTAGCCATGTTACTAACTTAACTGCAGTGATTCACTTAACAATGGTGGCAAGGTCGTAAAACGGGGTGAAATTCACTTAACAAACTTCTCATCTAGCAACAGAAATGTTGGGGTCCATTGTGGTCGTAAGTCGAGGACTACCTGGTACAAGAATGTTGCGGGGCGGGGGGTGGAAATCAAAGGAGACAGAGTGCGGTAAGCATCAAAGGAAATGTCTAGGCTGTTTGAAAAAGCACACGCGGTCCTCCCTCTTCCGGCCTCTGAATGCCACGTCCGGAACATTTGTGCCCACCTGCTAGAGGTGACCTCCCTGGCCAGGAGCCCTTCCCCTAATTTTGGAACTCTCCAAAAGGCAAAGGTGGGAGGGGCGCAAGAACAAATCCTGCGGCTTTCGGCGACTCTCCTCCGCCTCGCCCTGCCGACGGTCCCCAGGCGAAGCTCAGCCTCCGGCAAAGAAAAGCAAAGACGGCCGGCTCGGAGGCGACAGAAGGGCCGGACTTCCTCTCGCCTCTCCACCCCGATTGGCTCGCCCGGATTATGAAAGCCTAGAATGGGAGGCTGCTCGCCGCCTTTGCCGCAAGAAGTCGCCCAGTTTAAAAAGGCCCGCGGGGCTGCGGACTAGAGGGCAAGTTAAGGTGACGACGCTTAGGCGCCGGAGCCATGAAGTCGGCCCTGGTGCTGCTGGCCGGGTGGCTGGCGCTGACCGCCTATTATGTCTACCTGCCGCTACCCGGCACCGTCTCCCAGCCTTGGTATCTCATGATGCTGGATGCGCTTTTCCGGGCCGTGCAACAATCGGTAAGAAAAACCGCAGAAGTCTCTTTCTCTCTCTTCCTCCCTCCCTCCCTTCCTTCCTGCCCGCAGCTCTCTGGGTTCACACGACACGAGCGCAGTTACCAGATCAAGAAAAGTGCTAGCGGTTGTCTTGGCCAATCGGGTTCACTGTTATCCGCGATAACGAACGCCAATTTCTGATTCTTCTCTCTTCTCTCTTCTCTCTCTCTCTCTCTCTCTCACACACACACACACACACACACACACACTCAGAGAGGGGGGGGGCTTTAAGTTGGCAAATGGGTTGCGTGAATGCAGACGTTCTTGGAGCGATCTATGAGACGCGGATTGGTGCGCTGCTGCTTTGTGTCTTTAAACGGCCCTTTGCCCGCTGGTTTGCATTGGGACTAATGCTGCTTCAACCAGCATCGGAAAGGCGTGCCTCATCTGGGTTCCTTTTGGGACGCATCTTCCTAGTTTCGGGTTCTCTGGCGTTCAGTTGCATTGGTCTTCCTGGTTTAGAAAGCTTTGACGTGAGAATCCTTATGAATCATAAAAAAGCTAAGTCTTCCGCGTTTGGTAGCCAAGAGCTATCAAAATACTTTCAGCAAGTCAACTGTCTCACTAGAGGCAAGTCTACATGATTAGACCACTGCTACACCATACTAAAAGATGCTTATCGGTCTTTTACCATGAGCAGCTGTGGGACACTCTGATCACTGTTTGATTCACCTTGTACCTGTTTATAGACATAGGCTTAAAACCAACAATTAAATCACCGAAGTCTTGGACTGAAGAGGCAAAGCTAAAGCTACAGGCTTGCTTTGACTGCACTGATCGGAAAATTTTCAAAGATACCTCTGCAGAGTTGGATGAACTCTGTGAAACCCTATGTGTGCCAACCAGGAACTTGCGAATATACAATAACAATAAGCCTTGATTCAGGGCTAAACTCAAGCAATTACGTTGTGCCTAAGAGGAAGCCTACAGGAAAAAAGATAGAATGCTGTACAGTCAGGCCAGAAATGTATTAACAAGGGAGATCAGAGCAGCAAAAAGAAACTACTATGAAAAGCTAAGGAATCAGTTCTCAACAAATGAACCGGCAAACATGTGGAAAACTCAAAAATATCACCGGTTACAGCAAACCTCTCCATGCTGAAGGAAATCGACAACTGGCAGATGACCTGAATGTGTTGTGGTTTTTTTGTAAAGAGTTTTTATTGGGGTTTTTTCCATACATTCAGTAATAATTTTTCAACAAATGTGCTGTCTGAGTTTACATTCGCTGATACATATTTAATTTCTAATCCTTTATTCTTTTCTCTAGCCATCGATAAAATAAGTCCCAAGTTTGATAATATTCCGTTTCTTCTTTTTCTTTCAATCTCATAGTCTATCCATCTCTGCGCATTCTAGTATTTTTTTAATTATTTCTTCATCTGATGGTATTACTTCATTTTTCCAGTATAGCACAAATATAATTCTTGCCGCTGTTGTGACATGCAAAATCAAATATAAGCTTTGTTTGTTAGTCTTTTCTGGCATTATACCTAATAAAAAAAGTTCAAGTTTAAAATCTACATGTTCTCCCAACATCTTTTCTAGCCAGATATGTATCTTTTTCCAATAACTCTTTATCACATGTCCACCAAACATGGTAATAAGTGCCTGACTTATGTTTACATTTCCAACACCTATCTGACATGTTTTTAAACATTTTTGCTAGTCTTGCTGGTGGCAAGTGCCATCTATAAAACATTTTATATAAATTTTCTTTGTAGGAAGTTGACATTGTCAGTTTGTAATTTCTTTCCCATAGATTTTGCCATTTTTCTAATTCTATATCATATCCAAAATTTTTCGCCCATCTTATCATTGTTTCTTTAACTTGTTCACTTTCCATTTTCAAAGTTAATAGAAAATTATACATTTTCTTAATTAGTTTCTCATCAGAAGTAAACAATGTCTTATCAAACACAGTTTGTTCCTTATAAAATCCATACAGTTTAACATCTTTATCATATCTAGCTTGCATTTGTAAATGTGCCCACCATGATAGATTGATACCCTGATTTTCCATTTCTTGTTTAGATTTTAAATTCCCTTCAGAGTTTAGAATATTTCTATATGTCCAGATTGTTTCAAAGTTCACTAAATTTGGGTGTACAAATGCTTCCATTGTTGACAACCACCCTGGAATTTTCAAATATATTTTACATTTTATTTTTCCCCATGTTAATAATGCATTTCTTATATAATGATTTTGGAAATATTTATGGACTTTATTTTTCCTGTACCATAAAAAAGTGTGCCACCCAATTGTAAATCATGCCCCTCCAGATGTAACAGCCTTTTATTTCTAAGAGTTATCCATTTTATAATCCACATTCAGTAACGATATCGGTCTATAATTTTTTATCTGTGTCAAGTCTGAGTCTTCTTTTGGTATTAAGGTGATATTTGCTTCTATCCATGTATTTGGGAGTTTAGCCTCCAGCAAAGTTCATTGCAAACGTCTTTCAGCGGTTCATTTAGTATATCTTGTAAAGCTTTGTATAACTCCGCCAGTAATCCATCTGGCCCCGGTGTTTTCTCGTTTTTTTGTCTTCTTATGGCTCTTATTTCCATCATTGTTATTTTTTCCTCTAACATAATCTTACAGGTTTCTGAAATTTTTGGAAGGTTATTTTCTTCCAGATATTGGATCATCCTCTCTCTTGGAATTTCTTCTATGTCATAAAGTTTCTTGTAATATTCTTTAATTATCTTTATTTCTTCATTTTTAAATTGTAGGCAACCTTTTTCATCTAAATTGTTTATCATTTTCTTCTCCTGTTTTTTAAGTTTATAAGCTAACCATCTTCCTGGTTTATTTGCATTTTCAAAAAAAATTTGTTTTGCTCTTTTTATTTGCTGTGCCAATTTTTCTAAATCCAACATTTAGTTTGTGTTTTATTATTTCCATTTCTCTTTTCAGAATCTTCTTTTGCGGATTCATTTGCAGTTCTGATTCTAGTTTTTCAAATTTTTCTTTTAATAGTACATATTGCTCTCTTTTCTGTTTGTTTTTTGTCATGTATGTTATAGCTATACCTCTCAAGTATGCTTTGGCTGTATCCCATACATTTTGTAATGTATCTTCTTTTTTGTTTTCTTTGAAGAAAAACTCCATTTCTTTTTTTGCTAGTTCTATTAATTCTCTTTCTTTTAATATAGATTGGTTCAAAATCCATCTTGATTTTTTTTGTATTCCTCTCCACGTCACTTTTAAAGGGTTGTGATCTGCCCATGTACCTGGTTCTATCTCGATTTTCTGCATATTTATCCTCAGTTCAGATGTCATCCAGATCATATCGATTCTGGACCAGGATTTTTGACTATTTGAATAAAATGTATATTGTAATTTTCCTGGGTTAATTTTCCTCCAAATGTCTTGTACTCCAATTTCTTCTATCATATTAAAAAAGGTCTTAGGTAATCTTCTTCTTCCAATTTTTCCTGTTTTACTACTTTTATAGTCTAATGTCCCATCCACTATTGCATTAAAGTCTCCTACTAAACAAATATTTTGGTACTCCATTTCTATTATTTTTCTATGGAGATTTTGATAGAATTCTTCCTGGTTATTATTTGGTGCGTAGATTACTACTAACAGTGTTTGTTTTTGATGTAAGTATATTTCTACCATCACAATTCTTCCTTCTTCATCTGAATAAATCATTTTAGAATCTATTGTCTCTTTAATATATACAGCAACACTCTTTTTTTCTGTTGTGCTGATGCATGATAAAGTTTCCCAACTTTTGGGTATTCCAACAGCTTATAATATTGTTTTTTTATATGTGTCTCTTGCAAACAAATTATATCTATATTTAATTTCTGTAGTTTTCTAAAAAAATTGTTTCTTTTTGATGGGGAGTTTAGTCCATTTATATTCACTGAAAAAAAACCATTTTCTTTCTCCATTTCAAATTATTTATATTTAGGTCTAGTCGATCTTGTGATCCTCTGTTCTCTGGTGGTTCCTTTACTCTCTTGATCAGATTTCTCTTTCTGTTCTCCTGTTTGTATAATTACTTCTTCAGTTGCTTCTTCTATTTGTTTCTGGTCTTTCCTCTTGTCGATGTTGCACTCCTTCATCTAAGAATCCTCGATTTCTTTCATCAAAATCTTCTGCTTTCCAAACTGAATCCAATTGGTATCTTGTATTATTCCAGTTGATTAAAATCCCTTCTGGCATTAACCATCTGAAATTTATGCCTTTTGCAATCAGCTTTGTAGTTAAGAAATGATATTGTCTTCGAGTATCTCTTACTCTCTTGGGTATCTGCTTTAAGACCACAATTTCTTTATTTTTGTATTGTAATGGCTCATCTCTAACTTTTCTCAATATTTCATCTCTTGTTTTCTTTATAAATCTTACATGCACTTCTCTGGGTAGTTTGTATTTGCTTGCGTAGCTTGAATTCATTCGAAATATTTCATCTATCTCCATTTGCATCTCTGCTCTGTCTGCTTTCAAAGCCTCTGCCAGGAAGTCAATAATCACAACTGCTATATTTTCTTCTCTGTCTTCAGGAATATTTTGAAATCTTAAGTAGTGTTCCACTTTCTCCATTTCTAAGATCGCCACCGTCCCTTCTAGATTTTGGTTTGCTTGTTCTAATTTTTCATTTTCTTGTATTAGTATTTCCATTTTTTTGTCAATATCATCTGATTTATTTTCCATTTTCTGAATTCTTTGTTCATTTTTAACAATCATTTGATGGTGGACTTCAAATTGTGTCTTTATGTCCGAGATTTGTTCATTTAATTTATCAAAGTTACTTTTTGTCTCTTCCTGATTTTTTTATATTGATTCTTGAATTAATTTTAATGTAGTTTGCATCTTATTTTGAGCGGCGCTTATTTTCTCACACCGCAACATTGTTTCAATAGATCCCTGCGTTGTTGGGCTAGATGTTCCAACAGAGGGTGCAGAGGAAGTCTTTTTCATAAGTCTGGTGAGATTTGATATACTCATTTTTCCAGCCAACTATCTTAGGCTAAAATCCAAACTGTAAAAGGAGCCAACTACTTTAGGCTAAATCCAGTATCTCAAGGAGAGAAAACAAAATAAAACAAGAAAAAAGAAAAAAAAAGCCAACTATCTTAGGCTAAAATCCAGCCCAAAAAGAATGAGCCAACTGCTTTAGGCCAAATCCAAATCCTCCAGTCGAGTCTCAGATGTAAAACGCCCGCTGTCTCCCAAGTAATTCCTGTTTTGGTTATATCCAGAGTCAACAAATATAATTGTAGAAAGTCTTTTCACTTGTAAACTCACACAAAGGCACTTTGTTTATACCAGATGTTGTTTCAAGGTCAAACACTTTCAGATTCTTTTATTATTTAGTGTTACTGTAGTATTTTCTTTGACCACTAGATATCTTCGTACACTGGTTTGTCAATATCTGGTTTTAAAAGATTATTACAAAGTTTTTCTTTTAAAGTGCTTTATAGACTATTTACCCTAGGAATTATATCTAAAAAAAAATTTTCGCCTCCTGTAGGTTAAGTAGTCTTTCTTTGAATCAGTCTAAGTTCAATTTTTAAGAGTTCTTTTATATTCCTTAAAATCCTTCCCCTTTCTGTAGTTGCTCGCCGCTTTTAATTCTCTTCTCCCCTAGTCTTTCTGAGGTCTTTACTTTATAGCTCTTCCCAATCAGGGGATCAACATTTTTAGGTCCAAAAGGAAAAAGAAAAAGAGCAGGCTCACCCACTTTCAGCACGCTGTTGACAATCAGCTGTTTACCGGAGCACCGCGGCTGCTCGCTTTTCTTCCCGCTGGTAATGACTTGGGCTGTCTGGGCTTACCAGGCAGCCTTTCCTCCGTCCTTTTAGAGGGTTTCTTCAGTCCGTCTGGACCGACCACCATCTGGTCCACACTCCTGAGGCATCCCTCCTTCTTCATTGCCCCTCCAGGGCAACTTTCCGACCCCTTGGGGTCGCCGGGCAGAACGAAATCGGGCTAAGAAGCCGGAGCCCCAGCTTCTTCCACCCGTCTCATCAAACGCCAAACCGGAAGCTCGACCTGAATGTGTTTTGCTGTAGATTTGAGAAGAAACCATTGTCACCAATCTCCACCATCCCCATCTCGGATACACCAACAACAGCCACACCTCCTACAACTGACCCCATCCCCTTGGGCCCTCTACTTCTGGTGATCACAGAAAATGATGTGCAAGGTTTATTTCACAGACAAAAGCCTGGAAAAGCACCAGGCCCAGACAAGATAACGCCTTCTTGCTTGAAAGCTTGTGCTGACCAACTGGCCCTCATCTTCACCCGCATCTTTAACAAATCACTAGAGATGTGCTATGTTCCTTCTTGCTTCAAATGCTCTTTTGCTTCCAGTGCAAAAGAAACCCTCCATCAAAGAATGACTACAGACCGGTTGCTCTGACATCCGTAGTTATGAAAACCCTTGAAAGGTTAGTGCTGGCCCACCTGAAAACCATCATGGATCCGCCGTTAGACCCCTTGCAATTTGCCTACCGAGCAAATAGATCAGCAGATGATACTGTTAATATGGCTCTGCACCACATCCTACAACATCTTGAATCTCCAAAGACTTATGCAAGGGTCCTTTTTGTAGATTTCAGCTCGGCATTCAATAACATCATTCCCGATATTCTTCTCACTAAACTAAATCAGCTAGCCACGCCTGACCTGTAAATGGATCATAAGCTTTCTAACATACAGGAAGCAGCAAGTGAAGCTAGACAAAATCACATCAGATACCTGTACAATTAGCATAGGGCCCCCCCAGGGCTGTGTGCTCGCTCCACTTCTCTCTATATACCAATGACTGCATCTCAAAAGATCCCTCTGTTAAAGTACTGAAGTTTGCAGATGTTACAACAGTGATTGGCCTCATTCGAGACAACAACAAATCTGCATGCAGACGGGAGGTTGAACAACTAGCCTTGTGGTGCAGCTGGAACAATCTTGAACTGAGCACATTCAAAACTGTAGAAATGTCAGTAGACTTTTTAGGAGAAACCCTACTATTCTACAACCTCCTACAATACTAGACAACACAGTATCAACAGGAGAGACCTTCAAGTTTCTAGGTTCTATGATATCTCAAGATTTAAAATGGACACCTAACGTCAAAAATGTCATAAAACAACACAACAAAGAATGTTCTTCCTGCGCCAACTCAGAAAGCTCAGACTGCCCAAGGAGCTGCTGATACAGTTCTACAAAGGAATTATTGAGTCTGTCATTTGCACCTCTATAACTGTCTGGTTTGGATCTGCAACCAAACAAGACAGACATAGACTTCAGTGAATAGTTAGAACTGCAGAAAAAACAATGGCTACCAGCCTGCCTTCCATTGAGGACCTGTATACTGCATGAGCAAGAAAGAGGGCTGTGAAAATATCAACAGACCCCTCGCATCCTGGACATAAACCATTTCAACTTCTTCCCTCAAGACGACGCTATAGGGCATTGCAAACCAGAACAACTAGACACAAGGATAGTTTTTCCCCCATACCGTCACTCTGCTTAACAACTAATTCCTACAACACTGTCAAACTACTTAGTAAAGTTGTATTACTATGATACTCCTCATCTTTCCTACCTATCATCTTCTTATGACTATAACTTTGTTGCTTGTATCTTACAATGTGTATTGTTTTTAGTATCCTAGTATGATTAGTATCCTAGTATGATTAGCAACACAATAGGTAAAGAGCCGAAACTGACAAGATTAGGTCAGACAAACAAAACACCTAGGATTTGCATTTCCTCTTTTGCCTGTAGAGCCAGTCATGATCCCATAGGAATCTGGCAACAGCCATTAAAATATTAAAGGACATGTTCTTGCACAGGAACAGGCATCTCAAATCACAAAGCCCCAAAGAATGTTTAAAGGCCCACCTACTCTCACCCCCATTTTGTCAGCCAGCCCAGAAATATGCTGTTGTCACTGTTGTTTCTGACTACCAAATAAACGGAGACCTCCTTTCCAAAATGCAGCCTGCCTTCAGTTCAGTTCTGCATCTTTCTCCCAGCTTGGAATGAGAACCAGACCAGATTTTTCTTCCAGCTGTATATATATGATGGTTGCTGTGTCCCAGAGTTATGTGATCTTCTGAAAATGGGGAAGCCGGTCTCCTGGTTTTTAAATTTAAAACTGGCTCTCCAATCAACATAATTAGCTAGTTCTCAACTCATAGAACCCAAATTTCTGTTGATAAGCAAGACAGATATTAGTGAGTTTTGCCCCATTTTATGACCTTTCTTGCCACAGATGTTAAATGATTCACTGCAGCATGTTTTCAGATTTAACGTGATCACAGTTTTTCAGTTGAAACTATGGTTGAGTCTGTTCATATGTTTTCAGATCAAACTAAATCCAAAAATGCTAGAGAATTCAGGCAAATCAGCCACATGAGCCTCACATTAACTGAATTCTGGATTGCATTTAATACAACCTGGTATCAGTTTATAATTTATACTAAAGAGCATGTTGGACACTTTATGTGAAGACTTAGTTCTCTAGTGAAGTCTCTGTTGCTGGGAAATATGGGGAAAAAGAATGACCTGTGGCAGGTTGGTTGACTCAGTTATAGTAGCCATCAGTTTACTGTTAGAAAACTTGAAGGACCGGGTTAATCTATGTAGTTGCTAAAACTCCTCACCAACATGATGGTACCATTGACAAGCTCAGGAATGAGACATTAATTAGAACAATTGGCAGATAAGAAAGGTAAGGATCTAGATTTACTTGTCTAGAACATTGAATAAACAGCTTTTCAGTGTTACTGTTTTTTGACATGACATTTATACCACCCGTGCAATGATCCCACATGCAGGTGCTTGTTCTATTTATTTAATGTTGAGATAGAACATTTCGGTAATACAAGTAGTCCTCAACTTACAACAATTTGCTTAGTGACCGTTCAGAGTTACCACGGCACTGAAAAGTGAGTCGCCGAAAGTGACTTACAACCAGTCCTCGCAGTTATAAACATAGCAGCATCCCCATGGTCACGTGATCAAAATTTGGCTGCTTGGAAACCGGCATTTATTTATGAGGGTCACAGCATCCTTTGGTCATGTGATCACTGTTTTTTTAACCTCCCCAGCCAGCTTCTGACAAGGAAAATCAATGGGGGAAGTTGGATTTGCTTTACAGCCATGTGATTCACTTAACAACTGCAGTGATTTGTTTAACAGCTGCATGGCAAAAAAAAGGTTATAAAATTGGGCCAATTAATTTAACAGCTATAAGTCGAGGACTGCCTAAAGTTTGGGTCATCTACCGCAGGGCTTTTCAACCTGTGGTACGTGTACCACTTGTGGTACATTAATGAGTGGCAGGTGGTATGCAGCCCTGCCTAGCCAAGTGTAGTGGGGAAGGGAAAGAGCCAGCACAGGCAAAGACTTACAGTGAGAGAGTCCTCTGGAGCTGCAGATTTTACTTATGAATGGAGCCATTTGGGGAGGCTGCCTTAGCCGGCAGCCAGTACTTACATTTTTTTTTCTTCCTTAAGTGCCGGCTGGGCTCCTTACTTTCCTTTCTAGCCAGTAGCTAATTCTTAAAGGGGAAGTGCCTTTTTAAGCTAGTTCACTCAGCAGCTTGTCTTTTCTGTCTCTGGAGGCCTTTCCTTGTTTGATCAATATATGGAAGAGGGAAAATATGGGGGGGGGGGTTCAAATTCTTCTTTCAGAAGGAGATGGGAATGAGAAAAAGGGAGGCAGGGAAGGAAGTCCCGCCTTAGCACTTGGTCACCAGCAGCTCTGCCATTGACTTTGCTTGTCAAAAGGTTGCAGAAGGGGATCACATGAACCTGGGACACTGTGACCATCATAAATATGAATCAGTTGCCCAGCATCCAAATATAAATCACATGACCCTGTTGCTGCAATGGTCATAAGTGTGAAAAATGGTCATAAGTCATTTCAGTGCAATTGCAACTTTGAACAGGTTTTTTTTTTTGTCACCAAGTTTTTGACACCTTGCTAGGTGGTACTCGAATATTGCCATATCCTAAAAGTGGTACAATCGGTAAAAAGGTTGAAAAGCCCTGATCTACCGCACCCATGCAACAGTTTGGCATTTCTAGGTGTGCTTCTTCCCACACAACCTCACTGTACTCAGCACAAAAAGTCAGCCCCACTGTTCCTCAGTTCTCTTTCCTAGATCCATCCTCCCCCTCCCATCTAAGGCTCTCAGATTAGCCTCCTCACACTTAATTGGCAGAAAAACTAGAAAATCTAAACTTATCTAAAGGGATCATCAGGTTTAATAGTTTTTAAAATGTCTTTCCATGTGAAATACTTTCCACATCAAGGACATTTTTGTTGGTAAATATTATGGGACTGACAACCTTGGCAGGTATCAGCCAAGGGTGAGGCGTTACTGAAAATTTGTGTCACTTTAATTTGCTGCACATTATCAGTAGAGGAGTAGACCCAGCCAAGCAAGCTCTCTTGAGTCATCCATCTTGATTTATCTTCTCCCAGAGGATTACTGGCTAAGGTTCCTAGAAACTCCTGGATTCCCTGGAGCAAAATTTAAAAACCACAAGGAAACAAGAGTTTTAAGAAGTAGGAGGAAGACTCATTTGCATTACAATAGTCCTCAAGTTACTACCATAATTGAGCCCAAAATTTCTGTTGCTAAGTAAGACATTTGTTAAGTGAGTTTTGCCCCATTTCTTCTAAAGTTGTTAAGTGAATCACTGCCACTGTTAAGTTAGTAACATAGTTGTAAAGTGAATTTGGTTGTTCCCATGGAAGGACTCACAAGAGGATCGCATGACCCCAGGACACTGCAACCGTCATAAATATGAGTCACTTATCTAATCCCTCTTGATTTCTGTCTTGAATTCCCTTCTTTGTTCCTAAAATAACTGAGCATGATACCACAGCTTTGCTGCTGTGTAGAATTCACCATTTACTGTAAAGGCCAAGCATGTGATTGACGGAGAAGAGCAAGTGAGATCAGGCGGTTATAGGCTAACAAACTCCAGATCTTGACCACTAATGTTTAATAATAATAATAATAATAATAATAATAATAATAATAATAATAATATAATAATAATAATAAAAAAGTTGGAAGGGACGTTGGAGGTCATCTAGTCCAACCCCCTGCTCAGGCAGGAAACCCTATACCATTTCAGACAAATGGCTCTCCAGTCTCTTCTTAAAAACTTCCAGTGTTGGAGCATTCACCGCTTCTGGAGGCAGGTGGTTCCACTGGTTAATTGTTCTAACTGTCAGGAAGTTTCTCCTCAGTTCCAGGTTGCTTCTCTCCTTGATTAGTTTCCATCCGTTGCTTCTTGTCCTGCCTTCAGGTGCTTTGGAAAATAGCTTCACTCCCTCTTCTTTGTGGCAGCCCCTGAGATATTGGAACACTGCTATCATGTCCCCCCTCGTCCTTCTCTTCATTAAACTAGACATACCCAATTCCAGCAGCCGTTCCTTATATGCTTTAGCCTCCAGGCCCCTAATCATCTTTGTTGCCCTTCTCTGCACTCTTTCTAGAGTCTCAACATCTTTTTTCATCGTGGTGACCAAAACTGGATGCAGTGTTCCAAGTGCGGCCTTACCAAGGCATTGTAAAGTGGTATTAACACTTCACGTGATCTTGATTCTATCCCTCTGTTAATGCAGCCTAGCACAGTGTTGGCCTTTTTGGCAGCTGCAGCACATTGCTGGCTCATATTTAAGTGATTGTAAAGTGCTTCTGAAATGAGATTCTTGCTCTGCAACTCCGCATTAATCCAATCCTGGAAGAAAACAACTGCTTTTGGTAGTAGACTGGGTTGTTAAAAGGTGGCAGCCTTAATGTGTCTGTCTCTCTCCTCCACTCCTGAGGATAATACCAGAGGAGGAGAGAGGGTTGGAAGCACCAGCAACACTTATGTTTCTCTCTGGCCAAATACGCCTTGATATTTTACAACACTAGACAAGGAAAGCTGTAACTCCTTTCTATATCCAATGCATGGGATTTCCTGGCTGGAGAGAGAAAATCTCCATGAAGACCTCTTATAATTTGGAAAGATGTGATGGAGAGTCCTTTGTGCACAAAAAGTTTGTCCAAAATGTTAAGAATTGCCTTTTAGCGGGTCTTGATCGGGGTTTTCAAACGGTGCCTCACAGGACCAGGGGGTTGCACAGAAAAAAAAATGTTATGTGAAAGACTAAATTTAAAAAAAAAAAAAAAATCGCTCAAAACACAGCCAATTTTCTATCACTGGAACTCTGCCTCTCGATCAGATGTATTTTTTACTTGTTTTTTTAACTTATTTTCACATATGTTGAACTATAACTAAGTGGTTTAGGTTTGTACAATGTGCTAACCACAAGGAAAGAAAGCACAATAAAATCTAAGTATATTATATTGTGTGAACGCCTTTAGTAGGATTTTAACTGGCCTGGTTTAAACATGTCATGAAAGAGAAAGGTTGCACATATGGGGTTTGAGCTAGAGACTGGTTTTTTTACCCAGACTTTAGGAGGCAAATGGGCCAGCCCCACAGAATCTATACCTTCAGTTTTAATATAAGAACAAGAATAACATACAAGTAGTCCTTGAATACAACAATCCATTTACTGACCGAAGTTACAACAAAGTTACAAAAAGGGTGACTTTTTTCACACGGCCATTGCTGCATCCCCATGGTCAAGTGATCAAAATTCAGATGCTTGGCAATGGGTTCATGTTTATGACGGTTGCAGTGCCCTAGGGTCATGTGATCCCCTTTTGCAACCTTCTGACAAGCAAAGTCACTTAACAACCAGGAGTTGGGGATCCCTGCTTTACGGCATTCTCTGGGCAGTTTACAATGTCAGCGTATTGCCCCTGACAATCTGGGTCCTCATTTTACCAACCTCGGAAGGATGGAAGATCGAGTCACCCTTGAGCCCATTAGGTGGTGGACAGAGTTAGCCTGCAATACCAGTAGTCCTCGACTTAACAACAGTTCATTTAGTGACCATTTGAAGATAAAACGGCACAGACAAAAGTGACTTCTGACCGTTTTTCACCCTTATGACCATTGCAGCATCCCTGTGGTCATATGATCAAAATTCAGATGCTTGGCAACTGGCTCATATTTATGATGGTTGCAATGTCCTGATGTCATGTGATCACCTTTTGCAACTTTCTGACAAGCAAAGTCAATGGGGAAGGCAGATTCACTTAACAACCGTGTTACTAACTTAATAGCTGCGTTGATTGGCTTAACAACTCTGGCAAAAGGGTCATAAAATGAGGCAAAATTCACTTAACTGTCTCACTTAGCAACATAAATTTTGGGCTCAATTGTGGTCGTACGTTGAGGACTACCTGTATTACATTCTAACCACTGCACCACCAGGGCTTCTGGCGCAGTTATATTCTACTGCAGTCACTGTAGTATTAAGGTTTACACGCGTCTCGTGATATATTTATGGATTTAATTATACAGCATGTCTTTCAAATCCTTTGCCTTTTCACCGTTTCTTTTTTTCCTTAGTGCAACCTCGGTCATTACATAGGAGTGGGCCACCATGCAAAATTGCTAAATAGTTTTATTGGTTGGATGGAGAGCCTGAATATGCCATCTACAGGACATGTGAAGATAACAGATGCCATATTTAATGGTGTAGAGGTCCGAGTGTATCAGCCAGATACACAGCTCAGCCAGAAGACATTACATCGCAGCATCGTCTACATCCATGGAGGAGGATGGGCTTTGTTAAGTACAAGTAAGCCGTCTTAAAGTGGGACTGCCTGTTCTTTTTCTTGTTCTCTCCCATCTTGTGATCACTAACTCATTATAGGTAGTCCTGCCTTGGCAATGGAATATCTGTCCCTAAGCAATGCAGTGGTAAAGCACAATGTCACGTGGCCACATCGCTTAGCAATGACAATCCAGACAGTCCCCATTGTTGTTGCTAAGCAAGGATCGTGGCTTGTTAAGCAAGGAAATCCTCACAATTTCGTGTCACCTTCAACAAACACAGTCAGTGGAAGCCGGCAGGGAAGCCGGCAGCGAAGATTGCAAATGGTGAACTTGTGACCGCTAGATACTGCAACCCTTGTAAGTGCATGCTGGTTGCTAAGTGCCCAGATCGTGAGGTTATGACCACAGGGGAGCTGGAAAGCCAGAGCTTTGATGACTGGTCATAAGAACCATTCTGATCACAAGAACCACTCGTTCGACCACCATTGTAGCTTTTGAGTGGTCATTGAGCGGATGATCATTAACCAAGGACTACCTGTACAGTAGAAATCTGCAGCACTTAGAGTTTGAAGCACAGAAGGTGCTTTGGAAAGTCGCACTTACTTTCAGGATTTTAAAGAAGCTGCTTCTTCTCCCAAGAACATGTGGCTGCCTTGTGCAGCTGCCTCCTGATCCCTAGAAAAGGTGCAGCTGCTTTAAAGTGACCTCCACCATCTGAAGCATCTTTCTGCTCTTGAATCCATAATCCCAGTGGCAATCCATTTTCCCTAAATTAGATTGCTGAAAATAACATGTGGAGGAAAACCAGGGCCAGATTGTTAAATGAAAAGACTTACGCTATCACTTGATCTTTCAACCTTTTTTTTTATTTATTATTAAATTTCTATGCCATCCATCTCCCCTACAAGGTGATTCTGGACTCTGTTTTCCAGAATTCTGTGGCCAGTTACCATAAAGTCCTGATTGGGTTGGTGGTTTTGATCTTGGGATTTCCCTTTTTTCTTTCTTTTTGAAACAGGGCTCGATTCATTGTTCAGGATTTCCTTTTTTTTTTTTTTTTTTTAAATGGCAATCTTGGGATTCTCGAAAGCCCAACAGAAATGTTTTTATACATCAATAATGTCATTTGCCGAATGTATACTTCTGCGAATATTATAAATAAAAATATCTGCTCTGTAGACATTCTGCAACTGTACTGTTAGTGTTAGCTTCTTTCTCATCCTTGGCTGTCTCTCACTGCAGAAAGAGGCTACTATAATCATCTCTGTGAGATTATGGCTGAATCTCTGGATGCTGTAGTTGTCTCAATTGAGTAAGTATATTGCAAACAAGAAACTGGTATGGACTGGGTTTTATTGTCTTTTTATTGTTTGGCTTATTGTTTGGTTTATTCGAGAAGATAACATAAGATAAAGATAAAGATAACCTTTATTGTCATTTTTTTACTGTGGGCAGAACGGCACACATCGAAAATGAAATTTAGTTGCCCGCTCTCAAAATGAAACACATACCTGACACACACCTAAAACATACTATATACAACATATGTATAGACCCACACCCCTACGTATTCATAACAAATAAATATTAAATACTGTCCATCTTGAATACATAACGGAAGGAGGAAGCTTGAGAGTTCACAAGGTTAATGCTGTATGGAATGAAACTATGGCTGAATCTGGATGTTCTGCTGCGGATACCATGAAGCCCCCTCCTCCCAGAAGGTAACAAGGAAAACAGGTCGTGAAGAGGATGTGTGGTGTCCCAGATAATCTTACGGACCCTGCTCAAGCAACGCTTCTGTACTATGTCCTGGATGGGAGGGAGGGGACTGCCAATGATCTTTTTGGCCATTCTCACCACTCTCTGCACCGCCTTCCTATCTGAAGCAGTGATGCTTCCAAACCAGACTGTGATGCTGTATGACAGGATGCTCTCAATCGTCCCCCTATAGAAAGTGGTCAGGACAGGGGAAGGAAGATGTGCTTTTCTCATGCGACGCAGAAAATGCAGGCGCTGCTGTGCCCGCTTTACCAGTTTCTCATTGTTGAGCGACCAAGTCAGCCTACTCGTTAGCTGCACACCCAGGAATTGTTCACCCAGCGGTGAATCATTGATGCACAGAGATGTGTGGCTGTGCCTGCCTTTTCTGAAATCAACAATGATCTCTTTGGTTTTTCCGATATTTAAAACTAGGCTGTTTTCCTTACACCAGTTCACCAACCCCTCAACCTCCTTGCGGTAAGCTTCCACCTTGTCATCATGAATAAGGCCCACTACCGTTGAATCATCTGCGAACTTCACAATATGGTTGGTGGCAAACCTAGCACAACAGTCATGGGTCAACAGGGTGAAAATCAAGAATCCAGTTGCACAAAGGAGTGTTTAAGCCTAAGAGGCCCAGTTTGTCTACTAGATGCTGGGGAATGATTGTGTTAAATGCCGAAGTGAAGTCGACAAACAACAAACGCATGTGAGCATTTCTTTCCTCTAAGTGCTTCAAGCTCAGATGGAGAACGGAAGAAATAGCATCTTCCGTAGAGCGATTTGGTCGGTAGGCAAAGTGAAGTGGGTCAAATGCTGGCAGGAGGCTAGATACAATAATGTCCTTTATCAGCTTCTCAAAGCATTTCATGATGGTGGATGTCAGTGCAACCAGACGGTAATCATTGAAGCCTGTAATTGTGGACTTTTTTGGCACTGGCAAGATGATGGCCGTCTTAAAACACGATGGGACCACTGCAATGAGAGATTGAAAATATCTGTGAGAAAACAAGCCAGCTCCTCTGCGCATTCCTTGAGGACATGTCCAGGGATGTTATCTGGGCCTGCTGCTTTCCGAATGTTAACTTTCTGCAGTGTTTTCCGGACAGAGGTGACATCAAAACGTAGCACTTGCTCGTCAGGATGGGGCACAGCTTTCCTAGCAGGAGTACTATTTGATGCCTCAAATCTACCCAAAAATGTATTCAGTTTGTTTAGGAAGTCTGTGTCGTCCTTGCATCTCGATGGAGTCACCTTGTAATCCATGATGGCCTGGATCCCTTGCCACATTCGCCTGGTGTTTGTTGGGTCCTGAAAAAAGTACTGAATTTTCTGGCAATGGGCTTGCTTTGCACCTTTTATGGCACTTTTCAGATTTGCTCTGGCTGTTCTAAGTGCCAGCATGTCACCAGATTTAAAAGCCACATTCCGTGCTTTCAGCATCTTGCGGACCTCATTAGTCAGCCACAGTTTTTCATTCGCCCTCACAACAATGCTTTTCAGGACACAGACATCTTCTATGCACTTTTGGATATATGCAGACACCGTAGTGGCATACTCCTCAACATTTTTAAGTTGGTTATCAGTAGCTGCTTCCTTAAACATGCCCCAATTTGTGCACTCAAAGCAGTCTTGTAATGCTTCTATAGCTCCCTCTGTCCACACCCTCACCTGCTTTACTGCAGGTTTCACTCTGACTAATAAAGGTTTATATGCTGGAATAAGCAGCACTGAGAGATGGTCAGAGGAGCCCAGCCTTGTTTTATATTTAGTTATTTTTGACACTGATACACGCCTTCAAATTATGGCTTTGTGTGTTTGTGTGTCCAGCCCATGTGTATGTGCTTGTTTAAACTATGATTGAATCCCTAATTAATATTTGTCATCAGATATTTCTTCTTCCTGTTCCACTCCAAAAACTCACAAGCTACACTGACACAGTCCAGTGATGCATATACTAATCAAAGAGCATGGATTTCTCCAACATGCTAAATCATAATTAATGCAAGCTGAGCCTGCTTCACAAATACATTTGTTAGGTCTTTAACCGACCCTTGTGGAGCCTAGACCTAATAAAATTGCCAAGGGTCATCAGTGTTAAACTCTTAATGAAATAGAAAGTGCTAGGTCTGCTTTATTGAAGGGTTGAATTTTGTTGTTGTTGTTAAATAAAATTAAAGGCTTGTATCTTCTGAATGGGACAAGAGCTGGCTAAGACAAGCTGTGTCTTGAAACAATAGCCCGTTTCTATAAATGAATTAATCTAAAATTAGAAACACAGATGCCTTTCTCGGTTCCCTCCACTGAAAGCAAGCATTTCATCCTTGTCTAACTCAAGGCAGCCAGTGTCCTCTAGTGGCTTAACATTTGAATGGCAAATACTAGAAATGAAATTTAGCCTTTCTGAACTCTTTCCCTTATCAACGGAACAAATTATGATTTGGGCTGCTTCCCACAGTGCAAATCCATAATGTGGTTTGTTTAGTTTTGGCTTAGTGTAAGCTGTGGATCCTGCTGCAGCTTACAAATCATCACTTAGGCTAGCCGTGGTCATTTGTTTAACAAACTTATGATTAAATGAAGCGAGATATACATGAAGTGAGAGTTGGCTGGTCACTAAACACAAGTGGGATGCTGCTTGGTGCGGAGGAATTGTGTTATGGATACTCCTTAAAAAGGGATAAAGACATGCAATTGTGAGAGTGAAGATTTTGGTGAGAAATTTGATGAAAATGATGTGGTTGGATGTTTTGCTAATTTTGATGGTGATGAGGTCGAACTCTCTTACTTAAAGAATGGGCAGGACCTTGGAATTGCTTTTAAGATCCCTAAAGAAGTTCTTTCCAAACGGTCCATTTTCCCACATGTCCTCTGCCATAACTGTGCAATGGAATTCAACTTTGGTCAGAAGGATGAGCCTTATTTTTCCCCTACCGTTCATCCAAAATGTTAATCTGGAAGATAAAGTTTGAGGACCCAAAGGACCGGAACATAAGAAAGACTGTGAAGTGGTCACAATGATTGGTTTGCCTGGGGCTGGGAAGACTAAATGGCTCACCCAAACATTCAGCAGACAATCCTGGAAAATACAACATCCTTGGAACAAATACTATCATGGACAAAATGATGGTTGCATGTTTTAAGCGGCAAATGGCTGACATTGGAAAACTTAACACACTGCTTCAAAGAGTACCTCAGTGTCTTGGCAAATTTATTGAGATTGCTTGTAAGAAATGGAATTTTATTCTGGGTCAGACAAATGTGTCTGCAGCTGCTCAGAGGAGGAAAATGTGACGCATTGTGATATACTGTATGAACTTAGCTTTTGAGTGCAATCAGAAGTAGATATGTACCTGTTTTAGGTACCGTCTCGCATATTTTACATAGGGTAATTTTAAAGTGGCATAGTTAAACCATGAATCATTCATTATATTTCTGCCTAGACTTAGTTTACCTATCATATAGCCTGACACTTTTGATATTTCTTTATTATTCTGACTTTTGGTATCTGCTGGAGCAGTCCTGACTACATTTGACCGGCTTCATATGTCTATCCCACGGGTCGGCAACCCGCGGCTCCGGAGCCGCATGCGGCTCTTTGAGGCCTTACCTGCGGCTCCGGAGCCTCCTCCGCCATTTTGGCGAGCGCATGCGCGGGCGGGTGCGGGGGGTGCACGTGCGCGAACGGCGTGCGCGGGTGCGCGGGGCGCGCGCATGTGCGAACGGGGCCGCGCGGGTGCGCGCGCATGCGCGAACGCGCGGCTCCCAGCGTTTTTTTTTTTTAAGCTAAATGGGTCCGTGCGGCTCATCCGACGTTTCGGATGGCCGACCCATGGTCTATCCCTTCTTATTATGATATTTCCTATTCTTTTGCACTCCACTGTTCTATGTTGGTCTTTGGCCACAATAATCTTTAAATTCAGATTTAAAGTAAATGTGCTACATTGTGTGGCTTGCATGGCTAGGAGGCATTCTTCAGGATTTGGTTTGCTGTGAGATATTTTTTTAAAAAAATACCCGTTGTTCTCCTGCCATTAATGCTGATGAAAATTTTGTTCTTCCCATAAGACAATGTCATTAATTTTGGAGAACAAGCTTCCATAGATGCTTGGGGCTAACACAGACTGCATAACATATGGGCCAAGCAAGTGGGAGCTTTTACTAAGCTAGCACTCATGCAATTCTTCCCAGCCAAGAATCTTCAGAAGTTGTCAGACTATAATTTCAGCCATCCCTAGCCATATGGCCAATAACCAGAAATGATGACAGTTGTATTTCATAGCTGGGAGAGGCTGTGGCCATTTCCTAGCTCTTCCCTATTTAATAATTAATTAAATGAAAAGTTATTTTCACAAGAGCAGAAGTAGATTCTAAGACCAGGTTTTTCAATCTTGGCAACTTTTAAGATGTATAGACTTCAACTCTCAGAATTCCTCAGCCAACATGCTGGCTGGAGAATTCTGGGAGTTGAACTCCACTCGTGTTAAAGTTATCACACTTGAAAAGCACTGCTCTAAGATAACAATCACTTTATTTTTCTGTGTATTTTGGACAGTAAAATCAGCAACTCATGACATGGATCACAAGCAGGACATCCTTTTTTCCTGTGTGCAAAATATTGCAAAATATTCCCCATGACACTATTCTTTCTAACTGTGTCCCAACCACTCCCTGTTTATTTTCTTCCTCTGTTGCTCATAACTGCATTCTGTAATTGGTCATTTTGACTTGTCATTTGTCATTTTGGCAATCCATCATGACTTATAAACCCTGGCTTGTCTTAACACAAAACCCTTTTCTTTGCAGTTACAGGTTAGTGCCAGATTTCTACTTCCCAGCACAGTTTGATGATGTCCTCCGAGCCAGCAAACATTTTCTGCTGCCAGAGGTCCTAGCTCAATATTCTGTTGATCCCACCAGAATCGCAATTTCTGGTGATAGCGCAGGAGGCAACCTGGCTGCTGCTGTGTGCCAAGAGGTAAGAAATGTTCTGGGTGACCTATAATACACAGATCCAGCCTCAGCTGTGCAGAAGTTGCCAGGATTGGGACTAAGCGAAGATGCATTCACTTTGTATGGGAAGGTTTTAATGATCAATTCTTGACTGCCCCCATGGAAAGGGTTGGGAAATGGAGAAGGGGACAATTTCTGAAAAGCCTGGATGGATGGATGGATGGATGGATGGATGGATGGATGGATGGATGGATGGATGGATGGATGGATGGATGGATGGATGGATGGATGGATGGATGGGTGGGTGGGTGGGTGGGTGGGTGTGGGTGGGTGGGTGGGTGGAGGATGGATGGATGGATGGATGGATGGATGGATGGATAGATACATAGATACTGTAGATCAGTGATGGCGAACCTTTTAGAGACTGAGTGCCCAAACTGCAACCCAAAACCCACTTATGCATCGTCCAGTGCCGGGTGGGTGTGGCCCATTGGCTAGGTGTGGCCCATTGGGTGGGCATGGCCCATTGGGTGGGTGTGGCCCATTAGGTGGGCGTGGCTGCGGTGGTAACGGCAGACTGGGTGGGACTAAAAAGTTCAATCAATCAATTCCAACTTTGCAAGATCTTTTTTTTCCCCACAAGAATTTGAAATTGACTGATTGAACCTTTTTTTTTTTTTTTTTTTTGCACACAGCGGTGGAGGCCTAAAGCGAAAAGGTTTTCTAAAACCCAGCTGAAGGCCTAGGACTGGGGCGACGGCGTGCGTGCCCACAGAGAGGGCTCTGAGTGCCGCCTCTGGCACCCGTGCCATAGGTTCGCCACCACTGCTGTAGATACATAGATACTGTAGATACATACATACTGTACATAGATATTAGAGAGCCAGTTTTAGGTAATCATTTAGGTATCAGATTAGAATCTGGGAGACTTTGAGTTCTAGTCCCACTTTAGGCATGAACCTTGGTCCAGTCCCTCTCTCTCAGCTTTAGGAAAAAGAAAGCAAGGGCAAGCCATTTCTGAAATCTTGCCAAAAAAGAATGTATGTGTGGGTGGGTGGGTGGGTGTGGATGTGTTTTTGTAATGTGTGTGGGTGTGTTTTCTAAAAGCTTAGCTTGTATAAAAAAGGCCCCTATGCTATCTTGAGACCAGCAAAAGCTATGAATGTCACAGCTACAAGAGAAATCAGCCTTTGGAATAATGCATGTTTAACCGAATAAAACCATTGTGTCATTCTTCCTTCCCGTTTTAGTTAAGAGGCTAAAAGCAGTTTCATCTCCCCCTTCACAGAAGTCTAGCTTCTCAGTCTATTTTATTGGCAGTTCCTTTAATATTTTAGTGTAGATGTCATAAAATGTGCTCTGTAAGATCCTTCTTCCAAGGAAGCAGTAAAAGTGCAAGGGTTCTCTCATTGCTTGAGTTCACACACTCCATTAAAATAATGATTTGTTTCTGGCAAAAAAATAAATAAATAAGCAACCACCACCCATAGGAGTAATGGATTTGTTTTACAACTGCCACAAGAAAAGTCATAAAATCAGGTCTGGTCTCGTGGGTGCCTTGACTTATGGCCATCATGACTTATGACACAAATCCCATTACGCATATCCCTTTTACTACTATGAACTTTCTATCTAGATTAGAACAAAGAAATATAGGTTCTCCTGCTTGAGCAGGGGGCTGGACTAGAAGACCTCCAAGGTCCCATCCAACTCTATTCTATTCTACTAATTAAGGAGAAATAAACTTTCTCTGGGTTCCTCCCTTCTCAATTGTTAATATACCCTATCCAAAACATTAACTTTTCAGAAGTATTGGACTATACATTTCCTCTTTTCCAGGCCATTATGACAGTTTGCCACCCTAATGTACACTGTGCAACACACTGAGATTACAAAAAGCTTCCAGTTAACAGTTCCACACCCCAATCCAGTCATACAGCTTAACTCCTTAGTCTACGCTTCCCACTAATCTGTAATGTGATCCCTTTGTTTTCAGTTAGTGTATTGTGTAAAACCCACTTAATAAAGTGAGAAAATATATGCTCCCAGACAAAGGCTGTTTGTTGCAATACAGGAGTGTGTGGGGAAAGCCTACAGCAGTGGTGGCGAACCTATGGCACGCGTGCCAGAGGCGGCACTTGGACCCCTCTGTGGGCACACGTACTGTCGCCCCAGCCCCGCCTCCTCCCACGGCCCCCTCCTCACCAGCAGCCCCCCCGGAGGAGAGCCGCCCCCGGGCGCGGCCCACGTGAAGCAGCGCAGCCAAGGACATGGTAGCCGGGCAGCGGGGACAAGACTCCGCCCTTGCAGCCCGTCATGCACAGATGATGCTGCGGGGCATGGGCAGAGGGCGTGGCTGCCATGGCGCTGCTGGGCTACCTGGGTGATCTGTGGCAGGCCGTGGAGGTGGTGGCCCAGTGGGCAGGGCGGAGCGGGGATGAGGGGGCGGTTTTGGGGCACTCGGTCTCTAAAAGGTTCACCATCACTGCCCCAGAGGGAGGTGGGGCCAGGCTGCTCCCCTTCGCCTCTCCACATGCGCCTGTGCTCTCGCTCGCTCTTGGCCGTGGGGGGGGACGCAAAATCGCTCTGATGGCATAGGTCCGGGCAGCAGAGGCCACGCCCACCCAGCGGGCCACGCCCACCTGGCACCCATACATAAGTGGGTTTTGGGTTGCAATTTGGGCACTCGGTCTCTAAAAGGTTCGCCACCACTGGCCTGCAGCATTGAGTTTAGGCTAGAGGTGGTGTTTTAATCACGTACTGCAGGATTCTTTCAGATTCAATAGTAAGTGGAGAAATTATTTTGATTTTGATTTATAGTGTTCAAAATGGAACGTTACTAAATGGGTGACAAAATTTATTTCACTTCCAAGTGTCTCTAATTGGTATGACCAATCTAAGTGGCAATAATTTGAACCCCAATGGACTTCTTCATATGCTGTTGCTGTTCCGTGCATAATGTTGGGCCTGTTCCCAGGCACTGAGTACCTAACCAGGCATAATAATTATCCTTATGGATTGAAGAGATAGGCTGTCCTAGCAGATTATTTGTGAGACTAATTGGGATAATATAAGACTGCTTAACTGCAGTCCTCTCCATTCTTTCCTTGACATAACTTTAGGTTTGTTTACTTAATTGTGAAATATTGTAAGCACATGAAATTATGTTATTGTACATAATTATATATTAAATTATATGTCATTCAAGTAAAGTAATAACCTTCTTTGAGCTTAAAGATGGCCAATTTGTGATCTGTCTAATCAGAGTCACTCTTGGAATAGAATGCAGAATTACAGAATAACATGATTAGAAGGGACCTTGGAGGTCTTCTAGTCCAATCCCCTGCTCAGGCAGGAGGCCCTATACCATTCCAGACAAATGGCTTTCTAATCTCTTCTTAAAAACCTCCAGTGACAGAGCACCCACAACTTCTGAAGAAGCCATTCCACTGATTAATTGTCCTCACAAACAGGGAATTTCTCCAGAGACCTAAGAATATGAAACAAACATCTCCTGGTTTCTCTGTGTTGAACACATGGGTTGAATCCATTCATTCATATATATATATATAATGTGGCAGATTGGGTTTCTGGATTTTCCAACAAACCTTGGTGAAAATAAACTATGGGTCAGTGTGTTTGGGGTCTATAGGCATGGGTTGTTTGACTGCATCACTCCCCGTTTTCTCTCTTCTTTCTACAGATAAGTCAAGAGGAGAACATGACCAATAGATTTAAACTTCAGGCCCTAATCTATCCTGTCCTTCAGCCTTTTGATTTTAATACTCCTTCATACCAACAGAACAAACTCAGCCCAATCCTCTCATGCTCAGTGATGGTGGAGTTCTGGGTAGAGTATTTCAATGGAAGTTATGATTTTATCCAGCCCATGTTGATGAACAATCATACATCTCTGGATGTGAGCGAGGCTAATTCCTTCAGAGACCGACTGGACTGGACTTTTCTCCTGCCTTCAAGATTCAGGAAGAATTACAAGCCCGTAATTCACACCGTAGGGAAATCTGAAATCATCCAGAATATCCCTGCCCTATTAGATGTCCGTGCAGTTCCGCTTCTGGCTGAAAAAGAGCTTTTACGCCTGCAGCCCAAAACTTATATTATGACCTGTGAGATCGATATTCTGAGAGATGATGGTCTCATGTATGCCAAGCGGTTAGAGAAAGCAGGTGTGGACGTCACTATTGACCACTTTGAAGACTGTTTTCATGGCTGCATGCTCTTCACCATTTGGCCACTTAATTTTTCTGCAGGATTTCACACCAGAGACAGCTATTTCAAGTGGCTGAATGAAAACTTGTGAACAGAGATAGATCAGTCTTTGGAAAAGCAATTCATGCTGCTGATTTGAAGACATCGCTAGAGAATTTCCAGTACAGGATAGCATGCTGCCCCTTACATCTTCTGTGACCCATGATTTATGGAGAAAAGTCTTGTGTAATCTCCAGAATCCAATTCTAAATGTATTTGCAAGGAAATAAATCTGGTCTTAGTGGAGGCAGTAGAAAAAGGTGGCTAAATAATCCATACCCCTGCAGACAACAAGACAAAAATGTTCTCTGTGAATATAGTTTTATATAAAAGTTTCCTCAAGTAGAACATTGACAAATCAGTAAAAAAAACCAGTCATTCCTAATCTTGATTTCCTACACTGAATTTCTACATACAAGAAGAGTTTCTTCCCCCTATGGCTATTCATGAGGAATGAAGCAAAGGGATACCACATACATGACATCATTGCATATTTGTATCCGATAGCAGAATGCCAGTGGATCCATCAGAATGCCAAATGGCCTTCAATTTGGCATAACTATATATTGCTGCAAATAGGATATAGTTCATTGTTAAAGGATTTGTTTTGAGTGTAGAAGGATCCAAATTCATTCCATCTCTAGAAGTATGCAAAATAATCCATTCTCACTGGAAGTGTTCTGTTATTACCTTATCCATCCTATCGGAAGTGATCCATTTTAAAAAAGATGATTTTAGGGCCGGATCTTTGTAAGCCAGGGACATTTTGCATATCTTTTAATTCCCAGCATCTCTGGGGAAACAAAATGGCCTGTAGCTGTAGAAACATAACTATTCATTCTCTCATTTAGGTGGCTTCTAAAGGAGACTAGACATATTCCTAGAGAACAGCAATGTCTGTGCTAATTAATAGCTTAGTCACACAGGGGTGTCAAACTGCCGGCCCACGGGCCGGATGCATCATGGCAAAACCGCACCCACCCCATTGCCGGCAATGGGAAAAAAGTTGCAATATGTCATGACACATCACATGACGTTGCAAGTTTGACACCTCTGGGCCTTAGTGGGTGCAATGGAGTCTCTATCTACCAGATTCATAGGAACAACATTGGGACAGGAGGCTGCTATAATCTCTGGGCTTGCTGCAGCTTCTAATGGGCCACTATGAGTTGAATACTACTAAATGCGTGTGGTGCCCCCCCTCCCCCCCATAAGCTAGAGTTCTACGGGTGTTTATTCAAACTCCCCAAACAGGTGCTTAAAAAGCATCCCCATTGTACAGATCCGGATTCCAAGCTCAGCACAGCAAGAGCCACTGGGTAACTGAGTCCAAGAGGCACACACAAAGTCCAGAAAAGCAATCCACAATTCAAACATAACAGCACAAGCACACAAAGCACAGAACTGGGCACGTTGCTCCAGCAACACTCAAGTCCTCAGAGCGAGCTTAAGTAGGCAATGCCCGGTGCAGCCTTTCATGAGAGGCGAGGTTGCCTCCTCATGAGTAGCCTAGCTGACTGGTGTTGCACCCATCTCATCTCTCCTCTAGGTGTCCTTCCAGCAGGAGGAAGTATGGACTCCACCACCTCTAATTGCTAATGGGCAGCAGCTGCTCCTGGTCCTTGCCTGGAACCTCCTGGCCAACTTCTTCAGCCTTAGCCTGTCACTCCAGCTAAGGCTGCTCCATCTGGCTAGCACTCTCTGAGCCCTGATCCTGACCAATACTGGGCTACACACTTTCCTCTGGAGACTCAAACTCACCTCCTCCTCTGAACTCACATCTGGAGGGAGGGGTTGCAGATCAATGACAATGGGTTTAGGCTTGATCCAGCAGGGCTAATGTCATGTTTTCATGTCGGCATTGGCAACCCTAAACTAAATGGACCAAGGTCCAAGCAAATGTATGGGTCATTCTAAACCATAATGTAGTTTATTTAGGTTTGGCTGAGTGTTTTTTGTGAACCCAGCCAATGATAGCTAAATGATGACCTAGCATGATAGGTGAGCCCATTCATTGTGTTCCACACCTGTAGCAATGGATACCATGGTATTTGCAAAATAGCACAGGTCACTCGAAGACTTTTCGCCTCTCTCCAAGCGTGATTTCACACAAAGTAATTGAAATCAAATGAGATTCGGAAGCCTCATGAGAGTTGGGAAATTTTAAAACTTTGATTTGGGGATGGGGTCAAAATACTCCGTACTGATAATTGTCTTTTGGTTCTTGTCCGTACTACATTATCAACCCTTGTACTAGCATACTCTGCTGTACCTGGTTTCTAAATAATGTCAATTGTTTTGCTTTGCACGCATGCAAATATATATATATATACCTTTTTGGAGATGACACACACATTTGGAATTCAGAGTAGGTCTAAGTGTGTGTGCAAAATAATTAATAGCAACAGCGCTTGCTTATGGGAGAAACAGCTGCCAAATTTGGTTTGATGCTTCTGTAACCAGTCCTTCAGAAGCTGTCTCCTGGGCAAGTTAGCACGTTTTCCAATAAGTGCCAATCATGTATAAAAGTAGATGGATTCTCAATCTTTGGCAGAAACACCACTCAAGAGCAGATTAGCTACTCAGATGGATTTCTAACCACTAGCAGCAATTTGGAGTAAGTCACTAGCAAGGGTTGGTGCCAGGTCAGTAGGTCTGAGGCAGGAATGCGGTCTAGAGTTCTTATCTTGCAGAGCCATGGTGACCTCTGGCTTCTAATGATAACCAGAATGGACCACAACACTGTAGATGGTTGTGTGGACTTTTCATCATTGATGGCACTAAGGGTCTTGAAGACTGATGACAAGTAGCTTTTCAATTTCAGTGGGACAGGAGTGGGGCCTTGGTACACATTCTTCCAGTGCCCTGAGAATATGGCTGATTGGGGAATTCTGGGAGTTGAAGTTCACACATCTTAAAGTTGCCAAGATTGAGAAACACTAATATGATTTTTTTTTTAAACTATCAGGGGTGGCTGGGAACTGGACAGTGTCAAGAAAGGCACCATGTTGAAGACTCCAGGGGTTAATGCACTGAGGGAAATGGGCTGTGTTTCTGTGTCAGTTGTCTGCAAATCATTTTTTTATGTCAAGACTAGTGCAAGCAGTTTGCTCCTTATAGGATTTGGCAGCCCTCCTAGAAGCTGCAGATGTTGTGTATACCTTCCTTCTATTGGATTACATATTGATCCAAGAGTTGTCTTTGGTCTTTCTGCAGGTTTTTCAAACTTTTGTGTTGCTGTACAAAGATATTGCAAACGAAGTGGGCGCTATTCTCAGTCCCATGTAATAAGGGCTTTATATGATATCCATAGTCAGTTGCAGAAGCAAATACCTTGGTCCATCGCTTTTTTTAGGCGACAAGTGATTGGTTCTTTGGTTGAACAATCTAGGCATACTTACTCAGAAGAAAGCAGGATTCATAGCAATTTAAGGGCTAGCCAATGGCCAGCCAGATATTCTCTAAGCAATTAGTCCTATGGCAAAATATAAATTACATTAATCCTTTCCCTTCCCCAAAAAAGAGGAGAGGTGAGGAGCAAAGCATTGCCTGATGAAACCAGAGAATGGTCCGTAACTTAATTTCCAAATTGAAATAGAAATCATGAAATTATATGCATGAATATGGAATCCTTTGCTTGGGAAGAGGCCTATATTATAGGTTCATGCTTACTAACCGATTACCTAATGATGCTTCCGCTCTGGCCTAAGTCAGTGATCCTTTGGTTTCTAGGGCAGGTAATCCTTGCCTTAAGACTACTCATTTAATGACTGCTTGAAATTACAATGGTGCTGAAAAATAGTAATAGCATTTAGACTTATATACCGCTTCACAGTGCTTTACAGCCCTCTCTAAGCAGTTTACAGAGTCAGCATATTGCCCCCAACAATCTGGATCCTTGGAAGGATGGTTGGTTGAGTCAACCTGAGGAGGTATCTGAGGTATCTGACATCTGAGGAGGTATCTGGGGAATCGTTCAAAGGAGACATCACACTTATAGGCACACTGCAATATTATTCCCATTATCCACAACCAGTATAACCAGAAGACACCATGAATGGTAGTCCAACGCAGCTAGAGGGTATTAAGGTTGACAATTATGCTATAGTACAAAGTACAGGTAATCCTCCATTTATGACCACAAGTGAGCCCAACATTCTGTTGTTAAATGAAACATTTGTTAAGTGAGTTCTGCCCCATTTTGCGATCTTTCTTGCCACAGTTGTTAAGTGAATCCCTGCCACTGTTAAGTTAGTAACCTGGTTGTTAAATGAATCTGGCTTCTCCATTGACTTTGCTTGTTAGAAGGGGGATCACGCAAACCTGGGACACTGCAATCGTCATAAATGTGAACCAATTGCCAAGCATCTGAATTTTAATCACATGATCATGGGGATGCTACAAAAGTCGTAACTGTGAAAAATGATCATAAGTCGCTTTTTTCAGTGCTGTTATAACTTTGAACTAAAATGAACTGTTGTAAGCTGAGGACTACCTGTATTTTGAAATATTTTAGCTGTTGCAAAGTTCCTTTCTTTTGCCAGTAGGTGGCGTAGTTGGAAACAACTGCTGACTCCCTAAAGCTGTTTTTCTGTAAACTAGGAAGCTCTTTAATGCAAAGTCTTCAGTTCTAAAATTAAAAATGTGTTTGTTTAGGAAATTCAGAGTTGACCACAACTTCAATATGCTTGTTTTTCACAAGAAGCAATCTTTAAAATTAGAGTTCAAGGCAAACTGATAACCGGTGGAAATAAACATTTCAGATTGGAAAGTTTGTTTACACTCCTTTCACAGCCACAAAATGTCATTCCTGTTCAGTTTTGACACATAATATCGATGATATTAGAAAAACAGCGGAACTTGCTCCGTTTTCTTGACCTCAGTTATTTCCCTGAATCTTCCCGAACGACTGTTAGAAAAAAAGGCATTCACAAAATTTTATTAAATGTTTAACTTGTGTAGTGCCAAAGTTTCCTCCTGTAATCTTTCAACTGTTGTTCCTCGGTTTGATGCAAAAGGAACCTTTTTTTTCCCCCAATTATTTTTCAAGGGGAAAAATATTTCAGTGAGCTTCTCTTGGGTTTTTGACATGCAACATTTGCCTTTACCTTTTTGTGAAGTAAACACAGGAGGTGTTGTAAATCTCCAGGCTTTATCAGCTCTTTCTGCTGGTATCTGCAGTTGTCCAAAGTTCTCACATTTTAAGCCAATCTCATGGGAAGCTCCTCTGATGGATCAGGGACTGAGTGAGGTCAGGGAGGAGAAAAGGGAAGAGTGTTGGAGGCAAGTCAACCACATCAGCACAACTCTTGCCACGTTGCAATCATGTACTAAGTTTGAAAACAAGAAACGATCTCTTCCCCCCCCCAAATACCCTGAAACATCTTATGAAGTTTAAGAAGGAAGATTCTTTTTTTTTTTCTCTTTAGAGAGAGAAGATATGCAGAAAATTGGGGGGCACATCTCTGTATAGCATTTTTTTTTTTTAAATTATTATTCTCAGGAATTGGCAACAGGGAGCAAAAAAAGTTTAAAGCAGAAAAACAGTACAATTTGGAAAAAAAATAACCGCCCTCTTTCCAGCACCGCTATTCCATTCCAAACATGAGTCTTCTCCAGCAAGTTTATAAAGAAAGGGAAGAAGAGTTCGGAAACATCTGTTTGCAAATGATGCCTTTGTTTTGATTTAGACTTTCAGGCTGATAATATTCACTGAGTCAGCACAAACTGAGGTTGCAACATAACGCTGCGAGGTTCAGAATGGCAAAGGGTGTTACTCAGAATTGCAATCGTATCTCTTCTGGTGTAACTTTTGGAAAAGTAATGATAATTTATTGATCTATTTTATTCATATTTCATATTTTTAAACCGTCCATCCCTCTCAGAGAGGGAGAACGAAGCCTTCTATATATAATAGTATATAGAATTTGATCTCTTGCTAGGTGCCAGTTATTCAGTACAAGAAGATTGTCCTGCTCTGGTGTCTTCTGTGGCATTTTGACCTGTGCCACTAAGCAGGAAAAGGTCACCTAGAATCACTGTTAAGTGCTGATGGGAGTAATGCACCCCTCTTGGTCCCTTTAGATCTCTTGGTGGCTTCGGATACCATCAACCATGATCTTCTTTTGGACTATCTATGGAAATTGAGAGGGTTTCCCCCTCCCCCAGGGAATCCATGGGTGGTAGGGGGAAAGGGAGACTCTTGTGAGGTGCCACAGGGATTAATTTTGTCCCCCACCCCCACCCCTTACCCCAGGGTTTGGGTGCAATATTATTAACATGCTGATAATACTCAGCTTTATAATTGCCATGTCAGGCCATGCTAAGAAATGCTATTGACATCTTGTCCTGATGCCTAGAGACTGCTAGAATCTGGTTGAGATGAAAAGGCTAAGGAGGAATCCAAATAAGATGGGATTTGTCTTCTGACTGTACTTCTGTGCTAGCCCCGAGATTGTTGGTCCAAAATGTAGCATCCTAAGTTGACTGGCACTGTTTGCTAAGATCACATTAAACTTATGAAACACATATAAATGCTATAAAAGAACAGTGTCCTCTTGAGATTGGCTCCTCGGTGATGGTTTTCCAGAAATGAGCGACTGCTGAACTTTTCTGGAGGGCTTTGGGAAATTGTTGTTCACCATTGGCATTTGTTGGGTATTGTTCTTGATCTTATTTTGATGTGCTGTTGAATTTACTATGTTAAAATGTTATTTGGGGGTGGGTTATTCTTTATGGTGGATGTTTTTGTCCAATTTATGTTGTAAGATGATCTAGAATGGTACAGCAGTGTGCTGATTTAACACATAATTATAGTGCTGCATAATTAGAGAGCATTTCTGACTAATGTTCTCCTCATTTCTGCTACAGTGCCCTAACTGGTGATGTTTTTCCCACTGGCTGGTGACATACTGAGGGGGGATGGCCCCCAAGTCATAGGGGGGGGGAAACATCACCTTGGCTATATCTGTGTCACCCTAGTGGCCAATCAGCAGTGACTCGGAATAGACCAAATAGAAATGGAGTAACAATGGGTGATAGGTGTCTATGGATATTCTCAGTCCTCCAGGTCATGGTTGTCCCAAAGGTGCTTTTTCCAAAAGGCAATTGGACTTTCTTGGTTTTTTTGTTCGCTTCTGAATTGAAGAAGCTTCTTGGATGAGAAGCAAAACATTTTCAGAAACCAATAAAGTCCAGTTGCCTTTTAGAAAAAGAACCTGTGGGACAATTAATGTGGGAGTAGCACATTTTATGCCAGTGTTGTCTTCTACTTACTCAAGGATGGAAGGGTGGCATTTTAGAAGGAAAAGCTATGAACCTAGCCAGCTAACAAACTAATCCTGCCCAGGTATATGGTCTGAACTTTAAGAGACATGTTTTAATCATTCGGAGTCAGTCACTCTTCCAGTGACAATGGTTGACTTATCCCAGAGCCCAGATATTTCCCTCCAGCATGGAAGGGGAAAACCAACAAAATGTTTTAGACTTTTAGAGAATAGTGTTAAGTATAATCCTCATTGATTGCGTTTGACCAGCCCTTCAAGCACAAGGGTTAATTGAAACTTTGGCAACTAAGTACACACAGGGTTGATCAGGTCAGGATCTGCGTGCAATTATATTGTAGAATCTAAAGTCTTTTTTGCTTCATGTTTGCAAAGGGTTACAATAAACAAGGAAGGAACCTACTGGTTTCAGAAGCGGCATAGAAGGAAGCGAGCATTGTAAAATAAACGTAAACAAAGGAATTGGGAAGCACGTACTTTCGTGTTTGCACCAACTTTTCACTGTGCAAATATGAAGAATTTTCACTCTTCAAATATGAAGAATTAGCAGGCTCTAAGATCATCCAGGTTTATAGGTTTCAGTCTCTGCATGTTTTGCTGTTGGATAAAGATAGTTGGCTCAAGCATTTGTTTATCAGACATTAAGAACGACTGCGCCTAGATTTTTGGCCATTGGCCATGCACTCTGAGTCCTGGGGAATTCCATTAATCAAAATAACAGACTTGTTTTCTCATGAAAAAAATTAAAATTGTGTGCTGTTAAAGTAACTGTTCAATTATGATTACGGCATGTATTCATTGGTATCGTTTTGTTTTAGTGGCCCCGACTTGCCTTTTCCATCATTCTGTTAAAACACACATGGATTAAATAGATGAGAAACAGCTCTGGATGTACAGAGCAGTTCAAATAAAGGTCAGTTTAGAAATCCTTGAATAAGTAAATGTTTTCTTTCTTTTTGATTGAATGTATCGATCAAATGTGTCAATTGGGGGATTCAAAGAGCATTCCACTGTTGCATTAATGGGAAAGAGTTGCGAGATTATTATGAGAAGAAAAACAAAGTTACTTCTTTATATAGAAAAGTAGCTTTTTGCTCATTTGCCCAGTATTTGCCCAGTATTCCTCTATTCCAGGGTGTGCTATACTTCCCCTTTAAAAAAAATCTCTCCCCCCTCAAAGAACCATAGAGACAAATAGGGCCAAACTGTACCAGCCACACCTGACCATTTTTCACTGCCTGTTGGCATCATGATTTCAGGATGGAGGTAAGGCCAATACAGGTGCAGGAGCCATGTCTGCCTTTACCCCACAGGTTGCCCATACCTGGTCTACAAGCAGCAAGTTTTTTTTTTTAAAAAAAAATCAGTGCTGCAATCCTATCCCTTTACAGGCACAGGAGGAAGGAGGAATTTAAAAATGCTTTAATTGCCTTAAGCAAATACTACATACTTGAAAGCAAAACAAAGAAACATGCAACACCCAACGTTTGTGACATTTACTCTGTTTTGAGTTGGGGAAAAGCAAGAACAGTGCAATATCACCAACCTTCCTTAGCATTTACAGAAATACATAAAGGTAAAAGTAAAGGAGTCCCTGCGGATTTTACTCCACTAGGCGTTGCCAACTATAGAGGGAGGTGTTCATCCCCGTTTCAAGGCCATTGAGCCACCACTATCTGAAAACATTTCCGTGGTCATGTGGCCAGCATGACATCACGGGAGCACTGTTACCTTCCCAACAAAGTGGTACCTATTTATCTACTCGCATTTGCATGCCTTTGAACTGCTAGGTTGGCAGGAGCTGGGGTGAGGATGGGAGCTCATCCGATCACTTGGCGCTCGGGTCTCAAACCTGGGCTGCCGGTTTTCCAGCTGACAAGCCCAACATCTTAATCGCTGAACCACTGCACACACACCCCAACATAGAAATACATAGCTATATTAAAGTGAACATGCAATTGAACATTCCCAACTACAAACTGTCCTGTTTTGATCCTAGAATTAGTTCTGAGGACTGGGCATTTCTGAAATGATGCAATAGGTTGTACTAGTATTGGGTTTTATTCTATCTAGGGTAGGGGTAGGCAACTTTGGCTCTTTTATGACTGGTGGACTTCAGCTCAATTCTGGGAGTTGAAGTCCACGAGTCATAAAAGAGCCAAGGTTACCTACCCCTGACCTAGGGGGAAAAGGCATTTGAAATGATTTGCACATCTCTAGAAGCTAATAGTTTCAAGCTTAGCCTATCTTTCTAACAGTTCATTTGAGCTATAAACCCCAAAGATGGGCTGATTGACTGACACTCTCTCCCCCTCTCTCTCTCTCCCCTATATCTATCTATCTATCTACCTATCTACCTATCTACCTATCTATCTACCTACCTACCTATCTATCTATCTATCTATCTATCTATCTATCTATCTATCTATCTATCTATCTATCTATCTATCTATCTATCTATCTATCTATCTATCTATCTATCTATCTACCTATCTATCTACCTATCTACCTACCTACCTATCTATCTATCTATCTATCTATCTATCTATCTATCTATCTATCTATCTATCTATCTATCTATCTATCTATCTATCTATCTATCTATCTATCTATCTATCTAATTAGATTTTATCCCCCTTTTTATCTTATAAGTAACTCATAAGGTGGCAAACAGTCCTTCCTCCTTCTTTCCCCCCCCCCCACAACAACCTTGTGAGGTGGATTTTTACATTCTTACAAAATAAAGCAGTGAACAACTGCAGACCAGGATTTGCCTGCAGGTAAATAAGTATTTTGTGATTGGCCATGCAGTACGCACCACAAAACCCATTTTGTGAACGTGCCAATCAAATGCTCTCAGTGCTCCAAACCTTCTACATTTATCTTTGAATGAGGCAAACAAATGAAATACACACGAGCAACTTTGGTTTATTCCATAATAAACACACACATTTGTTTTAAAAGTTAGTTTGACATTCACGCTAAACAATATGGGTGTTGTCCATTCTTCTGACGGATTTGGCTGCATTGTTTAATGCTGGGACAAAAAGATTTAGGTTTTGTTTTCCTGAGTTTAACTGCTCTTTCACTTTTTATTCTGCTGTCCAAAGTGCTATGCTGGGACACACCCTCTTGTCAAGTTGCTTGTATAACTTATCCACTTAGTCTTTCCAGGCGCTTTCACAGAATTCTGTCCCTTCAGAAAACCTCTCTATATTCAAAACAGGTAGAGAATTTTGTGCCCAGTTGCAAATTTTGCTTATTTCAAAACAGCTGGATGACTATACAGGTAGTCCTCGACTTTGGACCACAACTGAGCCAAAAATTTATGTTGCTAAGTGAGAAATTTGTTAAGTGAGTTTTGTCCCATTTTATGACCTTCCTTACCGCAAATGTTAAGTGAATCACTGCAGTTATTAAATTAGTAATGTGGTTGTTAAGTGAATCTTTCTTCCCCATTGACTTTGCTTGTCAGAAGGTCGCAAAAGGGGATCACATGATCCTGGGACACTACAACTGCCATAAATATGAGTCAGTTGGCAAATATCTGAATTTTGATCACATGACCATGGGGATGGATGCTGCCTCGGTCATAAGTATAAAAACTGGTCATAAGTCACTTTTTTCACTGCTTTTGTAACTTTGAACGGTCACTAAACAAACTGTTGTAAGTTGAGGACTACCTGTAATGATGGCATTTAAGCCCTTAAATGTTTTCTGCTTCTCACTCTTCCCAATAGAGGATATTTCAATCAACCAGTCTACTTTCTTGATCAGATCCCATCCCAACAACATATATAAAGCCTATGTTTTAGGCCAGGGGTCTTTAAACTTGGCCCTTTTATGACTTGTGGACTTCAACTCCCAGAATTCCTCAGCCAGGCACGCTGGCTGAGGAATTCTGGGAGTTGAAGTCCACAAGTCATAAAGGGGCCAAGTTTGAAGACCCCTGTTTTAGGCACTCGGAGCCACGACTGGTCCAAATCCCAGTCCCAGACAAGTACTCCTATCACTACGATCCAGTGGATGTGATATTGTCTAAAATTTCACATATGTGCTTAGTGCATTGCTTTGGTAAACAAGCCAGTAAGATTGGTAAAGACAAAAAAAAAAAAAACTGGATATGAACATCAGGAGAACCTTCCATTTCAGTCAACCATGGATTGTTGAATAAATTGCAAAAATAGATTATTATTATTTTGGTTTCGTTCCTTCAAGACTCCCATTCACAATGGCTGCCTGTCCTTGAAATTCACTGTGTGGGCTTGATCGTTACAGTAATTCTTCCTAGCATTCCAGTTAATAGTCACCATCTCTGGTTGATGTTTTATCAAAGGTCAGCTCACGCTCCATCCAGAGATGGTCAGCACTAAAAGAATGAGGTAAACAAGTTTGAGTGAAGGGGTTCTTAGTGCCCTCTGAACTTGCTTGTTTTCTTGCAAACATTTCGTTACCCAAACTAGGTAACATCATCAGTGCCAGCTAATACTGATGATATTATCTAGCTTGGGTAATGAAACTTCTGCAAGAAAACATCCAAGCTCAGAGAGCACCAAGGACTCCTCATTTCAACCCTGAGCTACGAAGGTTCTCCAGTAAGTTTGAGTGAAATCGCTACCTGAGGTTGGGGAAGAGATAATGCCAGTTCAATAGAGAAAAGGAATCTCAGGATGTCCCACAGGGCTGATTTAAAAAGACAGAGGTTTATAAAAAGATGTTGAAGCCTGAAACTGAAATGTGTTGATGCAAAAACAACAGAATCATGACATATTGTGCTAAACTAGATTCTTGCTAATTATAATTTGTTGAATAAGTCATAGTTCTTAAAGCTTGCCAAGGTTCAGCAGAGGTGATATTGCAGGAAAAGCTCTGTTTTGAAGTCACCCTTCAACACTTTGTGGAGGAATACTGTAATTATTTATTAACCATAAGTTAATAATTAATCTGTGATTAGTTGATACAACACTGGACCATGATTAAGGCAGAATAAGATAATTCAAACCTTGCTGTAGTTCTGAACTGTGATTGATATGCTCTGCCTGATTTTTAAAAAATATAAATTAGAATTTTGAATACAGAATAAAAGCCAACAGCAAGCAATATTTCGGTTGCAAAATAAAAAATGGAAGAGCTATGACAAAATTTCAGAAATCAAAGACAAAAAAGGATTGTAAAGAAGTGGCTTCCAATTTTCTTTTGCAGCAGTTATAGGCAGTGCTTTTTTTGTTAAAAAAATAAAAAAGGTGCCGGAACTCACACATGTCATACAACCCACCTTGCCTACCCTACAAGGTTCCATCCAAAAAAGGTGCTGGAACTCCGTTCTGAGTGTTCTATGAGAAAAAAAGCCCTGGTTATAGGTATAAATATGTTAACCTCTTATTCTATGGTTACAGCATTGTTTACATTTTCTCTATAATCTGCTATTTTTATTCTAATCCTCAAAACCAGCCATCCCCACCTTTCCAGTTTTGCAGACCGGGGGTGGGGTGGGGGGAATAGAGAGGGAATGGTTACGTGCGAGTGGCTGGCACACGCACCCACCACTCACACAAATGGAGCTGTGCTTGAGCGTGCTCACCCACTGCTTCCGTAGCCCAGTTCCAAATGGGTCAAGGCCTGATATGATAGTGGGCTGCAGCCCAAGGTTTGGGGACCCCTGCTCAAAACCATATATCATGACTTCCTTTTTTCTATTCCCCACAAAAGAGTCAATAAGGGGTTTCCAAACATAGTTAAACTTAATGCAATGCTCTAGACCGGGGGGGGGGGGTTGGCAACTATGGTAATTTTGCACCCTGTGAGTTGAAGTCGCTAGGTCCTAAAGTTGCCATAATTGCCCAACCCTCTGTGGATCCTATTTTCCTTAACCAGGAGTGACTGAACAATTCCTAATAAACAGCATTCACACAAACATTGAGTCTTAAACCTGAGTGGTGAAAGGCCCACATTAGGCTTTCTGTAACATGTTGATGGCCACACTCCAAAAGTGGATGGAGACATGGTCACTTTGTAGAGAAGGTTTCAAGAATATTAATTGGTAAAGTAGATCTGTTAACCATCTGGAAACTTTAAGACAGTGATGGCGAAACTTTTAGAGACCGAGTGCCCAAACTGCAACCTAAAACCCACTTATTTATCACCGGGTGCCAGGTGGGCGTGGCCCACTGGGTGGGCGTGGCTGTGGTGGTCATGGCAGACTAGGTGGGTGTGGTCAAGGTAGGCGTGATCACCTCAATGTTGCTCGTGGGGACACCTGTGGGGGCCGGGCAGGGTTGGGGGAGATCCAGGGGGTCTCTGGCAGGTGGGGCGGTAGGCAGGAGGTTCGTTCTGCGGGGTGAGGCGAAGCAAGGCGAGATAGGGCAGGGGTGCCATTTTCACAGGGCAAGGCGAGGCAGGGGCCAGGGCGGCTGCTGCCTGACACCATCGGCCCCCGCACACAGAGGCCAGCGAGCGCATGGGTGCTGGGATGCATCCGGCCATGTGGGACCTTGGCAAGTTAGCGGGTGGCTGGTTGAAGAGGGACAGTTGCCATCTCTGGGGCACGGCAGGCGTGCCCACAGGGAGGGCTCTGAGTACCACCTCTGGCACCTGTGCCATAGGTTCACCACCACTGCTTTAAGACAAGGGACAAATTGCTCCTTCAGTGCTCCCGAATGGAAAAGTACTGCATCCTTAGCCCCATCTACTTTGGAGTGCACCACTCTGGAGGTGGCTATCTGATTAAGAGAAGACCACATTTCTCCCCACGTACTTCCTGCTTCCCTCCTCCCCATCTTTCAGTTGTAAATTATCAATATCATTGTTATCTATTGCTTTATCATTTTAATGTTTACTAGTTTTTAATCTTTGTAAGCCACCCAAGGTTGGGTCTAGATGAGATGCGAGGCACAAAAATCAAATCAAGCCAATCAATAAATAAACAAAATTCTTCTTAAGAATAAGTAGCTTAGTTTTCTCAGGATCTGCTATCTTTATCAACAAAGGTTCTCAACTATCCTGTGTGATAACCTTGAATTTAGCCTTGTTAAGACAAAAACTTTGTTTATTGAAGCCTTTATTTGCTTATGCTACCTCAGATTGTAACACACTTCCCAAAATTGGGGTAATTTCATTTTTTCAGACCTTTAGTTAAAAAAAAAAAAAAAGACAGCAAAAGACACATATGTGTGAGTTTCGACATGAATTGATAAAACCTGAGATTTTTTTTTTAACTTTCATTAACTTTTTGGAATGTAGGGATTTCCATCAGGATTTTGAAAGAAGCTTCCATCAGTTGCTTGGCAGCTTATTATCAACAGCAGCCTATATAGCAAGAGTATTGACAAATTTCATCTTGTCCTTTATCTCCCCCAACTATGCTGATGCATTTATTTACTATTATTTTCTCAATGCACTGAAAGCAGCTTCCATAGAGATCTTTATTTTATTCCTAAAAGAGCAATCATGTGAGTTTGGTTGGGCTTAAAGTGAGAAGGACAAAAATGGCCAATGAGTTCTCATAATAGAAGTCCAACACCTTTGTCACTAGTCCTTAGTCAACACTATAACTGCTATATCACACTGACTCTCCCAGGTCTACTAACTAACCCATTTTTAAACCTACAGTGGTTAAGGCATCAGTTCTAGTCTCACCTTAGACACACAGCCAGCTGGGTGACCTTGAACTAGTCATTTTTTTCTCAGCCATAGGAAGGACACAATGGCAAACTACTTCTGAAAAACCTCGCCAAGAAAACTTCAGGGACATGTCCAGGGTCAACGCTGCTAACATCATATGTTTTTGCATTGACAACAGATGGAAATGTAGCCATCTTTTTCCTTTCGCTTTTAGAGTTAGATGATGCTGGGAGGGGGGGATGTGAATGAGAGTCCAACTAGACATAATAACACTAAACCTAGTGTGAGAATCAAGGTTATTGAGTCCAGAGATGATAAAGAATTGGCAGGCTGGAGAGCTGGAGAGGAAGCCCGCGCTTCAAGCTAATTGGGGAATGTGATTTATGACTATTAATTGGAGGAGGGAATTGTGCTTTGATACTATCTGCCCAGGGGAGGGGAATTCAGTTTTTGGCTTCGATTATGTAGTGCCGACATAAAAGATCCTTTAAGGTAAACAATGTCTTGAAGTTCTTTTGAAGAGTTTCATCTGTCGGAACCATGACATTAAGCCAAAAACTGTTATCAATGCAAAAACATCCAATGTTAGCAGCGTTGACATCCGCCCCCCCCCTTACAAAAAGGACAAATCCTGTAATGTAATCAAAAGCACAGGTTAGGGATTGCCTCTCGGTTTATTAGGGTGTTTCTTATAGAATCTATTAATGAGTCTGTCAGCTTTCACATCACTAGACTTCACCCAAGTGGCCTCAGACAACAAATATCCCTTCATTGTACTAAGTACTGCAATTTCCCTTTAAAAATGCTAGAATCAAGAATATGCTTTACTTCATAGTGAGTTTATTCTGCCACCCTTAGGGGGAGGTCTTAGAGTGGAACCCCGGTAAGGTTTCAACAGGCTGCAATGGAAAACAGGGTGAACTTTTCCTAAGAGCTTAGGGAGTTTTAATTCCACAGTGACCGGGTTAATGATCTTTACGATGGGGAAAGGTCCCAAGAACTTCGGTCCTAACTTCTTACTAGGTAATTTGAGCCGTAAATATTTAGTTGACAGATGAACCTTTTCCCCTACTTGAAATCCAGACAGTCTCCAAGAATCAGACATGAATAAATGGAAGGAAAAAAAACAGGATTGAATATATCTGACCATGTGATTCAATCTGAAATGTGTTATGTGCCAGCAATATCCTTCTGTATTCTATGTAAAATATAAACAGAGATGCTGTTCTGTCTCAGAAAGAATAAATTTGGTGCACATCTGACAGCAGAAACAAGAGTGTTGACAAATAAGGAAGATCTCAAGATCATTGACCTTGAAGAGTTCATTCTTGAGCAATGATCCTTCAAAGCCCGGCAGAAGTTGAATCATTTGAGACTTGCTCCAGGAGACAGAGACATACATGATTTCTCCAGATCTTTGGATGCTTTATCAGCAACAACTACTTTGTAAAGGGCCATAAAAGTCTAGCCACATAGAATATGTAAGTTTGAAAGAACATATAACTCATTTAGTCCAATCTTCTGCTCTGTGCAAGAATTTCTAAATTTTCTCCAACATCTAGTCTTCATTTGAAAAACCACCAGAGAGTGGGAGGCCACTCATGTTGTGACTGCAATTAGCTGTGTTTTCATACTATGGTAAACTGTACTGTACTTCACTTACCCTGTTGTTGCTTTACTTACTCCAGCATGGAGCCAGATCTTGTTAAATACTTATTTTAAGAACTATATCTCAAATTGTGTCTGAGATTATAGAGGGCTGTGGTTTGCTGATTCCTTGTACTTGTCTATTGGACACATTCTGGGATGGCTGCAAAAAACAAAGTTTCTCTCCCCTCCGCTCCCACCCCCAAAATAAGTGCAGAGAACACCAATCTTGGTCATGAAGCAGTTTGAGAAAAACAAATCTATCCCTTTGTTCTGTGTGCAGCAGAGTTTCTGCTTCCACTCCCCCCTCCCTCCCTCCCTCCACCCACCCACCCACCCATACACACACACACACACACACACACAGACAGACAGTCATTCCTATGACACTATAAGCTATATAGAAGGAGGTACAGTATTCATTTCAAGAAGGATGGTTCCTCCCCGGCATAGTTAAGCAATCTGACTAAATATGATCCATTGAAGAAGAAAATAACTATTCTGCCAAGATAATCAAGTGGGCCTTCAAACCAGGAAAATGTCAACTTGATGCTGGAAATTGAGTCCAGATTGGAAGATATGCATTGGGGAAGAGCACAGGAGAATAAGTAGCACCTGTGCTTATTGTGTGCCTGGACTAAAACTAAAAGGAAGAGATGGCTAGGTACCTTGACTAATGACACAAATAGGAGCTTGCAGGAGCTTAAAGAAACAGTTACAGATAGCCTTGGCAAAATGATGTCCATCAAGTTATGAAGAGCCGGAAACAAGTAAATAGTCCAGTGGCAGAACCTGGCAACTGAAGATTTCTTTATGCCATTGAAAACATCTAGTCTTTAAGCTTTCATGAATACAGTTGCTATTTCCTAGGAATAACACTTATTTACCTTGTGGTAAGAAAGGGAGAGAGAAAGAGAGGGAGGGAGGGAGGGAGGGAGGGAGGGAGGAATGTGGATTGAATATAAAAGTGAATGATGAGCATGAAAATATGCTGACTGGTTTAGTCATAAAAGGACAAGAAGAATAACAAAGTCACAATTGGATGGAGCTGATGAGATCTTCAGAAAGAGAAAGGAGACATCAAGAGGCTACGTATGAATGTTTGGGAAGCAAGGATGATTGGCAGAGATATGAAGACATACAGTATATGGGATAATGATGGTGTAAAGAGCCATTTTAAAGCATTAGGCTAGAAACCAGGAGACCATGAGTTCTAGTCCTTGCTTAAACATGAAAGCTGGCTGGATGATCTTGGGCCAGTCCTTCTCTCTTAGCCCTCAGAAAAAGGCAATGGCAAACCACTTCTGAAAAACCTTGCCAAGAAAACTGCAGAGACTTGTCCAGAAGTCAACACTGACTTGAAGGCCAAAAACAACAACAACAACCCCAAAAGGTAGATTCACTTATGTTTAGTTTTTTCCCCTCATCCATCTCCCTCCAATTTTCTTAGCTTGTTACAATATGAATGTCCAAAGGAAGGGATGCAAGGGAAGGCCATTGACAAATATGCATCATGATGTCATCACTCAAATATTGCTGCTTGCAAACTTCTGTCAGATGTGGTGGTGGGGGGTCAAAGACATAATAGCATTTGTCAGATGATGTCACCAATCACATCATCAGAGTTTGCTGTGGATGCTTACTAATTTTCCACACTTTGCATGATATTCCTTATGTCATATCATAAGCCATGGGAACAAAATGATGGGTATGTATGAACAAAAATTATGTCTGAGGCTGCAAAACATGCTATGCGGAACTGAACACATCAAATTATGGTTTAGCACAACGTATGAATGCAACAAGGTGTTGGACAAGTAATTGAGCAAAGAACAGAGCCCCAGTTAAAGTCTTTCCTGCTTGCAACATTAGGATTCAAAGTAATTGAAAGCAAGCTTGCCAACCTATGACTCTTGTGCTCAGAGATGTGCAATTTAAACATTATAAGTAAACTTTGATACCAGGAAGGACAACAGTTTTTATTGCTCTAGAACATAGGTGTCAAACTCGCCACGTCACGTGACGTGTTGTGACATATCACGACTTTTTTTTGCATTGCTGGAGCTGGGGTGGGCTCAGCCTCCACATGATGCAACCAGCCCGTGGGCCAGCAGTTTGACACCCCTGCTCTAGAACTAACCTTTCCTGTTCGGTCTATAGAAACTAGATTAAAAGTTAATAAACCAAGTTCAGAAGAAGGACAAAAAGGTTGCCTTGACCCTATCCCACAATTTCCTTTCCCCCTCTTTTAATTCTGCCCATTGTATTGTCTAACTGGCTATATTGCCTTTTATAACCGTGTCTTGAAGACAAACCTTAAAAATATCTGTCAAAACTAACTGCACTGAAAAAAGTCTTAGCAGGAATAGGACAAGCAGAAGGGGAGAAAAAAAAGGTTGTGAATGGATAATAATATTTCAGCTTGTGTGTTTTCCTGCAGTCATCCTCTTAATGGTGCTTCTAAACTTTCATTTTGGGAGCCAGAGGTACCTTATTATATCTCTGTCTTCTTGATGCCCCTTTCCCCCAATATCAATCAAAGAAAGGGGATGCTTTAAAATAAAAGCAGAGACAGGAGATCATCAGAAATGAAATTCATTTCATTCATTAAACTGCCTTGCCAAAATTAATTGCAGACAGCATCACAGAGAGAGAGCCAAGCTTGCATAACAATAAAGGTAATGAAATCAAATGTTTCACCAATGCACCCAGTTCCCTTTCACTGTTCTAAGTCAGCATTTGTTAGCAATATGAAATTAAGAGATTGCAGAATAATGTAGGCACTATACACCTGATTCAGGAATGACTTTGCTCCCACTAGGAGGAAGTTCACACTATAAAAACCTACCTTCCGTGGGAAAATTGTAACTACTTGGTATGAAATAGAACCAGTCACCAGTTCCAATCTATAATTTGATCAATAACTTCAGATCAATAAGTGACATCCAGAGGAAGCACAGCATTCTCCTTCCTGACACAGCAAAAGATCAAGAGAAGCTAAAAATGATTTGGCTACAATTATGGGAAACTCTTATTCCAGCAGGTGTCCTTCCATTTATCTAAGCATCCATACTGGGGAAGGTGAGCACATGTTGACATGGACATGATGTCATCACTCACTCAAATGTTGCAAATATTTGCATCTGATATTGGGACACAAGTATCTCATGATGTTCTCCTCATCTGTCAGAGCAGTATTTCTCAGCCATGGCAATTTTACGATGGGTGGACTTCATCTCCCAGAATTTCCCAGCCAGCCATGCTCAACGTCCACCTATCTTAAAGTCAAGTTTGAGAAACACTAGAGCAGTCTTTCTCAAACTTGACTTTAAGATAGGTGGACATTATGATGGGTACCATTTTCTTTGGACATGTTAAAACTAGGGTCCTTTCTCCTCTCAAGTTAAAATGCTTTCCATCCACACTTGGCATGAATTTGTTCTCTGCTTCTGGTTCTTAGTCATTTGACTTTCTTCCAAGATAAAGGCATAAAAGCTCACAAGTTCTACACACTCCGAAGCTACCCTTGGATGGTGAGCCAGAATAATGTAGGGAAGTGCAGTACCAGTGCAACTAATGAAAAAGATTGTCTTACATATGGGCAGGGGACAAGATGCAGATGGTGAGGTGAACATAACAATTGCCAAGATAGGGCTCTGCCATGGTTAGCCGCAAATGGGTCTATAATACTGAACAGCATGTCTGAAAACTGGGAAAACTGATAGAAGTAATCAGAGACTATCAAGTGGTAAAGTACAAATCTACCTAATTTTTCCTATGTTCCTGAACTTCTTTTTAGAATAGGAGGTTGAGATTCTCCCCATTCCCTGCCACTTAGAAGTAAGGCAAATTGTTGGGGCAAATAGGTGGACAGGAAGGTCTCCCTCTGATCATCAGAACAGGAAAAGGCAGAAGTTTCAACCAACAAAATAAAGTTTGTTATAGAAACACTATAAAGAATTTGTGCCTGTGCGGTTGTGTGTCCCTCTGTCTGCCTGCCTGCCTCTCTTTCATTGTGTACTTGTGTGTGTGTGTGTGAGAGAGAGAGGGGGGAGGGGGAGGGGGAGAGAGATATGTGGAGAGAGAAGTGGCAACCATTATGGCAGGAGAAAAAAAAAGTAAACATACCTTTACTCTAAGCCAAAGGTTGTGAATAAAATTACGGAACCAGGTTGCACTAGCCATTTAACAACTTGTTCCATGAACCTTTTTTTATATGCAAAATTGTGGCTATAAAATCATTACTTTTATATACATTTAAAATCTTCCCACTGCAATGTATGGACGGCATTTTATTTTTACCCATTGTTTTCCTTAGGTAATTTTAGTTTTTAATAACTTTTGTAACTTCAGGAAGAATAGGAAATAGGTGTGCCCATTCTATTCCTGTACACAGTGAAGAATATTTCATTCCTAACAAAGTCAAGATGTGAGGGCTCTTTGCTGTCCAAGGACAGGACACTCCACAGCATAGCCAGTCTGACAAAATACTTTGTTGCACCACATGCCTTCCCCAACAACAGCTATTGTGCTGGATCAACTCTATTCTAGGTTTTGCAAGGTGATGTTGACACACAAAGATGTCTTTAATACCCAGTTCAAATTAAAGTCTCAAAGTCTTTAATATACAACCTTTTACCATTTCCCCAAACATTCTTGCACTACTTGGGATGAGTTGCTGTTTCAGTGTGGTTGTTCCTCTTCCAGTTGCTACTGGGTTCCAGCAAAGCTTCAAGCAGGACTCCCTCCAGGATATGCTACTCACCATAATTTGGGGTCCTGGCAGTTGAATGAAAGTCCTCTGGCCTGCTTGTAATAACTGCTAATCCCTAGACCAGGGGTAGGCAACCTTGGCTCTTTTATAACTCGTGGACTTCAACTCCCAGAATTCCTGAGCCAGCATGGCTCAGCTTGGAAACTTCTCCATTTCCCCTCAGCATGGCTGGCTCAGGAATTCTGGGAGTTGAAGTCCACGAGTCATAAAAGAGCCAAGGTTGCCTACCCCTACCCTAGACATTGCTACTACTGTATTTCCTTGTCTAAAGGCTGTTTGCTTTCACCTTTCCCGGTAGATACATCTCTCTTCATTCTGCCTTAGCATTTAGTGTTCGAAACTAAGTGCTTGACCAGGTGGTGTAGACACCACCTCTGGTTGTCAACACATCCTTGAAAATCCCCAGGGTGTAGCTCAGTTAGCCAGGCAGCTGGAATAGCGTCTTAAAGGCTTGGCTGTGAGTACATTCATCCATTCCCTGTACAGTGAATACAGGGAATGGATGAATGCCTGAGAGAAAGACGAAGGAACTTGTCTGCATGACTGCAGCTACTTTTGGGAAGATCAGACATCAGCCTCAGCTTCACTCCCTCATACTCTAAGAGTGTGGTTTCAATGGTCGGATGCCACCTTGATTTTTTGCCCCCTCCTCCAGGCAACTGCCCTGCTTCTATGGTATTATCTGTCCCACTGCTGATCTGATGAGCAATCCTTCCATCTTTCTTTGGTTGTTGGATCTGTAACTTGACCATGTATGACAGAACCTTCCTCTAGCTGGCACCTCCAATGATCTTGTGGGGTCCTTGGTGTTCGCTGAGCTTGTTTTCTTGCAGACGTTTCATTGCCAGCGCACTGATGATGTTACCTAGTTTGGTAATGAAAGGTCTGCAAGAAAACAACCAAGCTCAGAGAGCATCAAGGACCCCACAGTTCAACCCTGAGCTACAAATATTCTCTTCTATCAGTACCAATGATCTTGGTCTAACTTTCCAATATAGTAGACAGCATAGTCCATTGTAATGAGATTTGTAAACTGATATGGGTATCAGCTTGGGCATAACTGCTGTGATCATTTTGTTTCATGTCCTTATAGTTCCCACTTGAGACACTTTTAATTCTCTCCTTCAATAGTGTTCTTTTCGAAAGAGCAGCGATAATAAAAGACATCTGACTATCAATAAGTGAAGATATACACGCAATTTTGAAGCCCTGGGTGATATCTGGAGCCATTTATTTCTTGCCTTTCAGTGCACATAAGGTAAAAGCATCCATTTAATAAATTCACACTTATTTAACTTTGGCAGGGTAAGCCAACCTATTTCCTTTTCGGAGTGTTAATGGCAATTGGGAGAATGGAAATAAAACATCCTGGAATTCAATTGTATTTGGACTGATGGCTTATTTTGTATGCACTGTAGCCTAGCTGTATTTTGGGAGAGGGGTGCCTTTAGGTCAGTGTTGATTCTTGGCGACTTCCTGGACTAATCCCTGCTGTTTTCTTGGCAAGTTTTTTTTTTGCCATTGCTTCCTTCCTATGGCTGAGAGAGTTGACACCAAGCTGGCTTTGTGCCTAAGGCATGACTAGAACTTAGGGTCTCTGAAGACTGTTTGTCCATCCATCATCTATCTATCTATCTATCTATCTATCTATCTATCTATCTATCTATCTATCTATCTATCTATCTATCTATCTATCTATCTATCTATCTATCTATCTATCTATCTATCTATCTATTTATCTCTCTCTCTGTCTGTCTATCTATCTATCTATCTATCTATCTATCTATCTATCTATCTATCTATCTATCTATCTATCTATCTATCTATCTATCTATCTATCTATCTATCTATCTATCTATCTATCTATCTATCTATCTATCTATCTATCTCTATTTTGAAATTTATTTGCCGCCATCTCTGTCCAATGCCTCTAGGCAGCTTACAACATAAAAACATTAAAAAATGTTGAAATAACCAATTATAAAATAACACAGGAGATAAAATCATTAATACAAGATGGCAAAGGAAGGAACTGGATATATGGGAGGGGGAGGGGGGATTAGGTTTTATTTAGTCAAATGTGTCCAGTGTGAAGTTCCCCGTTGGGTCCCCAAGCTATCTGGCAGAGCCAGGTCTTCAGGCTTTTATGAAAAGTCAGGCGGTGGGAGCCTGAATAGGGTTTTGCACTTCTCCCAAAACCCAATTGGAGCATAGCTGTAGGAGCAGCAAGTATATTGGACTAGGGTTATATACCACATCTGCAGAGATTTAAATTCTAAAATATGGAATATGCACATAGTGTTTGTACTATGAGTGTAGTGCAAAACCCTATGCACATATTCCCTACTTTAGAATTTAAAGCCCTGCAAATGTGATATATAACCTTAGTCCAATGTACCTGCTGCTCCTATAGATATGCTCCAATTGGATGGCAATTTTTAGAAAGACTCTGGGTACCCCAGGTAACTCTTGGTAGGTGCTACACATGGCCTCAGAGCTGTCATGTCCACCCTAGTCTAATTCATGCAAAGCAGAAGCTTTTTTTAATGGTGGTTAATATTTATTATAAGATAACAAGTTGCAGTGAGCAGAAGGAATAATCAGGTGAAACAGGAGGAACAGCCACATCTAAGACAATGGTCAGATAACAGAAACATGAGTCCGGGGAAGAAATGTAGTTCATGAAAATAGGGGAAAGCATATTCAGATTGCAAGACTGACATCAGCCCTCAAGGTAGACCAGACTAGGAAACCAAAGTCATGAATGCCAATACAGGTAGTCCTTGACTTACGACAATTGAGCCCAAAATTTCTGTTGCTAAGCAAGACAGTTGTTATGTGAGCTTTGCCCCTTTTTATGACCTTTCTAGCCACAATTGTTAAGTGAATCACTGCAGTTGTTAATAACGTGGTTGTTAAGTGAATCTGGCTTCCCCATTGACTTTGCTGGTCAGAAGATCACAAAAGGTGACTCCATGACCCTGGGACATTGCAACCGGCATATATACATGTCAGTTTGCCAAGCTTCGGAATTTTGATCATGTGACCATGGGGATGTTACAAGGGTCATAAGTGTGAAAAATGATCATGTCAATTTTTTGAGTACCGTTGTAACTTCGAACAGTCATTAAATGAACTGAGACTACCTGTAATAAGGATACAGAAAGGGAAATTTGCAATTCTGAATGCACTTCCTCCTCTTCTGTTTATCTTCCTGAGAACTAGGAACTTACCTGAATTAGGTTTCTTCCCTGACTCAACTTTCTATTATCTGACCCCTTGTTTTGGTTGCAGCTTTTCCTCCTTTTCTCAAGATTATTCCTTCTTCCCCTTACACAGACAGTTTATGTACACCGCCTTGAGATTCTCAGAGGAAACACCTTGAGTCATTAATGGAAGATGGTCTCAGTGTAGGCTAATGATAAGATAGATAAGATAAGATAACCTTTATTGTCATTTTTATTTTACTGTGGGCACAACGGCACACATCAAAAATGAAATTTAGTTGCCCGCTCTCAAAGTGAAACACATACATGACACACACCTAAACATACTATGAACAACATATGTATAGACCCACACCCCTACATATACGTAGCAAATAAATATGAAATACTGTCCATCTTGAATATATAACGGAAGGAGGAAGCTTGAGAGTTCATAAGGTCAATGCTGTATGGAATGAAACTATGGCTGAATCTGGATGTTCTGCTACGGATACCACGAAGCCTCCTCCCAGAAGGTAACAAGGAAAACAGGTCGTGAAGAGAATGTGTAGTGTCCCAGATAATCTTACGGACCCTGCTCAAGCAACGCTTCTGTGCTATGTCCTGGATGGGAGGGAGGGAACTGCCAATGATCTTTTCGGCCATTCTTACCACTCTCTGCACCGCCTTCCTGTCTGAAGCAGTGATGCTTCCAAACCAGACTGTGATGCTGTATGACAGGATGCTCTCGATCGTCCCCCTGTAGAAAGTGGTCAGGACAGGGGAAGGAAGATGTGCTTTTCTCATGCGACACAGAAAATGTAGGTGCTGCTGTGCCCGCTTCACCAGTGTCTCGCTGTTGAGCGAACAAGCCAGCCTACTTGTTAACTGCACACCCAGGAATTTGATGCTGGTAACCATCTCCACAGGTGAATCATTAATGCACAGAGAAGTGTGGCTGTGCCTGCCTTTTCTGAAATCAACAATGATCTCTTTGGTTTTTCCTGTATTTAAAACTAGGCTGTTTTCCTTACACCAGTTCACCAACCCCTCAACCTCCTTGCGGTAAGCTTCCACCTTGTCATCCTGAATAAGGCCCACTATCATCTGCGAACTTCACAATATGGTTGGTGGCAAACCTAGCACAACAGTCATGGGTCAACAGGGTGAACAGCAGCGGACTTAAGATGCAGCCCTGAGGAGAACCTGTGCTCAAGAAAATGGTATTAACGGAAGATGGTCTCAGTGTAGGCTAATGTAGGTTCAAACCTATAACTGAGGTCTATAGTAATTCCAGCACAGACAATTAATCAGTAACCAAAAAAGTACAGTTCAACAACCGCCACCTGAAGGGCATATGGGAAATCTTTGTTTCTCTGTTGTACCTGGACTATAACAACTCCCATTTCATTTGTTTTGTTTTTCTTGTTCTCCCTTTACAGTATTTAACTTTTATTACTACCCAGGACAAGTAAAGTAAAGTAAATGTAGTAAAGATTTAAGTGTCCCAATGTGTCTAGGTGTCAGCATGCAACAGTTACAGCAAATTAATCTTCAGCTTGTTCCAAATAGATTTCCTTATTCAAGGAGGGGGTGTTTTTTTGAATCAGATAGGACATGAAAATATAACTCCCTCCTGCCAAAAGCCAAAGGTTGCAAACAATTATCGTGAGGCAAAGCAAAAACATTTACTATGCAGTATATCTCAAGAACCTCCCTCTATAAACACTGAACTGGCAGAAAAAGTCATGTTTACAGACAAATGCAAGGGGTCGTTTTGGTGACATGTGCTAATGTTATACTTGCCAACTATTAACCTATACTTGGTAGTTTATACATTAAAAATAGGGACTTCTGGATATTTTTGCCTTCTCAGAAATTGGATGCAAACAAAGTCATTGAAATCCAAATATATTTTTGCTCACTTGTTGAACGGTAGGACTTAGAAGGACTTTTCAGCTGACTTTCTAACTTTTCTTAGGAGAAGGACGGCTTCCTTCTGCAGATAAATTCTATTTCTGCAAGATCTGAAGCTACGATGAGTGCTAACAGAATGGTACCACCCTGGTAATTTTAAAGGGTTATACATCGGAATGTACATCATTATAAAGATGTGCATGTGACCGGGAAGTCAATCTTCTAAAAGGAAGAGAGATCTCTACAGGCTGTAAGAGATCACAGTGGTGACACCAGAGAAGGAAAGGTAAATATTTTAGGCCATTAAATTAGAGCATAGAGCCTGGCAAACAGATGCAGAGTTGCATGGCCAATTGTTGGTGATTTGAAACTAATGTTAGTAGCATGATGTTTGGAGTTCTAGAAACTGTAAAATAGGATTGGAACCCCACAAGGAGTTCAGGTTGCCCTTTCCCACAGGATTTTGGTAGAGAACCAAGTCAGTTCCATATGTCTTCCTTTTTTGTGTGCAATTCTAACACAGAATAACTGCTAGCTATACACTGAGACTCTCACTTTGTTTAATCAGCTGGTGAAGATCACAGGAACTGCAGTCCTACCCAGGAATGATGGAATCATTGAAAAGGGCTATTTAAGCTATCAAGTCTTCCTAATGCAAGAATACAAATTAAATATTCCATTGAAAAGTGCCAGGCTAGGGAAGGTGGGCTGTTATCTTCTTGGATCGTGTTCTTCCCAGCAGAATATCCACTGGATTTTCACAGATATCCTTTCTTGGATCTCAAACGGACATTGCCTGAGGATACAAAAGCTGCTTGTTGTGGATCCTATGGGACAAGATCGAAACCTGCAAGATTTTGATTTTAAAAAAAAAAATGTTAAAACCCCAACATAAAATATCTCAAGAGACATTAAATCCACCAGTTCAAACCAAGTCAAAACAAGTCCTTCTTTATCAAAGAATCTGCTTTTAGTTTTATGACCGGTTAATTATGCCTTTGGTTTCATGATGTGCCTCAGAGGATAGTGACCACTGGGTTAAAGGATTTGCTGCCTAAACTTCATTTTTTATGCAACTTTAAAAAGAGAAATAAACAGCAAGAGCACAATTCCCCTCATATCCTGACAACTGAGCCATACATCAATTCATCATCATAATAATAATAATAATAATAATAATAATAATAATAATAATAATAATAATAATAATAATAATAATAATAATAATAATAATAATAATAATAATAATAAAGTTGGATGGGACCTTAGAGGTCATCTAGTCCAACCCCCTGCTCAGGCAGGAAACCCTATACCATTTCAGACAAATGGCTGTCCAGTCTCTTCTTAAAAACGTCCAGTGTTGGAGCATTCACTGCTTCTGGAGGCAGGTTGTTCCACTGGTTAATTGTTCTAACTGTCAGGAAGTTTCTCCTTAGTTCTAGGTTGCTTCTCTCCTTGATTAGTTTTCCATCCGTTGCTTCTTGTCCTGCCTTCAGGCGCCTTGGAAAATAGCTTGACTCCCTCTTCTTTGTGCAGCCCCTGAGATATTGGAACACTGCTATCATGTCCCCCCTCGTCCTTCTCTTCATTAAACTAGACATACCCAATTCCAGCAACCGTTCCTTCATATGCTTTAGCCTCCAGTCCCCTAATCATCTTTGTTGCTCTTCTCTGTACTCTTTCCAGAGTCTCAACGATCTTTTTTACATCGTGGTGACCAAACTGGATGCAGTATTCCAAGTGTGGCCTTACCAAGGCATTGTAAAGTGGTATTAATACTTCACGTGATCTTGATTCTGTCCCTCTGTTAATGCAGCTAGCACTGTGTTTGGCCTTTTTGGCAGCTGCAGCACACTGCTGGCTCATATTTAGTGATTGTCCACTAGGACTCCAAGGTCCCTCTCACAGTTACTGCTATTGAGCAAGGTACCCCCTATACTATACCTGTACATTTGGTTTTTCTTGCCTAAATGTAGAACCTTGCTTTTTTCACCATTGAATTTCATTTTGTTAGATAGTGCCCAGTGTTCAAGTCTGTCCAGATCCTCCTATATCTTAAGCCTGTCTTCTGGAGTATTGGCTATTCCTGCCAGTTTGGTGTCGTCTGCAAATTTGATGATTTCCCCATCTATCCCCTCGTCCAAATCGTTGATGAAGATGTTGAAGAGCACTGGCCCCAGAACAGAGCCCTGGGGCACCCCACTACACACTTCCCTCCATGTAGATGCGGTTCCATTGAGGACCACACGCTGAGTACGGCCGGTCAGCCAGCTCCGGATCCATCTGGTGATGATGCTGTCTAACCCACATTTTTCTATCTTATCAAGTAGTAGGTTGTGATCTACTTTATCACATGCCTTACTGAAGTCCAAGTAAATTATATCCACAGCATTCCTCCGATCCACTAATTTTGTCATTTGGTCAAAAAATGCAATAAGATTTGTCTGGCAAATTATTATACTGCTTCCAAAGAAAATTACACAAAAGATTTTAGCACTTAAGGTTTTGCTGAATAGCGATTTTGCCCTTGCATGGCTAAATCAAGCAATCTATATAGTATCAACAGGGACACCCCACCAATGGTTCAATGCATGCAAATTTGGGAGTCAAGAATTTCAGGCTTGAGTCTCCAGATGTCCATCTTAGCCTCAAGCCTTGATAATGTTTTACTTTCTTTTCCTTCTCCTCCTCCTCTTTCTTCTCCCACAGCCCCAAGTACAACACTTAAAAGACACCCAGATCTTCCCAACAGCTAGCAGCTGGCTGTAAACTAAATAATAGCCTATCCCTACTATGCATTCCAGTCACCTAATATGGCCATAATTCACTACAAGGAATTTAATCTACCCTCTTTGATAATCCCACAAGATGTACAGCCTGTTTCATTGGTCAGCAGAAAATAAGAGGTCTTCTTTCAGGTAAAGGTATTGTCTGATGTTACATTCCAGGGCCCATTGCAGCCCACAGAGGCCTTTGCCTCAATGCATGTGATCCTCTGACATCTGATCCATCAGGCTTCTTCCAAAACTTGGAAGATCAAGGTATTTCTGCCTTCAGAGATGTTAATTAGCTGTATGGTCAGATCTTTACAATGAACAGTAGAAACAGTTTGGCCATTTCTATAAATGCCAAGTGCCCATTCATAGTTGGCTTCCTTCTTGTTTTGTTTCCCACAAAAGAACTTAGTGGGAACTGCAAACTGCAAAACTACAGCTGTGTTTGTGTTAATTTGAAACCATTAATCATTTGCACAAGACTAGGGCAGACTGACTTCAAGCAACCTTTCAAAATCCAATCACCCACTCCCCTGTCCCCTCCTCCCACCCGTTTGTTGAATGCACAATCCAATAAATCAATTATTAGCTGGGCTTTCTGAAATGTGGAGTGAACATTGGCACTGAGAACTTTTTTTTCCCCTTCACCTTTTGCCATATACCACTTTCATGAATCTTGATCATAAATAAGCCAAAGTTTTACTTTAACTTTCGTATCAGATGACCTTTGTGGACTTTTGTCAGTTAACAAACCAGGAAGACAAGGGTTGAATGATAGCATAGGATTGTGGTTTGATGAGATTCATTCCTGAAACGATAATCTGAATTGAGTCACTATGTGCTCTTTAGGTCAGAAACCCAACATTGTTTCTGCTCCTCTAAAGAATTTTTTTATGTACATACATATTGTATGGGGAGGAAAGTCACAGCATTTTAGACGTATTTACAACTTTTGAGAGTTAATCTTTCTGATTCAAATAATTCACAAACACTCTGAGCTTAGTTGTTTTCTTGCTGATGTTTCATTACCAAACCAACATCCCCTTCGTCAATGCTAGAAGGGAATAGGATTTGCTCTCTATTTATGTATTATTTGCTTCCCCTGTCAGTGTTAGCAGCACTGATCTTGATAATTCCTTGATCAGGGTGTTTTTTTACCATTAGTTTGTCTGAGTTGATAGTTCCTTGATTGGGGCAAGCAGCCTCTCTCAATCTTGGCAGCTTTACAATGGGTGGACTTCAACTCCCAGAATTCCCTAGACAGCAAGGCTGATTGGGGAATTCTGGAAGTTGAAGTCTGCTTCTCTTAAGGCTGCCAAGGTTGAGAAATACTGGGGTGTTGTATACTTCTTGGCTGTCTGAAACATGTGCAAGAAAACCACCAAGCTCAGAGAGCACAAGGACTCCATAGTTCAACTTCAAACTTGAAATATTCTCTTCTATTGGTATCACATATACATAGTTTCTATATGAAAGGTCCTATGCCCTTGCTCCAGGTGGGTAAAGGGAACCAAAAAATTGTCAGATCTAATATCATCTCTTCTAACCAGCAGCCATTATTATTTAGAAGCAACAAATATTTACCCTTTTGCTGATAACTCTCCAGGAGTTATCTATCACTATTGCTATTGGTAATTCTATGTTGTAGTTACCCTTGTTGAATTTAGTATCGAATTGTGCTTAAATGAATATCTTTATTCCATTTCTATATTAAGTGTTTTTGGTCTTTGTGAATAAAAATAAGGAAAAGGAAAAAGACGGAAACAGATGCAGATTTATGCAAGAGTTAGAAAAGTATTACAGTTTACCAAACAGGATACAAATGAAATGTCTCTGCCTCCTCAATGGTTATTGAGGCAATTTCAATCATCCCATTGTGCTACTGTATATACTAAGAAATATATAAGAATATTTCAAGTTTATTATTAAGTATTACTAAACATTACATATTTAGGGAGGTCTGGGAATTTAGTTACTAAATAAGTAACATGATACTCTGTTGTGAACTGCTATGTGATTATATTATAAAAAGACTTATTGTAGTGACAAGAAGACTAGAAGAGATACAAGTAATTTGTAAAACAATTAACTTGGGAAGTTAAAGGAGATTCCAGGGGCTGAGAAATTCTTTCCAATGTTTCAAGAATACATATTTTTTAAAAAATTGTATCTGTGGAAAATGTTTGTGAAAGATGACAGAAAGTCATAATGTAAATTTAAATGAAATTGTGGTTATCCATATTTTGTGGCCTGTTATTGTCTTTCTGATAAACAGGCATTTTACTGGCCATGACTATCTATCAAAATGAAAATATAAATTATTAGGAAAGTACCATAGTTAAACTGCAATATCACACATTCAGAAAAAAGTAATTATACAGCAGAATAGGCCCTTTAACTGCTTTCATGTAGATAAAATACATTTTTTACCAGAAAAGGCTTTACATATTGGTTTAGGCATATAATCTGAATTTGCATATGCTGTATTAATGCTGATGTATTCATTTAAATGTCTGATACTGGTATTATCTGCTTGATTCTGCATTGTTTTTGGTAAAACATACATACTCTTTGTTTTGAAAATTATTTAAAAACTAGTATGGAGCTAAAATCTGAGGAAATGCATATGCCAGGGAAGGTTAACCATATTTTCAATCTATCTAAATGTAATCTTCCCAATAACTGAAAACCAAATACTTTAATTAAAACAGTTGAAACAGTCAACATCATTTGCTTGTTTGTTGACTATAAAACAATAGTTCCAACTGCTGTCTCTTATTAACACGGGTTAGATTTAAATTTAAATAATTAAAACACTGTTTTTCAAATTTGACAGCTTTAAGATGCATGGTCTTCCAACTACCAGAATTCCCTAGCCAACACGCTGGGGAACTCTGGAAGTTGATGTTCATACATCTTAAAGCTGCCAAATTTGAAAAATACTGGATTAAACAGACTTTCAAACATACAATGCGTTCAAATACTCTGAAAAGTTGAGCATAGGGTGATCCTATTGATGGTGCTTCAAAAGATTCCTCTCCTTTGATGACCCACACACTGGGAATTGTCTTACCGTGTATGAGGAGATGCCATAGAAATCTAAATTAATAAACAGTGACAACATGACAATGAAAGTTGGCAAGAGGCATTAGGGCCGGGGTCTTCAAACTTGGCCCTTTTATGACTTGTGGACTTCAACTCCCAGAATTCCTCAGCCAGCGTGCCAATCCTCCCTAACACTGGCAAAGTAAGACTTTACTGCAAAGATTTATTTCACATTCTGGAGGTATTTACATAGAGAGGTTCATTCAGTTGTGTTCTTAGTCCAGGATAAAGTAATAGAATTGAATTAAAAAAACTTTTTAAAATAAATAAAATATGATACAAATAATAAAACTGCATTCTTGTGTAGATCAGATTATGGAACAAGGAAATGAAAAAAAAAATACCATCAATAACAAACCAAAAAGTGGTTTCAAAAAGTAGGTCATTTAAATCTGTGGTATGCACTCTGCTCTATTTAGCAGACAGTCTTAAGCAGCAGTGAAAGCATTGCAGGATTAAGAAAAAATAACAGAAGAGTTATTCTACCAAAATATACAAATGTAGTTAGTCATCTTTTTCAGCACTGCAATGTGCAGAAAAAAAACATGTCCAGAGCTGCACACAAGCAAGGAACTCTCAACTGCTTTCCAGACAGACTGTAAATAAGGAAAAAATAGTTAATTTGTTCAACTTTAACAAGATTAATGATTCACATTTATATTTATTTATATATCACCTTTATTATTTGCATGAATAACTCAAGGTGGCAAACATATCAACCCACCTTTCTCCTCTTATTTTGTCCACAAGAAACAACTCTTGTGAGTTGAGTTGGGCTGGGAAAGTCACCCAGCTGGCTTTCATGGCTAAGGTAGGCCTTGAACTTGTAGCCTCTTGCTTTCTAGCCTGGTGCCTTAGCCACTAGACCAAATTGGCTCTTCAGTTATACATATCCCCAGTTATAATGTTAAAACAAATCTATAGTATGGGTAGGCCTGAAGTCCTGACTCTAATGGAACCTGTCCATCAAGGTCATAACTCATGACAGTCATACAATGGGTGGTTTTGTGGTGGTTGTTAAGCAAATCACCATGGTCATTAAGCAAATCTGCAGTTGTTAAGCAAACATTGCAGTCATAAAGCAAGCCAATGATTTGCTATGGGTGCAGTTTTGACTGAAAACCAGAAGGAAATGCCAGGTTTTGGCAAAACTCATAAAAAGCAGACACATAACTACAGAACTCTGCAAATAGCCTAAATGTAGCCTGGTCACCACAATGTAAAAAAGATGTTGAGACTCTAGAAAGAATGCAGAAAAGAGCAACAAAGATGATCAGGGGACTGGAAGCTAAAACATGTAAAGAATGGTTGGAATTGGGTATGTCTAGTTTAATGAAGAAAAGGACTAGGTGTGACATGATAGCAGTGTTCCAATATCTGAGAGGCTGCCACAAAGAAGAGGGAGTCAAGCTATTCTCCAAAGCACCTGAAGACAAGACAAGAAGCAACGAATGGAAACTAACCAAAGAGAGAAGCAACTAAGGAGAAATTTCCTGACAGTTAGAACAATTAATCAGTGCAACAACCTGCCTCCAGAAACTGTGAATGCTCCAACACTGGAAGTTTTAAAGAACAGATTGGACAATCATTTGTCGGAAATGGTATAGGGTTTCCTGCCTGAGCAGGGGGTTGGACTAGATGATCTCCAAGATCTTTTCCAACTCTGTTATTCTATTCTATTCTATTCTATTCCATTCCATTCCATTCCATTCCATTCCATTCCAGCCGAGTGCCCAAAGTACAGTTATGTAAATGCAGGGAAGGAACTTCAAATCTAGATTTTAAGTACATAAGGTCCGTTGAAACTTTGAACCGTCACTAAGCAACCGATGGTAAGTCAAGGACTGTTGACTGGACTTTACAGTAAGTGAAGCCCTGATTCGAACAATATGCTAAGGTGATGATGCAATCCTACAACAATACATTACCAACCTCATTTTAGCATAGTCTGCGGTGGGATATAATCTGAACCCCTATCCCTCCCTTGAAGAAATACCCAACTCAAAAGCCACAGTAGAGAAAACAACTAGAAGATCACAAACACACAACTTTAATTTCTCCAGAAGACTAAACAGAACATGAGGTGACAAAAAGTAGCATCTAATGAAGGCTCAGAAGCCTAGGAAGGATGATTATCTTAAAACTGAGGCCAGCAGATATTTGGGAGAACTAATTAGATTTTACTTTGATGGATGAAGAACAGATTTTGCTTTCCACTTCAATCTGAGGAATTATCCAGTCCAAGCCCAGTTTAAAACTCAAGGACATTAAGCCCAAACAGCAGAGTGTACAGCCGGATAAAATGTAGAAGATGCTATTTAGATCAAAGGCTTTGTTCGTCTGCATACAAATTTATGCTGACTTTTGGGGTTATGTGTGATGCATTTGCCCATAAGCATCATATCCTACACTGTAGACAAGGAAATTTGCCTGTTATCTGTTCATATCTGATACAGCATTGAGTCAAAAGGAGATGATTTTGTGTCTAATTAGAGGGCTGAACAGATGACGTTTCAATTAGTCACTGATTTTCATATTATTCTCCACTAAATGTCTGGTGTTTGAACCACCAAAATCAAGATATGTACCAATCATAGGAACAGGTTAGGGAGAGACAACTTCTCAGGTTCAAATCAATCAAGAACAAAATAGAAAAGCATTAATTTTCACAGAAACTTGAGAGAAGGGTGTGATCCTACTACATCTTCCGGAAAAACCTGATATGGTTTCTCAAGGAGTTACCTTTTCTTCTAGTGTAATAAATAAGTATTCTTGGCAGTTGTTTCTACAACAGTATGCTTATAAGTTGGAAAAATATGTGTACCGATCATCCACAAATTTTATAATTTCCTACAATGTCAGTTCACATATTTGAAAGAGACAAAGTACAATATGAAAATAGTAGTGAGATCCTAAAAATCGGTCCTCTTCGTGGCTAGAAATTTTCTGGGGGGAAACATCCTAAGAATATAATAGTGGGATTATCATAGATAAACCCAAAACAACAAATAGCAACATCATAGGGTAACTTCCACACTATGTATTTATTCTGAAATGGTTAACATTTTACTCATTATCTAATTATTGTTCTAAGTTCCCATTTTATTTGGGTGTATCTTGGGAGCTTATAAAATCAGAGTCATAGCTCAATTCCTCCAAGTCTAAACCCTTTTAAGACTGTTCTTCAATTTTTCTGAACTTGTATTGACTTTGTCTTAAGAGTGACATTCCAGGTCACCCCAACTCTTCATTCCAAACATGTTGGGTAAGCTTATAAACCTAAACAACAATAAGTTTTGGTTTCTTGTGGTCTTGTGTATTTTGTCAACACAGCCAACTATGACTTATTCAAGGCACTACGGTTAAGTAAAGAACTTAGCACAATACAGGAAGCATTCACTGTCAAGATTCCAGTAGCCGTGCTTCTCAATTTGATTCTGTTTAGATATGTAGGAGTACAATTTTTCTCATCTCCAACAGAGAATTATAGGATATACTGCTGTCCCCATCTGAAAAGATCAAAATGAATATGCTTAGTCTAGCTTTTCCAGTTGGACACAATGAAAAGGAGGGTGGATTTTATGCTATCTCCTTAGTTCTTCTTGGAATCTGCACAGATTCTGCCTAGAATGTTTTATTTGCACACCATACTTCTTTCCTTCATCTTATTTACTGAAGTTTCTAGAAAGAATGGATTTGAAATGTTAAAATTAGCAAAAAGAATATTGAGATACAGGTAGTCCTTGACTTACAACTGCAATTGAGCCCAAAATTTTAGTTGCTAAGTGAGACAGTTAAGTCAGTTTTGCCCCGTTACATGGCCTTTCCGGCCACAGTTGTTAAGTGAATCACTGCAGTTGTTAATTTAGTACCACAGTTGTTAAGTGAATCTGGCTTGCCCATTGACTTTGCTTGCAAAGAGATCACATGACCCGGTCATAAATGTGAGTCACTTGTCGAGCATCTGAATTTTGACCATGTGACCATGGGGATGCTGCAGTGGTCGTAAGTGTGAAAAACGGTCATAAATAATGTTTTTCAGTTCCATTGTAACTTTAGCGAACGGTCGCTAAATGAACTGGTGTAAGCTGAGAACTACCTATATTGTTGGAAGTCTCAAATACTGCAGAAAAATCTGGTTTATACTTGTGTCATGAAATGTGAAATATGTAGCTGTTAGAAGAAGCCCAAAATGTAATTGGTGAGGACAAGTTTCAGAAAGTGAGACTAAGTGTGTAAGGAACACCTGCTCCTCCTTTGATGTTTATATTAATAAGTAATATAGTAATAAGGATGCTTAAATAGAAACTCACAGAAACTCTCAGGGGCAATTTTTACTAATGAAACTGAAAATTATCTCAACCCTGTTTGTTATAAATTAACTTATATTGAGCTTCTCGGATATCCATTTTCTTAAATGTCACAGTTTAATTAGACATAAAAAGCGGTCTGTTGTGTTAGTTCATGAAAAGAAACCACCAAGGAGTAGCTAAGTACCTGTTGTATTATTACCACCAACCCAGAGAGTTCATGGACTTTGAAGAAGTGGGATAGAGAGAGTACTGATGCTTTTTGAACTTTGGTGTTGGAGAAGACTTCTGAGATATAGCCAAGAAAATAAACTAATGGTTCATCAAACAAATCAATCCAGAATTCTCACTTTGAATAGAATAGAGCTGGAAGGGACCTTGGAGGTTTTCTACTCCAGCCCCTGCTCAAGCAGGAGAACCTATCCCATTTCAGACAAGTGACTGTCTAGCCTCTTCTTAAAAACCTCCAGTGATGGAGTGCCCACGATTTCTGAAGGCAAGCTGTTCCACTGGTTAATTGTCCTCACTGTTAGGAAGTTTCTCCTTATTCCAGGTTGCTTCTCTCTTTGTTCGTTTCCAACCATTGTTTCTTGTCCTCCCTTCAGGTGCTTTGGAGAATAATTTGACCCCTTCTTCTTTGTGGCAGCCCTCAAATACTGGAATACTGCTATCATGTCACCCCCATTTCTTCTTTTCTTTAGACTAGCCAAACCCAAGTCCTGCAACCGTTCTTCATATGCTTTAGTCTCCAGGCCTTTGATCATCTTAGTTGCTCTTCTCTGAACTTTTTCCAAAGTCTCAATATCTTTTTTGTAGTATGGTGACCAGAATTGTTTGCAGTATTCCAGGTGTAGTCTTGATTCTATGCCTCTGTTTATACAATCCAGGATTGTATTAACTTGAGGTACACATGTCCAGGGTCGAACTAGCCTACTTCAGACTTCAGACACATTATGTGAAGACCTAGCTCTTAGAAGGCTTTAATGCTGGGAACGGTGGAAGGAAAGATAAGAAAAGTATTATGAGTAGCAAGGTGGACAGATGAAAAGCGATTAGTGCATTTTCAGAAGATCTGAAGGACATGATAGTTAGAAACAATCATGGAGAAAAACTATCTACATGCTCACTAAGAGTTGATGACAACTTCATGGCATGTAATCATCATCATAATCAAACAGCCCAGCGTGCAAACTTTCAAATTCCCCAGAACTCTTTATAAGGCATTGAGGAAGAAGATGAAAATAAAGCAGGAAAGTTTACAGATGAGGCCAAATGTTTCAAGTCAGTCTCAGATTGAAATGCAGCACATCTTTTATTCAGGGACAAATAGTTATTGCGCCATCCCTTAGCATGAGAGCTACGAAGTCTTCAAGTGGTCTCCTGCCACAGCCTATCAAGAAAGTCAAACCATTTACTGAATGCTGGGAGATCAGATACAGAATACAGATATAGAATTATCTGGTGGCGCAGTGGTTAGAATGTAGTAGTAACTCTGCCCACCATCTGTAGTTTGATCCTGATGGGCTCAAGGTTGATTCAGCCTTCCATTCTTCCGAGGTTAGGAAAATAAGGACCCAGATTATTGGGGGAAATATGCTGACGTAAACTGCCCAGAAAGTGCTGTGACCCCCTACTCCAGTGGTGGCAAACCTATGGCACGGGTGCCAGAGGTGGCACTCAGAGCCCTCTCTGTGGGCACGCACACCGTTGCCCCAGTCCTAGGCCTTCAGCTGGGTTTTATAAAACCTTTTCGCTTTAGGCCTCCGCCGCCTGTGCAAAAAAAAAAAAAGGTTCAATCAGTCAATTTCAACTTCTCGCGGGGAAAAAAAAAGATCTTGCAAAGTTGGAATTGATTGATTGAACTTTTTAGTCCCACCCAGTCTGCAGCTATGCCCACCCAATGGGGCACGCCCACTCAATGGGCCACACCCAGCCAATGGGCCACACCCACCCAGCACTCGACGATGCATGTGGGTTTTGGGTTGCAGTTTGGGCACTCAGTCTCTAAAAGGTTCGCCATCACTGCCCTACTCTAATCCATGGGTGTCCAAACTTTTGGCTTGCCTGGACCTCGCTGAGTAAAGAGGAATTGTTTTGGGCCACATATAAAATAGTTTTATAATATAAAATCACACAATAATGTTAAAAGTTTACAATCTTGTACAACTATATTACTAGCTGTCCAGGGACAAAGGCCACCGGTTGGACATGCCTGCTCTAATCCTTGTTAGAGAGTATTTACTTGGTAAGATAATATATCTAGAGAATAGCACAGAAGAGGTAAGAGACACCAAAAAATAATAACAATAAGGCAAATTTTAGTTTCAAGATGCCATCCTCAGCTACAATGCCACTGCAGCTGCATTTCCACCCATTGGCAGACACTTTCAACATGAGATAAGGATCTCTGTGTGACTCAAGCTTGCCAGTGGTTAGTAAGAAAAAGCTCTTTTGTACTCTACAATTGATACTCAGAAAAGTCTACCTACACAGTTTTGGTTTACATTTTAATAGTGCTCAAAATAGAGTATTTCCTGTCCAGAAATATCTCAAAGCAAGTTTTCAGCTTCTGTGAGGAAATTCCTACAAGATTGTTTACACGAAGTCCAGAAGTGGGAAAGAAGTAGACTTTTAGTCCTGTTTTGTTAAGCTTTGGATGATTCAGAAAGTTAAGTGGTTAGATGTGGTTAATATTTAGATAAGGCATTCTCTATAGCAGCGTTTCTCAATCTCAGCAGCTTTAAGATGTGTGGACTTCAACCCCCAGAATTTCCTAGCCAGCATGTCATGGCTGGCTGGGGAATTCTGGGGGTTGAAGTCCACACAACTTAAAGCAGCTGAGGTTGAGAAACAATAGTGTAGGATGGGAAGCTGAAAAACATACTAGACTAAGACAATTGCAAACCACTTCATGCGGAAAAAAACAACATGGACTCAAATTTTAGTTTTTGGTTAACTGTGTTGACACCATTAATCTGACTCCCCTTTGTAAGGCAACTTTTCTTGTATGGATTAAGCTAGTCCTCGACTCACGACCGCAATTGAGCCCACGCTTTCTGTTATTAAGCAAGACATTTGTTAAGTGAGTTTTGCTCCATTTTCTTGCCATAGTTGTTAAGTGAATCACTGCAGTTGTTAAGTTTGTAACCTGATTGTTAAGTGAATCTGGCTTCCCCATTGGCTTTACTTATCAGAAGATCGCTAAAGGCAATCACATGACCCCGGGACACTGCAACCGTCATAAATACAGGACAGTTGCCAAGCATCTGAATTTTGATCACATGGCCACAGGGATGCTGCTAAGGTTGTAACTGTGCAAAATGGTCATAAGTCACTTTATTCAGTACTGTTGTAACTTTGAACAATCACTAAGTGAACTGTTGTAAGTTGAGGACTACCTCTACTGGGAAACACTTCACAGCCCAAGCCTGGGAATCACACAATATACAAAAGTCAAATTTGTATAAGCATTGTTTGTTGAATAGAAAAAATTACAATAGTGGAGGTTATACAACATTAATCCAAAACCAGACCAATCATTTACTGTTTAGTGCAAGATGCAAAGCCAGAAAACTGTAGTTTCATCAAACCATAGTTAAGGGGGCTTACAGTGATTGTGAACCCAGAAACAAGCTGGCTCTCCCATGTATTTTTCTTCAATCCTAACTGGGACTTTTTATGGACAAATCCTGTCCTCTGTTCCAAGTTACAGCCCTTCCAGTACGACAAAACCCCATTTTTTTGTGCAGTAATAAATACACAACAATTTTGCAGATGGGTTAAAATCAATCAGAATGGAAACAGAAACATTCAGTGACAAATTATCTGGTTAGAATCAGTTACAAGAACTTTCGGAAAATGCAAGATAAATTCAGACTTGAAAGAAGCTAAGATACCGCACAGTAGTAGATCTTTAGATAGATAGGTAATTTACACACTGATGTAAATTACTTTTTTACATCAGTATGTAAAATATTTCCATGATACTCTGGATAGGGGCTACCCTGAAAACCAAAAAATTAGTGGCCTAGCTCAGTCACCTATAGATAACAGCTTTACAAGAGCCAATAATATGGGACGCAGAATTTGGATCTTGGACCCTCCAAAACATACTCATGATGACAGCAACAATGCGCTGGTGATAAATAACCCATTCTTTCCTTTCCAGTGCTTTGGAACACATGATTTTTAGATCACTTCTTTCTTTTTTAGCCACTCATAAATTTTCAGCTTGTTTGTAGGAAAATGAAACCAATGATATTCAAAAGAGCCACAAGGAAATTAAAATGAGTAAGAAAAACTGAAACCTAAAGTCTTGCTAGTATTACTAACCGTCTTGATATAAATCTTGTTCCATGTCATTCAGTTCTGTGTCCTTTCCTCCTTGAAGACCCAAAGGAAAATTCATTTCAGAATTTACAGAGCCAGCAGTGTGCTGCAGCTGCCAAAAAAGCCAACACAGTGCTGGGCTGCATTAACAGAGGGATAGAATCAAGATCACGTGAAGTATTAATACCACTTTACAATGCCTTGGTAAGGCCACACTTGGAACACTGCATCCAGTTTTGGTCACCACGATGTAAAAAAGATGTTGAGACTCTAGAAAGAGTGCAGAGAAGGGCAACAAAGATGATTAGGGGACTGGAGGCTAAAGCATATCAGGAATGTTTGCTGGAATTGGGTATGTCTAGTTTAATGAAAAGAAGGACTAGGGGCGACATGATAGCAGTATTCCAATATCTCAGGGGCTGCCAAAAAGAAGAGGGAGTCAAGCTATTCTCCAAAGCGCCTGAGGGCAGGACAAGAAGTAATGGATGGAAACTAGTCAAGGAGAAAAGCAACCTGGAACTGAGGAGAAACTTCCTGACAGTTAGAACAATTAACCAGTGGAACAACCTGCCTCCAGAAGCGGTGAATGCTCCAACACTGGAAGTTTTTAAGAAGAGACTGGACAGCCATTTGTCCGAAATGGTATAGGGTTTCCTGCCTGAGCAGGGGGTTGAACTCGATGACCTCCAAGGTCCCTTCCAACTTTATTATTATTATTATTATTATTACATTTTACACTGGTAACAGTGTGTTTTACTAGCAATCAGATGTGTTAGCTGATTTGTATGGCATAAATGCTAAACAGGTATGGACGCATAGTTTTAAAATTGTACGTTCTATGAACAAAACAACTCCAAACAAAGTGTTTCAGGCAAAAAAGTCTGTTGTAAAAGCTAGGAAAAATGAAACCCTAGTTACTGCAGACAAGAATGAGTTAGTCATCCTGATTCAGGGAAGTCTTTTAGTATTCCTAATCATGATGAAATGTCAATTTTAAGTTGATGCAAAACAGCGACTTACTGCTACAGAGGATGAACTCAAACACCCTCTCTAATCCACATTAGAAGGAAAATAACCTCGATCTGTGGGGTGGGATGTTGCACCTTCAGGTCAACCTTGATTCCTGGCTTCCAGGAATGCTTTCTTGGCTACATTTTCAAAATCGCTTGCTTTCACCTTCCTTTTTTTAGGGCTGAGATTGGCCTAAAGTCATCCAGCTGACTTTCACGCCTAAGACAGAACTAGAATTCACCACCTCCTGGTTTCTACCCCAGTGCACCACTACCCTAAACTGTTTTTCCTGGGATTAGTACCCAGTGGTTTTTGCATTGCCCAGAACAGTCCTGGTGCCCATTCAAGGATCCACAGTTCATTTCATTTAATTTGCAAATTTCTTTTGCCTGCTGCCAATTCCACTCCCCCATCTCTATCAATATTCTGAAGGCCACCTGCAATCATCATCAATGTCAAGGATGAAACTTTGGCAGCCATGTGCCTCTGCGTTTCAACTTGCTTTTAGACTAAGGGGGTGGAGGTTTTACTTTCAAGTGGGTTAGATGGAGAAACAAAACTTCTATGGTTCAGCTGAAGACTGTGAGAGCCTGAAGCCTTTTCAAGGACACCAGAACAGGTGTGGATTTAAAGCAGACAGTTCTCATAACAAAGTGAACTTGTTTTTATGGACTACATAAGACATTGGGGGTTTGGCTGGGAAAATTATTGTTTAAGTCTATGAATTGGTGTTGGGGCCTCAGAGTCAGTTTTGCTTCGACATAACCATGTAGTGTATTCAATAAACAGTAAGATTTTCAGAGACAGAATGAGCCTGGAATTTTATTTGGATTCATGAGCTGGATGTTGACAATCACTTCTATGAGCTGCAAAACTCTGGGACTACCAGTGGAGGTGGTTGCAAAACCCAACCATTGGCACCATTTCTGAACTGCTGTCAGTTATGGAGTGTTAAGAAAGCCCTCAGTCCAGTCCTAGACAAAAAGTGTGTATGTTCTTTTGCTCATAGGCGTTGTTTCTTATGAGTGGGGGAGAACTGTTAATGTTTGTCCTAATGGATGCTCACTGAAAATAACCCACCTGATAAAATTTCAGTGGGACAGGTAGAGGAATGGGTGAAAACATCTGGATACTTCTTGGAGTTCTATTGTAATGTACACGTAGTCCTCAACTTACAACCAGTGACTGCTCAAAATTACAACAGCACTGAAAAAAGTGACTTATGACTGTTTTTCACACAACCTTCACAGCATCCCCAGTCATGTGATTATAATTCAAGCACTTGGCAACTGGCTCATATTTATGACAGTTGCGGTGTTTTGGGGTCATGTGATCACCTTTTGTGTCCTTCCGACAAGCAAAGTTAACGGGAAGCCAGAGTCACTTAATAACTGTGTTACTAATTTAATAACTGTAGTGATTCACTTAACAACGGCGGAAGAAAGGTCATAAAATGGGGCAAAACTCATTTAACTATCTCACTTAGCAACAGAAATTTGGGCTCAATTATAGTCGTAAGTCAAGGCCTACCTGTACTACTCTGTATCTTTGCCAGAAAAACCAACTTTTGTGATGATAATAGGTATTGAATTAAAAATTTGGATGGTTTCCCCTCCACCCATTGGTCCCTGGAAAATTATTTGTAGTAGATAAAAGTTTTCTTCAACTCTACTTTGTGATCTTCTTGACAAAAATATCAGAGTGGTTTATTACCATTGCCTTCTTCCAAGATAAAAGCTGACATCAGATAGGCTTGCTATCCATCCAAACATGCTTAGTTTTTCAAGCTCGGACAGAGCCTGCAACTTTCCTGGCCTTTATGATTAATAATATAATATGTATTTTTTGCATTTCAAGGGCACAAAGCCAACAGTTCGGTTTTCTTCTTTTCAATGATGTGGTTTGACATCAAAAGGCCAGAATGGAATGAATTAGCCAATTTAAGGAATTCTCTACCCTCCTCTTCAAATAACTACTCACAGTAACTTCTGTAGAATTTGGCAACACACTATAGTTGCATTCACACAACACATTTAAACAGGTTACTAAATAAACCCATTTTCTAGATTTATACTCTGCTATAAAGTATTAAATGATTCAATGGGATCGGTTCTCACAATACCCCTATCCGATTCCTAGTTGATTTAACTTGGTCAGCAATGCAGTTGCAGCCCTATAATCTGCTCAGTTTGCCTAATTAGCGCTTAATCTCCGTTTGTTTTTGCAGCCTACGCTGTGCTGTGTAAACCCAGCCTATTGATGGTTTAAGGTCTGGTTCAAATTCCAGGAAACGGGTTCCTTCGGGGTTAACATGTTGTGTGAAGGCGCCACGAGAGTTTGAATTCAACTAAACGCAGCGAGCACGACCTGTTGAAAGCGGCGATGTGAACCATTCGGGCCGTTCCAAAGTTACTTTTTCTAAAAGACAAATCGACTTTTCTTGGGGTTTTTTTTCCTTTGAAAACGTTTCGCTTCTTATCCAAGAAACTTCTTCAGTTGCCTTTTGGAAAAAGTACCTTTGGGAGAACCACGACCTGGATGATTTGAGAATTTCCATAGACACTTCCTTCTTTCCTTCCTCCCTTCTTTCCTTCCTCTCTCTCTCTCTCCTTCCTTCCTTCCTTCCTTCCTTCCCTCAGCATCCCGGGATCTCTCTCCAACTTCCCAGACTTTTCAAAAATTGCCATATCCGCGCCGCCTAGAGAGAGAAAGGAAAAGGAGGAGGAGCAAGAGGGGTCTGAAAGGCGAAGTCCCGACGCGGCTCCACCCTAACAACCCTAATTTGAGCCCAGCAGGCCTCTCCCTCCACACAGGGGCAGCGTCGCCCATCGCCCGTCCGCTCTTTCGCTCGTGCGAGTCCCCCTTTTGTCCGCCAGCGACCACCATGGTGGCATCCGGCGGTCCCAGCACGGGCCAGACCTGCGGGCTCGTCCTGATTTTCGCCGTGCTGTTGCAATCCATCTGCGTGGCAATCACTTTCCTTTATTTCACCAACGAGCTGCAACAGGTCGGTGCGAAGTTGATCGGTTCCGTCTCGCGGAGCGGGTGGGGGAGAAGAGAAGGGAAGGTTTGCTGGTTGCAAAGGAGGATTCTTAAGACGACCCCCACCCCCCCATCCCCTACCTCCGTTCTCCCATTGTAAGCTTGCAAGATGGGTCCCTTCGGATGCATCATGCCCTTTGCAGTTCCATCGGATTTACTGCACGTCGAGGAAAACGCAGGATCCGATCTTTTCAATTAGATGGCTGGTGACCTGGCCCGGATCGGGTATTAAAACAAAGCCCATGCATGCCTCTGGGTCACTCGCCCAATGCACCACGGCTACTTTTTAATTTCTCAGCTTGCCGTTTCGTACTCCCAGATCTGCAACTTTCTGGTTCCTCTCTCGAGTCAGGCCTGTTCGCCCCACCGATTAGTCGCTTCCCCCCTTCCCCCGGTGCTTTGTTAGCAAATACAAAAAGAGCTTCGGGGCCGACCGAATCCGCCAGTTGCCCTTTTCTTTCCTTGTCCATAAACGATTACGCTTGCTTACTCTAGAGTAAGCGCCATGGAGCCTAGCGAGATTACATTCGCAAAAACCGTTCGTGGCTGCGATGCAAGCAGGCGGAAATCCTTTGTAGGTTGTTTTATTTGGGGGGCTGGGGGAAGGAGAGAAGTCAATGGCGGGAGATGGTCGTGATTTTAGCGGGACTTAGCTAACCAAGAAGGCTTTGCTGTCTCCGGTTATTGTACTTATTTGTCAATAAATGTGCAGCGCCTGCAAGTCCAAAACTCTAAATAAATGCACAGCGCCTGTTGTCTGCCATCCTGTGTTTCAGTGAATCATGCATTAAAGAACGGCTTCAAGAATGTGACTCAGAACTAACCATGTTTAAAATAAGAACCACGAGCCATTTCTTCCCCCGTATGAGAGGGTAAAACTCCACAATAGGCTGCAAAATGATCGGCCTCAGTCTTAAAAGTGGGCTCCCTTTGTCTGAGAGCCTTCGTGGGTTTTCTGCCATACGTTGGCTTCTGGTGTGAGATTTGAATTCTTTACAGAACCACAGAGATTGCGTTGGGCTGGGATGGGTTGTTATAATGCAGAGTTTCTTAAACTTGGCAGCTTTCCCAGAATTCCCCAGCAAGCGTGTTGGGAAAGTTTGAGAAACAAAAAGTTTGAAAAACACTGGTACGGTGTCTATTCAGCATGTAGGGAGCAATCTCTGTTGGTTTTGTTTCGTTTCGTTTCCTTAGTGGGTTTCTTTTTAAAAAAAAAAGAACCTGGGAGAATGGAATCTAACCATTGGCCATTCCCACGAGATAAGATTTCTATTTCTGCAATAGGCAATATACAGTAATTTCTTCGTACCAGCCAGTCGTAACTGAATTTCCCTGAAGCAGTTCCAGTCTTGTCTTGCAACACTGAGCATGTATGTGCAAAAGTTGTTGTATTGCACAGGTCTTGCTGCTGGACTAAATGATCTTACATGGTTCTGGGTTTCTCTGGGAGAAAACTTGAATGTTTCACTTATTGCAAAATAATAACTAAGCAGAAAGTAAGCCTTTTTTGATATTACTGCCTGGAAAAGTTAAAAGCAATTTTTTGCTATTACCTCCTATGGGACTGTTTCCAAATGAAAAGCACAGATGAAACTAACTCACTTTGTGTGCAAGCTCCATTCTGATGTTCCAAGCAAGGAGAGGGGGAGCTAAGCTTGCATTTGACTTCTTCCTTTCACACATTTCAACAACTCAAAACACATTTCCTGCAACCAGCTAATCAGGAAGAGCAAGGGAGTTGCCCATCCTGCCTCCTTCCCTGCTTTTCTCAGTGGTTTTCTAAATCTAAACCATTGGTTGGATTCACACATTGCTTTTGTTTTTCTGGATCCTGGCTTGTTGAAAGAAGGCAGGAGAATGTGGTACTCTGGATGCTCAAGACTCCCAATGGCTGGAATCACCTATGCAGTGCTTGGATAAAAACACCCTTTCTCTTATCTCAGCCTACTGAGGAGCAAATAGACATGGGGGCTGCAATTTGAGGCCCCAGCCCCCCCTTTTCCATGGCATTCAGAGGCCATTACAATCACAATTGCTGGAGAATTGGGAGCAGGAAATAGCACTTTTGTCCTGCTAAAAACTAGTTTTACATAGTGCAGCCACTCAGCTCTTTGAAACACAGGTAAAACTAGCACATTAATCAGCCAATGCTGCCAAAGGTGTATCTCTATTATCCCATTTTTCTCAACCACAAACTTTGAGTAGACCACAACTACCTACCTACCTACCTGAGTCACTGAGCAGATTAAATATGGCTCCAAGACTAGGAAAAACTTCCAAGGTACTGTGTGATACCTGGTACCTTGGTGGCCAAAACAAGAATGATGTATTTCTTGTTTGGAGAGAAATAGTACCCTTATGAGGTGTAAACGCCTTATTCCTCCAGGGGTCAAAACAGGTGTTCCTTGTTTTTGCATTATGTACACTTCTCAACATTGAACTACCACCTATAACCTTTGGTCAGCAGATTATTGCAAAGCATCCCAGATAAGCCTTTGCTTTCTAAACAGTGGAAGGTTATTATTATTATGTTGAAGACAAAATGCTCCAAAGCGGGCTATGTTCCATGTCCAGATTCTGTTATATTCTTTTGGGACTTGGCCAGAGGAAGAGGTTGGGTGCAAACCCAGCACCTTTACCCATGCTTACCTGAACCAGAGGTTAGTGAAATAAGCCAAGGATATTAGCCAAATAAGCCAGGATTTTTGAGGCGTACTAGATCAGAGGCTAACCAATGCAGCCTGTACTTGCCCAACACTGGAGGCTACAATGTGGTAAATTAGGTTTGCTTGCAGTTAACTTCAGTGGAATCTGATAAGAGAAAGACTGTGCTGCAACTTGCAGCGTCTTGCAGCACAAATATTGTTTATGCAGCTTTTGTGCTAGGTGATAGAAATTGACTCTCGGGTGCATTCCAGGATGTGTTTAACAATGCACAGGCTCAAGTTACTTATTTTGTTCATTTGCATAATTAAAACCTTGTTAGGCTGGACTCTGGAGAACTAAAACTAGATTTGGGTGGAGAGAAACCAGAAAGATTGACTCTTTCCTTCCCAGAAAAAAAGATTATTCATCCTACCACTGTTACTTCAATCAAGATTGTGGTCTCTTTTTCGTAGTTCTCTCTCTGAAATGAAATACAGGTAGAGTATGAGAACACATTAGCTTTATTATTCAGTACATACTGCAGGGTTTGTCTTCTCCCATAGTAACATACACACACACATACACATCTAGAAAAAGACAAGCACTGATATTTATACATTTCAAAAAATGAGAAAATGACGCATACATACATACATACAGCTTTGCTCGCACAAGCACGAAGCCGAAGACACCAGCCTGAAGATGGCGAGTGGGACCTCGTCGAAACGTCGCCAAGACACACTCAATCTTACACGGGAAAAGACCCGAATACGCCAAGACCTGCATACCTGTACCCGTGAAAATCTACGAACACACACACACACACACACACACACACACATATAATAGATGAGCCTTGATTATTTGCTTTTTGATTCCACATCAGCCAAATAAAGGGGTTCTCATTTAAGAAGCTATCCAAAAGCCCACTTTTGCTTATCTTCACACATTTTCCAGCGAAAACAAGTTTGTTGAACTGAAGCCATTATTGTTTGAACATAATCGATCTATCTGTTGCTGCACTGGAGGCATCCTGGGAATTATCGTAGCTTTGGTTGTAATTTTTCTTTAAAAAAATAAATTTTCAGGCTTGCAGAGAATAATTTTAAAGTGTATCCAGTAGTAAAATGGGACTTTCCTTCATAGTATACTCTTGTTTCATTTAGCACTTCACTTTTGTAGCCTTGGGAAGGTGGGATGGGGAGTTGAAACTTCCTGCGATTGTTCTGTTTTTAACGATTTTCACTACCCACACACGGGGGATTAGAAAATAGGGTATTTTAAATTAAATATGAAATAATCAGTGGGGAAAAAATAGAAATAATTCTTACATTATTAACACAGAACATGAATCAGGGAATCTAGTGCAGTGTTTCTAAACAATTCTTGAGATAGGCCCCGTTCTATTATTTGTGTTCCTCCAGATGTTAGACTGCAATTTCCATAATCTTTCCCCATGGCTACAATGGGAGGTGGAATTTAACTGCATTGTTGCTGTTCCTGCGTGGTGGATGTTAAAATTCAGTTTGTTCTGAAGCCTACATATAGTTGGACTATCCCTTCCATCATACAGTTGCCTCTCCTGATCTCCTTCTTTTTCTCCTTGACATCTGTTTCCTGAAATAACAATTGTTGAATTGTCTAGGCAGCAACTAAACCCAGCTACATCACATTTGAAATGCTTCATGCTGTGTGACTAACCTCTAATACTTCCCCAAATGCAGTTTCTGGGGAACTTTGTTGGTGCCTGAGTGCAATAATATAAACCTAGCATTTCTTAAGAAAGTAGAAAAAATGTCCAAGGAGGAAGTATTATATTATTAATTATAATTATTATTAAATTTATTTGCTGTGTATTTCACCATGGAGCTATTCTAGGTGAATATGCATTGCCAGACATGACAGTTTCCTGAGTATTGTGAAAATCTGTGCATATTCTAGCTCTGAGAGGTGGAGCTTGACTGCTGAAAGGTTCCTGATTGGCTGCCCATCTTTGAGCACTGGCCTATGACCATTTAGGGCCTGATTCAAAATCTGAATCGTGGAATTCATTCTGCAGATGAGATGAGAGGACTTCACCTGCAATTCTAGATACAATTGTGTTCAGGAACTTTATTCTTAAATCAGACACATGGAATTACTCTTTGCCACTTCTAACTGAATGTCACTTTTGGTTTGAATCTTAAACTAAAACAGGGCACACATGTATGTGTCTGGGTTAAAACAGCTTTTAACTTGTGTGTTATAGGAGAAAAGCAAGCTGAGCTAGAAGGAGAAGTTAAATGTGTTATCACTTTGGAATCATTGCATTGCCACAAGAAACTCAAATCTACCTTCCCCCCTCCCCGAATTCCATTATCTAGTGCCAATTTATTTTTGACCATTAGTTGACTAGATTCTTGTACAGGTAGGCCTCACCTTACGACCACAATTGAGCCCAGAGGTTCTGTTGTTAAGTGAGACATTTGTTAAGTGAGTTTTGCCCCAGTTTACAACCTTTCTTGCCACAGTTGTTAAGTAATCACTGCAGTTGATAAGTTAGTAACTTGATTGTTAAGTGAATCTGTCTTGCCCATTGCTTTGGCTTGCCAATAGGTTGCAAAAGGTGATCACATAACCTTGGGACACAGCAGTGGTCATAAGTATGAACCAATTGCCAAGCATATGAATTTTGATCACAAGATCATGAGGATGCTACAAAGGTTGTAACTGTGAAAAATGGTTGTAAGTCACTTTTTTCATTGCCGTTGTAACTTCGAACGGTCACTAAATGAACTGTTGTAAGTTGAGGACTACCTGTATATAGGTAGCAATAATAAACTCTTCTGTGATTTGAACTCCATTAATGTTCCTGGTTATTTGCTCCTGACATGGGTGTAGTTTTATGGCTAGACAACGCCTTCCTTAAGCTCTTCTATGCTCTCTAGTTTTTGAAACAAGAAGCCTTGGTTATAAAGTAAATAAAAAAGGCATTTTGCCTTTATGTAGGATATGATATATCTTTGGTATGAGTAGTATCTGATCCTAGTTCCTAATGATGCTGCTTCTGGACTCCTTCCCGTGCCTCTCCTGCCCTATACTTTCTCCTCCCTTTCCAACTAGTTGTTAATTGTGGAGGATGCTAGAATTGTTGCCTATCTTCATTTATAGTGAAAAACATTTGGATAATGTGACTTTATATAAATCTCCCCCAGATGTTTCTTTTCTTAGAATTGTCTACAGCTAGTTCAGACAATGAGACCACAGAACCTAAACAGAAAGGGTGAGCTATCACAGGAGCCTGCCTCCCACATAGAGCCTTTCAGTTAATAGCAAGTTTTGTCTTTTGTAAACTGAAAATAGCTCTGGAAATACCCAGTAGAAACGCAACATAACTTTCAGTCTAGAAATGATGTTTTAAGTGCACAGTTAAACCTTGGTGGGAAAAATCACTGTGGGTATCTTCCTTTATCTCTTGCGAGAATGCCTTCTTCCCTTTGAATTTCCAAGCTTACTGAGGTAATGGGGGAGAAAGGTTCCCACAATTTCTACAGATTCATCTGTCAGTCACTTGGGATTATGTGTTCCTGTAATCTGTCTGCTTCTCTGGAATAGCTAGAGAAGAAACTGCAGAATTCATGGGTGTGATGTTGACAGTTCTGAAAAAGTTCCTTAAAACACATTCTTTGGTGTAGACTTTTGCACCCCTAATTCCCACTGTTGTTTTTAATTATGAACTCTACCCATTCTACCTTTGCGTCTTTCTTGTTATTTCATCTGTTTTTAATGTCTGGGTTTTAAATTTTGTTCCAAATGGCTGAACATTTTGGGTAGTCAGCAGGATGCCGGGTTAAATAAATAAGCGAACAGGAAAGATTCTTCTCCAGATGTGAAGAATTGCATGGGTCTTGTAATCTTGAAGGATTGAAATAGTAACATTGATGATGGTTCCTGCAGGCCGGCCTATCAGTTTATTCTTCTGTTTATTCAGTTTGGGCTTTTTCTGCTAGAGATCCTATCTTCAGGGCTAGTGGTTTCCAGTGGAGATAAAAACAGTTTCTCACAAGGGGTTTTCCCTGCATGATGTTAGAAAAAAACAGGGTGATGAAACAAATAGACATGCATCCTTCAGTTTTTAATTCCAGCGACAACTTCCTCCTTTTGCATAAGTGCGATTCTGGCAAGAGAAACGTAGGTAGCGTATAACCTTGTATATTTTTGTTTTCTTACTCAGTTGTCTGAAACAGCTTCCCAGTCTTGACGGGATAAATAGGTCTGTGTATTGCAAGGTGGCCCTATTACCACGCTGGGATCAAAACAGAGGCCTGAAAAATGGCAGCATGGCAACAGAAAGTGATCAGGCCGAAAGAATTATCAGTAAACCACCATATGTAAATTAGATTAGAACATCTGCTGGATGTTCCTAATTTACACTCTGCTAGAAGAGGCTTGGATCCCCTTCATCCAGCTTTCTGCATCATACTGTAACAATCTGGGTATACCTGAGAAGCTCAGAGATTTGACAGGAAGGCAACAGTTCTCTTTTATGATTGGTTGGTTGGTTGGTTATTTATTTGGTTTATACTTTGCTTTTCATTCAGGAGCATTAGATGGTGTACATAGTACTTCCTCCTCCTGTTTTTCCCTCCACACATTAACAGTGTGGGTACATTGGTTTGAGTGTGACTGGTCCAAAATTACTCATAAGATTCCATTGATGAAGTTAGAGCAGAATCTGGGCTTTCCCACGCCTACTCCAGTTCCTTAATGACTAGTTACTTGAGAGAAGTATGGTTCCAGAGGGGGAGAGATTTCAATCTATCTACCTGTTTCACTTCATGCATACTTTTACATACTGCCAAACAGCCTCCCAGGTCTACTGGAGCCTCCCTGGTCTACTCTTTAGTCTACTGGAAGACTTAATCTGCACAACCCACTTTCTTTAGTCTTTCTTCTAAAGGGAAAGCTTCTCTAATTCATGAATTCTTTGGTTGTGTTTTTTAAGGCAGCTCATATAAAGCATGATCATAAACTGTTTCTCCATTTGCCAAACTAGAGCCAGGAAAATGTTCCCTTCTAACTTGGGAGGCTTTTGATCAAAGTCAGACGTAGGAAGTATTAGGATCTGGCAGTAGTTATGACACAAAGGCACACATCCTGTTCACCCAAAGCTGAATAGGAATTCTGGCAACTGACAGTGAGGGAAGGTTGCACCTTAAGCAGGACAAGCCGAAACAGAAATCTGAAGCTGGCTAGTCAGCAGTGACTGCCTCTATTAGCTTTTGAAGGCCCTCAAGCCAGATACATTCAATGGCCCAACCTTGTTGCTACCTGCTTTGCTTCCTTTCATCTTGCTTCCCACCTTCTTGCTTCTCAGACAGAAAACCATTAAGCAAAGAGACTGGCGCCTTCTGCTAGAAGACCAGAGAGCCAATGATAAAGACCTAATATAAGTCCGTGAGCTGTTATGAGTGTCCCCATCTAATATTATAGTTTTTGATAGGTCTCCGATAACGCCAACCTTGACATCAACCCTGTGGAGGTATTTGGAAAGAGCATAGTTGATTAACCGTTGGGAGTCTTCCAGAATATACTTTTAAAAAATCTGGGGGTGAGGATCATCAAGACCTGGAAATTTTCTATTTCTATTTTCTATTTCCATTCGTGTCCTTCATCGGTCACTTCCATTTCCTGGTGAAAAGGCAGTGGAAGTCCTGGAAGCCCTGAAATGATATCTGGCAGTAATTTTAAGAGTCCATAAAACTAAACTCAAAATCCTTGATACCCAGTGTTGATATTCTAGTTATTGATATCAAATAGTGAGGAGGAAAGATTAGCTACCCAAAATTACCTTGTTGAATTTGACTATAGCAATGATTTATTGTTGAATTTGATTATAGCAATGATTTAGACCTTGGAATTTATTTAATAGCCTAATGGGAGAAAATAGGAAGAAAGATATTGAAGCAATGGTTTTGTTTTTTTGCTCTCTTCACTTGAGTAGAAGGCCTTCAAAATGTTGCACGAAGGGGTGCTTTGAAGTTGAAAGCAAACCAACATCTATTCCTCTCCTTTTGTATATTTCCTCCCTCAAGTATATCTACCCAACATAGTTAGAGTTTCCTTTTCAGTCTGCCTTGAAATGAGACTAAGGAATAAGTTTAGGTAAGGAATGTTTTGTCTGCTATTTATGGCTCAGTTCTATAACACAGAAAGAAGACTCAATCTTGGTCACCTTTGAGAGGAAGCTTGATGTTTTTTGCTGTTTTTTATAGATTATCCTCTGAACATTTTGTACCTAATTATATATCTCGAAGAGGCTTCATTGCAAACTCAAGAAACATCTGACACTGTTCAGAAAAGCAATTTGTGCCAGCTTTTCTTGTTTCATATGGTGAGAAGCCTTCATACTTGGACAGGTAGTCCTTGACTTACAACAATTCGTTTAGTGACCGCTTGAAGTTGCAACATCACTGGAAGAGAATGACTTATGACCATTTTTCACACTTAACGACCGTTGCAGCATCTCCAAGGTCATGTGATCAAAATTAAGATGCTTGGCAACTGGTTCATATTTATGATGGTTGCAGTGTCCCTGGATCATGATCACCTTTTGCAACCTTCTGACAAAAGTCAGTGGGGAAGCCAGATTCACTTAACGACCTTGTTACTAACTTAACAGCTGCAGTGATTCACTTAACAACTTTGACAAGAAAGGTCATAAAATGGAGCAAAATTTACTTAGCTGTCTGTCTTAGCAATAGAAATTTTGGCTCAATTGCAGTCATAACTCAGTAGATTTTTGAAACTTGATCATATGGCAGTGAATGGAGCATCATGGACCATGTGCACATACCACTTTATCAGTTATGAATGAGGAATTGTTTCTGTCATTGATGGCCACAGTCACTCTATTTCTGTATGACCTATAAAGCACAGTTTGGATTGCATGAAAGTACTCCCAGCAATAAAACGAAAATAGAGATGGAAGGATGGAAACAGAAGGAGAATGAAAGTTATGGATAATTGTAGAATGTTACTGGGACAGAATGGAAAAACTCTGAATCCTGGCGATGAAGCAAAGATGACATCTTTCATTGATTTTTGCATAGGTATGTACACATGTGAGGATGAATTACATGAGGTTGGTTGGGATAAGAGAAAGTTAGCTTCGGGTGAAGCTGGAGGCAGAAGTTGCATGTGAAGAATTTGCAAACGTTCTCCCTGTTAAGTAGCAAAAAGGAAGGAAGAATGTGTAATCAATTCCTTTTATATTAGGAACATCAACTCTGAGGGATGTTTTAGAATTTATTTCAGGTGAATAACAAGGGGAGAAAGAATGGAGTGGGTAAATAGAGACCAAACTATAAACATACTGTCAAATTTGTTTTGTACAGATGAATCGCCAGATGAAAACAGAAGAGCAGATGGAAAGCAACTTTGCAGTTGAACTGAAGCTCTTCCAGCAAGTTAACATGAAGGCTTCAGCTTCCTTCAAAAGCTGGGCAAACTTCCATTATCCACTATTTTCAAGGTTCTCTATGAATATCCATGATTCTTTTTACCATTTTGGGTAGAATACATAAACAGGTTGTTACAAACAGTAGGTTTTTTCCTTGTAACTGATGAATAAAGTTTTCACTTATTTCTTTGTAATAACTTGGGTTTTTTGTTTATTTGAATTTTCTGAACAAAGTAAGCCTGACTTAGTTCATTTATAAATATTTTCTCTTGGTAACTCCCCAAAGTATTAATAGGTCATTGTCATACTTCTCATAGTAGCCATCTGTAGAATTCAAATAGTTTGCATTGAAACAGGAATAATTTTTTTTTTAATTTTGTATTAATTTTCTAATATTACATTTGCATATTTGAAAAGCAACGTGGCAGCTGAGTACAATAATTCCATTACATTTAAATATCATCAATACAAATCTCAAAGTATTACGACAACTAATTCTCTCTCTTTCCCCCTTAATATATATTGTCTCATATTCAAACCAACATAATTCTTATTCTATCAATCAAACAGAAAATAACTTTTTAGCAATCTTCAGTTTATACATATCTTAATTAATTTAACATTCCATCTTTTAGACAGTCAATGACCTAATAAATTTTTCTTAATTTTAATTTTCCATTAATATTTTAAATTTTACGTTTAATCTCTTTCATTTCCAAATTTTAAATGACCCCAATTTCTATCACGGTTCCCCCACAGTCTGAAGTTTCAGATACACCTCTGATCTATTCATGATTCTCACCGTCTGCATCAACCAATTAATAATACAAAGTAATATTCTTATTTAGTAATTCTCCAATATCTTAGAATCTCAAATTTAATAGCCAAGATTTCTTTTTATTTCCACACTTCTCCTATCTCATATTTGAGACTAATATTTTTTTAACCTATTAGTATTTATACCACAAACCAATATGCAGATTTAATTATTAGTATTTTCTAAGTTTTACTTAACCAAAATTTTTCTTTGTCTTGACTCATAATATCTTGAATTCAAATCTTAATTGTTTTTAAACATTCAATCTTTTAGTCTATCAGTGACCTAATAAGCTTTTCCCCGTTTTAGTTTTCCCTTAATATTTAAATTTAACGCTTAATATTTATTTTTCCAGATTTTTAATTAACCACAATTCCTTTATCACAATTCCTCACACAATCTAATGTTTAAGATACATACCTTATATATAGATTCTTACCATCTGCCTTAACGAATTAATAAAACAATATAATATTCTTATTTTAATATTTATACTTCTTAATTCTACATAACCAAAGTTTTCTTTATCTCAAATAGTTACAATATCTTATATTCAGAATACATGTTTTATCTATTTGGGTATATTCTATTTTAAATCTCATGTATAAATCAGAACCCCAGTCCTTTTCAGTCTTATTCTAGCTTTCTTTCTTTGCCAAATCATCTTTCGTGTCTTTGCTTTTAAATCATCAAGCAGATCTCCTTGTGTTGTTGTGGCTATTGTTTGATGTTGAAAAGACCATCCAATTGCCTTTTTTTTTAAGAGGACTAGGTGATCTAACAGGTCGTCTCCTTGTTTTTCCATCTCGATGTGGTTGTCCCAAAGTGTTTATCTTCTCTTTCATCTGTTTTTCTTTTTGATCTTCAGGTTCCTTCTGATTTATAAGAAAAGTCCTTTCCTTTTTCTCTATTATCAATTTCTTTTCTGTATCTTCCATTATCTGTATTTGTTGAGTGGTTGAATCTTCTATCATAGCATTTGATTGTTCCACTTTCTCTGTAGAATTCTGTATAGATGATTCTTTAGTTGGAGTCATAATCTGAGTTTGCGTATCCAGGCTGCTTTCTTGTTTTTTCCTGCCGTTTCTTATTTTATCACCAGTTATAAGTAGAGTTTGGACAATCGCTTTTAACATGCAAAGAGTTTATTCCTGTTCTTCCTCTGTAGGAAAAGTCCATTCCTGTTCTTCCATTGTAGTATATTAAATTGAAAGCTTATAGTCAAAAAGTCCACTAAGTGAAGAGCAGAGCTGAGTTTCTTGCAGCTGGTGTTTCAAGGTTGCTTATATCTTATCTATTTTCTAAGGTGTCAACAAGTCTCTCTCAGGCAGTAACAGGTTGAAATCTCAAGTTTAGCCACCAGGTGTCACCCCAGAGTTGTTTTGATCTTTTCAGTTTTTTCTTCTTCTATTTTAAAAGAAAAAAACCCATATCTTCAGTAAAAATAGAGAATAAAAATCAGAGAAAAATAAAGAATAGAAAATTACAAATCTTGTAATCCATCAATTTTAGGAAGTAGAGTTCCAATTAGGATCCCAGTATTTTTTCAACGTTTTAAGCTCCCCTGGGTAGTCAGTCGCCGCTGTTTCTGGGGGGAGGGCTGAAATTCCCCTTCCCTCTCCACAGGGAGGAAAATACTTTAGCAGCTTGTGAAGGTACAGAAAACAATTACGATTTAAGAGAGGTAGATCTCACCCAGTCCTTTCCACGCTGCTTTGAAGTTGCCAGATGGTGAGTGTGACTTCGGCTGTCTGCAGCCTAGTGACGAGCCATATTTCTATGGCCGGTCTTTCGTCCGCCGGTTTGGAGGGATTGCCGGCTCCAGCAGGAGAGCTACTGCTCTCCCGTGATCCAGCGAGAGCCCTTCCTTGCTGGTCACCTCTATGGGGCAACCTTCGACCCTTTTCAGGGTCCCCCAGCGATACGAAACTGGACGGGGAAGACGAGAGTCCATGGCGGCCGCATGGCAAACCGGAAGCCTGAAACAGGAATAAAATTTACTTATTTCTGTAAATAGTAAGTTCCAGCTGAGTAGTGCATTTACAAGTAAAGAATAACATTAATGGGCTTTTAAAAGCAGAGATAAAGTCCGGTTCTAGATAAATATTTTGGGTTCCTCCTAGATTGGAACAAAAGAGTAGGTTATCAGGTTGAAATAGTCTTGGGACCTTTATTAGGCTCAATCAAAAAATCACAAATGAACAAACATTTGGGTGGGATTTTTTTTCTTCTCAGCGAATCTCACACAGAACTCAGAAGATGGAATATTGGGATATTCAAGTCTCAAAAGTCTGCATGTCATAAACTCGGTATTTTGCTTAGTGCAGGAGGCGAAATCATATACAGTAGAAGACCTGTCATGATTGCCTGATTATTGCAGTAGCCCTTAATGTATTTTTTCTTTTGATTTCAGTTTTAAAATAGATTTAGACATACAATTAAGATCAAGAGCTGAAATTTAAATGGTCTGCCAGTCCTGCATTAAAAAAAAAAAGTGTGCAAAATATTTTAAGTTTCAAACAGTTGTCTTGAGATGGAGACTTACTGCTCTGAGCTTATTGGAAGTATTTTAATACTTCCATTCCGGAAAGGGAACTGTTTGGAATTTAGAATACTTTCCAAAATAGGCAGAATGCATTCATTCAGTAATTTTGGGACAGCTGTTGCAAACACAAAATGTTCAACATACCACTAAAAAGTAGGCAGGATCAGGATGGAAAAATAGGGAGAAAAACATATTTTTAGCCTACTCTCTTAAATGCTGCAGTTCTTAAAGTAGCATTTTCCCAGTCTATTCCAGTAGAAAACCTACCATAATTCAACAAGAAACTAAGCTATATCTGCAGAAAGTTATTGCAAGAGCCACATACAGCTACCAGTTGTCCTTTGACCGAGAAGGCCTAAATAACCTCATAAATTCGATAGTTTGTCCATGAAGACAGTTTGATGGGTTTGAGGCTTGGACTTCATGATCGAACTGCCTATCAAGATATTTCAAAGGCTCAGCTTGTAGAAATCCATGGGAGATCGATGCTGCTGTCCTGCAAGAGAGAATTTTGTGGTCCAGTAACTATAAAGATGGCTATCCTTCTGTGTAATCCATTTGTCATTCTGAGAGGGTTGTGGGGGAAAAATGGCAGATGGAAGGGAAATAAGACTTCCTTGTTTTGTTCAATTTGTTTTTGTTTTTCATTGGATTCCTTGTTTTGGACCACACTGTTTTTGTTCAGTTGCATTATAATTATAGTGTACTATGAATAAATTTACTTCTCATTTGTAACGACCTTTTGGGAGGCAGGTTCCCATTCTGCTGTATCTTATAATACCCTATTTTCTTTCTTTCCTGATTTTTTTCTGCTTCTTTTGTATCTTAAGGTGGCTCAATAAACTTACGTAAATAAAAAAATGTATATATAGTCAATTATTTTTCAGATGGATTTGACACCCATTGTAGAAAAGCCCATAAAAACATCAGTTCACAAAGACTGCAATCTGAAGGAAGTCTATTCCAAATTCCTCTTTCAATGGGAGTTATTAGTGCAGTTCTATAGTTTTGGGACTTCCATTTCTCTGAATCTTTCCCACTGTTGTGGAAGCTGGGATTAATGGCAATTGACATCTTAAATCAAATGGAAATTCTTGGGTCACCTACTTGGTTTAATTAGATCTGCCTTCTAGTTAGTTTGCACATACTTATTTGGGATGACAAGTCTGATGTAGCACACTGTGGTTTGCTTCTGGTCAGACATGTGTCAGCCTGCCTGAAAATCAAATAATGGTTGAGAGCTTTATTACAACCTGGGAATTTCTGCAAAATCACCAGTGTAGATCAGTTATAAAACTGCTAAAATCCCCACCCAAAGGATTGTGAATGACTGTATCTCATAGTTTGAGTATGAAATTGCAGAAGAGGAAGCAGAGATCTGTTCGTCTCTGGTGCTAGTCTGAACAGATAAGACTGGGTTGATAGTAGCTTACCAGCGGCCTGATAAAAAGTGTAAGATAATGAAAGATGTTTAAAATGTAAGCTGGGATTCTCTAGCAGCCCAACACCAATAGCAAAAATGGAAGTTGGCTAAGTGTTGTATCAAAAATAAATGTTGCTGATGTTCAGTTACTGTATTATTCATACTGTATATGTTTCTGCCTCTACAGTTCCATTCATTTAATTAACACTTGGCTTCCCCCATTTTTCTAACACAGCTCCGAGACACATATGCAAAGAGTAGCTTTGCTTGCTTCACCAGGGAACATTTTTTCCTAGAAGATATGGATCCAAATGATAAAGAAGATGGTGATCCTTGCTGGGAGGTCAAATGGCAGCTGTCGAGGCTCATTAGAAAGGTACTCCCTTTTTTAAAAACCCATCAGTCTTGTACCAAATGGAAATGGGGGGGGAGACATGGTTTCAAGGATTTTACTCCTTTCCAAGATTTATAGCGTCTGCTTTAATAAAGTATGTCTGAACTTTCTGGGGTATACTCTCAAAATTCTAAAATGCAGATAGAAAGAGAAACAGTTGCAATCAGATATTCCAGATTATCACACCAGCTTCTGTGTATGTGTGAGATTGCCCCGAGGGTCACATTCCTACATCCATACTTTGTAAGAAATACTGGTGGAGAGCCAGTTTGATCTAGTGGTTAAGACACCAGGCTAGAAAGCGGGAAACAGCGAGTTCAAATCCTGCCTTAGCCATGAAAGCCAGCTGGATGACATTAGCACAGTCACTCTCTCTCAACCCAACTCGCCTCACAGGGTGGTGGTTGTGGGGAAAATAAGAAGAAAATGGATATATTTTGCCGCTTGTTACGTGTAAAAATAATGCAAGGGATGCAAACAAATCAATGAATAAAATCCCTCATTGGGAGTGCCGTGGCTGCATAATTCCTAACCTGTTCAGATTTACTGACTTCACAAAAATTCAGTTACAAGTGTTTTAAAGTGTGTGCTGCATCTTTGTTTTATAAAAGTTAGAACAATTAACCAGTGGAACAACCTGCCTCCAGAAGCGGTGAATGCTCCAACACTGGAAGTTTTTAAGAAGAGACTGGACAGCCATTTGTCCGAAGTGGTATAGGGTTTCCTGCCTGAGCAGGGGGTTGGACTAGATGACCTCCAAGGTCCCTTCCAACTTTATTATTATTATTATTATTACTCTTGCTGTTTTTATCATATTGCACATTATTAATACGCTTTTCTTAATTTCTTTCCAGTCCAACAGTTTCAATTTGTCAGAGACTGGTTTGAATTTGCCCTGCTTTGAGGTTTTATTTATTTATTGGATCCTGAAAAATAGAAGAAACATTTCATTAATAAATAAGTAGATACAGGTAGTCCTTGTTTAATAACTGTTCACTTAGTGATTGTTCAAAGTTCTGATGAATTCTCCCCCAAATGGTACTCACGGCCCAGTTTTGAAATTCTAATGATTTCCATATAGAAAGAAAATTAAAAAAGCATCTTGATAATGTGTAATATGGTAAAAACAGCAAGAGCTTAATAAAACTAAGGTGCAGCCCACACATAGCCACGTGACTGCATTTTGAATGCTTGGCAGCTAGTTCACCCTTACAGCCAATTGTAGCATTCCGCAGTCATGCGGATTAATGTTTTTTGCAGGAAACTGGCCAAAAAGGTTTTCCAGCAAAAAAAAATAATCCATAGGAATGCATTGACTTAGTTAACAACTGCCATGTTTGCTTAACGATTGAGGTATTCACTTAACGACTGCCTCAAAAAAGACATAAAATGGAGTCAGTTACAGTGCTTCGACTAAGAACCATCATGATTTATAACATATTTTGGGCTTCATTATGGTTATAAGTCAAGGACTACTTGTAAAGATTGTTCTGAATTTTTTATAGACCTAGTTTAGCCACTACTGCCACTTTATAAGACTTTCAGTGGTTTAATGCTCATGTGAGGTATTTTGAGAGGGAAAAGGGCATCTGCCTAAACCAGGGGTAGGCAACCTTGGCTCTTTTATGACTCGTGGTCTTCAACTCCCAGAGCATGGCTCAGGAATTCTGGGAGTTGAAGTCCACGAGTCATAAAAGAGCCAAGGTTGTCTACCCCTGGCCTAAACTGTTCTGGGCGATGTGTTTATTTCTGTTGATGACTTGAGCTCCAGGAAGAGAGTTAAGGATGTGTCTCTTCTCCACCCTTTTTAAAGTTTTCAATAACTACAGGTAGTCCTCGATTTACGACCAGATTTTAATTGCTAAGCAAGACTGTTGTTAAGTGAGTTTTGGCCCCATTTTTACAATCTTTCTTGCCACACTTGTTAAATAAATCACTGCAATTGTTAAAGTAATAACAAGTTAAGTGAATCTGGCTTCCCCATTAAGTTTTCTTGTCAAAAGATGACCCCATGACGCTGTAATCGTTATAAATATCAGCCAATTGCCAAGTGTCCCAATTTTGATCTTGTGACTGGGGACGCTGCAATGGTTGTAAGTGTGAAAATAGTTGTAAGTCACTTTTTTCAGTGCTGTAATAACTTTGAATGGTCACTGACCAAATGGTTCGAAGTCAAGGACTACCTGTATAATGTAATATGACAGACCTAGAGCTGTCTTAGAGCAGGGGTGTCAAACTCGCAATGTCACGTGACGTGTCGCGACGTATCATGACTTTTTCCATTGCCGGCAATGGGGTGGGTGCAGTTTCGCCATGATGCATCCGGCCCGCAGGCCGGCAGTTTAACATCCCTGCCTTAGAGGTTGTGTTCTTTTTGGAACATGTAAACTACACATTGGGATAGCACCATAAGGTTCAAGATTATCCAATAAGCTGTGATTGCTGAACTAACTTCTTGGTTTAGAACTTAAATACATGCTCATTGGCTAATATACATATCAACAATTCTGGCTTCCTCTCTAAGGTTCTAAGGTTCCTTAGACTCATTCCAAAAAATAGTTTTGGGGGAGATGGAAGTATATAAATCCAGTATTTGGGTTTATGCTGCTGTATTCTAATAACACCAGGAGGAAAAAAAGATAATTAATTATATTTGTAATTGCAGATGGTGGCCAAGAATCGTGCAGAAGAAGGAACATCAGCTTCAACACAAGGTTGGGAAAGTTTATGATTCATGATTCATGAATGGTTGCATAGTTGCACTGAGGAAATGAATGAGATGGTCATTGAAAGCCAGATTATGATGTAATCTAGATTATTTAAAGAAGCTGAATATGGAGCGCTGGCCCTAGGAGGCACTTTTGTGTCAGAAAATGATTAAATTGAACTCGTCCTTCCTGCGTTTTCCATAAGTGGATAAGGAGATAATATCATTTATGGAGGCCACAGTCAAGGGATAGAGCAGAGTTTAATTTGCAGAAGGTCTGAGGTTCAGTCTCCCAGTAAGTGATGGACAAAACTTCTACCAGTGATCCTGAGGAGATGCCGGTCATCAGAATAAATATGTGGACACTTTATCTTAACTACAGTTGTGAGGGAAGATGGAAAGAAGGACCAGGCCATCACCTCTGCTGAAAGAACAATTCCACTGAGTTCTTCTTCAATGGTTTCCATTTTAACTAGTTTCCTAAAATGCTAGAGATAACTCATTTTCTTACAACATCCATGTTGCATTTTTCTTCTTTGAGTTATACCTTTTTTATACTGTAGTATTAGTACTGTAGTAGCCTCTATAGTCGGACCTGTCTAAGGGAGCCTCCTACATTCCTTCCCATATAAGCTGGTATAAGCATCCATGTATCTGTTTCATCCTTTCCTGTAATACGTAATATATATCTAAATGTGTAAGGTAAGAGGGGAAAAACCAAGACATCTATATAAAGTATTGCAAGATGTAAAGGAAAGAAGAGGATTGGGTTTACCTGATACAAAATTATGTTTTGCAGCTTGTTATTTAGGTTGGATGAAAGACTGGGGGTTGCTGAGAAATAGAAGGCTTTTGAAATTAGAAGGACACGATCTGAGATGTGGGTGGCATGGATGTTTCTGGTATGACAAAGCTAAGGTTAACATAGATTTTAAAAGGAGTTCCTGATAGGAAATTAAATGTTGGCATTTCTTTCTATCCAGACAACATTTCTCCAGATGCCATTGCAAGAGATGTACCTAGGAACCCCCGAGTCGCAGCTCATCTCACCTCAAGCAGAAATGCAAGGAAAGGTTTATTTGTACAAAGTAAGACAATGCCTTATTCTGGGGAAAGGGGCTAATGTTTAGAGGAATGCAGTTATTTCTTTTACAGATAGGTGGCAGCACTTTCTGAGCTTAGAAGCTAAGCAGGGTGGGGCCTGGTTAATGGTTGGATGGGAGATTTCAAGTAAGCACCTTTCCCATTGTTGTAGGCTGAAATCAAAATACATTTTAGGCAAAGGCAGTGGGAAACCACTTTCACATTTATATAGACACCATAAAACTGCTTTATTGCGTCCTTATAAACACCAGGAATCAAACTTGCCAGTATCTTTTTTCTTATGAGAAAGAAGCTGATAATTAATTGTAAATCAGAACCCAGAATATGGAATATTAGGCAGGCCCATCCCAAAAATAGTGGGACAGTCCCAGGTAGGAACGAAAATCCTGTCAGTTGGACGTGATACTTTGTATTATGTCATAAAATGCATGGTGATAATTTTTGTGATAAAATGTTTTATAAAATTCTCCAAATCTTAATTTCGTGGGAGTCATAGAACCGGGATTTTGGACACTTTCTCTAAGTTTGCCCATTTGATTATCATTACGGTACACCCCAAAGATGCTTTTATTTCTAAAATGTAACTGGACTTTCTTAGGTTTTTTTTCCTCTTTGCAACACATTTTACTTCTCATCGAAGAAGCTTCTTCAGTTCTAACTCAGCGGTGGGGAATGGAAAGATTTATATACATTGTAGGCTTCTGCCCACCTACTGTGTTTCCCCGAAAATAAGAGGCACCAGGTCTTATTTTTAGGGGGTGTCTTTTCCACTCACCTCCGGCACCGACACCCAGCTGGCCTACTTCTTCTGCGGCCGAAGCAGCAGCTTCATTCTATAGCTGAGAATGAAGCTCCGGCCTGCATTTTGCAGTCAGAGGCCTTTCTGGAAGGCCTCTGCAGCTGAGAACTGAGCTATGGATTCAATCCAAAGCTCGGTTCTCAGCTGCAGAGGCCTTCCGGAAAGGCCTCTGACTGTGAAATGCAGGCCTGGGGACGCCGCAGAAGAATTGGGCCGGCAAGGAGATGCCTGGCTGCAAGATAAGTGGGTGAGGGGCACGTGGTGCACACCCCCACCCCCACCCTAGCTTGATTTTTAGCTGTTTGCCTCGCCCCAAAACTAGGGCTTATTTTGGGGGGGTAGGGCTTATATTAGGCCTACCTCCTAAAATCAAGCTAGGGCTTATTTCCGGGGTAAGTCTTACTTTTGGGGAAACACGGTGGCAATCTGAGGGTTGTTGAGGCTATTTGGGGGCTTATCTGTATCCTCAGAATCACCAGAATCGGAGTGTAAACAAGTGTGGAAATTTCTTGGGACTGCTAGCCTCAGCGAACGACCAAACCTCAGATCTGCTAATAACCAGATAACTGCAAAGGATATAAATCCTTCTATTCCCCACCACTCAGTTAGAACTGAAGAAGCTTCTTGGATGAGAAGCCAAACATTTTTCAAGGAAAAAAAAACAATCAAAAAAGTCCAGTTGCCTTTTGGGACACGCCTACCTGGATGATTGAGAATATCCATAGACATCACATTACCAGTTAAAGGATACAGACATGAGAGTTTTAGGATACGTGGATGGTCTTGAAACACATGGTGAGAGAGGCACAGACTTCTAAAGGGGCTCTAAAATCTGATTTAGCATAAAAACCAGGCTTTGGGTTTTTTTCCCCATTTATTCACTGAGGACTGCCTTTGCAGACTATGCAAATGTGATACATACAGTAAATCAAGACAAAGTTAATATGTTGAGAAGAAGGGACCCAGACACCAATCCTAGCAGAAAATCTGTGGGGTTCCCAGAAGATTTTAACAAACTCAGCTCAGAACCCCAAATATACTTTAGAGCCCACCATCCTGGGCTCTCCACCAAGGTGAAGTGAACATTTTCATGTTCTAAAACTCAACGAAAATAGAGTGGATGAATGCAGTCTGCTTCCCTGTGCTACTAGGCTTGTGAAGCCTGGACTAGAGGAACATAATTATTTCAATTAAATCAATTTGCATTAAAATCAGTGGAGTGGAAGTTAATGATCCCTGTTTTAAGTTGTAATGATTTCACTTGATCAAATGGTAAATACGAGAGTTTGGGTCCAGCCCATCATAATCTTTTGCTAGATACTGTTAATTATTTAATGTTACTTCCCGAAATAAATGTGTAGGCATATTATAGATGTTCTTGTTGTATAATTTAGAGGCTACTTGTATTGCTTTTTTAAGTAAAGCCAAACATCTACGTGGGATATAAATATGCTGTTTTTCAAAAGGACTCGTATTCTCTACATGCAACCTTTATGTAACCTAACCCAAACTAGAGTTTCTAAGGGAAAATTTAAGTGTGACTCCAAAGCAGCCCATGGAAACTAGCGAGAATGTTCTGGCCATAGAACATGGTCAGGAATATAAGACTAGTGCCAGGCCTGGAGAAGAAAGCAGCCTGGTGCAGCCTTTTTTCCTCTGATGGCTCGCATTATGGCCATGGTGGCAGGGAATTCTGGGAGTTGACGTTCCAACACGTCTTCAGAGCACCACATTGGGAAAGTCTGCAAATACAGGTAGCCCTCATCTTACGACCACAATTGAGCCCAAAATTTATGTTGCTGAATGAAGCATTTGTTACGACCTTTCTTGCCACAATTGTTAAGTGAATCATTGCAGTTGTTAAGTTAGTAACAGGGTTGTTAAGTGAATTGGGCTTCCCCCATTGACTTTGCTTGTCAGAAGGTCGCGAAAGGTGATCACATGACCCCCTGGACACTTCAACCGTCATAAATATGAAACAGTTGCCAAGCATCCGAATTTTGATCACGTAACTGTGGTGATGCTGCAACAGTTGTAAATGTGAAAAATGGTCATCAGTCACTTTTTTTTCAGTGCCGTTGTAACTTTGAACGGTCACTAAATATACTGTTGTAAGTCAAGGACTACCTGGGGAGTCTTGGAAGAGAGCTGGTCCCAAAGCCTTGATAAAACTTTCCATTTTGCAACATATGTACGACAACAGTAATATGGGTCACTTTCCTTAATCCATACGAATGGTGACCATACGTAATATGGGCATTGGGATTTAGGACTCGTATATTGGAGTAAAAGCTGCAAAGAAGATGCAGTTTACATGATTTGTCTTTTTAAAAAAGGAGGTGGAATTTATTTAGCATTATATTTATTTAGCGTTTTACATGCCTAAACTATTTTCTGCCTTTTTTCAATCAATCACAGGTTCTCCTCTCAGAAACAATTTGGGATTTAAAATAATCTCTTGGCAATCTTCGGTGTATCCTTCCTTTCTTCACAATGTATTGCTGAACAATGGAGAACTTATCATACAGCAACCTGGATTTTATTACATTTATGCACAGACTTATTTTCGGTTCCGGGAATCGGAAGGCGTTGAATCCAATGCAGATCCTGACTCGGACAGCATTAGGAATCCGAAGCAGATGGTTCAGTACATTTCCAAATTTACAGATTATTACCCAGAAGCCATCCTGTTAATGAAAAGTGCAAGAACCAGTTGTTGGTCTAAAAACGCAGAATATGGACTGTATTCCATATACCAGGGTGGAGTGTTTCAGTTAAGAAGAAATGATAGGATTTTTGTCTCCATCAGTTATGAAGAACTAGTGGATATGGATAAAGAAGCCAGCTTTTTTGGAGCCTTCCTGGTCTCTTAAAGAAGAAAATGAGAGAACAATTAGACATCCATAGAGAGGTTGTGGAAGACCTGGAAAATTCTGCTTTTGAAGTAGAATAAGAAGTAGTTGCACTATCCACAAAATTGGATCAAGTATATAGTTTCTCTGTTAACCACCAGTGAGACCAGTTCAAGGTTCCATTATCCAAACTCCACAATGAATGGTTGGCATGCTATAGATACAGAAATGCCAACAAGCTGTTGTGGGTCCATGAATACTCTTCCAGGGATTTTGTTTTTTGGTTTGGAACGGGACAGTTGCATTTAGTTTGTTTCAGCAAATTTCTGTTGATCATATGCATGGAATCCATGCACCTAACAAGACAACAGCGAGACCTACATAGTGACAAGTGATTCAAGCTGTACTGTCGTGTGGGTATTGTCACTGTGGTATGGGTTGCATTTGCTGAACTGCTGGACTGATGGCAGAGTATAAAAGATAAATAGATTCCCTGAGTTTCCTTTTTTCAGACCAGTATGGTGAGAGCTGCACCGCTCATTTAGAATAGCACCTGGAAGATCCATCCAGAAAAGTACCATCTCTGATTGCAGGAGAAGAAAAATCACTTATTGCAAAGCTGCACCCTAAATTCGCTTCCATCAAGGAGAACGTTCATATACCTGCACCCCTTCATGCGGTTTGAAATGGTACAGCCCTGGGTGGGCTATATCATGCAATATCTCCAAACATGCTGTTCATTTTTGAGAATGAAAAATGTGAATCCCATTGGGAAATCTGCAAAGAACAGGATTTGCTTCCTGTTCTGTAATTGGGCTGAAGAATGGATAAAAAAACCTAAAAGATTACTCTGCGGCTGGAAACAGGCTTCAGATTACTTGAGTACCTCCTTTTAATGCAGGACCATTTTTCATATGAAAAAATTGTTTTTAAGTTTAAGATTATTTTTTTTAAATAGCACGCTAACAAAAATCGGGAGAATCAAAGCAATTGGTTTTTTTTTTGCAAAGATCCAGATGCAGTAAGATACAAACTGAAGAGAGGGATGTAATTTAGAGGACCCTGAGTAAATCAATAAATGGTGCCTTTTGATCTTGTGAGAATTAGTGTTATCACCTGTAGACTTTTGCTGAAGACACAGGAAGTTAAAAAAAAAAGTAAGTAACTCTTAACTGCAGACTCTGTAAAAGCAATTAAATGTCTCTGAAAGTTTACTGTTTTATTCCAGAAAGGTAAGTGACGGTCAAAGAAGCTTCCACTTATTTAGAACTGGAAACACATAACTCTTTAATATTGGATAAAAATCAGTTTATTTCTGTAATGCCAAATAGTACTGGATCGGTATTTAGTAGCATTTGCCATGTGGCAATATTGTATTGAAATGCCATGAAAATTTTCACCAGCATGTTTTTTGCAATTTGATTGACAAAACAGTTACCAACTGTTTCTCCAGCTTCCACAGCACACCACTTTGATATACACAGCTTAGTCAATACCGTTGCTCTGTTGCGAACCCCTGAGGACTTCTCTGCTGTCATTGGTGTGGTTTTTCATGTGATCTATTAGCTCAACTCCTCTAAGAGCTTCCTATATCTTTTTAGTTTGGTTGAGAAGGAAAATTTGGACAATGTGCTGATTGTAGCCTTACTTTGTTGGCCAATGTGTTTGAAAGAGTTACAAATATTGGCCAACTGCTTCTGTAGAAGGAAAATAACAACCGTAACTAATTTTGGGACAGTATGATTATCATGCTTTTACTATGTTGGCCACATACGTTTGAAAAAGATGTAAATGTAGGCCAACTGCATCTTCAGAAGTAATTTCTTTCAAAATGCTTTTAAATATATGCAAAGAGATACTGAAGTGTCCAATGTTGGGGTGTAAATATGTAGCAGTGACATTAACATGATGATGTCGCATCATTCCATTTTAGGATCACCATCCTTTGTTCACACCACTGTAAAACATACGGTCTTTAATTCTGAGCTGAATCAATCAATTCGATGGTCTCCAATTTGCGATGACAAGTCTGAGGATGTCTGACTTGGAGGCCATGCTGAAATAATACTGGGAGACTTTGCCCAGTTAGTAGCAAGTTAGTAGCAAGTATGTAAAAACCTGGCAGCCCTCATACTTCAGTTGTCATGCTCATGGTGATATTAGAGAAGAAAGAATTGGAAAGTTCTGGAGATAAAGCCTCCACGACCCATTCCTGTGAACTTAGTTAACAAATCGGAGGGAGAAAACTCTGAATGACCATTAACGGGTAGCAAAACTCTGTTGGGACAGTTTTAAGTTTTGCAGCCCAAGTGTGGTTTGTATACTGTGAAGCAAAGCACCAGTTTAGTTAGATAGCTCATCTTTATTAATGTTGGTTTAACAAATGGAGGCAGGGAATGTGATGGCAAGCTCTTGACCATCCTTTGGGTTTTTTAAGCCGTCGTATGGATAGCAAAAATTACTGTCACGTGTGGTATTTTATTCTTTTTTTCTTGATTAAAAAAATGGGTTTATTCTGAATGCCTCAAAACAGTCAGAAGAAACAGGTGATACTTGAGCAGGGAAAAAGGAGAAGATCACCAAACTCTTTTTTAGGACAATCGGTTTACAAGGCAGGGAAATCTAGACCACCATGTGATGGCATCAAGACCATGTGTCTCCTTGCTGCCATCTAGTGGTACTTTCCTGTTTTTGCAGCCGATCATACAATTTAAAATCACACCTTTTTTTAAAAAAAAAAAAAAAGCTAAGAAGTTTAAAAACCAGAATAAACCCTTTTGCACATGATATAAAATGCTTTTCAGAGTTCATCTATGTTGGGGATCTTCAGCAGACTTGAAAATGCAACCAATGAGAAAGTGATGCAATTCTTCCTATGTATTTTCTTTTTTTAAGTGTGAAATTTCTTATTGAAGTGTCCTGAGATTTTGTACTTTCATTTTTAATAAAAAGTTCAGAATTAATTGTAGACTCGTTTTTTTTGTTGTCATACCCCCTTTCATCTGAACAAAACCCTTTGCAAGCTGTTCAGTAGCCTCCGGATGGGAATTCTTGGGAATTTTTGCCAAAAAGGCTGAGAGCCATAATCTCCAGAAAGAGAAGGAAGTCATAGCATGGCAAAAAACCAGGAAGAATAACAGGAATGGAAACAGAACAGGAATAGAGTAGAGTAGAAAGTAGAATAGGATAGGATACGTAGGAGATAGAATAGGATAGAATTCTTTATTGGCCAAGTGTGATTGGACACACAAAGAATTTGTCTTCAGTGCAAAAGCTCTCAGAACACATACAAACAGCAAAGTGATAGATCATAGATCATAAATCAGTTTCAATCATTCATCATAAGATACAACAACAATGATAATCATAGATCAGTGATGGCGAACCTTTTAGAGACCGAGTGCCCAAACTGCAACCCAAAACCCACTTACGCATCATCGGGTACCGGGTGGGTGTGGCCCATTGGGTGGATGTGGGTGCAGTGGTAACAGCAGACTGGGTGGGACTAAAAAGTTCAATCAATCAATTCCAACTTTGCAAGATCTTTTTCCCCCCCGCGAGAAGTTGAAATTGAACCTTTTTTTTTTTGGTACATGGCGGAGGCCTAAAGCGAAAAGGTTTTATAAAACCCAGCTGAAGGCCTAGGACTGGGGTGATGGCGTGCGTGCCCACAGAGAGGGCTCTGAGTGCCGCCTCTGGCACCCGTGCCATAGGTTCGCCACCACTGTCATAGATACTAATAGGAGAAGGTAGTAGGAAAGATGAGATGATGAGAAAGATGAGAAGGGTAATAGCAATACAGCCTACTGCATGGGTAAATATTTTTAGGCCTAAGAGTGCCGTGGGAATTGGGTGTTCAGAGTGATGGCACGGGGGGCGGGGAACTGTCTGTCTAAATGTTTGGGCATGCAATGCCCTATAGCTGCATCCAGAGCGGAGAAGTTGAAACAGTTTGTGTCCAGGATGTGAGGGGTCTGTAGATATTTTCTCAGCCCTCTTTCTGGCTCATGTACTATACAGGTCCTCACTGGAAGGCAGGCTGTTAGTAATTGTTTGTGCTGCGGTTCTAACTTGGAAGTTTGTACCTGTCCTGTTTGGTTGCTGTGCCAAAGAAGACAGTTATTAAGGTATAAATGACAGACTTAATTATTCCTCCATAGAACTGTTATCACCAGATCTTTGGGCAATGGATCACTTAACTGTTTTTGTGGTGGGCAAACAGACACAAACTGCAGCAATGTATTGCTGCAAAAAGTTTAAAAAAATAATGCATAGAGCCAAAGTACTGACAGGCTGTTTTGAAGGCCGCTCAGTTTTTTCCATGTGTGTTTTTCCTTTCATATGGCAAGCATGAAAGAAAATGCACACACAAAAAAGAATCATTCAAAAGAAAATGACGGAAAACAGTAATAAATGACCAACAGATAAAATTATTTGTTATATTAATGGAAGGAGGAAGAACACAAAAGAGAATAGGCATATTAGTTGTGCTTGTTAAAGCTAAAACTGAATGTTAATATAAACCTTTGACTAAGCTATATATATATTTAAAATATGAAATTACAGGTAGTCTTCGACTTAACAACAGTTCGAAGTTACAAAGGCACTGAAAAAAGTTACTTATGGCCATTTTTCACACTTACGACCATTGCAGCCTCCCCATGGTCACGTGATTTACATTTGGATGCTTGGCCACTGGCTCATATTTATGACGGTTGCAGTGTCCTGGGGTCATGCGATCCCCTTTTGTGACCACCTGACAGGCAAAGTCAGTGGGGAAACCAGATTTCACTTAAACAGCCATGTTACTAATTTAACAACTGCAGTGGTTCACTTCACAACTGTGGCAAGAAAAGTCGTAAAATGGGGCAAAACTCAATTAACAAATTTCTCACTTGGCTGAGCTCACATCAAAACTGCCTGCTTCTGGAGAAAAAGGAAATCTATGCCAAAGAAAAACATTGTGCCTTGGGATGTTGGTGTGTGTGTGTGTGTGTGTGTGTGTGTGTGTGTAATTAATAGGGAAAATGGCCCTTTCGAAATTGATAAATGGTTCTTACATCCAGTCCTTAATGCTTAAATAATAGTCTTTTTCCAGCCTCAGTATAGTTCTCTTAGCTAGTCTGTGTAACAGAAGGACTGCCATTTTGCCTCCAACTTCAGTTTGTCGTTGTAGCATGTCCTCCATCTGCAGCCAGTGTTTTTGAAGTGCCATCATGTTAGACAGGATGTCTTCACAACACAGACCAGCTGTTGAGAAACGCCTCAGGAAGTAACAGAAAGCAATGTCAAGAGCTATCAACTGTTTATCTTGTTTAGCTAAGAGGTTTGCAGTGAAATGAGGCGTTCTTTGGATTTGTATTCTTTTCCCAGCATCACAGTTTTGTTTTCTTAGCTCCATGCTGTGTAATACATTAAAAAAAGATTGGGGTGTAGAGGAATAGGATGGAAAATCTTGAGGGATGATTTCAGGGTGCACTGAATTACATTCCTAAGTGATCCTGTATGCAGTATATAGAATAACAGCATAACAGAGGTGGAGGGGACCTTGGAGGTCCTCTAGTCCAACTCCCTACTCAAGCAGGAGACCCTATAACATTTCAGACAAATGCTTGTCCAATCTTTTCTTAAAAACTTCCAGTCTTGGAGCACCCACAATTTCTAGAAGCAAGTCATTCCACTGATTAATTGTTCTAACTGTCAGGAAATTTCTCCTTAGTTCTATGTTGCTTCTCTCCTTGATTAGTTTCCATCCATTGCTTCTTCTGCCTTCAGGTGCTTTGGAGAATAGGTTGGTCCCCTTTTCTTTGTGGCAGCCCCTTAAATATTGGAACACTGCTATCGTGTCACTCAATAGCCCTTCTTTTCATGAAACTAAACATACCCAATTCCTGCAACTGTTCTTCATATATTTTAGCCTCCAATCCCCTAATCATCTTTGTTGCTCTCCTCTGCACTTTTCTAGAGTCTCAACATCTTCTTTATATCGTGGTGAGCAAAACTGGATGCAAATTTAAATAGATTTTTTTAAAAAAATTCTGAAACTGCCACCACCAGTTGGTTAATTTATTTCATTTCCCAGCATGTGGTTCTGAACTCTTTTTAAAGAAGTAATGTTAACGTTGCACGACCATTGTAAAGGCATCAGTATCCATTTCTCATCATGGATATGGGGAAAGGAATTGGCTATTATCTGCCATTCCATCAACCCAGCATTTGCCTAGTGGACATTACAATATCGTTTTACTGCATCCTCTTAAAATCATCACAGGTCTGAAATGGAGTGGAACATCAGAGAATGCTCTTACTGGTGGATTAGACAGCTGTGATACAGGTATTCGGTATGAAAATTCCATCAATAAATAGGGTCCAGGCAGAAAGCAAGAACTAGGCCACAGATCCCTTCTCTTAGCCAGCTAATGTACTTCTGTTTGCCTGAGTGCAAGCTTGGTTGTCCCTTGGCCATTGTCTTTAGATTTTAGCCAGCCCAAAAGAGGCTGGGAGGAACCTTTCCAGCTTCCTCCTTTTAATTTTTTCCCCCTCTAGTCTAGCAGATTAAAAAAAAAAAAAAGGACCAACAAGGATGCCACCATACATAAGAGCCAACAAGTCTATAGCGCTCTTCTCCTTCTTTTTCATTTATCTCCTGTAGCGTGAAGACTAAAACAGCTGTAGGGAGCGTCCATTTTTTGCAGAACTCTGTCACAAAAGTCACAGGAGCCATTCAGACAACACATAATAGGGATTAGTTTAGTCCTAAATCTCTTTAGAGCTAAGCAGTTGGGGTAATTGATCCATTTTTCCTGTTCCCATTACATGCTTTCCCTCCACATGACCAATATGTGTGAGCTTGTCGAAAGTTGTTTATAGCTTATATTTAATATTCATACAATCTCTTTGCCTCAAGGATTAACTAGTAGACCTAAAAAGACCTGAAATATGGAGTTGGTTCAATCAACTTGCTAGGTGGAAACAACCAACCAAGTAATACAAGCATGTGTCTTAAATTCTTATACTTTTGACAGGATAGTAGAAAGGGATAATAAACTTTTCCCTATCTTGGCGCCCTCTAAATATATTGGACAAATTTCAAATGTCCTAGTTAAATTGATTGACTGTTGAGAGAAAGACAATTCAGTCCACATTCATGATCTGCTCTCTCAATGCCAGTATTTCATCAGCACCTTCTCCATCTTTGTAGCCTAAGAGAAATCTGGGAATCCAAAATCAAGGGAAGTCCTTTCTCCGCAGAGAATGCTTAGCTGCTAAAAAAGATTTCAGTTGTGGTGCTGAATCAACATTCTCCCATTGTCCTAATAATGGGAGAGAGCGGGGACCAACGAGTCTCACTTGGAGCTGTCCATGGTCCTGCTGTCTCACGAACTAGATTTTATTTCCCTTATAGTGCAGTAGAGTGTCTTAATTTGGCACTACCGGTATTAACTTCTGCACAGTTCAAATCACTATTAAATGGATGCCTGCCAGCTGCTAAAACCTGCTGCTGCTAACAAACTTTGATATAGGTATTATCCCAGTAAGTAAGAGGTATGTAGTGAAATTGTGAGGGTAAACGATAAAAAGGCAAACTATTATTTGTAGGTCTCTTGAGTATAATTCCAACCCTTAGAGATCCTGGCCGCAATTACCCCACCGTTCCATTCAGTTGGAGGATGGGCTCCATCAAAGCTTTAAACACAGAGAGTGTGGCTCAGTGCCAGCACATTGCCTTCCCCCAAGAAGATATTAGTTGAAGTGAAACCAGGGTGCTGATTGGAAGCTCTAGTAATGAAGGCAAAGCTCAGATAATTGGGAACATATGGCCAAAACAAAGTCATTGGAAAGATCCTAATGTTTGGGGAAATCGAAGGCAATTAAAGAGGAGAGCAACAGAAGACCAAATGGTTGTACCCTGTTAGCAATGGCAAAACTGTGAAGTTATTTCTCACAGACAATTCTGGTGAAATTGTGGCCAAGTGACAAAGACTGAATCATTGAACAACAAAACTCTAAATTCTAAATTCTCCTGTTTATAAAGAACATTGGTAGCAGAGAAAGCTAAGAAACGGTGCCATTTTTTTTAATATGAAGCCTCGGAAAGGTCATAGACTAGTAGTCAGACCCATTCCTCGGTACAAAAGCAACTTTAGTAAATCATAGTTTGCAATCGAAAACTTATAGGTCCACTGAATCCGCTAAAACCAACCCAACACAGTCAGATTGGGACTTAACGCACCATGGAACTCAGCCAGTGGCAGAGCTCGCCTAACACACGGGACCAAGTGGCTAAGGCTTTGCAGCTGCATTTTCACGGTGCGCCAAACTTGGTTTGGTTTAACTTTGGCTCTGGGGTTTAGCCTTTTCTTCGAACCTGATCCGCTTAGTTAATTCATGGATCCGTAGATTACGGGGGGGCCAGGGAAAGGCGTTCAATCAAGTCGTCCGAATCAGGTCAGTCAAGTTGCTGACAACGGACCACGCCGTGAGGACGCGACCGCTCACGCGTTCTTTCCAAACACGCTTCCATTTATCCCGCTGCTGGGGACTCTCACCATCGCCTCCCGATCCAACCCCTCGGCTCGTCCTCTTGTTCGACAGAGAAGCGCATTGGTGGCCTTTTATGCGCGCGCTGGCCACCCTCACTTCCCCCGGGCGCTCCGGACCGGATCTGGGTCCTTGCTGGGGGGGGTGGGGGTGGGGAGACTGCTGTGCCCGTCGGGGAGGGAGGCGGAGTCGGGGCGCTGCAGGTGGGAGAGCCCTGTCGCCGCTGCAGAGGCTCCCGAAGGTCGATCCCTTGTGGGGACGGTTCCATGCTCCGATGAGTCGCGCGCATGCATGGAAATAAGAGTAAAAATGATGATGATGATGATAATAATAATAATAATAGGATGCTGCTGCTTCATGTTAACAGTCCTACCCAGAAACAATTCCCCTTTCCCTTCCGATGCCTGAAGCCGCGCACTCTGCCCTCTCCGCAGCCGGGGATCAGGGGCGTCTTTGAAAGCTGGGACGGGGTTCCTTCCCCGGGGACGCGTGCCGGCCCTGCCTCTCCTCTCCTCCGCTTCGCCTCGTTCCTGTTGTTCCGCCGGCGCCACGCGGGCAGAAGGAGAAAAGTTGGTCGTGGAAGTGGCCCAGGTAAGCCGGGGGGGGGCGGGGAGGGATCGTGGTGGTGGAGCTGCTCCAGGAAAGAGGGTCAGTCTTTCTTCTTTAGGGGGAATTCTCATCCCCCCCCCCATAATGGACCCCTTTGAAACGCAGGAGGTTCCCTCCTGATCTTTTAGATGCCTCCTGCAGATGTTGTAGCTGCGGTTTAGAGGTAGAGGGTGTCTTGCCTAACAACAATATATTAATAGTGTTAATAGAATTATTAATGATACTGCATAATAATAATAATAATAATAATAATAATAATAATAATAATAATAATAATAATAATAATAATAATAATAATAATAATAATAATAATAATAATAATAATAATAATAATAATAATAATAATAATAATAATAATAATAATAATAATAATAATAATAAATGGGAGGTTGGCACTTTTCCGTGTGCCCTGGAATTCTATAGCCATTGGAAGACTTATGCTGCCGAATGATAGTATTTTAGTTTACTTTAATTTGCTCTGCTCTCCTGAGTGGTGTGCATAAAAAACAAAAACAAAAAACCAGAATATTTCACCAAAGGGGATTTGATCAAAATGCTCAACAATAACAAGAAAATAAAACAATGAGATTGGGACACATTCAAACAGAATTCAGTGGAGTTAGCCAGCATTTTGTAATTACTCCAGACTGAGAGATTTTTATCTTGATTGGTGATCTGCATCTGACTAGGGTAGGATGGATGGATGGATGGATGGATGGATGGGCAGTCAGACAAATTGTAAGATATGGTGCCCCTCCTCCTTTTAACACTTTTGGAAAATAAAAGCTCCACAGTTAGTTTATAAGCTATTATATTTCATCAGTTATGTTATATTTTATTAAATTTCAACATTTATTTGAAAAATACCATTTATTTGGACTGAAAGCATGATAAACTAAATATCTAGAATTTCTATCTTAGAAATTCCAGATATTTACTTTTTACTCTATTCTTGTTGAACAACAGACCATTTCTTCATAGAGCTTCATTTGTCTTAGGTAAAATTTATCTGTGTAAAAATGGTGCAGGTTAGGCTACGTTAAGAGAATAAAGCTGAATTCATACAACTAAGTCAATGAAAGACTAAATAATTGGTCTTGTTAAATTTGTCCATTGTCATTCTTGGGTTATTTTATTGTAGACTTTTTAGGAGTTTAATACTTAACGTAATAGATTAGAAAGGGGGTTTCTTTGAATGAATGCAGCTTACAAGTCCTGAAATATACAGATTGAGTTTGACAGGTCAACTAAGTCTGATTTCACTGCATAATAATCGATTCTTCCCTGAACTGATGCCTTCCAGATGTGTTGGCACTATTAAATTCACAGGTTAAGCTTCTCATTATACCACAGTGACCTTTGATAATCCAGGTAAATAATGCAAAAGAATGCCTGTTGGTGGAAAAGGTTTCACAAATACTTTGGTGTCAGAAGTGGAAGTGATATTGACACAAAGGGTGGAAGTAGAAGCTCAGCCTAGTTTCTTTCAGAGTATTATTTCTATATTCTGGTTCGTACGTGCACATTTTTTAGTCAGTGACTGCAGCCTCTATCCAAAAAGGGATGTGAGCAGGTCCCTCTGGAGAGAAGAATCACACCTTTTCAAAGTAGACATTCCCATTTTCAGCAGCCCTCCTCCTACCGAGAGAACTCCAGTGATGAAATAGACACGTGAACCAGCTCATGATTAATGCAGAAGCAAAACAATGAATATCATAGATGAGTTACTTTGTTAGAGAAAGCTGAATCTCATGAAAGGACTGGAAAGTTTTTAATGTTAGTTTCCTCTTTCTCCTCCCCCTCCAATCCATGTCTTGCTTACCTGGCATGTTTGCTTTCATTCAGCATATCTCAAGTTCTGTTTCCTGCCACCATCAGAGCCATTGCCTCTTTCTTCTCAGATACGAGGAGCAGCTGATGTAGTCCCTTCAGATCATCAAACACTGACTGAATGCATAACAAGGGCAACTTGCAGCTCATCATGGATTATGACAACAACACAGAGACTGATGATTCGTATTTGTTCCCTGCACCTCTCCTCACAGGTATCACTGTGACTTGTTTGCTCTTCTTCATGATTGGAATTTCAGGAAACATGACGACGATGCTGGTGGTCTTCAAGTTCCGGGATATGAGGACAACCACCAACTTGTACCTCTCCAGTATGGCTTTCTCAGATTTCTTGATCTTCCTTTGCATGCCCCTAGACCTCTTCCGCCTCTGGCAGTATCGGCCCTGGAATTTTGGGGATCTTCTCTGCAAGCTCTTCCAATTTGTTAGCGAGTGTTGTACGTACTCAACCATACTCAGCATCACAGCCCTGAGCGCGGAGAGATATTTTGCTGTCTGCTTTCCACTCAGAGCCAAGGCGGTGATCACCAAGAGCAAAGTCAAGCTCCTTATCCTTGTGCTCTGGGTGATATCTTTTGTCAGTGCTGGGCCCATCTTCGTTCTGGTTGGAGTTGAGCACGAGAATGGGACAAATCCTTTGGATACCAATGAATGCCGTATCACAGAGTATGCCATTCATTCAGGGCTGCTGACCATTATGGTTTGGACCTCTAGTGTCTTCTTTTTCCTGCCGGTTTTTTGCTTGACGGTTCTCTACAGCCTCATTGTGAGAAAGCTTTGGAAGCGAAAGAAGAAAAACATTGGGCCCAAAGCCTCCATCAGGGACAAGTACAACAGACAAACAATAAAAATGCTAGGTAAGGTACCTGATATACTTTTCCCAAGACAAGCCTGCTTATTCTGTAAATTCAAGATGTGAGATCCATAGTATTGTCTATTGAACCAATTAAAAGTCGGGTTGAGACATGCAACATTTTAAGTAACATGTCCTTCAGATTAGATTTAAGAAGAGACTGGACAACCACTTGTCTGAAATGGTATAGGCTCTCCTGCTTGAGCAGGGGGTTGGACTAGAAGACCTCCAAGGTCCCTTCCAGCTCTGTTCTGACTGATTGATTGATTAAGAATGCTATGTAACTTAAAACAGCTTACGTAGCCTTGCATTCTTTAGCAGATTACATTATAGAATAGCTATGCTAGCTATGCATGTCTCGTTGGTATATAATGAAAAGTTTGATTCTTCCTCAATGATTCTCCAGATTGGCATTTGACCAAGAGGTCCTGATCTAGAACATATCCATTTGGATATGTGGACAGGACTGATCAGAAAGTTGGATGGATTAGAAGTGAGGACATTCAGCTTCAACTCCATCCTCGGCCATGGAAGTTCACTGGATGACTGTGAGCCAGCCATTCACTCTCTGCCTATCCTAACTCACAAGGTTGTTGCTGTGGTCGATGCAAAAATTGGTGGAGGTATGCTGTTTTGAGCTACTGGAGGAAAAGCATGATATTCATATAATAAATAAATAACTTTAAAAAGCGTACCCATTTTGAACTGAACTGACATGGTCATAAAACATAAATAAGAACCCGAGGACATGATTTGAACACCTATAAAAATGAAATGTTTGCCTCTGGGCTCCTGCAGGGTGTACTTTTTCACTGTCCTCAGTCAACAGGTTAGGCTAGGTCAAATATCTGGTTCCTCATGCAGATGGTGAGATGCTTAAGGCTCTGATGATCACATTTCTTCCTGCTATGACTTTCCAACACCTTTGAAATAACTAGGAAAGGCTTCCAGATTTAGAAAAGACATAAAACACAGTCATACTACTTAAAGCTTCAGTTTGCAGAACACTTAACTTGGTTAACGGGCTTTCTAGCCTTCTGCAAGATATGGAGTCATAATTTTACCAAATTGTGACTGAGCCATACCTAACCTAGGTTAAAGCTATCAAGTGTAACATCTTAGTTATGAATATCCATTGGATCTTTAATGATCAGGTTGAATATTGTGTTGGATAGATTTTTAAGTCAGTCTTGCATATAGCATTGCTGATCAAATATGATGGTCAGAATCTACAAATTTATTTCCCCTTAGGGAAACTGATACAAGACAGTTTGATAGACCAGATTGCACTTTGAAGCCTGAGTGAGGAAATCCATCATGCCTGAAAGGTGCAGTTTTCTGCTTGGGAACATGTGACAAAGAGTAATGTGATAACTTGCCTCAGGATACCCATTGGACTGGATTGCATCCAATAAGAGATTTATGTTTAATAAACATTAAAAAGAGTTAAACATATAATGCTGCCAGAAATGAAAATAATCATTTTTCATGTATTTAATAGCTTTTTCCTTTGGTCACATTAAAAAATATTTACATTTTGGAAGCAACTTTTGCCAAGACTTGTGGAGTGCAAATTTGGCACTTCTGCTACTTGCTATTGAAGGAAAATGAACATATCATAAAGAATAATAGAGCTGAAAAGTTAACACTATTGTCATAATCCTGTACACTACTAAAAATAAGCTTTATAGAATACAGGGAGACTCACTTGCGTAGTCACAATCATCATTCAGGAATGAACTCCTTTGGACTCCGTGGGAGCATCTGCATAGTGGCGTCAAAAGGTCAATCCATAATTGTATGGTCAAAGCCTCACCCTTTTCATGGGCAACACATGTAAAAGGGGGGGCAGCACTTTAATTGCATGACCATCACATAGACTTCTTGGACCCCCTCCCCCAATAGATGCCCCGGTGAATTGGGAAGGCGGTTGTTCAGTAGATAAACTTTTATGATTGTTGACAAATGTTTCTGTCAGGAAGACCAAAGAGAAGTTGACCAAGCATCAATAAGAGTCTTTATTAGGACTTACCTTGTGATAAGGGTGGTGAAGCATACTTTGTCTGTATTGTGTTTGCTGATAGCAGCCCAGGGGCCCTGTTTCAAAACTGGGGAGCTTGGAAGCAGCCCCTGCCCTGTAGACTACTGAAGATCTGACAGTCCCCATCATTTTAATTTTCTTGATTCAGGACTTGGCTCTGTCTCAACGCACTGGAGTAGAATGTGGTCAAAGATATGAATGAAATAGGTTGCATCAGTGAAGTATGGTTGCAGCACTAGATTTTGGTTTTATTGAGGTTTTGTCTGTTTGTTTTTATGGTTATATATATTGTTTTTATTGTTAGGTTGCCAGCTGCTCATAGTTTGGTTTTTAGGTGGGTAGCTTTACAAAGGTTTTAAGTAAATAAATGTCTAATTGGATATGCAGATGCATCTGCTAGGACTTTTACTTGACCTGGTTAAGCACATTGTGTGAAACAGCCATCCTATTGGATTAAGAAAAAAATGTTTTATAAGTTGCTAGAAAGATGGTTCGGGAAAAGAAAAAGGAATGGTCTTTCTGTATGGCTATAGAAAGTCATTGATTTTGCAAACTGCAATAAAAGGGATTAGGCTTTTACCCCCCTATTGTTTTTAAAAAAATTATAATTGCCTCTCAACTCCAGAAATAGTTATTGACCTTGTTTTCTCCCAAACTCTTTTCTCCTGCGATCCAAAGAGGAGGTAATAGCTACAAAAAGCGTCAATTTGTAATAATTTTATGGTTTTAGTCATTCTTGTTTCTTTTGGTGGAACAACTGCGCATCTCTGAATTTTATTTCTTGGTTAAGTGGGGAAAAAAATCCTAGAGTAGTTTATGACTAAAGTTCTGACTGCTGCCTTTCAACTGACATAATTTGCTCTCAGTTGCCATTTCCCCCCCCCCCAGAATTCAAGGCTGTCTCCCAGCTCTGATTTCTTTTCAGAAGAACATTCAACATAGACATGACAATTTGGTTTCCCCCAATAAATCACAATTGAAGTTACAATAAAGCTCTGTGGTGTTTCATTGGAATGTGCCAATAAGCATGTAGCAATTTGAGAGGGCAACCAGGTTAGCATTTTAAGATGTTACAAGATTATCATCTTTTAACACAGGGGTCCCCAACCGCCGGTCCATGGACTGGCACCAGTCTGCAGCATGCTAGAAACTGGGCCGCGCAAACAAGCAAATCCCCATCCACGGGATGCAGGCGGCACAAAGAAACCACACACACTCCGGTCTGCAGAAAAATCTCTCTCTATGGAACCCATCCCTGGTGCCCAAAAAGTTGGGGGCTGCTGTTGTAACATCTTAAAATAATGATCTGATTTTTGATAGATATGCTTTCAAGGAAAGAACAGAGGAGACATTGACTTTAGTATGCAGAATGGGGGAATGCTGAAGTGTTCAGGCTCAAGGAGTTTTAAAGCTGATTTGCTCTAGGATCCAGCCAAACCAATCCTTGATTATGCTCCAATAGCTTCTTTGATTCATCAAAGAAGAAACAATGGCTCTGTTCAGTTTAGAGTAGCTCAGTTGAACAGTGTAGCTTTATTCAATCAGAATAGAGCTGGAAAGGACCTTGGAGGTCTTCTAGTCCAACCCCTCCTCAAGCAGGAAACCCTATACCATTTCAGACAGGTGACTGTCCATGACTGTCCAATCTTTTTTTTACCTCCAGTGATGAAGCACTTACAATGTCTGAAGGCAAGCTGTTCCACTGGTTAATTGTTCTCACTGTTAGGAAGTGTCTCCTTGATTAGTTTCCATCCAGTGTTTCTTGTCTTGCCTTCTAGTGCTTTGGAAAATAAATTGACCCCCCTCTTCTTTGTGGTAGCCTCTCAAATACTAGAATACTGCTATCATGTCACCCCTAGTCTTTCTTTTCTCTATACTAGCCATACTCAATTCCTGTAACTGTTCTTCTTATGTTTTTGTCTCCAGGCCTTTAATCATCTTAGCTGCTCTTCTTTGCACTTTTTCCAAAGTCTCAACATCTTTTTCCAAAGTCAGCCAGTTACAAATCCATCTGGTGGTCATGCTATCTATCCCACATTTTTCTAGTTTACCAAGAAGTATGTTGTGGTCTACTTTGTTGAAAGCCTTGCTGAAGTCTAAGCATAATATGTCCACAGCATTTCGCTGGTCTACTAATTTAGTCACTTTGTCAAAGAATTAAATAAGATTGGTTTGGGATTCAAGCAGGTTTATTTATTTATCTATTTATTAGCAATATTTAGCTATAGTTTGTTCCGGTTTAATAGACTCCAGGACCCAACAAAATCTAGAGAAGTGCACTAAAAATATATGAGGAGAATAAAAACCAACAATTAACAACAATATCCAAGGCAATTTTCAATTAATTTAAGAGAGGCAGATACCCCCTAAAATAGTGCTGCTTTGAGTTCTTTTTGAAATAATAATAATAATAATAATAATAATAATAATAATAATAATAATAATAATAATAATAATAATAATAATAATAATAATAATAATAATAATAATGGTGGTGATGATGGTGATGGTGGTAATAAAGTTGGAAGGGACCTTGGAGGTCTTCTAGTCCAACCCCCTGCTCAGGCAGGAAACCTATACCATTTCGGACAAATGGCTGTCCAGTCTCTTCTTAAAAACTTCCAGTATTGGAGCATTCACAGCTTCTGGAGGCAGGTTGTTCCACTGATTAATTGTTCTAACTGTCAGGAAATTTCTTCTAATGTTAATATGAACTGCCTGTTTGTAGTTTTAACCTATTAGCTGTGATTTTCCCCTTTGGAAAATGGAGGATAGGTCCACTTCTTTTGTAGAACAGCTCTTCAGATTTTAAAGACTGCCATCATATTTCCCTTCAATAATCTCTTAGAAGGCTAAACCTAACCAAACTTTTAGCCATCTCTCATCAGGCTTATTTTGCAGATCTTTCACTTTTTGAGATTTAACCCCCTTTTCCCACAAGGCTGACTTCAAACATTTTGGGCCAACAGGCAAATGATGCTTCCTCTGTTCATAGCCTTGGGGGATTCTAAAGTGACCCACTTATTTTGGCATTCAGGCAGAAAATCCCAGGACATCTTCATTGTTGAAAGTGAGACTGTAGTAATAAATTAAGGAATTAAGGTAGTAATAAATTGAGGAACTCAAAGTTGAAGACTTGTTTATCCTCCCAAAAGTTCACTGAGTAATGAATACTTGCTGCTTTTCTATAAAAGTTGCCTTGGGTAGAGATATCCAAGTTGGGTAGAGATATTACAGTGAAGCAAATGGCAGGTTTATTTTTTGATTGTTTATTCCCATCATCACTAGGAAAGGTAATGTTTTGAGACCACTGATATGCCCTCCAATGTTATATCAGTAGAAGAACTGTATGGCTATATCCAGAAAGTCACCAGGAACCCAGCTTGATTTGAAGGTGACTTTAATGTATTTTATATGGCTTCAGGGAACAAAAGGGTTGAGGATATATCTTACGTATTTACCAGATTTATGTCCTGCTTTTCTTTCAATTGCTCATGACAGCTTATATCGGGATCTCATCCCTAGTAGTAGTTTGGGCAGAGAGAGAGTGATTCAGTCGTTCAAGGAAATGTCTATGTAGAAGATGGGTTTAAATCTCAGTCTTCCTAATATAACCACTACACTACATTGATTCCTATAACCCAGGGGTATTCAAACTCGGCCCTTTTATGACTCACGGACTTCAACTCCCAGAATTCCTCAGCCAGCATGCCTGGCTGAGGAATTCTGGGAGTTGAAGTCCATGAGTCATAAAAGGGCCGAGTTTCAAGACCTCTGCTATAACCAATGAATCACGTGGGTCCATGGCAAGTCCTAAAAGTTGATCATCACCTTACACTTTGTCCTGATTTATAACCCACCCTTTTTATTTTCAGCGACTGAAATCACAGTTGTACCCCAAATGATACCATCTCCTTTTCTGTTTCCAGTTGGAATTGTTATCAGATCATGGATCTATCAAGCCCGTTAGCATTGACATAGAAACTTCTACCACAGACAAGATACACATTTGAAAACTTCCATGGTCTTCCTAAGAAATAATTTCATCTGTGTTTACCTATGTTCTGTGGTAGGACCTCCCAAGGGAAATTAATTTCTCAGAGGAATATAAGAGCAACCTCCATTTCAGACCAAAGTCTGTATCCTGCTTTTCACAGGAACCAGATTTCTGTGAGAAACCTGGTGGTCAACAATATCCTGCCTGTGACTCTTGAAGTAATATATTGATGCTTTAGCTTGTAGCTGTCTTTCACCTTATTTTCCACCACTGAGTGGCAACCACCATTGATCTCACTTATGATGAATTACACAAGGTGATTCTATACTTGGTGAATAACAATACCTTTTGCTTGTCAAGATCCTTGACTTCCAGCATTATGTGTTTGAGCACTTGAAGATAATTTAGGTTCCCCTTTCATCATTTTCTCCATTCTCTGCATAATTTTATGCACTTCCACATTATTTTTCTTTACTAAATCTCCCTACTAAATCTGATTCTAAATAGTCCCAAATCCAGTTGAAATCAATGAAATAAGTTAATGCGTGTCAATTCATAAACAAGAGTTAGGTGCAACTGAGATTTTTTTTTTTAAAAAAAAGGTTGTATACCATGGACCATAGGCAGTGGTAGGATTCAAATATGTGAACAACCGGTTCTCTGTGTGGATGCTGCTTCCGGAAGTCCATTCTGGGCCTGGACAACAAAAAATTAGCTACCGGTTCTGCCAAAGTGGTGCGAACTGGCTGAATCCCACCATTGACCACAGGTACCCACTTTATATGTACCAGGACTATGTCAGCTTCTCCTTTCTATTGTAGCTCTTTGGATACCTGGGGAAATTGTTGCAAAGAATGAGGCATTGACTCTCCAGAGTTGCTTGGTACATGAGATGATGGTAGAGGAACAATTAGATCATAGGGCTTTGTCTTGCAAATGAGCAACCAAGGTAGTGTCAGTTCTTTTGGGGTCTTGAGTAGAAATATTGCTGGGGAATGACATGAAACATTGATTTTGATAAACATATCAGCAACAAGAGTCAGGGTTTCAAATTTGTGAACCTGTAGATGACAGCATGCTTCTTTTGTGCCCCTCTGTCTCATCTATTCAAAGAGATTTGAATGTGTACTTTAACATTTTGGAGACACGATGTAAGTAAAAATGATAAAGTGGACTACCACCATCTTTTGCATAAGGCCGATAAGAATTTGAGAGACCATCAGCTGCCCAAGGCTAGAAACCTTTCCATAAAACCAAACAAAATAAATAGTAGGTTCTGTACAAGGCTTATGGGTGAGAGATGAAGAAAGGGAGAAGCCAACATTGGTTTCTCTTTGCATCTTTCTCCAATGGCCTCTTGTTCTGGTCACAGTTCTCTCGATGTGATGAACAACAAGGAACAACTGGAAGACATTCATTGCAGGAAGAATAGTTGAAGCATTCCTTTTCTCCTGCTTCTTCTTCCAAGATGGGATAGTCCAGATTCCCATCTCAAATACAGCTTGGTTTTTCTTTCCTCTGTGCCTTGAAACTTGGAATTAAAAGGAGAACTCTTAGCAAATATTTTAATTCACTTTCATATGCACTTGCCCTTTCTCTCTCTCTCTCTCTCTCTCTCTCTTTTTTTTTTAAACTAGCGGTGGTGGTTTTGGCTTTTGTCCTCTGCTGGCTGCCCTTCTACCTAGGACGTTATCTCTTTTCCAAATCCTTCGAGGTTGAATCCCTGGATATTGCCGTCATCAGCCAATACTGCAATGTAGTCTCCTTCGTTCTCTTCTACCTAAGTGCTGCCATCAACCCAATCCTGTACAACATCATGTCAAAGAAGTACCGAAAAGCAGCCTACAGGCTCTTTGGAAGGAAGCCACCGAGGAAGAAAAAGGTTTTGGTGATGAAGGAGAGAAGATGCCAGACTTGGACAGAGCCCAGGCTCAGAGCAATGTGACCACAGAGGTTGGACCGAGGTGTCACGTAAAGCCACTAGAGAAAGGGGAAAGGTGTTCAGGTTGGCTAAAGAAGGTATTTCTTTCTTTCCATGATTGAGAGGGCTTGCAATTGAAAACTCAGGTATGGTAATGAAAAGGAGTAAAAAAAATAATAATGCAGAGCTGTGAGAAATATTATGACAGGTGTTCTGTGTAAATATATTCATCAGCAGTGGATGAAACAGCTATCCTTTTGAGTCATTTCCAGTGCCTATGATTCTATGCATAAAGATGGGAATTGAGGTGTCTTATGTTTATAAAGCACAAACCTGACCTAACAGAGCCTGTCTTTATGCTATGCAGCCCAGCATGGGGGAGGAACTAGCTGTGATGCAGAAGCTCATTGAAAAGGTTTCCCCGTCTGGTGGGATCTTTATGTATTTTGTACTGGGTAAAAGAAGGAATGTCATCACAAGCAAGGAAACCTCCCTTTCCTATGTAAGCAGGAAGACCTTGATAGAGGCCAGAAAAGATGGTTTCCTTCATCCCTATGGAACAGTATGCACCAGCCTGCTATGGGTTGCTTGCCATCTCATCAGTGTGACAATCAAGTTGTAGTGGATCAGGATCCTTTCTGCAAAAGGGGTCCAGAGACAGGAATGTGGTAGTCCTGGAGATAGAGATCCAGTAGAAGGTATCCTTTTCTGGTCAATATCTGTCAGTTAGAAGACGTGTATCATGGCATACAGAGAAGGTAGTGCCCTAGGAAGCAGCTGTGCCAATCAATCAATGATTGAGCTCTGGCCAAATATGGTCAACCGTAATTCAAACCTAAGATGCCCAGAATGGAAGTGGTAGGGGATTTTGAGAGACATTAAAAAAAAAACCTTTCTGCCTTGTTTTGACAATGCCAAAACACAGCTTTGCACATATCAATTATCAGAGGGACATTGAGAAATTCAAATGATGGTTGACGTACAACTTTCATTTTGTAGCAAGCATATACACATCTATTTTACATACAACAGCTGGAATGCTCTTCTTTAGAGAGCGCCTGCCTTCAAGTCTAACACAGGGAGAGAATACTAAATCTATTTTTTTAAAAAGTAGCTAGCTCATTTGCATTCTTTCAACAACAAAAAAAGTGAATGGTAGCCGATACATTTAATTATGAATGAAGGCAAATATATGTGTCCCAGGATAATGTTGCAGGATCCAATCTGGGCCAGTCACCAGGACCAGAGGTTTAGTCTTCCAAGCTTTTGGACTCATGCTGGAGCCCATCCTCAGGGAACTTCTCTCTAGCAGACAGTGTGTGTGTGTAGTGGAGTGTGTGAGTGTGTCTAGCAGTGTGTGAAATGTCTGCTAGACAGAAGTTCCCTGAGGATGGGCTCCAACAAAGCCCAAAAGCTCGGAAAACTAAATCTCTGGTCCTGGTGACCAATGTTGGATTCTGCAACATTTAATTATATTTATAGTCACATCTACTTGCTCAATTAAAAAAAAAACCCATGTAAATGGGTATTCCTGATTAATAAACACAAGTATATGGACTTACGGTTCATTGTGGAATAGCTTTCAGCAAACACTGGAAATTTACTGTAATTAAGTTGACCTAATAAGACATCTACTAGTTTGTTTTTTTAAATGGATATCTGTTTCATGCAACAGATTACTCTGATGAATATGCCTATATGCTTATATATTAATGTGGTGGGTGGAAGTTATTTGGACATACTGTATGTGTGCAATGGCAGGATCAAGAATCTATGTTGTAACAGGTAAGAAAACCAGATGAATTGTTTGCAATCGAGGATAACAATGTTAATTTGGGTCACGCCAGATATAGGATGTTTGGCTGAGTTATGACAACAATTCAAACTTATAAAGTTTGGGCTGAAGCTGCCTTATAAATGTGGAGTACAATTGCTAGAGCTTAATAACAGGAGTGGGACGGAGTTATTATTTTTGCTGTTCAATATGGGCTCAACTCTACCAAACATTATTTGAGAAATATTTTGTGAATCTTGGAAGTTAATTTTTCTAAAAGAATCTGGCACGACTAAACATTTCTGTTCTCAAAATGATTTTGCAAGCAGAAACCTAAACTTCAGGAGGCTGTCTGAGGTAAGATGTGGAACTGAACTATACTATGCTCATCAATGCTATACAGAAGCATAAGAGAATGAGTCTCTCCAAAATCATTTCATCAAGACTTAATTAATGGGACCATGGATTGCGGTATTTGTCGTCAGTTGGGTCTACCTTCTGAGATAAAGTTCCTATAATTAGATGCAGATTTCTGTCCAAAGAGATGTCTTCACTAAATACTTTGAAAGTATACAGTATTTGCCTCTGAGTAGGCATTTACTTTGATGTTCAAACTACGTTTAATCTCAGCTGCACAAATTCAGGTGGCCATTAGATGGCAACATGGTTTGGGGAGTTGTATGTCTTTGCTGCTATCTAATGGTTGTCTAGATTTTTACAGCCCCAATGTGACAGTCCTAATATATGTCCAGATGTCCTTTGACGGGGAATCTTAGGAAAAAGTTAAGCAGTAAATCCTTGAATTCAACTTATCTTTAACAGGGTATACAAATAGTCCTTGACCATTTGTTCAGTGACTAAACAGTTGCAGCATCAATGAACAAAATGATTTGACCTGTGTCCAAAGTTATAGCCATTGCAATGCCCCCAGGGGTGCTTCAACTTGCCTCCATCTGCCTATTGTCTCCATCTATGTCCTTTTGGTCCCCTGCCAACCTAAATGACCTTCAGCTGACCAAGCAAATGTGGCCTGACCTTTGTATCAAGAAGCCCCTTTGTGTTGTGTTGCTGGGCTGGGCCTGAACTTGCTGGTACACCACGGATCTGTGGATGCTCTTCCTAATATGCTACGGATCTGGAGTTGCTTAATAATAATAATAAAGTTGGAAGGGACCTTGGAGGTCATCTAGTCTAACCCCCTGCTCAGGCAGGAAACCCTATACCATTTTGGACAAATGGCTGTCCAGTCTCTTCTTAAAAACTTCCAGTGTTGGAGCATTCACTGCTTCTAGAGGCAGGTTGTTCCACTGGTTAATTGTTCTAACTGTCAGGAAGTTTCTCCTTAGTTCTAGGTTGCTTCTCTCCTTGATTAGTTTCCATCCGTTGCTTCTTGTCCTGCCTTCAGGTGCTTTGGAGAATAGCTTGACTCCCTCTTCTTTGTGGCAGCCCCTGAGATATTGGAACACTGCTATCATGTCCCCCCTCGTCCTTCTCTTCATTAAACTAGACATACCCAATTCCATCAGCCGTTCCTTATATGCTTTAGCCTCCAGTCCCCTAATCATCTTTGTTGCTCTTCTCTGTACTCTTTCTAGAGACTCAACATCTTTTTCACATTGTGGTGACCAAAACTGGATGCAGTATTCCAAGTGTGGCCTTACCAAGGCATTGTAAAGAGGTATTAACATGTCACGTGATCTTGATTCTATCCCTCTGTTAATGCAGCCTAGCACTGTGTTGGTCTTTTTGGCAGCTGCAGCACACTGCAGTATTCCAATATCTCAGGGATTGCCACAAAGAAGAGGGAGTCAAGTTAGTCTCCAAGGCGCCTGAGGGCAGGACAAGAAGTAATGGATGGAAACTAGTCAAGGAGAGAAGCAACCTGGAACTGAGGAGAAACTTCCTGACAGTTAGAACAATTAACCAGTGGAACAACCTGCCTCCAGAAGCGGTGAATGCTCCAACACTGGAAGTTTTTAAGAAGAGACTGGACAGCCATTTGTCCGAAATGATAGGGTTCCCTGCCTGAGCAGGGGGTTGGACTCGATGACCTCCAGGTCCCTTCCAACTTTTTTTATTATTATTATTAGTTATTATTATTATTATTATTATTATTATTATTATTATTATTATTATTATTATTATTATTATTATTATTATTATTATTATTATTATTATTATTATTATTTATTAAATATTTAAGTGATTGTCCACTAGGACTCCGAGGTCCCTCTCACAGTTACTACTATTGAGCAAGGTACCCCCTATACTATACCTGTACATTTGGTTTTTCTTGCCTAAATGTAGAACCTTGCTTTTTTCACCATTTAATTTCATTTTGTTAGATAGCGCCCAATGTTCAAGTCTGTCTTCTTGCTTGCTTGCTTCTGCTTCTGAGCTGGGCTGGGCTTTCAGGCATGAAGGGGTTTCTCAGTGTGAAGGGCTACGCTGGGCATGGCTCATCAGCAGTGGGTGCAAGAAGACGATGGTGATCTGCTGGGGTGGCATAGCAAAGGGTGGCAGGGGGCCAAAAGAGCATAGGATGGAGGAAAAAAGGTGGATGGAATGAGTTGAAACCAGTTCCTAAAGTTTGGAGCTGGAATGGCTTGGATTAGGATAGATACCTTATTTTTATTTTTTATCACATTCCAAAACACCCATCTCTTTCACAGAGGTCATTACTTGCAAAACGATCCGCGATGCTCAGTTAATAGCAGTGGGGAATGCCAGAAATGCTGTCACTAAGGACGTGACATCTCCCTTTATGATTGCATCGCTTAGTGGTGGAAATTCTGATCTTGATTGTGGCCGTAAGTCAAGAACCGTCTGTAGTGTTTAAGTTTGTACAGGTACCGCAAGCAAGATAGGTCCACAAAATTTATTCCTTTCAAGCACATGGGTACACAAGTATTTGGTTCTATTTAAATTATTGACTCAATGTGACTTATATTTCCAGCTGTTATGCCATGATGCTATGTTCATGATCTCAGGGCTTTAAAATATGAAATCTGAACCAGTATATGTATTTGATGTATTTGTAAAACCTGGTACTTTATTTTTCATACCGTTTTCTGTAAAATCCATGGGCCTAATCTCCAGATTGTATCGTTATGATTTTTCTGTTCAAGAGAATTGGTTGTGTCAAATTTGAGAAGACGAGACTGTTCAAGATAAGTAACGTGCTCCATTTATTCTGGATATGATTTGTGGTTTGCGTTTGTTTGCTGCTCTTCAAAACATTAAACTTTGGGCTGCTTCTGTACAAATGTTACATTGGAATTTATTCTCAAGTCCCTATTGTGTGTCTGGTGAAGGCCTTGTATAGACACTTGTGGACTTCAACATGCCTGGCTGAGGAATTCTGGGAGTTGAAGTCCACAAGTCATAAAAGGGCCAAGTTTGAAGACCCCTGCTTTAAATGGATGATGAGGAATGGAAATTATTACAATGGATCAGCTTTTCTTGCTCTACAGATGATTTAAAAAAAATAACAATAGTTTACACAAAGAAAGAAAAAACATCCAAACAATATACAGCATTATACAAAAAGCAATATGATTAAATATAAACATAGAGTTTTTTGTGCTCTCTTAGCATGGTTTCCTTTCTTGCAGACATTTCATTACTCAACCAGATAATATTGTAACCGAAAACCAAGAACACCACAGTTCAACCCTGAGTTATATATATTTCCTTTTGTTGAAAAAAATAAATGGTCTGAAAGTTGTTCAGAATTTCCACATAGTGTAAATACAGGGAGTCCTCAACTTACAACAACAATTGAGCCCAAAACCTCTGTTGCTGAGACAGTTGTTAAGAGAGCTTTGCTCCATTTTAAGACCTTTCTTGCCTCAGTTGTTAAGTGAATCATTGCAGATGCTATGTTAGTAACATGGATGGTTGTTAAGTGAATCTGGCTTTCCTATTGACTTTGCTTGTCAGAAGGTCACAAAAGATGATCACACACCCCAGGACACTGCAACTGTCATAAATATGAGTCAGTTGCCAAGTGTTTGAATTATAATTACATGACTATGGGGATGCTGCAATGATCGTACGTGTAAAAAATGATCATAAATCACTTACTCCAGGGCTTTTCAACCAGTGGTACGGGTACCACCTGTGGTACATTGGCACCTGGCAGGTGGTACGCGACCATCCTAGAAAAGTGGTAGCGAGGGAGGGGAATGAGCTGAACCGGTGGCAGCACCGCACAAGCCTGAGCGAGAGATGGCTGGAGCTGCAGGGCTGTCAGGGCTCAGCGGAAGCACCAGGATCAGTGCCGCTTTTCAGCTGATCGGCGCTTCTTCGGAGCTGTCAGGGCTCAGTGGAAGCGCCAAGATCAGCGCCAGGCTCCAGTTGGAGCTTGGCGCTGATCCTGGTGCTTCTGCTGAGCCCTGAAGAAGCACCAATCAGCTGGAAAGCAGCACTGATCCTGGTGCTTCTGCTGAGCCCAGAAGAAGCACCGATCAGCTGGAATGTTGCAGCATCTCCAGGGTCTTGTGATTTACATTCAGATGCTTGGCAACTGATTCATATTTATGACGGTCACAGTGTCCCAGGGTCAGGTGAAGTGACCAAAACCTGCTGCAACCACCCAGCAGATGGGGGAAATAAAAACCAAACACCCACCCCACCCCACCCCCGCTGCCAATCCTTAACAGAAATGCTCACAATGATAACCTCGGACAGGAGGAAGAGCGCTGCTGGGTGGGCAGGCAGGTGTCTTGCTAGGCTGTGGCTTGGGGGGCTCTTTTTCAGTGCCATTGTAACTTTGAACAGTCACTAAACGAACTGTTGTAAGTCGAGGACTACTTGTACTTTATCACTTTTTTCCTTTTTTTTTTTTTTTGGCTAGGCGACTGGTGGTACTCGGATATTGCCATATACTAAAAGTGGTACAATGGGTGAAAAGGTTGAAAAGCCCTGACTTACTCCACTGCTTTTGTAACAGTCACTAAACAAACTGTTGTAAGTCAAAGACTACCTGTATTTATCAACACACCTAGTAGGTTACACCAATTGTTGCTAACATAATGAATATAATCTACCCCAAAGTGATGAAAAGTCTTATTCTTGCTGCTGAAATTTCCTTTTTTCAGGCTTCCTGCTAATTTTTTTTCTAATATGGCACTTGAATAAGCTATTTTAATCCACAAATTATTATATTTTCAAGGAATTTTCAGGGTTGTGAAGTAGTCAGTTTTCCTGCCAAAAGTAAGTGGACAATCAGTTCCTTATTTTTAAGAGAAGCTTGGATCACATAAGTAGCTGTAATAAACCTAACTCTGAAGTACATTCAACTCTTTTGTTTTGTGATGATACCAGTTATCCTAAATTTTTCCCCAAATTCTTCAAAATATTGGATAGGCTTTGCACAAAAGATATGGGGATAGATAGTATCTTTCTGATATATCTATATCATCTCTCTCTCTCTCTATCAGAAAGATATTATCTATCTGTATATCTTTTGTTCAAAGCCTATCCAATATCTTGAAGAATGATGACTTCAAATGGTGAAATGCCACCAATGTAACACCTTCAACTGCAACTCTTGGGTAGAGGCAGACGCAAAACGTCTTAATTTGAGGCAACAGCACTAAGAAGCCTCTCAGAAGACAGAAGCAGGGGGGATGGAGAGATGGCTGAATGTGACACAAAGGCCCAAGTCCATCAAGACCTTTGGAGCTAGAAAACTAGATTCCAAATCCTCTCCACAGATGTTCATGGGTAAAAACATCTGTCATAAACCTCATAGTTTAAGAAGATGTGACTCTAGAGTCTTTGTAAAGGGAAATATGCCTGCATCTGCCTCACATCTGCAGAAAGAAAGGTAGAGCTATAAGTAATTTGGACCTACAAGAGAAGCTAAAGGCAATATGAATACAGGTAGTCCTTGACTTACAACCATTTCTTTAACAACTGTTTAAAATTACAACAGCAGAGAAAAAAGTTACTTATGATTGGTCCTCACACCTGCAACCGTTGCATCATCTTCACAGTTACATCATCAGAATTTGGATGTTTGGCAACCGGCAAGTTTTTACGATAGTTGTGGTGTCTTAGGACTTAGGGTCATGTGTTCGCCATTTGCAACTTCCCCAACAAGCAAAATCGAGGGAGGAAGTCAGTTTTATTTAACCACCATGTGATTCACTTAACAATTGCAGTGATTCACTTCACCACCATGGGGAAAAAGGTCATAAAATTGGCTGCAACTCACTTAACAATCGCTTTGCTTAGCAATGGAAATTCTGATCATAGTTGTGATTGTAATAAAACTGCGAGAGGGTTTAGGCATAACAATTACATGGAGAAAATAATTCTTTATAACCTTGCCTAATATGCTATCCTGCTAGCTAGGAATTCTGAGGGTTGCAATTCTTACACATCCTCCAGTTGAGCTCTATAGGGGCAAAGATTTTCATGGAGGAATCTTCATATAAAGAACCTTGCCATCAAGAAAGAATTAAAACATTTATTGGGCATAAATATATTACATATACACTACAGATAAACAGTTTACATACATAGCGTAATATCTGCAAAAATCTATACATTAAAATTGATATGGCAGTTTTAATACAATGCATATGAAATAGTTAAAATTTACAAGAAAACTTATGATTATTTATTTCAAAGTTGAAAAGCTTGGAATGTATGTCCTACAAGTGAGGTAAAAAAAATAAAAAGAAAAACAACTTTTAATTTTCTTTCTCAATTTAAATTGTGCAAGAAAAATGTTCAGAAACATTCAATTTTAGGGCACTTTTCCATGATAAACAGTGATTACTCATCTATGGTTGCTGACAAAACATGATTAGAAAACTACAACATTTCAAGTTCATAAAGGACAAAGGCAGATAATATAAAAATGTTTCTTTTTCTTCTTAAATAACTTCTTAAAATACTTTCCCCATATTGTATTTTTTTTTTTTTTACAATTTCTTTACACAAAACTGGGGACAAGGGAAATTGATTTCATACAGCCGATACTGACTGGGCCAGAAAAGACATACAAGGTAATAGAAAGCAATTTCTTTCTTTCAATAAACTGAAGATTATGGAAATTGAAACAGGAATGGGTGGAATTATCTTTTACAGAATGGTTGCATTAGAAATTGAAAGGGGTTACAAGATAACCAATGCTAACTGATTCAATCTAACTTGGCAAATTAAAACGCATTGGCATGTGTATGGTATGTATACACAAATGTGGGGGGGGGGAGATGTGGAATCTTCAATAAAAATATGAAACACATCTGACCTTTCTTCAGATCACTTTTCTTTAATCTTGCACAAAATGACTTTTTTGTCTAAACGCACGAATGGTTGGCTCTGGATTAAAGAAGCAATCCTATGTTCTCCTCATGATTGTTCATGGGAGCACTAGAAGTTGGTGAACTTTCTTATTGCTGGAGAGAGTGATGTCTTTTAAGAGAGATTTACTCTGGGTAGGATTAAAATGATCCCTCCCAGGATTGGTACTCTGCCAACAATGAGACCCACAACGATGGCAGTCTCCAGGTTCCTAACCTTCCTTCCTTATTTATTGGCTGAAGATTATACACTCCTATCTGAGATGGTTGTCCTGTCCCACCGAGCACAGCTTCAGGAAGGAGAAGCATGGAATGATAAGGAAGGAGGGGGACACCCACCTAGCCAGACAGATCAGCCAAATCAAATATGGTAATCAATAGGGTGACAGATGTTGCACCAGATCACTCTCACATTTATCCATTGGATTTATATGGCTGCCCATCTATCTGAGGAACTTTGGGCAGTGAACAAAAAAATTACATTAAAACAAAAAACAACTTAAACCCCACCGAGACTCAACAAAAATACAACCTGTTAAGACATATTCATCCATGGTGGAAGCTCCCAACTATTACCCACTCTCCCTATGTCTTCGTCACTTTGCCAAAGGCCATCAGAACTACAATTTAGCTCAAAAGAGTTAATTATTTTAATCCATCAGCTGGTGTAATTAACTCTCTCCCTGAAAGAGAGAGAAAATATTGATCTTGAAACCAGAGGGCTGAGGGCACTGATGGGAATCTCCCTCCACTTCCTGCGGACAAAGTTGTCTTCTCCTCTTCTCCTGACCCCTGGCATTAGTCCCACTGAAATCAATGGGAAAAGTTCCAGCTAAAGGACTTATGCTTCAATGACCGGCCAACATGACTGGCTTTGTCTGCAAGCTTTGAGAGCATGTGCAGCAAGTTTCTTCTCTAATCGAAAATGGTAGGGATTGTTATGGCAGTGGGCTGATAACCACAAGGCACGGTAAAAATGACAACAGCAGTTTTACAAAGGTGTGGCTTTCCAAATGGATTGCCCCCAATCCAGGAAAATGGAAAGGATTTCAGAACCATGACAACGAACAGGTTTCCAACGACTCCTAGTTAATTGTTCCCAATGATTGAAAGGAGATCGAAGCCCAGCTAATGCTATCTACATTCTTTAAAATTTTGCTACCTTTTTTTAAAACAATTTTATATTTGAAGACAACCAAGTATTATATAAAAGGAATAAAGTTGAATTAAACAATGACAACAATACCACATTTGCCAAGGCCAAAACTGAAGCCGGCAGGAAGAGGAGATTTAAAAAGAAGAAAATAGCTCAATATCATTTGTTTGCTAGGCAAATATGTATACTAACATTAGGAAAGAAAAAATAAAGAACCTTTGTACTAGTTTGCTACATCAAGAGAGGCACACAGAATAATCAGTTTCAAACTATTATTTCAAAAGATGCTTATGATTTCTTTTTTTTGGCTACATGTAAACTTTGAAGATGATTGTTCTTAATGTACCGCAGATGGAATGGATGTGGTCCCTGCATGGTGGTGTTTATTTGCGTGCAGGATATTTGGGTACATTTTTGTTCTTTTTTTTTTGGCAATTCATAAACACTCCCATTTTTAAACATACAATATACTATAAGAAGGTTAATACTAGGAATGGTGCTGGGAAATGAAAATATTTTACCTAAATTATACTTACATAAAACAAAATAGAAAAATAGTATGCTACTAGGGGTCAGAGGGGAAAGGGGAGAGATTTAGTACATAAGTACGCTTTTTATTTTTACAATAAATAATGTGATTGCACTTTAATTGGCATTTTAAAGTACTGAATGCAGTATATAGTATAAATAATCCTAAAACAAAAATAATGTTGGTTTCCCCATTACTTTGGTTATGGGAATGAATGAATAGTACAGGACACTGTGTCATAGCAAAGAAAGGAAGGAAGGAGTCCCTGCGAGTTTTAACTCCGCTAGTTGTCGCCACCTATAGGGGGCGGTGCTCATCTCTGTTTCAAGGCCATTGAGCTAGCGCTGTCCAAAGACGTTTCTGCGGTCACGTGGCCAGCATGACATCGCAGAGTACTATTTCCTCCCCACCGAAGTGGTACCTATTTATCTACTCGCATTTGGATGCTTTCAAACTGCTAGGTGGGCAGGAGTTAGGCGAAGACGGGTACTCACCCAACTGCGGGATGCTCGGGTCTCAAACCCGGGCTGTTGGCTTTCCAGCCAACAAACCCAGCATCTTAACCACTAAGCCATCGCGCCGCCCTGCATGATAGCAAAACAGAAAACCCAAAAAAAGAAAAAAAGGACAATGCAAGCGAAACCCAAAGGATATCAAAAATATACAGAACTATTTGTTTGTTTGAATGCAAGGGTACACAAAGTCTGGGACACAATTCACGGGGAACTCTTCCAATTCATGCAGAGCTAGATCAGGAACTACCGGATCACATTTTTTTGTTTTCCTGCACAGGCTTTAAGGAAAGAGTGCACATTTTATTTCAACTGACTTTAAAAAATTAAATAGAGCTGATATGATTACTCCCCCAGTCCCCTCCCTATTCCAGTACTTAAAAAACTAACATTGAAAATCTCTGCCAGGGGGGCCTTTTACGAGGCTTTGTGGGAAGGGCATAGTGTTGTGCACCCCTGTTTAGTGGAAGTGAACTCTGTAGCAATGCTTCTCGAGTTGTAACAGCACAATCTGGGAGAGGTTCCTAGTAAATTGTAGCTCTGTGCATTTCCATGTGTAATTTACTTTGCACCTCCTGCTCAATATCCCTGAGGCACTTAGACGTCATAAAAATAACCCACTGATTCAAAGAATTTTTTTTCTTAAAACAATAAGAATAACCAAGGGATTTGATGGACTGAATGAACATGCCTTGGCAATTGATGTAAAAGCACATACAATGTCCCAAACAGGAATGACACTAGGTTTGCAATGGACCCTACCTGATCCTTATGATCTGAACACTAGCTGAAACTAGAGCTGGGTGTCAAGACGGCAGCTGCTGCTGAAACCAGCTGCTTCACATCTCCTCGTCTTCTCCTTTTGGCCACGGCCACTAAAGGAATCTCCAAAATTTGAGGGCCAGTGAGCATTCCTGGAATTTTGAGTGTGTAATAAGGGCATTCACAAATTATAGTGGCGAATTGTAATATATCAATTTGCCTGAAGATAAAGCCAGCGCGGGTATGTAGCCGGCAGCCATTCAATGAATTTCTGGAGAACGTCTCAGAGGCATTCCTAGAAATACCAATAATGCTTGAGGTTGATGCTTTGCAACACAGCACTGTTATGCTTGTTTTGCTTTACTATTACAATGCGCATAGCGTGTTGTCATGTGAACTATGGTGTCCCTCTCACCATCACTTCTGAAGGCAGCAGCTAATGAAATCGAAGAGGGAAATGAATGGATATTACATGACATATTTTGTAATAGGAGATGCCATTAAGAAGAAAGGAGGAGGAGAGGAGGAGAAGGAGATGGAAGAAATGGCACCTTTTTATGTCAGCTCTACTTACAGTATTTAGCATCTGAGGTGTCTATATGAATTTACCATGTTTTTTCCAAAACTGAAATGCAGATGGACCTTTTTCTTACAAGGCTGATTGTTTGCTTATGATAAAAAGTAACAATCTAATTGAAATAGCAAAGGCAGCAAGCTTTCGCCAGTTATAAACACATAAGATCACGATGAATATAACAAATCTAGTGATTGGATTAAAAGTAAGTTTATATACAAAGGCAAACAAACTAGTTAAAAGCAGCTTTTCTTTAAACAAAATAAAAACAGCTGAACATGAGAATAACTATTGCACAATGCCCTCTTAAATTTACTGCTATAAAATAAAGAAAATGGTAGAATGGTAATGCTTTTCCATTGATAAAGCTATCTGGTTATCAGATTTGTTATACAGGAATTTATAGCGCGCAAACAGCTTGAATAAAATGTCTACAATTCAAAGAAGACTTTAGGTTGCAAGATAAATTATCGGGATTGAAATGTGGTAAAAATATAGTTGATTACATAATTGAGATTAATTTTTCCCCCGTAGGGATAACGCAAACACAATGCAAAATTCGTGGTATGAGGGTTGAAGAGAAAATAAATGTAATGAATACCATATGTGATATTTATAATTAACGACTTGTGCAACAGATGCATTGCGGAATGCTTAGCTGCAATGCTATTACATAATGATGGGCAAGTCTTGCAAATTCAGAGGAGCTTAAAGCGGTTATTCTAATGTAATAAACTTGCAACTTAAAGACTGCGACAAGTTTAGCACTAAGGCAAAAACGTGAAGGCAAACTGGTTACATTTCTACATTCTGAAAATAAAAACTAGTTAAGTGAATAAAATCACAGGAGCAGGGCAAAGAACATCCAAATGTTAAATATTTGTTTTGGTCTCTGGCTTGGATATATTCAACCATTTTCTAACCTTGAATGTCCAAAAGGTGCACCTGAATGTCGATTTTTATTTTCTAAATAGGACTGTCATTCCCCCCGCCACCCCTTAAAAAACAGCAACGATAAACCAGGAAAAAAAATGCACTGAAAAAATAAAGAGGACTATCTGAATAAAACATATTGATTATAGTATGAAGCATTAATTAAAACGATACCTCAAATATTTGTGTTGAACTCTCTACTTCATAAACAAATACTGTAGTATAAAAGCAAATAAGATGGAGACGCTTGCAAAGCCGAGGACTAAGAGGGCTGCAAACTGTTCATCAGAAGGCATCATACATTTAGTCTTGGGGTCATCGGTTCTTCCCAGTTCCCCAGTAAGCATGAGCTCACTCCGCTGGAGAATAAAGGCAACAGAAGTGCTGAAAGGTCCATTAAGTTCTTGTGAGGTATCCAAGCATCGGCGGCAAACACACACGCGAAATCTATAATCTGTGTTCACCTGAAGGCCTGAGATTTGGTACGTTGTCTCGTCTCCCTTGTACACCTTGAAAGAACAAGAAGCAAGGAAAGAAAATTTAGGTTGCACAAGAAATTGTTATGAAGCTTTAAGTCAAAACTCTTCAGAGTGGAAGCAGCTTTGCTTAAAATTGCAGCACACGCTGTCTCAAAGTTGGCTGAGCTCCTGGAGAGAGAACATCTGGAGAGAAAATCCCCAAGGTGCTTTTCCAAAAGGCAACTAGACTCTCTTGGTTTTTTCCTTGAAAAGGTTTCACTTCTCATCCAAAAAGCTTCTTCAGTTCCGAATTTCTTGAACGAGAAGAAAAACATTTTCAAGGAAAACCCAAGGAAGTCCAGTTGTTGCCTTTTGGGAAAGCATCTTTGGATAAAGGACTGAGAATCTCCACAGGCATCTGGAGAGAAAAGTTTCATTTCAGAAAAATGAATTTGATAACTAGACAGAGTAGTCCTAGTCATGAGAAGTGCTTTATTACCAACTTTTAATGACCTTCCTAAAATACAATAAGATAGGAGCTATTGAGATTTCTTGGGACATGGGAAGCAGCTACTGAGATGACTTACTTCCATGGTCTCTGTGATGACATTTCCTAAGAGAAGGAATACAGAGTAGGCTGCACTATTTGAATTTGTTGGAAAGGTCTAAACAATTGAGTGGCCAAATATATATAGCTTCCAAATGCTCTTCAAGGGCAGCCCAATTGCAATATTCCAAACAAGAGGTGATTAGGGCATGAATGGACTGTCAGAAGAGCCTCCTGTTCCAGAAAAAGTTGTAGGTGGCACTCTTTGCACACATTACTATACAACCACTAGATAACAAAAACACACACAGTACATATTTTAACATTTCTCCAGTTATACCATCTACACCTGCAGCCTTGCCATTTTTCAACATTTATTCTTTTCTTTTCATTCTTTTTTTTTCTTTGACACCAAGATTTATAGAATTTAATTCAACATACCATGATCAACCCTATTTAAGTGTTTATCATTTTCACACAGCTTATCCTTCTAGCATTTTGCATCCTAAAAACTTTTCATTGCTTCTCTGCTGGTGACCCCTTGTTTAACTTCATGACAAAATGAAGATATGGGTACACCAACACTGGAAGTTTTTAAGAAGAGACTGGACAGCCATTTGTCTGAAATGGTATAGGGTTTACTGCTTGAGCAGGGGGTTGGGCTAGAAGACCTCCAAGGTCCCTCCCAACTTTGTTATTCTGATTGTCATCTCCATCATCTTCATTTTATTTCCCTCTTTTATTCTTAATTGTTTAGAATTATTCTTAATTGTTCCTTGGTCTGACTATATTCACTGCAAGTATCTTGTTGTCTATACACACATTACACAATGTATTTCACTATTCTTGAATATGCATTTTTTTGTATGGACAAACACCAGCGATAGAACTGAGTGTTATAATGCGAAATACGTAATGTTTGCCCTCTTTATAGATTTGCAAAATTTTTAACTTCCCACTGCCAAGTAAAAAAAATAACAACACATGGCAGTGTACAATATAACAATTACTAAATATTGCTTGACCCTATCATACAGTAGCCATACAAATATTTCCACCTTCCTAGGTAGACAAACAGGAAACATGACCAGTTGGGCAAATTCTACTTTATGTAATATAGGCTACATACAAGGCTAGATTAACCGAATCTTGGAAGTAAATCTTCCACTGTATTTTTTCCCAGCATGAGAAATTAGGGAAGTTCATTTCTAAGTCTCTTCCTCTGACCATTATGTAATTGTGGACCATGCACTCTCTTATTGGATTGTTCCCTAGAAAGTATCCCTTCCTGCACCCCAGCACACCCCACCCCCAAGGTCATTTCCACATACCACTGCAATGCAGTCTAGGTCACCACTCAAAATTACATCCCAAATTGTCATCTATTTCTTTTTCCTTAAGTAGTGAGGGGCATTTGTGAGATAGCAATGTGATGTGTGTTTTCTACCACTGCTCCATATTATGAATTGCCTCAACACACCAAGTTAACATAAAATTAGCAGAAAAGTATCTATATCTATATATATAGATAAAAATCATTATTTCTATACCTCAGCTATGAAACAAATGCTCCATTTAAGTAATACATCTGGAAATGCAAATAAAAATTAAGACCGAAAATTCTGTAATTGCAAACCCAACCCAACTCTATTAAGGCTACAACTGGGGTGCAAAACCTGGGTGACCACCAAGTGGCAGGAGAGATACATAGAAAAATCTAACTCTTAGCTGCCATCAAGTGGTCTTCTGAATTTAGGCAGCCAAGATATGGTAATTCAACATCTATCGATATAGTTTCCACCCAATAATTTATTTTAACCAAGACTACCACCCAGGAGTGATCTTTTAAATTGTGGCTTTGAAGTAAAACTGTGATGGTGGAAATGTACTGAAGAAAGGATAACACTTCAAAAGCTGACTCAATTATTTTGTGCCAGATGGAAAGGTGATTATCCTTCAATAATGGTGATCAAACTCTGGCAGAGAAAGGAGCAAAGTATCGTTTCCCATTAGTCTGCTGTGATTAAACAATTGCCAGCTGTAAGCTACACAACACAACATGACAAATAGGGACTGTACAGCAAAAATATTAAATCTCTTCCTTTCAGATCCTATTATAATAGTTTTATGCTCCAAATAGGATAAGCTCCCTGCAGTCAAATAGTTAGAAATTTGCATGTGTAATTCATAAATTGCCATAATTACAAAGATGGAAAGAGGATACCCTAAATGCATACTTAATATGCCTCAAATTTGAAAATCATTTATTATTGTAATGGATAAACTGCTCCTTTTATTCAAAAACTACTGAAAACAACTGCAAACAGCTGTATGCACATAAGCCAGTTAAAGAAATAACAATGAGACAATTTCATGATGATGCATAACTTTATTTTATTTTTATTTATGTATATTTCATATTTTGAAATCTCCCATCTTCCTCAGAGATTTACCTATAGTGCCATTTTTATCCCATCTCCCTAGAGATTTCACCAGTTCAGGCTAAACAAACAGGGAAATTATATTCAATGGCATGTGAGTCACTAAATGAACTTGTATAAAGCATGACAAGGGGTATTCAGAGTTGGATGGTAGACATAGCCAAAGCAGTAGCTTTATTGACAATCATATGTTAAAAGGAAATGTCTTTCAAATAGACATTATTTTGATCTCAATAGTGAACCCGTTTGTCCATGAAGCCCCAAAGGATATAAACAAACAGTAGTTAACTTTGTATGCCTGGGGGTCCCCAAAAGTATTACAGATAGTCCTCAACTTACAACTATTAATTTAGTGACCATTACAACGGGACTGAAAAAAGTGACTTTTGACCATTTTTCATACTCATGACTATTGCATAATCTCCATGGTCATCATCATCGTCATTAAGTCCTGTCCAGAGCACATCAGCAACAAGTGTTTTCCAGTAGTTGATTATTCACATCATCCCAAGGGACATTAATAATCTTAAGATCTTCCTTAAGTATTTGTTGCCAAGTTTTCCGACTCCGGCCTTGTTTTCTCTTTCCTCCAGGAAGTGTCCAATGTAGTGCAATTTTTGGATGCTGGTTTTTAGACATACATAAGATATGGCCAACAAGGTCACATGATCAATTTTCAGACGCTAGACAACTGGCATGTATTTATGACAGTTGCAGAGTCCAGGGATTATGTGATCACCTTTTGTGACCTTCTGATAAGGAAATGGGGAAGCCAGATTCATTTAACAACCAAGTTCTTAACGACTGCAGAGATACACTAGGACAGGTCTTTTCAACCGGTGCTATGGGTACCACTGGTGGTACTTCGGCACCAGGCAGGTGGTATGCGACCTAGACAAATATAGCCGGGGGGATGAGCTGAAGCGGCGGCAGCACCGCACAGTCCTGGGGTAGAGTTAGCTGGAGCTGCGGTGTTGCTGGAGCTCTGCTGAGGGCCCAGGACCGGCACACGCAGCTCCAGCTGATCAGCACTTCCGGCAGCCTCTGCTATCACCGGGAGTAGCAGAGAGGCCTTGGGGTGAGAGAGTCAGCTGGAGCTGCAGAGGCCCCAAGATCGGGGTGCGCAGCTCCAGCTGATCAGCGCTGTGTGCATTGGCCAGCCGGGGAGTGGGTGACTGCATGGGGGAGTGAGACTGGGGTAGTGACCGACACTGGAGCTCTCCATGAGCCCCAGAGAGGTGCACCCAGAGGAGGAGGGGAGACAGAGGAGAGGATATAAAAGGAGGAGGTTTTGGGAAAGAGAGAGAGAAAAAAGACGATGGGGAAAGAGAAGGGGACGGGGAACAGAGAGACGGAGAAGAGGAGAGGCTTCTGGGAGACAAGAAGAGGGATCAACAAAGGAGTAAAGGAAGAAAGGAGAGGGAGAGAGGAAGAAGGGCCGACCAGCCACCTGACCACCAAGGTAGTGGTGCATATTAATAAATATGGATAAATTCAGCATATGTTCATTAGTGCAAAGGGAAAGTGATTCAGCAAAGGAACTGCCACCAAATTAAAACTGGTACGTTTTCCTTCTTTTTTTGGTCATCATGTTTTTGACACCTTGCTAAGCACTGATGGTACTTGAATACTGTCATGTCTTAAAAGTGGTACAATCTGTGAAAAGGTTGAAAAGCCCTGCACTAGGACCCCTGAGTGGTTAGAATGCAGTGGTTAGAATGCAGTACTGCAGGCTAGTTCTGCTGACTGCTGGCTGCCAGCAGTTTGGCAGTTCGAGTCTCACCGGCTCAAGGTTGACTCAGCCTTCCATCCTTCCGAGGTTGGTAAAATGAGACCCAGGTTGTTGGGGGGCAACATGCTGACTCTGTAAACCGTTTTAGAGAGAGCGGTATATTAGTCTAAGTGCTATTGCTATACTTAATAATTAGACGAGCGAGAAATGTAGTAAAATGGGGCAAAACTCGCTTAACAACTGTTTTGTTTAGCAATTGGAAATGCTGGACTCAATTGTGGTCATAAGTAGAGGATTACCTGTATTTTAGTCTGTCTCAGTTTTTGGAAGGATTTCTGACACTAATACTGGCAACCTCATTTAAGAGACTTTGACAAATAGTTTTGCCAGAGAATTAAGAAGAATTCATCTATCTCAGCTATCAAATCCTCACTCATTACGCAAAAGTATTGTTCAAAATTACCTTGGCTTGTATTGAAAGTTTTGTCTACATAGAGTTGGCTGCTTAGTAACCAGAAATTGTTCAACTAAGTGCATCTGTGCTGCTTAGTTTTAAAGATGCTGAGATTGTAAAGAAACTGAATTCCACTTCAGACATCCAGATATGAATATATCCAGATAAGCAGAAGTTCAATAAAGGAATCCCTGGGGATATTTTACTTAATAAGTTGTTTTGGAGATTTGTATCTATGTTATCCATGCAAGATTTTATTATTTGCAGAAGGGACTGTAAATATCTAACAGCTTTACTTACAGATCAATGTGGTTTCTTAAGGTTTTTTTTTTAAAAATAAGATTTCTCAGTGACTAGTAACAATCCTATCTCATGCTTAGGAAATGAGTCAAAGCACAACACACACTTTATATTCCTTGTACCAGGGGTTTCTTTAAACTTTTTTCTCTCACAACCCCTTCCTACTTTTAACCTGTGTGAGCCAACTTGTGTGAATGAATAGCTATCTACTAGTCTTTTCAGCTAACAAAACAAAATAAAATTTAAAAAAACAACCAGCCACTAAGCTCAGGAAAAATCACCTCTAATGCATGTTACAAGGTCTTAATTTTTTAAAATTTAATGTGGCTGATTATATTTGAAAGCCCAACTGCTTATTACATATGCCCTCTCCGACAGCTGAAAGCGTGATCATCAAGCAATTATCATGCTAACAAAGCAGTGCATCTGTAGATAAAGTCATGCCAAAATCTGTTTTTTGGCTACACAAATATGCCCGGAAACTTTCTTTCTGTTTCCAGCAGGGAAGAATCCTTAAGAAATTTCTTTTCAAGCTTGTTCTCTAATTTTGTTCTCAAAATAAATTTGCCTGTTGTGTTAGCTCAGGACAATGGCTAAGATGGTTTTGGAAATCATTCACTATATTTGGAAAAGTAAAATAGGAACAATTTTATTTGAATTATCTCTCCTGGATTTATAACCCACTATTAGCTGTGCAGGGGGCAAATTTTGTGTGGCTGCAAAAATGGTTGAACAAGTAGTTGGTTTAAACAATTCTCACTTTTATCCCCTATTATGTTTAGATAGTTATTTTCTTTTAATTAATAAGTTGCTAGGGGATATTTACTCTATATTATAGCTTTTTAATTTTTAAGTTATTTTTACTTGGCTAGGCAATATACTAATATAGAAATAGAAATGTGAATGTAATATCATTATATGATTTGTCTTTTAGTATATGCTGTATTAATTAACTTCATTCTGTTACTGTTCTTTTAAATTTGCTGAACATTGACTGAATAAATAAAATAAACACTAAATTCTTAAAATCTAAATATGCCATAGAGCTTTGTCCTGCAAAGTTATGGTTCCAATCAATTTTATGGATCTTCATACTGCAGTCATTTATTTTTGGTTTATATAGTTGTCTGTCCCACCAAAGTGATTCTGGGCAGTGAACAAGGTACAAAATTCAGTAGAGATAAACAAAAGTATCATTGAAAAGAGGTGTCCAATGCCAGATGACATTTTTTAATTGACAGAATTTGAAGCATGGCTATCCTTGCAGATCTAATAGGGCAGCAAAAGACAATTGGAGAAAAGGTGGTCCTTCACATATTCTGTTCTCATGCCACAAAGGATTTTCAAAGTACCAAGTACTTTTTAGAAGGACCTCATTTTTTTTTTTGAAATTCAAAAAAAAGGGGTGTCCAACCTTGGCAACTTTAAGATTTGTGGACTTCAACTTCCAGAATTCCCTAGCCAGCATGGTGGCGCTGTAGTTAGAATGCAACATTGCAGCCTAATTCTGCTGACTGCCAGCAGTTCGATTCTGAACCGGCTCAAAGTTGACTCAGCTTCCAGCCTTCCGAGTTTGGTAAAATGAGGACCCAGATTGTTGGGGGCAATAGGATGATTCTGTAAACTGCTTAGAGAGGGCTGTAAACCACTGTGAAACGGTATAGAAGTCTAAATGCTATAGCTATTGTTTAAAGTTGCCAAGGTTGGATACCCCTGTTTTAAAATAATCCCATGGATGTGAAGGGGAAAAGACAACTGTAACAAACTTTTTCAGGAAACTTTGAAGATATACCACTTACAGTACATTTCAATAACTCTTGCCAGGATTCAACTTCACCTCATTTCACCCTATTCAAAAATTCTTCCCTAGAGAACAGCCCCTTGTTTTTTGGATATATATTTGAGAATCAAATATGGGTTTTTTTTGAGGGGAAAATAAACAGCTTTAATCACAAGAGTCTTCATTATTTAGATAGTAGCATTTTGCTTGGAATTGCCAGCTGTGCAATGTATTTACCAGTGTTTCCCATCAATATACATTAAACTTATTTATGCATCTCAAGCTAAATAGGCAGAAAGGAAAATAATTTTATTACAGAAAGAGCATAATTAATAATAATAACAACAACATCAACAACAATAATAATAATAAACCTGTTTCTATTAAATGTGCACTGTATAGAATGTATAAAATGTTTTATAATGAAATAGTGATAGTAGTGTCTGCTGGGTACTAGTGATAGCAGTATAGGTAGTCCTTGACTTACTACCACAATTGAGCCCAAAATTTCTGTTGCTAAGTGAAACATTTGTTAAGTGAGTTTGCCCCATTTCACAACCTTTCTTGCCACAGTGAATCACTGTAGTTGTTTAATTAGTCAAACTGTTGTTAAGAGAATCTGGCTTCCCCATTGACATTGCTAGTCAAAAGGTCACAAAAGGTGATCACATGACCCCGGGACACTGTGACTATCATAAATATGAGTCAATTGCCAAATATCTGAATTTTGATCATGTGATCATGGGGATGCTACAATGCTCGTAAGTGTGAAAACTGGTCATAAGTCAATTTTTTTAGTGCCGTTGTAACTTTGAACGGTCACTAAACAAACTGTTGTAAATCGAGGATTACTGATAACTGCCCCGAGATATTTCAGTGATATTTTTCTTATATTAATCTTTCATCAACACAGAGGACTCTAGTGCAATTTGGTGATCTTCAGTTGTGTATTAACACAAAAATAATGGACACTGTTTTCTCATATCAATCAAGAAGGATCCAGAGATCCCAATGGACCAACAGTTGATCATGATTTAGCTAACTAATTGTAGCTGTTAAAAATGCCAATTTAATCCTGTGCCACATTAACAATAAACACAGAAAGTAATAGTTCGATTGTATTCTGCTATGCTTAGACCATTCTTGAAAAAGTGTGAATAGTTCTGAGCCCTTGTCTTAAAAAAAGAAATGGAGAAACTGGAGAAGGTAGAGATGAGAGTTACTAGAACGAGAAGGAGTCCAAAAACCAAACTTAACCATTTAAATTGCTGGGCATATTTAACTTGCAAAAGAGAAGATCAATAGAAGCCATCACAGCAGCCTACAATTACCTAACACGTAGGCTGTCACATGTTGTCTGTTGGATAAAAACCAATGAGTTAAAATTAAAAGAAAAGAGATTCAAGACGACTGTAAAAGAACTTGCTTGATGGAAACAATTGGTGGTGTTACTTGCTGGGATTGCTCTGAGTCAGGAGTTGGACTAGATAACCTAGAGAGGAATCCCATCATAGATTCTGTGGTTCTCAAGTGAATTGCTTTGGTTTCTGCTGCTTTTTCCCCCCTTTCAAATTGTTAAATAAGTATAGAGACTTCGGATAAGAGCTGGGATCAATACCAACTATTAGGCCTGGCTGGCTAAAGGATACATACGGAGCCTACACTCAATATTAAATCACACCCATAACAAAGAAGTATTTATACAGCAAAAACAAACTAAAGACTGGTTCCTTCCTCCACATATACCATAAGAATACAATGCATTTAACTTCGTTTGTGAACTAACCTATTTTGGGAGAACCCACTACTTGTAATGACGTATGGAGTGATCTTGGAAGACAGGGGAAAGAGACAAAGCCAAAGGAACAGCCAAATAAAAGTCAAAGGAGTCTCCAGCAGGATTGTGGATAGGCAAGTGGCATAAAAGGGACCCTCCCTAGTTTCTTGGTCTGTAATGGAGATGGAGAGAAATGCCTTTTTTTTTTTTTCAAAACTTGCAGGATTTTGTTAGTGTAATATTATAAGTAAAATAAGCTCATCTTGCTGTGTTATGTTTTGTCAAAGTTACTTCTATTGTCTTAACCTAACCTGTAAACAATCCTATAACACATTATCAATGTTGTAGTGGTATGGGAAGTTGGAAGATTTTTTGATGCAACTTTCTGAGCAACTGAAAAACCTGTAAAGGTCTCCAGATTCCCTGTAAACTGGCCTTAGTTACACAACGGTTGCTCAAGGAAGCAGCCCAGGTCATTGGGAATATGTTTTTCATTGATTGCTTTTATTTCTCAACTTTCTATGCTAGCACAAATTCAAGTCTCTGGTCCTCTCTTGAAAACAAGGGTGTAAATTCATGACAAATGCACATAAATTGAAGCAATAGTCAACCAGTAGGAGGTACAGCCACATTTCCCTTGTTTGTAAGCTACACTATAGCACGTTCGGTCAATTACGCAGAAGATATCGGTTGTAAACAAGGCAGTGAATTGAATTTTCCCCCCACGTCATTACAAAATAAAAGAACATCATGTAATGTGTGGTTGTTAGCTACATGGCTGCATACTGCTGAATGCTCTCCCTTGTCATTGCAGCTCTGTGGTGAAGATATAAGCCCTAGTATGAAAGGATACTATCATTTTGTATTGCTTTTTCTTAATATGAGGCACATCCATTGCTATTATGACCTGATTTAACAGGATGAGTTTCTTAATTGTGCCTAGAAAAGCTATACTACTGTGTGTACACAGATGTTTGCTCAGTTGTGTCTGAGAAGTGACTTCCACACTACTGTGCATGAAATCCAGCTTAGAATGATCAACTAATAGCAACTTTGAAAAGTGCTGAGTGATTATTGTCCATTTGCCATGCTATTTTAATCTTCGACGTCGTTGCTCTCTCTCTCTCTCTCTCAAGTTGTTTTTACACGTTATCTTCACTTTCAGATAGCCACTGAATTTGTTTTTATTTTTCAAGAGCTCTGATATCAAAAATTATTAAGACTGTTTTCATTCTTTAGATGATGATAATAACTAAACTATTCAGGAGAAAAAACCCCAAAGTGGCCGTGAAAAGCTTCAGAAGGATCTCTTTAAACAGCATGGTCAAACATTGTCAAATAAGTATATCACACTGGGATTGTAGTGAATACTCAGTTGAGAAGTGTGTAGCAGTTGGAAATGCTATAGTAGGCATCATTAGGAACTGGAATAAAAATAGTATAACCAACACTGTTAATACTCTATGAAAAACTATGTAGAATCCTGGTAAAGGGCAACATAGAGCCAGAAAAAGTGCAGAAGAAATTACCGAAAGGATCAGGGGACCTGAAATCCTGTTTTGTGAGGAAAAAGGTACAACATTTGTGACCCTCAAGCTAACTGAGGCCGACATAGACGTAGACCTTGACTTATGACTGCTATGGAGCCTATCCATTACGGTTGCAAGTTGTGACAGTCGTAAAGTGGGTCTCCCCAAAGATTGTCCCAATCGTATGTCCTTTTTTTGCAGTGGTTATTAAGGAAATGCCACAGTTGTTAAGTGAACCAAGTCAAATTGTTCACTATGAATTGGTTTTGCTGAAAATCAGAAGTAAATGCCAGTTTTCAGCAAAAGTGTCATAACACGTGGTCGTGTGACCATGGAACACTGCAAATGAGTGTAAATGTGGACCGACTGCTGAAGGTACCAGATTCAGTCATGTGACCATGAGGGTAGGGGGTGGCCAATGGCTGTCAGAACTTCAGAACCTGGTCATAAATAGTTCTGGGGAGGTCCATTGTAACTTCAAATGGTCAGTCAGCGACTGTCGTAAGTGGAGAACTATCTGTAACTGAGGTACACAAAATCACACATGGCATGGAGAAAGTGGACAGGGGGAAGTTTTTCTCCTTTCCCCAAGAGCCTAGGAACTGGAATAGAATGAAGATGGCTGGCAAGAGATTTAGAGCAGACAAAATAAATTACTCCCAACAGCACCCAACTGATATAATGGCAATTAGCTTGGATGGCTATCAGAGAAGGCTGAAAGCTGAAGAAGAGATTTGAAGACTCAGGATTAACTTGGAGTCTTATGTCTTAAATATACGTACAGTATGTGCAGGTGGATAACAGCACAAGAGAGGCCTGCTTCCAATTCTGGTTTATGAGCACTCCAGAGCCACCTAGACTGGCACTGTGAAAATCAAAAATATTGGACTACTTATCCTGATTCAACCCTGCTGCTCTTACATTAGGTAACACTTCATAACTTTGCCCAAGCTTAGGAAAAAAACAAGGTTAGTAATAACAGCATTAACAGCAGTAAAAAGGGTACCAAATTGCAATAAAAAAAACCCACCAACATTAAATCTGTTTGTTTCTGTATGTCTCGGTTTGATGGAAATCCATTTGCGGTTTAATAACACTAAATGGAATACAAGCCAGGCAACCTTCACTTGATGGTTTTCTGCAATCCTACCGTTATTACAGAAACCAAAGTCTATATGCATCACTTGATAACTGAAGTGTGTCTCAAACTACCAGTTTTCCGTTGCCTTTTCCTCCCCTCTTAACATCCTGTTGCTCAGTTGAGCAATTTTGGAAAGAGCATATCCATTGTTACTTTGTGCACACTGCAAAATTTATTCCTGGCACTTCGTAAGTGATGTAATTTCAGGCTTTAGGCAGCATGAGTGGTAAAGAGAACCACAACAGACAGACAAACGGACAAAAACTTTAGTTTGGTCACTGACCAATAAAAAGTACATTCAATGAAACCACCAGCGCAAAACTATCCCCCTAACAACAAGGACTATTGGCAACCATTTGCAGGCGAAACCTACACATAATACAGGTAGTCCTCAACTTACGACCACAATGGAGCCCAAAATTTCCGTTGCTAAGCAAGAGAGCTATTAAGTGAGTTTTGCCCCCGTTTATGACCTTTCTTACCACAGCTATTAAGTGAATCACAGCAGTTGTAACCCGGTTGTTAAGTGAATCTGGCTTCCCTATTGACTTTGCCTATCAAGAAAGTCATATGACCCCGGGATGCTGCAACTGTCATAAATACATGCCAGTTGCCAAGCGCTCCAGTTCTGATCACGTGACCGGGGGGGGGGATACTGCAAGAGTCGTAAGTGTGAAAAATCGTCATGTCACTTTTTTCAGTGCCATCGTAAACTTCAAATGGTCACTCAACAAATGGTTGTAAGTCGAGGACTACCTGTATTGCAAAATTTTGCTACTTTTAGAAGAGTAATTTATTTTTATTGTTTAAGAGATAGAACAAATAAAAATTAACAGAGTGCCCTGTAAATTTGAGTAAAAGAGGGGTAATCAATTGGTGGCGAACGTCACTTAGATCTGGCAATACAGAAGAACATGAACTGTGGTTTTCTGTGATATCCACATCACAGAGGCAATATCAGGTTTCATATGGGGTTTTTCATATACTTCCCTTCCAGGAAGAGCATTAAATTGAGCTAAAGATAAGGCTCTCCTGAATTTGGGAATTATCATATGATAGAAATGTGAGCGTGGTTTAGTCGCCAAAATTGGATTCTTTGCAATTATACTATGAGAGAAAGCAGCAATTTCTGTTTGACCTTCTATAACTAAGATCCTTTGTGCTTTAGTACTGAACTAGCTTGATCTGATTCTAAGGTTAAGACGGCATCGCTGGAGAAACCATAGAAGAAACTCAGTTTTTTTAGCTTCGTCATTTCCCAGGAAGACTTGTAGTTTTCTTGCCAATTTTAGATGGGCCACTCCACTTTTAACCAGTAGATAAAGATATTTATCCAGGTTCACTGATTTCTGCTTCCTGTCACAGTGCTTTTGGAACATGGTGGGTCACCTGGAAGCTGCTTCTTAGAAATGTTGTTTAAGAATCCTTTCTACGGTGATCATGTTGTAATTTGATCCCAGTCAAGCCCTATATTGCCATTGTGCACTAGCAATAGTGTGCAGGTGGTCCTCGACGTACGATCACAACTGAACCCAAAATTTCTGTTGCTAAGCGAAAGAGTTGTTAACTGAGCTTCGTCCCAATTTACGACCTATCTTGCCACAGTTGTTAAGTGAATCACTGCAGTTGTTAAATTAGTAACACAGCTGTTAAGTGACTCTGGCTTCCCCATTGATTTTGTTTGTCAGCTCGCGAAAGGTGATCACATGACCCCGGGACCCTACAACCATCTTAAATATGAGCCAGTTGCCAAGCGCCCGAATTTTGATCACATGACCATGGGGACGTTGCAATGGTCGTAAAGGTGAAAACGGTCATAAGTCACATTTTTCAATGCCATCGTTAACTTTGAATGGTCATTACATGAACTGTTGTAAGTCAAGGCCCACCTGTATGTAAATTTGGAGGTCAGGAAGTGGATGTCCCTTTAAAAAGCAACATGATTGTGCGCTTTAACATTTATGAAAGGTTAAAAACAGGGAAATTCTGTCCTATTCCGATGGTCTATTGCAGGCATCACTTCATTGCATAGGACAGAAGTGATCTTGGAACCAAAGACAGACTAGACATATTTCAACAATACCAGATGTTAAATAAAGATTCTGCATGTAGCTAAACATAATTGCTTTAGAGCTAGAGGCTGAATAGAATTCCTTTCACACATCAAAGAGGAGTATGTCAATGTCTCCTGAAGAAAAATTGGATGCAACCGAAGTAAGCATCTATAGCAGGGGTCCCCAACCCCCGGTTTGTGGACCAGTACCGGGCCGCAGCATGCCAGCAACTGGGCCACACAAACCAGGAAAGCCCCATCCGCGGGATGCAAAACCACGCCCCCTCCAGTCCGCGGAAAAACCTCACTCCACGTAACCGGTCCCTGGTGCCCAAAAGGTTGGGGACCTCTGATCTATAGCCTTGACTTACAACAGTTCATTTAGTGACTGTTCAAAGTTACAACGGTGCTGAAAAATGTGACTTATGACTGTTTTCCACAGTTACAACCTTTGCAACATCCCCATGATCATGCAATCAAGATTCAGATGCTTGGCAACTGGTGCATATTTTATGGCCGTTGCTGTGTCTCAAGATCATGTTCTTTACCTTTTGCGACCTTCGGACAAGCAAAGTCACTGAGGAAGCCAGATTCACTTAACAACCGGGTTACTAAATTATCAACTGCAGTGATTCACTTAACAACTGTGGCAAAAAAAAAATGTTGGGCAAAACTCACTTAACAAATGTCTCACTTAAGAACAGAAATTTTAGGCTCAATTGTGATCGTAAGTTGAGGGCTACCTGTACTAAGTTCTCATCAAGATACACAGCTAAAATGAATAAGTACATAAATCTTTTTTTTTTCCCCTTCAGGAATTTGCTTAACAGAATGGGGACGTATGTTTTAGTCAATGGAGAGAGATGCATACAGAACGGTGGCTAGACAAACCCAACCTTTCTTGTTTTATTTCCAACTTTTAAAAATTTGCATAAAATTGATGTGAATCCGGGGCTGCTAGGAGATCATGCTGTGCTTCTGAGAAGATATTGGCATCATTTCCATGGTGATAATAGAAAAGAACCAGCTTGAAGGTGATCCAGTAGACGGAGATCTCAAAATGACTCAGAAAAAAAGTCAGACATGGCAATTTTCTCCAACAAGTGTACAATTTTTTATCATCTGGGTTGTTTTTGTTATGAAATACTAATATAATGGCAGATATAAACTGTTTATATACATTTCTCTGTATGCATGAATACACTTCTCTCCTCTGGAAAAGCAAAATGTTCCACAAGATAACAAAAGCCAGTAAAATATATATATATATATATATATATATATATATATATATATATATATATATATATATATATATATATATATATATATATATATATATATATATATATATATATATATATATATATATATATAGAATAATTATATATATAATTATTATATGTATATATATATATTATATATATATATATATATTATATATATATATATATATTATCTATATATATATATATGTATATATATGTATATATATATATATGTATATATATATATATGTGGAACATTTTGCTTTTCCAGAGGAAAGAACTGTATTCACGCATATATATATATATAAAAGACATTCAGTCTGATTACCTTGGGGTTTTTTTTCTCACTATTTCATATACTGCATTTCTCTCTCTCTCTCTCTCTTTTATTTTTGCATTTTCCCCTTTATTTCTTTTATTCATCATTTCCACAATCCTATTTTTTGCACTTCTGTTCTACCTCAGGTACACGTAACACTACCTCAGACAGATCCATTGTGTCCAGTCTTCTTCTACAGCTGGTGTTGGAAATTAGATAAAAAAAACCCAGTTTTTGCCTCTCATTACTTATAAACACATTGTAAGAGAGTGCAGGATTGTTGTATCTACTTTGGGTTAAACTATTACTCCTTCTTACCTGTTTGTATTCAGACTCTCTTCCAACTAGGACCTGTAGAATGTAGTTCACAGAGTCTCCCTTCATTGGGGGTGCAGTTTCCCAAGCAATTTCACAGGTGTTTCCTTCTAACTGTCTCACTCGAGGTGCTATTAAAAAAAAAAAGGTCACCACATATCAATTGACATGTGCAGAAGGAAGCCGCACTTCTCATTTTTCTTCTTTCAATACTGATTTTTATTTGTTTTAAAAATTCAGAATTTCAACTGGGAATGTTATCACTGACAGATAAGATGCAGTGAATGTGATGGAATGCGATTCATCTAGTCCTGGATATTTAAAGTAACTCAAAGTAAGTGGCATTCCCTAGCAATTTTCTTTCTGTTTCAAACTTCAATTTTTCTCAGTCAACAATAAAATAGCAATTCAATAGTTCTGCCCTTTTCTTGTTAGTAGTGTATTGCCATCTTCAGTGGACAGCTGATATACTGAAGCTTATTTCTTCTTTTTATTTAGGAAGAAGCCTTTTCAGTTGTTCTGAGCAATCTTAGTTCATTCTAAACTTCACCTTCCTGTTTACAGTTTTGAGCTATTGGTCTGTACTCTTCTTTTAGTATTCTACACATGTTCCTTCCCCCCCCGCCCCCGAATTTTACTAAGCTTAAGCTGTTCTCTATTTTAACACACACACACACACAGAGAGAGAGAGAGAGAGAGAGAGAGAGAGAGAGGTTCCACAGAAGCTTCTTTTTCCATCAGCTTCTCATCCTATGTAGAATCCTACTTATCATTGCTCTGGACTTATTAAAAACTGTTCTTTCTCTTGATCCAGGTAAAATTTGGGCTGGTGCAGCAACCAAAGGTGCCTACAGGCCTTTCTTGCTGGTTCTCCTTCATGTAGTATTAGCTGTCTTCTTAATTTCTAGGCCTGGGAACATATTGCCCTAGTATTAGTTTCTCCAGCTGTGCACTTCTTTAGGCAAAGAAGAATGTGTATCTGTGTGTCACTACCGCCATACATATTTACCGCATCACACATCTGATCCAAGAGAACAGATGCAATGAGTGGGATGTTGATTAAATATGAGCATTTTCTAGGAAATGATAAAATGATAAATGATACAATGAGCAAGACACAAGTAAACTAGACAACTTGTGCCCCTTTGGGTCATTGTTTCAGAGACATTTCCTTGCCTAAACAGAGAAGCAGAATGGCCAAAAAAGTAGTGGGAGCAGGAACGATTTCTAATTTCCTGCTGGCTTCCCCATTGAGTTTCCTTGTGGGAAGATGGCAGGAAACATCAGAAATCTTCCTTCCTTCCTTCCTTCCTTCCTTCCTTCCTTCCTTCCTTCCTTCCTTCCTCCCTCCCTCCCTCCCTCCCTCCCTTTTCCCCATTTACTTTGTGAGAAGCTTGCAGGGAGAAAGTTGATAGAGAAGACAGCAGGAAGTTGCAAGTCCAAGGCCAGCAGGCAGATCAGTGAGTGAGTGAGGGAGTGCGGATCAGGAACGGTACATGGGAGTCTATGAGAGGTGCTATTGGAGTTGGGAGGGTGTGTTTGTGTGTGTGCCAGATACTGTACGGGTTGGGGAAGCCATGTGAGTGGGCAGCATAACTCAGGAAGGTATCCAGGGATGCCTGAGAGGTGTTCTGCTAGTTGGGTAGGGTTTGCAGGGGAGTGGGGGCAGGTCAACAAGATTGCACAGGGGTCAAGTGTGTGTCTAAGAGGTACTGTGCAGGTCAGGTAGGGTGCATGAGGGGGCTGGTGCAGCTCACAAATGCATGGGGATTGCACGAGTATGCAAGAGCGGCTATACTGGTTGGGGGCGGCACATGGGGTGGTGGCGTGGGTTGGGAAGGGTTCCTAGGGGTGCTTGGGAATGCACAAAAAGGTACTGTGCTGATCAGGAAACGGTGCACAGGAGGGCTCAGGTCAGCGAGGGTGCATGGAAGTGCCCAAGAGGTGCCGCATGGGAAGGGCCCAGCTTAGGAAAAGTGCATGGAATGTGCAAGAGGTGCTTTGAGGGTCAGGGAAGACATATGGAGGAGAGATGTTAATTAGGGAAGATGCATGGGGGTGCTCTGTGGGTGGGGAGGTGGCATGGTTGGAGAAGGCATGTGTGGGGGCAGCATGGTGTGTCTGAGTACTTTTCCCCCTGTTCCTCCCTTTCTCCCTCCCTCCCTCCTCCTTTGCCCTCCCTTTCTAGCAGGTAGTAAGTGGCTACTGTTGAATGGGGGAGGGAGCGAGGGATTGTGAGACTGGCTGGGAAAACTGTCACAGAATGTTGAAAATGAAGATCATGTGACTGCAGCAGCAGCCCAGCAGTACAGCAGCAGCCAGTAGCACTGAAGCAGCCACAACTTCCCAATTTTCATTCCTTTGGGACTCATGGCTCCTGAATTTTGGACATATTCTGTAAGTTAGCCCATTTAAGATACTGGTTCCAAAATCGCTGCCCTATGATGCACAGTTTTGCTCAGTTAAAGGTTATGGCAAGAGTTTTATTAGTATATAAATAAGGCAAATAAAAGAAGGCAAAAAGGCATACATATGGATGGACCTGAAAGAAATATACATGATTGGAATGGTAAGGAGTTATGGAAATAGAAATAGAAACAAGAGTTTGAAGCGCCTAGAAGATAAGGTAATGTATTATTCAATTTATCTATCAACCCTCTTCCTCAATTGCTATTTTGTTCTTAGAAAAGTGAAAAACAATAGAGGAACAAGTAGACAAATAACAAAGAATCAAGCTGCAAAGAAGGAAAACATGTTGATTGTTGAAGAATTTAGTTTTCCTTGCGGTATCAACCAGATAAGAGTTGGTTAAACATACGATATTTTGGTGGATTTATTGCTCCACCAGGTGGCAAAAAACTGTTTTTAATCCAAGAGACAAACAATTTTCTGAAGTGTATCTATTTGAGGCAGTCCCTACCTAACACCCTTGGGGAAAAAGTCATCTTCCATCAGTTAAAATGCGTCATATGTCATTTATCAGCTAAAAGAATCTCATCTATCAAAAATATACAAAGCTTTCAGCAATAGTCAACATATAGTCAAGCATCAGTTCCCACAATCAATGTTCATTTAATGGTAGATTTCAAATGGGAAATGAGCAAAAAAGATCCAAATTCAATATTAGGATGGGTTCCATACTCTGGAAAACTAGTACAAAACGCGCCAATTGAACTGAACGCCCAACAGAGGATAGATGTTTTCTACCCGCTTTTGAGAATAAGTTTAAAAAAGAGAGAAGGAATTACACACAAGAAGATTGAGCAAAGTTGTTGTACATAAAAGGCATACAGGTAGTCCTCGACTTACAACCATTCGTTTAGTGATCAAAGTTACAAGAACATTTAAAAAATGACCTACAACTGATCCTCACAACATCCTATGGTTATGCAGTCAAAATTTGGGCACTCGGCAACCGGCATGTATTTACCATGGTTGCAGCGTCCCGGGTCACACTTGCCATTTGGCACTTTACCAACTGACTTCCAACAAACCAAGTCAATGGGGGAAGTTGGATTCATTTAACGACCACATGATTCACCCAACAGTTGCAGTAATTTACTTAACAACTGGAACAAAAAGGTTGTAAAACTGGGTGCCTGTTCTTACAACTGTTTTGCTTAGCAATGGAGATTCTGGTCCCAGCTGTGGGTATAAACTGAGGACTACTTGGACCTAATTTCAATCAGGCATCTCTAGAATCAATTCCTAAAGCCTAATTTCTCCTCTTCGGAAAGAATTCTCACGATGGTCCAATGGAGACGATACAGATCTAGGCTTATGACAAACTCGGCACAGGGTTGTCCTTGACTTGTGACTACAACTGGGGCCAGAATTTCCATTGCTAAGCAGGGCAATTGTTGCTAGGTGAGATGTACCTGTTTTTAGGACCATTTTTGCCATGGCTGTTAAATGAATCACTGCAGCTGTTAAGTGAATCCAGCTTCCCCCATTTGCTTCGCTTGTCCTCTGGGAAGGTTGCAAATGGTGATCTCATGACCCTGGGGCGCTGCAACCATTGTAAATATATCCCAGTTGCCAAGTAACCAGATTTTGATCACGTGACCATAGGGACGCTGCAAACGGTCGTAAGTGCAAGGACCTGTCATAAGTCACTTTTTTTCAGTCTAGTTGTAACTTTGAACAGTTGCTGAATGAATGGTTGTAAGTCAAGGTCTACCTGTGCATTGTTATAGGAGGAAAAGTGATTGGAGGGGAGATTTATGTCCACTAAATGTTCCCTCCTCCCATCCCACCCCCACCCCCACCAAAACCAGGAGGTGTATCTTACTTACCTTTAATGACAGGGGGGATGGATTTAGTTGTACTGAAGCTAAACGCTTCTGAGAAAGGCCCTTCCCCAGCACCATTTACAGCTTGTATTCTAAACGTGTAGCAGGTATATTCCGTCAGCCGCTGTACCTTGTAAGTATGACTAGGTCCCCTGTAGATTGAGATAAACCTAAAAAAGGAGAGAAGTACAAATTTGTTGTTATTTGTTTACAATGTTTTCACTGATGGGTTGTCTGTTGCCTCAGAGACAAAAGGTTAATGATATCTTAATCTAGAAGCTCAGGTTCAGGTTCTCTAGATGGATTTATCACAGTATTTGCATGCTTTTAACCCCAACCGGACTCTCAGTTTCAGCCAATCGGGTACGGACGAGGCAGGGGGGGAGGACGCCGCAACGCACGCACACGCCTGCGCATGAAGAACAATCTGCTGGGCGCGGACAACAGAGCGGGACTGGGAAAGATCCAGCAGCCACTCTGATCGACTGGGCACGGACAAGGCAGGGGGGAAGGATATTGCAACGCGCGCGCACGCCTAGGCGCGAAGAGCGACCGGGGGAGATGGAACTGACAGGAATAAACAGCAGAAAACAGAAACAACAAGTGGATACATTGGGGGAGGAAAGGGGGAGTGGCAATGGAAGGCCACATACAATGCCAGATCAAGATAACGCAATCGACAATAACTACGGGAGGGGGGCGATTGGAAGATAGACCAGCAGTAATAACATCGGATGGCCGGGTGCAAGAAAGATGGGCGGGGAAGACGGATATGCCAGGAGGGGAGACACAGCAAGGAAAGGCGGGATTGATAGGAGTGGGAAGGACAAAGAAAGGAATAACGGGAGGAACGAAAGCGGCAAGACTGGAATGTAGGCAAGGAGAGGCGGGACAACTGAAGCAATTACGGTTAGTTAGGACGGAGGGCCCCATTACACAATCAATGGGCAGAACACCGAGTCAACAGGGTTTATAAGAAATCTCCCCACCCCAAACACTCACTCTGATGACACTGGCAGTGGACCAGCGAAAGCTAAGATTGTTTTAGGTTTGTAAATAGTTGCTTTTATTGTTTTATTATTTTAACAATAAACAGAGTTTGAGGATTTCATACTACTGTACAGATATGCCTGGGATTCGTATTTTTATAGTTATTAGCGACACACACACACACACACATATATCACCCCCAAACTATAAAATCTATATTAGAATTTCCCCCTAAATCTTAACAAAATACAGGTAGTCCTCAACTTATGGCCACAATTGAGTCCCAAATTTTCATTGCTAAGACAGATGTTAATTTTGAGTCTTGCATTTATGATGCAGTTGTTAAGTTAGTAACACGGTTGTTAAGGAAATCTGGCTTTCCTATTGACTTTGCTTGTCCGAAGGTCATAAAAGAGGAGCGTGTGACCCTGGGACACTGCAACCCTCATAAATATGAACCAACTGCCAAGCATTTGAATTTTGAGCACGTGACCTTTGATCACTTATGACCGTTTTTCACACTTACGAAAGTTTGCAAAGGGGTGTTTTTGCTAAAACCCATAAGCAGTGGTTTTCAGCAAAAATTGTGACCACCTGACTCTGGGGCACTGTCATAAATATAGGCAAACTGTTAAGCACTCAAATGCAGTCACATGACTGTGGGAGCGAGCAGTGTCAGAACTTCAGAACTGGATCAAAAATACCATTTTTTGGGGGGGGGGTTGTCATTTTATTCACTTTATTTAAAAAAATGATTTGAGCCATGCTTAAAATTATTGCACCCTTATTCTGTTGCAGTTGATTTCATTCGGCATAGATTCTATTCCAGTTGGCTTTATTTTGATTTTATTAGATGTTGTCTTCATTCCTATTTTGTTTTGCATTAAGTTAAATTGGTTTGCATTTTATGCAGAATTTTAGCTGTTGGCCCTGGAAGATCAAAAAATAAATAAATGGACATGGCCCCAGAGCCATTAACCAGGAGAGTATAAGGTTCAAAATGTATTGGAACTGAATGATTTCTCCCTCTCCTAACCAGAACATTTTCCACCATTTTTGAAATGTTGGTCAGTGTTTCAACTTGGCAATCAGATGTTTTTGCTGCACGGGCAGCCGGTGAATTGAATTTTCGGTATTTCTAATTAGCAACAGCAGGAGCATAACACCATGCAGTCAATGAATACTAATGTTTCTCAGAATAAATCTGGAATTATTATTTTGTGGTTTTTTTTTAATCTGGCACCAAGGACGGCCACATGGGGTAGTGAAAATTACCAATTTTTTTGCAACAAAAGTTGGCAAAACAGTGAGGCGGTAATGATTACGCATGGAGAGGTTAAGGAATTCAGAAAGTTATATAGTATTAGAGATTGATGTATAGATGTGATTTTTTTTCCCCTAATTTTTTTTTAGAACTTTGATATTTTACATGGACAATGGACAAATGGCTGCAAAAGTTAAATGGAGTTAGCACAATTAAGGAGTAAAGAACACAATTAATTTTGTTTCTACTTGGAAACTGCTTTTGGACTTAGTGCTTGAGGTGGAAAAAAATGAAACTTTGCTTTTGGGTTTTACTGATTAGATAGGTTTGGTGTTATAGAAATGGCTGGTATATACTATTATATAAAAGTAAAAGGCTGAGGTTTCATGTTGTTATCTTATTCTACTGTACCAAAAGGAGTCAGAAGTCAATGCTTTTTTTTTCCCCTCTACCCTAAATTTTTCACTTCCCCTTTTCCTCCCTTATTTTACCTTCACCTTTCTTTATATTTTTGTATTTTATGCTTTGTTAAAATCAATTCAAAATCAATTTTGAATCACAGTGGAGAGAAAGAAGAGAAGATTAAGAGTTGTGTTTGTTGGGAAACCTTACGGCAGTGATGGCGAACCTTTTAGAGACTGAGTGCCCAAACTGCAACCCAAAACCCACTTACGCATCGTCGAGTGCCGGGTGGATGTGGCCCATTGGGTGGGTGGGGCCAATTGGGTGGGCGTGGCTGCGGTGGTAACGGCAGACAGGGTGGGACTAAAAAGTTCAATCAATTCCAACTTTTCAAGATCTTTTTTTTTCCCGCGAGAAGTTGAAATTGACTGATTGAATCTTTTTTTTTTTTTTTGCACACGGCGGCGGAGGCCTAAAGCGAAAAAGTTTTATAAAACCCAGCTGAAGGCCTAGGACTGGGGTGACGGCGCGCGTGCCCACAGAGAGGGCTCTGAGTGCCGCCTCTGGCACCCGTGCCATAGGTTTGCCACCACTGCCTTACGGCAAGAAGCAGGAGAATGTAGTGTGGTGGCATTGTGCAGAGAATGCTGATTGTGGAGGGTTTAAACTAACACAATTTAGTGGTGGCACAAAGTTTTCCTGGACTTGAGTAATTTATCTGGATCCCAGTTGGAGGAGACTTCAACCTACTGTCACTGGGCTGGGTTGGGAAGAAGTCACAGTGATTTCTTCCTTTTTTAAAAAAAAAACTTTACTAGATTTTTTCAGATAAAGAGATAAAAACAAACAGAAACTAATCATTAACACAGAAGAAAGAAAAAGGTAAACAATGAAAAAGAAAGCAAAGCCAAAACTGCAGAAAGCAAAAAAATGACTCCCAACTTTCTTTTTGCAAACAGCAATGGGATTCTCATTTAAGCGCGAAATCACTAGACGAGGGAAATTCTCATTGTTTAATTTTTTTTCATCTTGCTTTGACCTTATCTAAATATTTCTTTAAAATATGGGTGCTGTGAACAGTCTTATCCTTGATCTGAAATGGGAATACTTCTCTCCTGGAATATACATTAGTAAACACTACAAAGCAGCTAAGATATAATCCTATCTCACAAGCATTAATAAATCAAGATGAGTTTCTTCTATTCAACCATGTGAATAAGAAAATAACAATATTATTCTGTAGTAAAATCTAGGAACTAGAAAAATGTGCAGTCTGGATTTGTTACCGATGTTCAAGACGACAATGTTTCTGTGCTGTATTTTGGGATTTAAGGTATGTTTGCTGTTCTTTAAACAGTGGACAATTTGCTTATTTTTTTATTGTGACGTTTTAATTTTAATTGTTTTAAATTGGTGCACTGAATCTCTATTTTGGGACTCTTTAATGTAAAAAAGATTAGAAATTATATATACATGCAGAAATGCTCCCAATACTATAATAGATTCTCTCATCTTTGTCATACTTTATGATCGTTGGCCAACAAATCATCTTTTTCCTCATAAAATGTATTAATATGAATAAAAACAATTTTCTACAAGTAGAAGATTGTTTCCACAGCAAGATTTCCATGTACACTAATGCATTCTGGCTTTTCTTTATTGCGTTCTAATTGTGTGCTTTCAATTTGTTTTTATTATTGCTTGCATCCATTTAGCTGTTTCAAGGAAATTCATTTAACTTGCCAGGTATACAGTGCAACTCTGATCTTCGTTTTTTAAACATGCTTGGAGCATTCTGTTTGATCACTGTTGAAAATATTATGTTAGCCTGTGGCTTAGCAATCTGTTATAGCAGATCTGCCCCAGCACGTAAATACTTACAATTGCTGTCATTTTGGAAGCCAGGATTAATATCTGGAGATAATGTCAACCCTTGATATTGTGGGAATGTTTCGTAGGTTTCATGACTGTGAGACCAATGTTGGTGGAAAATAAAACTCATGGTAGGACCACGTTCTGAACCCAATAAGATAGGCCAGGTAAGTGAATGGACTCTACAGGAAGACTGTATTTTACTGAGATAGACTATAGTAACATAATTTTACAAGCCTGAGCATATTTGTTCCCCTCCCTCTTTGGAAAACACTTTTGCATTTTTGCCAAGAATGTATAGATGTATACATTCATCTATACATTTACAGACATTTAGCCTTCCAAATAATCTTCAAAGCATGGATGATTTATGGGGGACACAGATGTAAGATCAATGTAAGGAAGAAGTTTAGTATATTTAAACAGACATAAACCTGAGAAGCTGTGGAAAGAGATAACAGCCATTGTTAAAATAAAATAAAAATGTTCCCAAAATTCAAAGAGGAAAAGATCCAGGTACCAGAAGATAAATGTATCTGGCAACAAGAAGGATATATGGACACAGACTTCCAATATCAAGCAAGAAAAGATAACACAAATAACATTATGGCATAAGAAGTAATAGATAGAAACTGATCAAGGAAAGGACCAACCTAGAGCTAAGGAGAAATTTCCTGACAGTGAGAACAATTAATCAGTTGAACAACTTGACTCCAGAAGTTATGGGTGCTCCAACACTTGATGTTTTTAAGAAGAGATTGGATAGCCATTTGTCTAAAATGGTATAGGGTCTCCTGCTTGAGCAGAGGGAGTTGGACTAGAAGACCTCCAAGGTCCCTTCCAACTCTGTTATTCTGTTACATTCTGATTTCTTTTACTTTTCTTCTAATTTCCATTCTCAATATGCAAGAGTGGTCTGTTCTGTTGCTCTTATGACCTTCGCTAATGCTCTCACTATTTCGGGACAAAAAATTAACTCAATCCATGTTTTCAGATTTGTATTAACTCCTCTCCCATGTGTACATGAATAGATAGGGTTATATTTTTAAACTAAACACAGATAATCTGTGATGATCCTAATTTATTCTTAATGGCCCAATTACTTTTTCTGTACTTCTTCCTCTTATTCTTGTCTATGCTTTCATGTCACCTAGCAGAATAACTTTTCAAATTCGGAACGCCATATAATATTTCTCAAAAACTCATATTTGCTTCCATTCACTATTTACTGAACAATAACCTATGGATATCTACTTTCGTTTGCATCCCCAAAAATACCTATTCACAGAACCAACAATTTGAAACAGATACTACTTGATCTGGACCAAGCAGAACCAGGTTCACGTTGCCATTCAAACACAAATTTTACTGGGTCATTTTGGGCTAGTCATTCAATCTCAGTTCAAACAACTATGGTGTTCTTTTCAGGAGGATAAAAGCAGAAAACTGGGTGTGAACACTTTGAGCTCTCAGATAAAACACAAATAATAATACAGTAGTAGCAAATGTCATCATTACTGAATCTCATCGCAATTCTTTCCAAAAACTATTGGTCGGTGAAAGCAATAACAAAAAGAAAAGTATTAAAAATGTCAACTAAAATACACTGATTCAAAGACCATGATAGTCTGATAATACCTATCATGGCCTTCTATTGTATAACTCAATACTAGAAGATCCAGCTTCATTCATATAATATCAGCCAAACTTAGAGGTCTTCTAGTTCACCCCCCTGCTCTGGAAGGAAACCCTGTACCATTTCAGACAAATGGTTGTCCAATCTCTTCTTTAAAAAAACCCTCCAGTGTTGGAGCATTCACAACTTCTCGAAGCATTACCCATGTTGTTTCTTTTCTATTAACAGCTTGAACTAGCCCTATCCTCTTTTCTTTCTAATGTTAAACAATAAAGACACATATGCAGAATAAAACATTATAGGGATGTCTCCAGGAATATGTGCATCAAAAACCCAAGTTGATGGTGATGATTTATTAGATTTGTTATACCCAATCCAAAGATGGCAGCCACAGTCATGCAGTCTAAAACCCTTACCGCTTTTTTCATGTTACACACTTGTGATCTTTTTCTAACGCCTCTCTTCCCAATGAGCAGCCCTGGTTCTTATTAAAAATGCTTAACACATGACAAGACTGCGATTTAGTGACCGGTCCCTTTTAAAAATTTTCTGTAAGGATCTTCCAGGAAAGAAGATGCATGTCGCCATACCAATTTCCTGTTGATTTTTTAAGCCAGTGCAATCAAACAATGAGCAGGAATAGAATTATGATTTCCTTTATTTGTGATGTACAATTTACTTATTTATTTCTTTTGGAGGGAAGCTTCTTCTTCCACTACCAATCTGGTTTTAAAACAAATGCACTTAGATCTGAAGCTTTAAATAAACGAGAATCAGTTAAGAATAATATGGTGCAAAGCTGTTTTTGGCAGTGTAAACAGGAATCAGAGCTTTGCTTCACCTTTCTGGCTGCAAATGAAGCTATTTGTTTGTCCTCTTGTGGAAACAACCCAGGTGGGGAAATGAGTTAGTGAGTTAAATTGATGACCCAAGGCTGTTTTCTCTGCAGCACAAACCACTGGAGCATTTTTAAATTGAGGTTAACCCATCTCTGCAAACAAAAGCTGCTAATATTTAAATAAAATTACCATTAGAGGGAAGAGCTTCTTTTTAGATACTGGCACACATTTCCTGCTCTTTTGAAAAAGGAACTTTAATGGCTTGGCCATCTTGCATATCAAACATATTTATCAGTCTAGTTCTCCCTGTGTGTCAATCTAGAAATAAACAATGTAGTCCATAAATGAACAAGATATTCCAAGCAGTGCTGTAACAGGGAAAAAAGGCATCTCATTCACCTGATGTTGTAGATATTTGGACTTACCGATTGCCATAAATCCTTTATCGAAGGTTACACCAAGAAGAAAACTCGTTTACACTAGAACAGTAAGATTTCTGCCAAGTGCTAATTATTTTAACAACATCATCAAGTCTATTCTCAATCTGTATACTTCAGTGTATAAGTCTACACATCAACATGGATCCATAATAAACATTTGACTGTCAGTAGGCAGCAATTTATTCCTGAGATTTTTAGAACTGAATGATTATGCTCCAATTCACTACTCTGAAAAATGCTTCCAAGAGGAAACATATTCACATACAGGAGCATTTTTACAGGATGACGTAAGCTTGGAAAAGAATTACAGAGGTAGAAAACAGGATGACCTCCATTACAGATAATCCTGGACTTAACAACCATTCATTTAGTTTGAAATTACAACAGCACTGAAAAAAGTGACTTACAACCAGTCCTCACACTTATAACTGTCGCAGCATCCCCGCGGTTACATGATCAAAATTCAGGAGTTTGGCAATTATTAAACAACAGTTGCAGCGTCCCGGGATCATATGATCCACCATTTGCAACCTTCCCAGCTGCTTCTGATAAGCAAAGCCAATGGGGGAAGCTGGATTTCCTTAATGAGTGGACAATTCACTTAACAAATGCAGCGAACAGTTTAAAAACCAAGACAAAAAAGGTTGTTAAAATCGAGTGCTACTCATTTAACAACCACCTTGTTTAGCAATGGAAATTCTGATCCCAATTATGGTCATAAGTTGGAACACAGCAGGGTATTAGCTCTAGACCAGGGGTCCCCAACCCCCGGTCCATGGACTGGTACTGGGCCGCAGCATGCTAGCAACCGGCCTGCACAAACAAGCAAAGCCCCATCCGTGGGATGCAGGCAGCACACAAAACTACACACTCTGTGGTCCGTGGAAAAACCTTTCTCCATGGAACTGGTCCCTGGTGCCCAAAAGGTTGGGGACCTCTGCTCTAGAGAACCACTGGAGGAAACCTGCACAATCTTTGTTTACAGCTGCCCATCCTGGAATTCCACAGGATATGGTCAAAAGAGGCAAAATGGTGGCCGCAACACTAACAGTGTAATCTAAGCTTAGCTCATTTTTATGCATGTTGCAATGCACCTAAAAGGCAGGAGGAGCTTAGATTCACCATCACAGTAGTCATTTGGACTTCTTCTTCTTTCTTCTTCTTCTTCTTCTTCTTCTTCTTCTTCTTCTTCTTCTTCTTCTTCTTCTTCTTCTTCTTCTTCCTTCTTTTTCTTCTTCTTCTTCTTCTTCTTCTTCTTCCTCTTCCTCCTCATTATTATTATTATTATTATTTATTATACCCAAGTAAGCTGTTGTGTGCAACAATATGTTTGGGATAGGCATAAAGGAGCACTAAAGAGCATGGCCAATAATGTTTCAGATCTTTAATAACTAGAGTAAATAGGTTTTTTTTCCCCAGTCTGACATCCTCTAAATACATGGCGCCCCAAACTCTCTGAATTCTATGATATCATGGTTCCAATTGCATTCCCAGGCATCAGTTTGAGAAAGCTGAGGTGCATCAGATTGTATTTCTACTGAATCTACTACTACTTTAATTTGACAAAGCAGGATAGTTATTCTTCATTCTTTTTTAACCGAGCCATGTATGTGAAGTATGCGGTGGAAATCCCTTTCCCTTTTTTCCTCTTAGAATTGAGAATAATGTTGAGGATGGGCTGATAACAGAAGAGAAAAGAGAAGGGAAAGTAGAAATACAATCTGATGCACCTCAGCTTTCTCAAACTGAAGCCTGGGGCTGCAATTGGAGCCATCATATCATAGAATTCAGAGAGTTTGGGGCACCATGTATTTATTTTAGAGGATGTCAGATTGGGGGGAAAAAAACACTAGTTACTCAGTAATAAATTGGATATCAGCAACTTATTAGTTGTTGCTGTTAATAGTTCAATCTGAATAATGAGTCGAGCTATAGCAACTGTATGACTCACTCTTAATTATTAATTTCCTTTCCTTATTCAGTAGCCAAAGCCTTTCAATATTTGCATGTTGATTATTTGAATACGTTAATGCAATTTGGGGTAGGGTATCTTTTGAAAGTCACTCTAAAAGCTTTCCAAGCTAAGTGGGAAGGAGACCCTGTAGTACAAGGGGGTGTTAATGATTTAGTTTAGACACAAATGATTTTCTAGTTAAAACTTGAAAACTCATGATTGCAAGATAACTCATTTATAGTCTTTATAGCGTGTTTTCTGTTCGTAGCACAAAGTAATGCTTATATTATTTAAATGTTAATGTAAATCATCTTGTTTAGGTATAATACTAAGTCACAGTTTTATATTACAGTTTTGGCCTTACATATGTGCTGGTATCTTTTTGTCCTATCAATCAATACTGGAAACCAACTTCAAACTGTAATTTGCAATGCTGGTTTGGATTGGACTTGGCTTGTAATAAACCAGGAAGTAATAAATAAATGTGATGCGGCAAAGTGACAAGCATTTGGAAGACACACTTTAAAAAATGTATCAACCTGAAGTACCTCATTTCAACTCGTTAAAGCAGCCGTGTTTTTTTCTTGCATGATTGCTACGAAGGGCAAATATTTCAGCACTGAAATTGAGGGAACGCTTCAATCCGTCAAGGTTAAGGACACTAAATGCCTAATGCAAGAGCTATTGTAGAAATTCAAAAGCTAATCTTAAAGTCTGTGTTTGTAATTAAATACTTCGATGTAGTGATAATCACTATGAAGGAAGCAAAAGTCAAAGCAAGGTAAGGCAAGGCAGAATCAAAATATTCCTTTGGAAAATACTTGAAAAATGAACTAGCCAAAAAGAAAGCCTTTTAAGAATAAAGGGAATAAAGGTCCAGTTGTGTCCAACTCTAGGGCATGGTGCTCATCTTCATTTCTTAGCCGAGGGAGCCAGCATTGTCTAAAGACACTTCCATGGTCATATGGCCAGCATGATTATATATTGAGGCACACAGAATGTTGTTACCATCCCACTAAGTGGTACCTATTTATCTAGTTGCATTTGCATGCTTTTGAACAGCTAAATGGGCAGGAGGAAATCAAGCAATATCCGTGGAAAAATCTAACCATGTGAAACTCTCTCTTGGAAACTAAAATACCAGTTTTCATAATTGGCAAGAGAGGTGTGCAATTAATGTGTACTTGCAGCAATGGTGAGAGTACAGGCATTCCTCAATTTACAACCATTTGTTCAGCAACCCAGAGTCTCCCCCACCCCTTGAGGCACCCCATGCTATGCACAATGACTGCAAGGGGGAGAGTTGGGAGTGCATGGGTGCCTTATTTAAGAACAGCCACATTGACTGTAATTCTGGGCTCATTTGTGACCGTAAGTCTAGGACTACCTGTACTTTAATGTTAAAATTCATGTTAAGAAAATAAATCTTAGTTTTAGCTAGAAATGCAAGAAACTGCCTTAAATCAAACTACAGGATCATCTGTTTTAGTCCTGCCCTGAACTGCCTTGCTTCATTTCTCTAGACCAGTCCTTTTCTACTTGGATAACTCTCCCCCCCACCGATAAATGGCATTTCTTTCCTAGAATTCTCAGCAGTTCACACACGAGGGAGATTGGGAGTTGAACTTCACGTATCTGGAGAGTTGGATAAAGTTGATTTCAGACTGGAATATTAATGACTGAAGCTGTGGAAGGCTAATCCATGCAAAATAATTTTTCTAATAAACTGAAATAAATGTAAAATGTACTTTAAAAATTAAATATACTTTCTAACCCTTTGCAAAGCTTACACAAACTGGAGACAACTTCACAGACAAATTCTAAAGGAAACTTTGAAAGCAATTGGCAGACAAACATATAATTAGCACACCAGTTAATTGGATTACTATAGCACTGATTCTTGGAAACACCTACAAGCTTCCTAGAAAAGCTATGATTGTTGAAGAGTTCGAACTAATTATCGCCATCAGAAATTAAAGTGTTGATGTAACTATGTTAATTTGTTTGACTTGCTTTTTAAAAAAGACGACCTTACACTCTGGATTTTTTTTTTTTTACTTTATGTTTGGTTAACATAAAGGTGGTTAAAAATTTAAAAAAAAAAAAAAAAAAGTCACCAGCATTCCAATTTCCACAGAAACCAGCCCAAGCTTGAAAATAAAGCACTCTAAATTGGTCTTCTTGGTGGGAATTTTGGCAGCATATCAAGAATAGTTATGTGCAGTTTGTTCAGATCCAAAGTGGAAAAGTTGCTTTGGAGATGTGATGGCACCATTTTCTAGAGTTTGCGTGGTAGCTGTGGAATCCCAGGATAATATTTTGGGATTACATCCCTTGTGGGGATCTGGTGGTGCAGTGACTTAATAAAGCTGGAATTGCCAGCCAGAGATGGTCTTCACTCTGGTGGTTTGAGCCTGGCTCTGGGAGATGGAGTGAGCTCCTGTCGCTCAGTCCCTAGCTTCTGCCAACCCAGAAGTTCAAAAGGATGCAATATTGCAAGTAGATAAATGACTACCACTTCAGTGGGAAAAATCTAGCTGTGTTTGTGTGTGCGCTGGACCTGGCTGGACAAGAGGTATTGCGACAAAAGGTGAGGCGAGGTAAGACTGGAGGAGGAGCCTGGAAGAACCAGCAACCTGAGCACCCCTAACTAATTGGTGTAGAGCTAGTTTGTGCCCCGCGGTGCACCAAGCGCCAAACAGAATGAAGTAGCAGCCTAGGCTGTCAGGACTGCATTGTGTCTAGTACAGGGGTAGGCAACGTTGGCTCTTTTATGACTCGTGGACTTCAACTCCCAGAATATTTAATGACCTAAACCAAATCTGGGGGCAGGTTTTAGTCCTGTAGCAGATATTTCTCTGCACATTTTTAAAAGTTTATTCCAGCAAGGCTAGAAAGTTCCAGAAGATGTTATCAACCAGAACAGAAAAGTACTGCTACCAATATGGGCTGAAAAAATACGTATGATTACTAGATGGTAGCTAGAAGAGAAATGAAAATCTAATTGATGCCATCAATGGATGATCATCTGGACTGTTTACAACCCAAATATAATAGCCTAAAGTGAAATCTAGGTTTAATGGACCAAAACATAACTTAGCATAAGGCTGCCTGATATGCTCATCAAAATTTGAAAGCAATATTTCAATCTTTATCATGTATATCTAGTACACAAGCCACTTATTTTATTACAAATACTGGAGAATTGTGAGTAATAAGAGAGCTTCTAACAAACAAAAGGATATTTAATAAATGTCCTTCCTCAAATGGCAACTCCAATCTTTGTTTTGCAAAAGTTACAAGCAACAATTAATTACCAATAACAATGCAACAGAGACAACTACTTTAGCTGCTAATAAATATATTAAAATTAGTACAGCAAGAGACCTACTGATCATTGGATTATTGTATGTGCTAAAAATTACAATTATATTTACTAGCATTTTAGCATACAGCAAGTAAACGAGCTAACCAGAGAGAAAATAATTTGATTTCACTTATTATTAATGCAACGACCATCTATCTTCCAGACATGGTTTTGCATTAAGTAGGTCTTTTATTTTTCTCTATTTTCCGACAGTTATCTCTTGGGATTTCTTGAAAAGGAAAATAACAAGGGTTTATTGCTGCTGAATTTGGATGGGCTGTGGTGGTATAACAGACAATATATTACTTCTTTACATTTAGCATTTCTCTTTCCCCTTCAATTTAATTCTGTCTCATTCAGTTCTACTCCTTAAATATAGTGGCCCCCAACCTTTTGACTGTCAGGGACCAGTTCCAGGGAGGGTGGTTTTTCCATGGACCAGGGAAGCGTGGTTTCACGCGCTGCCTGGATGCTGCGCATGTGCAGATGGGGCTTCACTCGCTTGTGTAGACTGGTTCCTGGTGGGCTCTGGACCGATGCTGGTCCATGGCCTGGGGACCCCTGCTTTAATATATTGCTAAATTCTCCCTGGATAAATCCATTGCTAGTTTCTTCAAGTTGATGCTCTCCAAATATTCTTGATTTCAACTTCCATAGTACCAGTCAGTGTGCCCAGAAGCCACACCTGCTGAGAATTCAGGAATTGGTTTCCCTGGGTTAGTGGATATTAGTTCCATCAATGTATTCAAATTATGGAATTAATAGTTCCCTGTCTTTCCAGAAATGATTTTCCATAAAGCTAGCAAACAAAACAAATGAACAATACAAGAACAACTGAGATACACACATTCTTAATCCCTCAGAGAACATTTAGAAGATGAACAATGACTCACAACTTGATCTTAAAATGTAGTGAATATAAAGAAAACACCAAGAGCCAGTCAACCTTTTCTTCTGTTGAGGTAATTGCAGGGTGCAAGAAACCCACCATCTAATATGGGTTGATGATCCCCTGATCTATCACCTAGAAAAATCTCCTAACTCCCACTACACACAACAAATAAATTTCACACACACTCTTGTTTTTTTCAATATATGCTGTGGGCATTCAGTAGTTTGCTTTTTTTTTTAAAAAAAATACTAATAATGAAGCAATTTCTGTAAGCACAGCTTTCTGACCACCTGTTGGCTTTTAAAAACTTAGGCAGGTTGTGATGTAAAATGATAGCACGTTCACCGAGTTTGCAACCTGGTGCTTTCCCAATAGCTGTAACCATGGTTACCTGTTCATGATGTGTGAGGATTGGGGCAAAGGAAAAATACATTCTAAATAAGGGATACAGAGAAGGTCTAGGACAGGGGTCTGCAACCTTAAACACTCAAAGAGCCACTTGGACCCGTTTCCCAGAGAAAAGAAAACACTGGGATGCGCAAAACACAAGGGGTGGGGAGCTTGATTGAAAAGTTTAATTAAAAAGAAATAGAGGCTGCTGTGCATGAGTTCTCTCTCTCTCTCTCTCTCTCTCTCTCTCTCTCTCCCTCTCCCTCTCCCTCTCTGATCTTCTGCTCACCTGGCAAGCTGGCTTCAGGCTCTTCTCCAACAAGCTGACACACATTGGGCTGGCTCTCTCCTACCCTTCCTGCTTCCTGCAGAGACGCAGCAAAGGGAGGAGCCCTGCCCAATAAGCTTGTCAGCTCGTTGGAGAACTACGTGAGGCCACTCTCTTTTTTACACACACACACACACACACACACAGAGAGAGAGAGAGAGAGAGAGAGAGAGAGAGAGAGAGAGAAGGGAAGCGCAAGTGTCTCTCTCTTGTCTCTCTCTCTCTCTCTCTCTCTGCAAATGGCAGAGGAGGCTGGGAGCCGCAGGAGAAGGCTCAAAGAGCCACATGCGGCTCCAGAGCCAAGGGTTGCCGACCCGTGGTCTAGGAAGTGAATGTTTATCTTCTGTTGGGTAGGAGGGCTACTTTCAACCAGGAAGCAGGAGAATACCAGTCTTCCTGCTAATGGAAAAACTACATTTGTTACCTTCTATAACAGTGATTCAAAGGAAGAGATCAGATTGGCTTCAATTTCAGCTATATCAGAGTGAATGCTTCATCTCTAGAAACCAGTCACAAGCTACCAGCTGAGATAGATACAGAGCCAACTACAAAGAGGGGTAAAGTCATAGTACTTCATTGTGGCTTAGAAATCCCACACCTTTGAACTGAACTGACCAGAATTTTGCTAGGAGATATTTTGCCCCTACTGTTAGTATACAGCTAATCCTTGACTCACAGCAGTTCATTTAGTGACTATTTGAAGTTACAAAAGCATCAAAAAAGTGACTTATGACCGTTTTTCACACTTACGACCACTGCAGCATCCCCATGGTCACATGATCAAAATTCAGACGCTTGGCATCTGACTCATATCTATGACAGTTGCCGAGTCCCAGGGTCATGTGACCGCCTTTTGCAACCTTCGGACAGGCAAAGTCAATGGGGAAGCCAGATTCCCTTAACATTCACGTTACTAACTTAACTCCTGCAGTGATTCACTGAACAACTGTGGCAAGGAAGGTCGTAAAATGGGGCAAAATTCACTGAACAACTCTCTCACGTAGCAACTTAAATTCTGGGCTCAAGTGTGGCCATACGTTGAGGACTACCTGAATTAACAACACTGGGGGTCCTCATCTCCAACTTATTATCTCACTGCAAGTGTCAACGGAAAGAATTTAATGACCTAAGATCAACCAGCTTACTCAAGCACATACTCATAGCCCTTCCTACAATCAGCACTAAGCCAAGCCCATCTTGAATGATTCTCACTTATAGAAGGATAGCTTCCAGATGAACGGTGCTATCTGAGCTACATGCTTGCTTACCTCTTGTTCTTGTCCTCTATTTGTAAGAGATAGACCATGTCATCAGTAGCATGCTGTCTGGAGCTGCTCTCCCCCCATTTCAGTTTCAGGCTCTGGGGACCTGCTGCAGTACATTCTAGCCGAGGAGGTAAGGGTGGCAACGACCGGGTCTTTGCTGTAATGAAGTGGCTAAAAGGCCCAGCTCCAACCTCATTGACGGCCTGAATCCGGATCCTATCATTGGAAGAGAAAAAGAAAGTACAGAAGGCTAAAGTGGACAGAATAGGAGTTATAAATACATTTTCAGATTTCAATATCCCTACTTTTCTACTGTTATTTTGGTGCCATCATGGCTGGTTGAGGAAGCTGCTGTAGATAGACTACCAGCATCTCTTAGATGGCAGACCAACACAGCTCGCATTCTCCCAGATTCTACCTAAATTATGAATGCTATAACTGGAAAAAAGATAGTAAAAAATAAGGAACTGCACCAGCTTTCAAGCAGATCTTACCAACAAGTCACAATGGCATCATAAAAGATGCATATCACAATGTTCCCTAACTCAAAAAATTTATCTGATATTATCCTTGGATATTCTGCAGTAACGCCCCCCCCCCCCCGCAAGCCCTGCCCTCACTGGTTTGAATATAGCAGACATCCTAATGTTTATATCTTTTTTGATTATATAATGCTTTCTGATTTCCAAGCAGCCATAAAGACAGAGCAGGCTATAGAATTATACTATACAGTATGTACTAGAAAGGAAGGCTCTGAATGTGGCATTCTGGGTTTTTTCAACCTGGTCCCTGAAATCATATCTATTTCATTTGTTATAATTAGTGAACATAAAATGACCTTCTCAAGTTAGAGGTAACTATTTGGAATCAAAAACAAAATCCTCGTCTTTCTTGGAGCAAATACTTTATGCCAAAAGTATCTGCAGCACACTCGGACCACTGCTTAAAAACAATCAGTGTGATTTGAAATTATTCTATTTTTAGGTGGAACTCTGTGGCCCAATTTTTCACAAAGAAAATGTATCAGGAATAGGACAAAAACAGCTAAGAGCAGTACTCGGATGGAAATTACTCTGACGATTAATGTAATATTTCTGTAAAATTAGCCTGAAATTATTCTTTAGAACAAAAAAAAAAAAAGCAGCATCACAAAAGCTGAAGTCTGACACTGAAAATCAGCCTGTTGCGTGGTTTGCATAATGTACCGATTGGCACACACTGAACACATTGATACCCTAAATAATACTCTGGTATATTATTATTTTTTCCTGATTCTACTCTAATGCAAAACATGTCTGTCTGCCTGTTTGTCACTGTCTCTCTCTATATCTATTAACATTCATTAATATTTACAATGGTGTTTCTTTGAGATTTGTACAAGAAGATTCTTTGGTCATTAGATCTAACTAAGAATATGGATTGGGAGGAGACAAAAACACAAAAACAAGAAATGAATCTACAAGACTTACAGTTTACAGAAGGGAATTTCATATTCCTAAAAACTTGCCTTCTATATTTTTACATTGGATAAAAGCTCAGGAAGTGCAACTTTTTCAAACAACATTTTAAACAGCAAACAACATTTTAAAATTATGGATATGACCCTAGTTTTTAAAGTCATTCAGAGTTATTTGAGCATGCACTTTTATGTAGCCAATAAATGGCAATGGAAACCAGCAGGTGACTTTTATGTGCTACAGTTTTAAATGGATGCATATAAACAGCATCAATTCAAAAGAGATCCTTCGAGAGACGGGATAGTTTTCTTTTAATTTTTTTACTAATGGATGCTATGAAAAATTTAGACCAATGCCTCCTCTTTGGAAATTTACATTCTGTGATAATAATCTTTCCAACTGTGGTGGACCTGTTCAAGTTTTCAGGAAGAATTTTCAGATGCTATCAGTTTTCAATATCTCTCTCACACATGGATGCACACACTATACTATTGACACTGCCAGTAACTCACTGCATAAAGATAGTTGCTTTTCATGAATATATATATTCATGGCAACTGACTCATATTTATGCCTGTTGTGGTGTCCTGGGATCATGTGATCATCTTTTGTAACCTTCTGACAAGCAAAGTCAATGGGAAAGTCAGATTCACTTAACAACCATGTTACTAACTTAACAACTGCAGTGATTCACTTAACAATTGTGGCAAGAAAGGTCGTAAAATGGGGCAAAACGTCTTAACAAATGTTTCATTTGGCAACAGAAATTTTAGACTCAATTGTGGTTGAAAATCGAGGACTACCTGTATACGTGTGTGTGTGTGTGTGTGTGTGTGTGTGTGTTTTTCTGATCTCAGTCAACAAGAATTTTCAAGTTTTCCTGAAGTACAAAATTTAGAAAGATTCAGTCAGGAACACAGAATATACTGTATGTCTCTCTCTATATTCCTCTCAACCAGAAACTGTCCTATCTAAAGTTGACTTTTCACACTTATAATTGTATGAGGAAATGACCTTGGGACAAGGAAAAAAAGACATAGGAAGAGTCGTAGACTGGACAACAGTCACGTATAAGAAATCACGGAAGGAGAGGGGTCTGTTTGTGTGCTGGAAGTTTTTCAGAAGGGCCCCTCCCTAGTCTTTCATGATTCTGTTAAAGCAATCGTACAATAAAGTTAAGTGTTATTATTATTGATGGTTGTGCTTCTTGCCTGGACTATCTGAAAAGGGTATTAACACCAGCCCAAACACATCTGCTCAGCCAAAAGCAGCATGAACAGTTCCTCCAACGCATTGCATAGTAGGAAGTCTGAAAACCAAACAAGCTCTGGTATCTGTATCACTGATTAACAGCCTAATTAGATATTTTTCTCCTTTTAAAAAAACAAAGCATCACATCCTATGAAGCAGCAGCCAAAGCACTCTGTTTGATGCTCCTTTGTGCTAACAAGGTCATACAGCTCTCCTTAGTCATTATTTGTGCAACATTAATTGAAAATTCTAATGGTTCTTCAGAAAGGGTGCCATAAATACACAGGACCTATCCATTCATATGCAATGCAACACTCCCTGACAGTGCAATAGGAAAAGGTTGGTTGCATTGAAAAGTCATCAGAACAAATTAAAAGTCAAAGGCAGCTTACACCACCTGATAAAAACCACTTAAAGGGAAGTTTCATTTCTTTTACACTGGCTGAGTTTTGCCTTTTAAATTTTCCTTGCAATGTTTATTTTATCATAATTGTTGTTGTGGTTCTCACGTGTAAGAGAACTGGGGTGACAGAATTAGAATACAGTGCAAAAACAATAAACACCTATCAAGTTAAATAAAAATACAACAGTGGCATAATTCATATAAGTCATGGCATTTATTTTATTTCTTCCTCCAAGCCTTGAGCATTTATGTTGCACTTCGAGCATATTAGGGCTGATGAAGTGAACAGTTATCTCTGGTATCCTTTTAACCTTTCCCCATCAGATTATCTGATTAAGTCAAAAAGGAAAGTTGTCTTCTCTTTCAGAACTAATACCAGCTTGTAGCTGAAGATTACATTCATTCTCCTGACAAGATATGTGCAACTGAATTACTTCCCCTAACAAGCAGGAATCAGAAATATAAAACAGTATATTTAAATTGAAACCAGATTTAAAATTTAGTATGGCATAAAATACAAACAGTCCTGAACAAATCTAGACAGCTCCTTTTCATTGGACTTCTTGACCAATGTTAGCCTCAGCAACTTTCAAATGTGTGGACTTTTAACTCCCCAGCCAGAATTCTCAGAGTTGAGTTTCACCCATCTTAAAGTTCCTGAGTTTGAGAAACACTATCCTAGATAGTCTCTGGAAACCCCAAAGAACAGTACTATTCACTTAAAAAGTAATATTTAGAGATAATGAGATGTTGAATGTTAACTAGAAGGCTATGTTTATGTTTAAGATAATTTTATTTGGGCTGCAAAATCTTCAACCACTAGGTGGCAGCATAAAAATACTTCAACTCCTTGCTGCTATCTAGTGGTCATGTGGATTTAACAGAATAATAAAGTTGGAAGGGATTTTCTATGATTTTTGTAACCCAGATACAGTATCCTATCTTCCTGTTATTGACATATCCTTCTAGGATCTCAGCAGATCTTTTGAGATTCTCCATAAAATATACAGCAGTACTGGGTTATGCTCTAGTTTTGAAGATCCTGTGATCCCATCTAGAAAACAATGGAATTGGATGAAAGAGAAAAATATTTATACCGCAGTGCACTTAATATATGTTATTGGGAAAATATTATTTCCCAATATTATTACTTCCAAGTTCCCATGCTCATCTTATTGGGCTTATATTTGATTCGATAAATTTCTTAAGAGTTTAATTAACAATACTAATAACAATAACTAACAAGAATAATGCATTCTTCGCTCTCTGCTGCTATTAGCAGTAATTTGAATTGAGACACTATTATGATGTTATTTGAAATGGAAATGACTTAGAGTTACTTTACATTTTTAGAATTATATTTGCTAGCTGATCCTTAATCTATATTAATTCCTAAATTAATTTTTCACAAGTCCAAAGAAAAAAAGAATTATCAGTTCAGCTATTTATCTCCACAGGCCCATTAACAGAATTAATATGCACATTTAATAATTACTACCCAGGACCTAAAAAATGACTATATTACATTACAGATTATGCCCATCTTTCTAATTTGGAAACCTTTAATTGCTTTCTATTATTTCTAACATATATTCTAATTAGTTTAATGGTTAGTAATTTAAAGTAAAAAAATGAGCATTGTTTGCAGATATCCTCAATCAACTTAAAGAGTTCAAAACACCGAGGAAGAAAAGATAATTAAGGAAGAATATCAATGGAAAGCACCAACAGCTTTATTCTGTGGGATGAGATGGTTACTTCTGCTTAGCAGAATTATTATTTTTTCCTGCAGACTAAGCAATTGCAAAGCAAAATGGCATCAGCCATATGCTAGAAGTAACAGAAGTGTGCTATTCCTTAGGGCAGAGACTGAAGCTGTTGAAGCCAGGGGTGAAAAGATTAAAAGCATCTACAGGGAGACAAACAACAAGTATGTGATGGTGACATCATGCAAAGGCCACATTTACACCAGATGTGAAAGCAACACCCGTGATGATGATCTCACAGTATGTGTGAAGTTGAGTGAGATCACAGCAGTTTGTTGCTGAGGGTCTATCTTTGAAATGTGAAAGAATAGGAAAGGAGAGGGTTTTCTCCCTCTGCACCCTTCTCTCTTCCTCATAACTAGTAATGCTAGTTATGAGAGCCAGTTTCGTTTAGTGGTTAAGAAACCAGTCTAGAAACCAGAATATTGTGAGTTCTAGTCCCGCCTTAGACATGAAAGCCGGTTGGGTAACTTTGGGCCAATCCCCAAGAGACTGTGAGTTCTAGTCCCGCCTTAGGCATGAAAGCCAGCTGGATGACTTTGGGCCAATCACCAGGAGACTGTGAGTTCTAGTCCCACCTTAGGCATGAAAGTCAGCTCGGCGGCTTTGGGCCAGTCACTCTCTCTCAGCCCAACCCAGTTCATAGGGTTGTTGTTGTGGGGAAAATAGGAGAAGGAAGCAGTATTGGCTATGTTCACTGCCTTCAGTTACTTATGTAAATAATAAATGTAGGATTAAAAAAAAAAATAGAAATGCCATAAGGCCTGGCACACATGTTGGTACCCACAAGTTGGAGGGATGGCAAATTTAGCACCACATACTTAAAAAAAAGAGCACATGCACACCCACCAAATTTAGCAGAGATCCTTCCCTATGCCTGCTTTTCTTTCTCTGGAGGCCTCAAGAGAAAGAAGCAGAAGTTTTGCTCTACCATACACCAAAAATTAAAGGAAAAGCAGAAAGAGACAGTGTCTGATAAAGTTTGGAGAGGGGAATAGAAAGAAGAAACAGAAAAGGCTGAGGTGGGTTATAAGAACTGTCGAAATGTAGCCCTGATTTCCTGGAGGGAGGGGGTACACTCCAGAGGAGCAAGAGATATCACAGTATGTGTGGAAGAAAGAGGGTGAAGACAGCTTCTCCTTAATAGTTCCCTCAGGTTTTATGGTGCAGAAGTAGTAATGGTAGTAAAGAGTGCTTTAGTTTGGCAAGATTCCTGCCTATAAGTGTGGAATAATAAAGGAAACTGCTTAGAAGAAACTCAAAGTGCCTTTCTTGGTTTTTGGAGCTTGACAGGATAGCATTTAAGAGGAGATGATTTTAACCATTATTGTCTAAAACATTTCTCATTGCAACTTGCTAAAAGTTTTGCAGATTTCTGCATTTGGCTGTTATGGTCAGAGCAAGGATGGGTCTGTAAGAGGTGCTAAGAAAAAGCCATCACTAGGCATCAAAACCAAGTTACAATCAAGTGGTATCCTGTGGCAATGCAGACTCTGGTCTCCAGATTGTATCTGTGATGGATGTAAGTTCCTCCTTATCACCCATTGATGACAATAAACTCTGTGCTCTGTGGTTACAATTATCTTATTCAGATGAAACATTTATGTGGTTTTACACATTACTTGATTACCAGGAGGCAGAAATATACATTCTGGGTAGCTAAGTCCTGAAACCTCCCTTGGATTTGCAAAATGGGTAAAAGTTTTATCTCTCTAGTTTGAGAGGTCATATCAAAAGATGTGTACTACCGCTGGATAAATTTTACGTTTCTCTTGTCATAGTTTCTAAGAAAAGACACAGGGACTCCGAGGACTTCAGAAAGATCTGAAATATGCCTCCCAAACATCTTTTAGTTCTTGATCATGTTCTATAAAATCCAAGAAAGAAAATTTTGGATTTTTTGCAGAAGTAACGCTTTGCAGTAACACTTACCGGAATGTGGTTTCTGGAGGCAGGTCCTCAATTACATAAGTTGTGACTTTACCCACGGACAAAGTACTATCTCCCAGTTCAATATTGTAAGATACAATCTCAGACCCATTATTGCACGGTTCCTCCCAGTTCAATACAAGGCATACAACAGGCGTTGGACAGGCATCCAGGTGCTCATCCTCTGACACATAGAGGGTGGCCACAGCCTCAGGTACACACGCTGGGGCTCTGCAGGATACCAGGTCACTGTATGATCCCGCTCCCGCCTGGTTTATTGCCTGGAAAATAAATAGGTTGTATTTCATTATTCCACAAACTAGCTACGTAGTCGAATGTCAGAACTATAGAGGGACAAAGGTTTAGATCAGGGATCCCTAACTCAGGCTGTGGCATGCCAGCAACCGGGCCACGCAAACAAGCGAAGCCCCATCCGTGGGATGCAGGCAGCGTGCAAAACCACGCAAAACCCTCCAGTCCCTGGTGCCCAAAAGGTTGATGGCCGCTGGTCTACCTCATGTACATCCGTTACTACAGGTAATCTTCAACTTACGACCACAATTGAGCCCAACATTTCTGTTGCTAAGAGAGACAATTGTTAAGTGAATTTTGCCCCATTTTATGACCTTTCTTACCACAGTGGTTAAGTGAATCCCTGCAGTTGGTAAATTAGTAACACGGTTGTTAAGTGAATTTGGCTGGCTTCCCCATTGACTCTGCTTGCCTATCCAGAATCAGTCATAAAATAGTCATGTTGAATTTTAAAACAAAGATATCTCCAAAATCCCTCCCCAAATTTGATCTCACTTACAAGTAGTCCTCAACTTACAACCACAACGGAGCCCAAAATTTATGTGGCTAAGTGAGAAGTTTGTTAAGTGAGTTTTGCCCCATTTTACAATTTTCCTTGCCACATTTGTTAAGTGAATCCCTGCAGTTGTTAAATTAGTAACACGGCTGTTAAGTGAATCTGGCTTCCCTATTGACTTTGCTTGTCAAAAGGCTGCAAAGGGTGATCACATGATCCCAGGACACTGCAACCGTCATAAATATGAAACGATTGTCTGAATGTAAAACATATGACCATGGGGATGGTGCAACGGTCATAAGTGTGAAAAATGGTCATAAGTCACTTTTTTCAATGCCGATGTAACGTTGGATGGTCACTAAACGAACTGTTGTAAGTTGAGGACTACCTGTACTTGTGAAGTAGCTCCACCCATTTTGCAGCACCCAGACATGCCCCCAAATGTTAAGGTCACATAGTGCATTCAATCTTCAAATAAATCAGCTTCTTTCCCCACATTTATGTATGCAGTTGAGAACGTGAGTTTGTTCATCCTAACATAATCCTCTTTGATTACTCACTGGAATGAAAGCTCCTTCCAACTATTCCCCAGCTCGGCTTTGTTTCTCCAAAAATGTTACCCTTTATAGTAAGGTGATGAGGAAAGCAGAAACTTATATCCTCATCTTTTTTTATATCTAATCCTAAGTGAATTTGTCTGGACTTACCTGTAGTCTAGAGAAATAATGTGCTGCAGCTGAAAGTTGGTGGATTTCAAAGGAGTTGGCTGTGCCAGTATACACCAGTTCTAAATTCTCCTTGTCTTCTCCCCACTCCAGTCTGTATTCTGAGATGTCAGCACCAAAACTCTCAGGACTCTGCAAAATGAACAGAAGTTTGGGTCACATTTGAGTCCCAAGAGATGCTTTTCTATCTTTTCTGCTTTATATGTAAAACTGGGCAATCCGTATCTGAGTCACATCGATCATCAAGGCCTCCTCTTTAGTGGAGAGGGTTAACCGTCAAGAGAAAAAAATCTCAAAGAGAAAAATTCAGCAGGAGAAGCAGAACTGCAGTCAATTCACTGAACTGTAACTGAATCTTTAACATGTCCAGGATTGGTTGAGAGTGGCCTTTGATAAAGATATGTTGTGATTGAAGGCACCAATTTGAGCAAAGAAAAGAAGAAATAGGGGAGACATGATAGCAGTATTCCAGTATTTGAGGGTCTGCCACAAGGAAGAGGGGGTCAGGTTGTTCACCAGAGCACCAGAGGGAAGGACGAGAAACAGTGGTTGGAAACTGATCAAAGAGAGAAGCAAACTGGAATTAAGGAGAAACTTCCTGACAGTGAGGACAATCAATCAGTGGAACAGCTTGCCTCCAGAAATCATGGGTGCTCTATCACTGGAGGTTTTTAAGAAGAGACTAGACAATCACCTATCTGAGATGGAATAGGTTCTCCTGCTTGAGCAGGGGGCTGGACTAGAAGACCTCCAAGGTCTCTTCCAGATTCTATTCTATTCTATTCTATTCTATTCTATTCTATTCTATTCTATTCTATTCTATTCTATTCTATTCTATTCTATTCTATTCCATTCCATTCCATTCCATTCCATTCCATTCCATTCCATTCCATTCTATTCTAATGTGATAAAAGGAGATTTAGTGCTTATCTGTTATGTTTCTTAGTGAATGGAACAGTTAGGTATGCATTCAGCAAATCAGGTAGTCTTTAACTTATAATTGGCTGTTTAGTGACTGTTTGAAGTTATGATCGAGGCAAAAAGGGTGCTTACAACCCATATTCAGTGAACCTGAGCTTCATTTCAGGCTCAAAGTCCTACAAAACCAGAATGAATAGCTAGGGTTGATTACCCCTGCAGGGGATAAGTGTCCCAGGGTCATGTGATCACCTAAAATGGGGCAGAACTCACTTGACTGTCTTGCTTAGCAGTGGAAATTTTGGGCTCAGTTGTGGTTGTTGAGAACCATCTGTAAATACAATGGCTAGTTTAACGTAGCGATTCCACCAATTCATTCTTTCTCTGTAGGGAGCCCTAATCTCAGTTCATTTAAATGGAGGTTTGATAGAAGTCCAAAAAATCATATTCTCTTACCTCCCAACTTACAAGTACACTTGAATCTGAAAGGAAGGTAAGGCAAGGTGCTTTGCACTGCCCTGGAGGTCCAGCCACAGTGGTGATTTTTGCAGCTTCAGAGTAAGTCCCATACTAAAGGAAAAACAGGAAAACTCATGCACACACTGCATATAGCAGAACAATTTACAGCATAATAATTTGTTCTTCTCCACCTTGATGTTCTTCAGATGGACTATGAATTGTAGTCTATCGATCAAGAACTTTATAGGAATTTATGTATGATAAATATGTATTTATTTGATTCTTGAGTAGGGGAAAAAGCCCATTGTAGAAATCACCCCAAAATTCATATAGAGTAATGAATGTGGTCTATTTCCAAGCACTTTCCTAATAAACAATATTGTATTTCTACAATTTCAGACACACACAACTCTCCCCTCTTCTATTTCAACATTTCATCACTGGGCTAGTTTTCCATTACAATGGAAGATGTTCCACTCCCTCCACAGTGGATATTCCTCAAATTGAGAAGTTCCTGGAGAATTCCTTCCTTCACTGATAGGGTGATTACCAGCATTTATGATGGCCCCATTGCAGGCAAATTAACACTGGCTGCCTATTATGTAAGATTGGGGAAGGCAAACTTTTTAAAGAAACAGATTCACAAGGACGGTCTTCAAATATTGTGTTGCTTTTATATGCAACATTTTGGAGTGAGTTTCCTTACCCCTCCATCATTCAAAGCCCTCACTCTGAATTGATACGTTGTTCCAGGCAGGAGATTGCTGACGGTACATTCAAGATCTGGACCGTGATAGACCTCCGAAACCACCTCTTCAGGCCCAGTCATTTCCACGCTGTATGCTGAGATATGACTGCTACTTTCTGATACAGGGGGAGCATCTGGAAAGAGATGTTGAGACTATTAATATAATAATAATAATAATAATAATAATAATAATAATAATAATAATAATAATAATAATAATAATAATAATAATAATAATAATAATAATAATAATAATAATAATAATAATAATAATAATAATAATAATAAAGTTGGAAGGGACCTTGGAGGTCATTGAGTCCAACCCCCTGCTCAGGCAGGAAACCCTATACCATTTCGGACAAATGGCTGTCCAGTCTCTTCTTAAAAACTTCCAGTGTTGGAGCATTCACCGCTTCTGGAGGCAGGTTGTTCCACTGGTTAATTGTTCTAACTGTCAGGAAGGTTCTCCTCAGTTCCAGGTTGCTTCTCTCCTTGACTAGTTTCCATCCATTACTTCTTGTCCTGCCCTCAGGCGCCTTGGAGAATAGCTTGACTCCCTCTTCTTTATGGCAACCCCTGAGATATTGGAACACTGCTATCATGTCACCCCTAGTCCTTCTTTTCATTAAACTAGACATACCCAATTCCAGCAAACGTTCCTGATATGCTTTAGCCTCCAGTCCCCTAATCATCTTTGTTGCCCTTCTCTTATAATGGTAATGAAGCTGCTACTATTACTTAGCTAAAATTACATGCTCTTAACTCTCCATTTTCTAAATTGTGGGTGTGCCAATATTGGAGGTTTTTTAAGAAGAGATTGGACAGCCATTTGTCTGAAATGGTATAGGGTTTCCTGCTTGAGCAGGGGGTTGGACTAGAAGACCTCGAAGGTCCCTTCCAACACTGTTATTCTGTTATCTTTGGCACTGACAAAATTACTATCAGTCAATCGCAAAAGATAGCTTTACCCCAAACGGGCTTACATCCTGTGACTTTCAGATATAAATTTTGAAGAATGATTTATTTATTCAGCGTACAGTATATCATACATGGACTAGCAATACATATTAATATTTAACACCGAGATTAGTAAAACACAATAAAATATTAATAAATGTTAAAAAGATCTATGTTCAAATATCAATGTGTAGGCCAGACATGTCAAACTCAAGGTCCGCAGGCTGCATCCAGATCTGGCCAATGGGGCCTCCCTGGAGACAGTGAGGGACTGGCCCCCGCTGCCCTGGTCCACCCCACCCTGGCTGGGTGCCCCCCCAGACACGCACACAGGTGAGCACGTGAGGGCTGGCAGAGACCAGGAACAGCCCACCGGCCCCATGGCCACTGATTGGCCAGTGTACCCAGGGATCCCACAGCCCGCACAGTGCAGATGGGTCGGAGTGCCGTGGCTGCCGAACCAGCCCTTCAAGTGGCAGGCGGAGGCAGAGGTGCAGGGGTGGAGGCCCACCAGATGCCTCACCCACCCACCCGTACCGTCCCAGTTGCGGTGGGCATGGGCAAGCAAAGATGTATGGTAGGGCTGTGCTGAGGTAGCCTAGCCAGTCACTGTCATGCCGTGGCCCCTGCCGGCTAATTCCCGCCATCCAAATTCATCCTGCACATGCAGAATGAGCCTCCCGCCCGCCGTCACACCCCCAATGGCCCTGGCAAACAGGAAGGGCGGGTAGCCCTTCATCCCCAAGAGGCAGCCAGGACTCCTCTCCCCTCCCCACCTGAGCCCAGCCCCGGAGCTGCCCCATATGTGTCTGGGCTCCCCTGGGAAGCAGTTCCAGTCTGGGTCTTGGGGTCCCGGCACCCTGGAAGGTTGAGGGCCAGCCCGTGTGCCTACCCCCCGACTGCCCAGGGCCCTGGGAAGCCCATGCCACTGTCCAGGGGGACCTCCATACTGTCTGAGAAGGACGGCAAGGCTACTCCAGTGGACCAGGTCCTAGTGCCTGCCCCAGTCCTGTCCCTCTCTGCCAGAGACCCCTGGATCCCCCCCACAGCCCCGTCCAGCCCCCCAGAGGCGCTCCCCCACGCGAGCGATGTCGAGCCAGCCATGCCCATCCAGCCACACCCAACCATTTGGCTGCGCCCATCCAGCCATCTCCCCCCTCCTGAGGGCAATCACAATGCTGATACGGCCCCCAATGAAATCAAGTTTGACACCCCTGGTCTAGGCCATCTATCCATTGAAGGACAGCATAGTTTATATGAAAAAAATTGGACACTGGACTGGTATGTGCCCTCAGCTTACAGCTGGTCACAATGTGATCTACAGTTTGACATGGGACCCCGCAGTCACCCTGAGGGGAGGATACTATGCCCCATTGAAGAAGGGAATGATTTTCAAATCCTAATAACTTACCCCACTGCAATTGTATTTCTTTATGCTTTGGTTTCCCAAGCACTCTGGGTGGTTGACACTGGTCTGGAGCAATGCTTAGCGTACGAACAAGTAAACTTTCAGAACACTAGAAAAAGACAAAAAACATGTAAGATATAGAGCTATCTAGCTCTAGTCCAAATTCACTTATTTTAAATTCACAATAGCTATAGTCTATTTTACTTCAGCTATAAGGCACCAATTTTCTGGGTTCCCCTAAATCATGAAAGAGCTACAAAAGACAACTTTGCACCAATCACTATGCTAAAATGTGGTTGGATAACTTGTAGTTTGGTCTGTTACGTGAATACAGCCAACAGAGTTGGCATTTGACACTTCGGAAAGAATGGAAAAATGAAAATGCACATCAGAAATAAAATATGCTTCAGGAAATTCACAGTACTTCAGGAAGCTAAAGTGGCTAAATGTCTATGGAGATCCTCAGTCATCCAGGTCATAGTTATCCCTAAGGTGCTTTTTCACAAGGATCTGGACAGACTTGAATACTGGGCACTATCTAAAAAAATGAATTTCAATGGTGAAAAAAGCAAGGTTCTACATTTAGGCAAGAAAAACCAAATATACAGGTATAGTATAGGGGGTACCTTGCTCAATAGTAGTAACTGTTAGAGGGACCTCGGAGTCCTAGTGGACAATCACTTAAATATGAGCCAGCAGTGTGCTGCAGCTGCCAAAAAGGCCAACACAGTACTAGGCTGCATTAACAGAGGGATAGAATCAAGATCACGTGAAGTGTTAATACCACTTTACAATGCCTTGGTAAGGCCACACTTGGAATACCGCATCCAGTTTTGGTCACCGCGATGTAAAAAAGATGTTGAGACTCTAGAAAGAGTACAGAGAAGAGCAACAAAGATGATTAGCGGACTGGAGGCTAAAGCATATAAGGAACGGTTGCTGGAATTGGGTATGTCTAGTTTAATGAAGAGAAGGACGAGGGGGGACATGATAGCAGTGTTCCAATATCTCAGGGGCTGCCACGGAGAAGAGGAAGTCAAGCTATTTTCCAAAGCGCCTGAAGGCAGGACAAGAAGCAATGGATGGAAACTAATCAAGGAGAGAAGCAACCTAGAACTAAGGAGAAACTTCCTGACAGTTAGAACAATTAACCAGTGGAACAACCTGCCTCCAGAAGCTGTGAATGCTCCAACACTGAAAGTTTTTAAGAAGAGACTGGACAGCCATTTGTCCGAAATGGTATAGGGTTTCCTGCCTGAGCAGTGGGTTGGACTAAATGACCTCCAAGGTCCCTTCCAACTTTTTAAATTATTATTATTATTATTATTATTATTATTATTATTATTATTATTATTATTATTATTATTATTATTATTATTATTATTATTATTATTATTAATAATAATAATAATAATAATAATAATAATAATAATAATAATAATAATAATAATAATAATAATTTAATTTTGCGTCTACATAGCTCACAAGGCAATTGGACTTTCTTGTTTTTCTTTGAAGATGTTTCGCTTCTCATCCAAGAAGTTTCTTCAGCTCTCTGAAGCTTCTTGGATGAGAAGCGAAACATCTTCAAAGAAAAACAAGAAAGTCCAGTTGCCTTGTGAAAAAGCACCTTTGGGCTAAAGTGGCTAACTGTTCATCCAACTTCACACTAGCAAATGTGTTCCGTGTTTTTAAAAGATCAAACCATACATATGGTTTGATATAGGTCAGAAATTAAGACAGCACGAACTCAGTCTGAAATCTGTGTTAGTGAACTTTAAGGGATGAATTATAGCACAGTCTTGTGAAAATATAACAATGTTTTAAGAGGAACCTTCTGTTATTAATACCAAATTACTACTAGGTTAACCTCCCTCTCTTTATATAACCTTAATCATGGCTGGAACTGCCATTGCTAAGCAACACTGCCCTTTATGATAGTGTTGCTTAGCAATGGAAATTCCAGCCTCAATTACTGTCACTAAGCAAGACTACTTGTAACATAACATAGCATAAAAGAGCAGCTGAAAATATACACATCACAATAGCCCACAAACCCACAGCCACACTCTGCCAGGAATTACCCAGAACCAAAGACAAGATACAGAAGGATGAAAGAAACAATGTCATCTACAAAATCAACTGTAAGCATTGCAACCAATTCTACGTGGGACAAACATCACGTCAATTAAAAACTAGGATCCACAGACACCAGCTGGCAGTCAAACGCCACGATCCCAAATCGTTAATCTCTACCCACAATGACACCAAACAGCACCAGTTTGATTGGAGAAACACAACAATCATCGGCCACGCTACCACCCGCCACGCTTGTGAGTTCATTGAAGGCTGGCACTCCACAAGCAATGCCATCAACAGACACATTGACCTGCAACCAGCCTATGAACCCCTCAGACTCTAGATCAACTGCACAGCCAACTGCACTGACCCTCAACCAACCCACACAAGCCCCCCTCTCACCAGCAGTTCACCTCCCAATAACTCTGGCCTGATGTAACCTCCCCATCACAAGACTCACTGATGATTCACACCTGACCCATCACAAGACCCATCACAGACCCTCACTCAACACACCCACACCTGAAGCCCTTATCAACAGAAGAACACTGAAACTCCCCTAAACTTCCCTGAAGATATTACCCTAGCCTGGTAACGAACCATTCAGAAACCAACCCACAAGCTCATACATGTCACAGTCAGCATAACCATTTGAAGTGTGACAATATGCATACTACATTCAAAACTCTATAGAAAAATATTACAGGTTCATGACTCAGAACACCTACTTAGCAAAAAATAAAATACCAGATCAGCTCTACAAAAGTTGGAAAGTATGGCAGAATGGACAGAAGGAAAACGGTACCCTTTGCTGTTCATCTATTTCTTACCTGACTGTGTCCACCAGTGCTAATACAGCATGCCCGGAGCTTGTACAAAGTGCCTGGCTTCAAGTATGCACACGTATATTCGGTAGCAGGTCCTCTATATGCAACTTCCCATTGATTTGCTGTAAGGTTAATTGGACTCGCTCAGGCAAATGATAAACAACTGTTAAGATACCATCTAGATTTCATTCAAGTCCCTGCCTTTGCAGTGATTTATGGCAATAGCTCCTTTATGGGAAGAAATGCCCTATGACCTTTTCAATCAGGTCTTTCCCTTCAGTCAGGCCCTTTCATTAGTTGAAAGCTGGATTAGAGAGGTAGGGTTTTGCTTAATTGCTGAATTTGTATTTGTTAAAAAAAAAAGGCACCATTCTGGTTTTGGCGAGACCAACATTTCAATTAATTATGAAGGTTGACCAAAAACCCCCATCTTAATCTAAATAAAAATGAATCCTATTTTGAAAACAATTCAACATTGCTAATGATAGTTTTCATTTTGCAAAGCAAAGTTAAGTGCACATTTAAATAAATACATCTCTTTGCAATTGTATTTTGCAATTAAAAAAACAAACAAACTTAGATTTACCTGGCATCTTATCAGTCCTATATAATTTTAATAGGCAAGTATAAATAAATATTACAGCTCAAAAAGTAATATTAACTTTTAAAAATTTGGTTACCACATCTGGACTACAGATTTCATTTTTTTTTCCATTTTGATTTATTTACCATTTTTATTTAATGATAAATTAATCAAACCCTTGAGGATGGTGAAGAATCACTACAATCAAATAAATCCAACTGACAAATGTCCAGTTACTTGATACAAAAGTTTTGAGACCAGTGGCACTTTTCTTACCTGGCTCCATGCAGTTATATTTTCTTATGAACTTCATGCCTAATTAAAGCTACCAGACTATTTATGAATCAAATTTACCTTCACAGCTTCCTTCTGAAACTTCTAACAGATAATTTAGGATTTCTGAACCACCGTTGTCCTGAGGAGGCTCTGTCAAAAAAAAAAAAAAAAAAAAGATTGGAGAGGAAAAGAAGTAATAAGCAACTTATAAAAATGGGGAAAAAATTCTTTTCAGTGGTGATTAGATGCAGAATCTATCTTTTAGTCAGTTGGCAGAAGATTACCTCCAATATGGTTGTTAGTCTATGTCCTTGTTTGACTGAGTTAGAACTGCTAAAAGTATAAGTATAAAAGTTCCAACTCCATAGCTTTTTCAGCAGACCAAGAAATTATGCAACAGGCCTTGCCTCTTTCCCTCGATTCTCTGAACTTATTTCCCTCTGATTTGCCAAATGAAATCCACAGGAAGTAGATGACAGGGTTTTTAAAAACATGAATACATCTGCATATGCTTAAATGAAGTCTTTCTTGCTGGTGCAGATAACGGAACACTTTCCTTTTAAATGTTCTTTGTCACTTGTTTATTTTGTCCTGACTTGTTATATTTCGTTTCTGGAGCAACACTAATTTGTTATGTCGTTCTACAATTGCGTATAGTACATTCAGAAGTTTGGTTTAAGTGATTAAGGCACCTGACTAGAAAACAGGAGACTGTGAGTTCTAGTCCCGCTTCTAGGTATGAAAGCCAGCTGGGTGACTTTGGGCAATCATCAGTAGACTATGAGTTCTAGTCTCGCCTTAGGCACGCAAGCCAGCTGGGTGACTTTGGGCCAGTCACTCTCACTCAACCCAACTCAAGTAGCAGGGTTATTGTTATGGGGAAAACAGGAGAAGGAAGGAGTATTAGATATTATTTCCGCCTTGAGTTATTTATAACAATAATAGGCAGAATGAAAAAATAACTAAATAAATAAGGCAGCATTTGAACAACATAAGCAAACCATTTTCTTTTCAGCATCAATTCAGACAATCAATACTCGATGTCAATTCTCTGCAGGCATACGCTACATGTGTGGCTGGCAAGAGTGCAATATATATTACAACAAAACAGCACCAGTCACCTCTACAGCAAAGTCATGCATGTTAAATCAGTTCTTCTTGTGCTTTTAAGATACAGAGATGTACTCTTACCCCATTTCACACTGAAGCCATGAGATGTTACAGGCCCTTTAACAATGGGCCTGGAGGGAGGTCCTGGTCTGTCTGGGCTTGTGGTACAGACCATGACATCACTAGGGCTACTTTTCCCTTCTACATTGGAGACAACCAGCTGGAATAAAAAAAAATGATCTTTTGTGAGTCTGTCTCCATGTTGTGTGGCACAGTATATTTATCTGCCAAAGTGCTCTGTAAAAGTTTACCTAATTACATTTTAGTCATTTTACCAAAATTAATAAACAGTCACTGTAACTAGACTTTTCATTCTGAATCCACAATCACCTCTTATGTCTTGTTCCTATGTTTATTTGATTGTGGATACATCAGGATATATTTCACAGCAATTGGAGAATTTTTGCAAGTACAAATTCAGCAGTTCAGAGAAGAAAAAAACAGGCTGCCCCCTTGTGGCACCTTATTAAAATTGCATATAAAATTGAACATTGAAAACATGTGGCATGAGATTGTTGTTTAAAAGTAAACAAGATATATAAATTTCTGCATGCACTTCCTTGAGAGATAAAACAATGCTGTTGTAACTTGGAACATTTACTAATCGAATGGTTGTAACCTGAGGACTACCTAAAACCTCTTTCCAATAATAAACCTGCACGATGTGGCAGTGTAAACTCTTGTGCTGAACAGGACAATGAAAATAAAAATGAAAGAGAAAGAAATTTACCCTGAATTTGTATTGTGTGCTTCTCTTAAGATTCTTCACAGTACAGGTTCGGTCTTCTCCAGTGTACCTTGGATGAAATGCATTATCCTAAAGGGCAAATGAGGTTACCAGTTAAAGAGTAACAGCAAGCAAAAATAAATTCAGGAATATCACCCATAGTGTTATGCACAAAGCAATATACCACTCCAACTGGGGCATGAAATATTTGCCATTATTTGCAAATTAATTCTCTGCCTTTGAATTTTGCTATGTTCTGGATTAGTTGTCTTTGGCCTCAGAACCTAATCTACCTTCTTTAATTATGAGCTGAGAAGGAACTTTGGTTATTTGTTGCCAAATCATAGTCCGGTAACTTACTATAGTTTTTTTTTTTTAATGAAACAATTGAAATTTTAAGATTAAGAACCATAAATGAAAGCTTGACATTTCCCAAACACCACCCTTACCTGAAATTTCTGGGCTGGTTTTACCCTAAGTCACTACCATTCAAAAAAAAAAGAAGAAGAAGAATTTAAATCCCCATTGCATTCCTATTGTAATAATAGTTTCAAGGGCCCTTCAATGTTTTTACTTTGATAAAGTGGCTCCCTCTTGTGTCAAAAAGAAAAACCACAACACCACTTAGTAGTACTATGTTACTCATGTTGAGGAATGTTCTTCTTTTAGTAACATCCTATCTGTCCATCAGGTACGTGCTGGTAAAACCCGGGAGCTTTGCCAAAGCAATAAAGTAAGGTAGAACATTTTTGGGAGGGAGCAACGTAATAGCTATGCAATATTCTTTCTTTGTGTATCAACAGTTTGAGTTGTTGTGCTAGCATGTATGGAAATCAGATTGAAGTATGGCACTGCTCCCCCAACGCAGGATAAAATGTTGGGGCAAAGTGCCAACAATATATGTAAAACCAGGTTTTTGGACGGGTGTAGCAATTTCCCTTTGAGTGCAACTGGAAAAGTTGTCAAGAACAAATGTCTCCTTAAGATGGACTGATCAGGAACCCTTTATACACTCCGTCAGATATTTAAAAGGCCTTTCAGATACTTAAGAAATTCTATGACTCATTTACCGCAGTAAGCTGTTAGGATAGGATTGCAGTCCAGGGGAAAAATCAGAAGGACCCCTTAGGTCTCTCACAGGAAACTGAGGAGATGACATTACATTCCCTTGGGTGCATTAGTGTTACAGAAGCACATTGCGCAAACTCTACAGAAACAAAATGCATCGGCTGACCACACAAGGAAATAAAATCTCTATTGGTACACCGCAAGGTCCAGTAGAAACGAAGGACAGTTGAGAATGTTTAGAATTGGCTATTGGCTCAGCTTCATTTATGGATTTAGAGCAGAGATGGGGAACTATGGCCCCTTTATGACTTGTGGACTTCAACTCCCAGAATTCCATGCTGGCTCAGGAATTCTCAGAATTGAAATCCACAGGTCATAAAAGGGGCGTAATTCCCCACTCCTGATTTAGAGCATGGGACAGAATTATTATGGCCACCCTGTAATGCTAGCTTTCTATGAAGGCAAAGCAAAATGTGAGGCATTATAAAAATGAGGAGTCACTGGTGTTCTCTGAACTTGTTTTCTTGCAGATGTTTCAGTGAGAACAATTAATCAGTGGAATGGCTTGCCTCCACAAGTTGTGGGTGCTCCATCACTGGAGGATTTTAAAGAAGAGACTGGATAACCATTTGCCTAAAATGGTATAGGGTTTCTTGCATGAGCAGGGGGCTTGACTTGAAGACCTCAAAGGTCCCTTCCAACTCTGCTATTCTGTTCTGTTATTTTGGATTTCAAAACTTACATTATCTTCCTCCTGAATCTCCAAGGTGTACGTAATCACTTCTTCTGATGTGCAACCTTCTGCTTTATTCCATTGCAGTGTGATCCACGTTACCCCAGCACGGACCAGTCTTGGTGCTGAAGGGATCTGAGGGATGTTTCCTGAAGTGTAGCATACAACTTCTTGACTAAAGCCACTGTGGAGTGGGGGGAGGGAGGAGAGAGATGGGGAAGAGAGAAAGGATGGTCTTTAGTAAAAGTTTGGAATTACACTGTGTGGAAGTGCAGTGGGTCTGTTATTTTAATTGCCCTTTCTTTGTTTGCTAGACATGTGTTATGTGCATGCTAAATTCCATTCTCTCTCTGAAAAAGGAAGAACTTGGTTGTGTTTCATAACAGAAGCTTCTCCAGCTTTAAGCAGAGATTACACTATTGATTCTCAGCTATACTTATCAGCTTAGAGACAATATGGACAAGTTCAGAAATCCTTCAATTCAGCAAGGGTTGGTTTTACTTTGTATAGTATTTGATTTCTATCTGAGATCCAAAAGATAGACATTTCCCCATTCCTTGATCATTGGTGATTTCTATATTCATGTTCTAAATTATATTAGATACAGTACAAGAGCTGGATATTTTTGACAGCCTTTCTGTCTGGGCACTATTTTTATCAAGATTCTGCTTTCCACTATTTAAATACTTCCTGGAAGTTGGACTGGGTTGTGCTTCTCTTTACAATCCTTGTTTATGCCTATTTGATGCTCTTTCATACTAGGCTTCGATGTGTATCCATTTGCATTTCTACTTTAAGCAAGCTAGTCCAAACTCTCTCTGAAATGAAAAATCCCTCCCCTGAAACAATACTGAATGGCATCTGGTTGGTCTCTGTGAGAAACAGGATGCTGGAATAAAAGGATCTTTTGTGCTCTCCAGCCAAGCTTTTCTTTCTTAACTGAGTTTGGCCTTTAGAAACAGCATGACTGATGGCTGAAGCATGTTATCAATCAGGCACCAGGACTTACCTTATGCCTATATCGTTCTGAGCTGCTAATCGGAATGTGTAACCCACAGCAGGACACAGCTTTGTCACCTTGTAATGTTTTTGGTTCCCAAAGTAACATTCTCTGAAAACATTACTCCTTTTCCCCTGAAAGACAAAGGTGTGAGTTCTATGAGCTTGCTCTTTAAATTTCTTTTTTTTTTCCCCTCAAAGCAAAGAGCATTTTCTTCTGACTGGACATAAACAGTTCATCATTTACTCATCTTCACAGTAAGATGCACTCTTCCTGGACATTTCCACTCAGCTATTAATCTCGCCTTTCTATCCTTTGCAACAGTTTTTAACCACAAGAATATCTTCACAATGATTCTCCAGGGGCGAGGCAGGTGAACACGATGGAAAACAGAAGTGATATCCAGATGCCCAATGGGGGTCATGAAAAAAATTATCCGAAGGGAAGAGAACCCAATCACTGTGAGGGGTGTGTGGCTAAATAATTTCTCCAATTGTTTCTAAAGAATGAGGGAAGGAAGATTGGCAAGGGGCGCAGGCATCTTAGCTTCATCAGGAAGGTGTCAGGCTCCAAAAACCAAGAAAGACACGTTGAGGTCCTTCAAGCAACTTCCTTTATTTTGTTCCTCATCTAAAGACAGAAATCTTGCCAAACTAAAACAGAATACTTCTGCCATTCAACATCTACTGAGAACTACTAGGAAGGAGCCAGCTTAACTCTCTTACTCTCACACAAACTATGTAAACTTTGCTGTGTTTTGATCCTCTGGAATACATTCCCTTCCTCCATCACAGAAGGTGAAAAAATTCCCAGGAACCAGGAACAACGATAAATCCCACCAATGGGAAACTGCAACTCAAGAGGAAATGCAGCAAAACTATCTATCTGTTGAAGTATCATCAGTTACAATCAGAAGTTAATTGATTCAGCTTTGGCCAAATTTTGACCTAAAGGGGCCTTTGGGTGACACATATCTTTATAGTCCAATATTGCAAAAAGCATTATGTCAGACACAATGCTAGGTACCATTAGAATTACAGTGGTGGAGATTTCATTCCACAGGCACAAATTCATTGGATGTTACAGTTATCCCAGTTGATGACCAGGGATGTGGGAACTAGGGTCACCGAAGGATAAGAACTTAGATTAAAGGAAACTGGAGATGGTTTTGGTATTCCTTCACTCCATTTTTCCATTCCCTCTCAGTACTTTTGCAACTGGTCCTTCCAAGAAACATTAAGAAATATTTGTGGCCAGATTTTATTCGCTTAATGGGTTTTCTCCCAGATTGCAACATTTTCTGCAACCACCAAAGAATAGGGTTTGAAAGGAAATGCTATTCCTCCAATAAATCTGACCTCTTGCAATGGACAATTAGGACTATTGTCAGGTTTAAGTGACTCAGAACTTGTTCTAACAACAGGCTAGCATTTTATATGCAAAAGCATCTATAGAAACATTCTGAATAACCTTTGGATGCTGCTGCTCAGATTATTCGGATTCTCACATGATCCTTCACATATGCTCAGAAATTTGCTATCAAATTTGACATTTTCATGTTCCCAAGCTAAGTTCCGATTGGAGCCTTTTCAATTGTTTCACAAGGTATCATATTTCATATCCCACTGCCAATGACAGCAGAGGTTGGCTGACATTTCTAATTAATGTAGGCATTAATTGCTTGGAAACTTTTGCATTCTCAAGCAAGCTGCAGTTTTGAGCAAGAACCAAAAGCAAATGGTCCATCTGACTTATTGATTTCTTAGAATCCTAAGCTATTTCCCTTTTTTCCCCTCCAATTTCATTGTCCGATATAAACAGAATTCTTTTACAAAGGGCTGCCCCCTCCTTTCTACAGAGAAGAAGAAACACTAATGCTAATTTACAAAGGTCAGGCAAATCCTCTCTCCTACGTTCCTAAATTTCACAATACTTATTATTGTCTTAAGGTCAGCAGCCCTGGGACAAGCCTACTCGCTCTATGAAAATATATCAGTTGTACTTTGACACTGCTGGAGAAAAACAGAGCAATTCTCCAGAGTTTATACAAACCAAAGCATCTGTTGATGAAACAGAGTACTGTACTAATTCACTTCTCTCTCACGTTTATCCTCATGTTGCCTGGATATATTTCCTGGGCAAGATTATCTGTAATTGTGTATACAAGATATATTTAGAATTACAGAGCCCAACTTCCAGTTTGCCATTGTGGCCGCTGCGGATGCTGGAAGGTGAGCTCCGTCTTCCGCGTTCGGTTTCGCTCTGCTTGGGGACCCTGGAAAGGGTCGAGAGTCGCCCTGTAGGGGCGAAAAGCAGGGAGGGGACCCCCGTTTGATCGCGGGAGGGCGGTAGCCCTTCCGCTCAATCCGGGGCAGCCCTCCAAACCGGCTGACGGTGGATGAAAGACTGGCCATAGAAATATGGCTCGTCACTAGGCTGCAGACAGCTGAAGTCAAACTTACCACCAGGCACTTCTAAAGCAGCGCGGAGGAGACTGGGTGAGATCTGAACCTCTCTTCAATCCTAAGTATTTTCTTTTCCTGTAAAAGCTGCCCAAAGTATCTTTCCCCCTATGAGGAGAGAGGGAAGGGAACTTCTATCCCACCCTCTAAGAATAGCGGCGACTGACTATCCAGGGGAGTTAAAACACTGAAAAAATAACCTTAATCTAACTGGATTTATATGCTTCTAAAATTTGGGGACCAAAAGATTTCTTATCTTTACTGAAGACTTTGGTTTTTATTTTAAAAAAAGAAATAAAATTGGAAAAAAGATTATAAAATTTTTTGACTTAAAAAACCTTAAACGGCATTGGTGACATCTTGTGGCCAGGTTTGATATTACAACTTGTTATTGCCTAAAGGAGATTTGGCTTGAAGCCCAGACTACAGATAAGACTTTTTCAACCTTGACAAATATCAGCTGTGAGAAGCTCAGCTGTGTTCTATATTCAGTTATAAAATTATTTTCATTCTCTGACTTTAAAGCCCTCAATTTAACACACTATTAAGAGAATATAGATGAAGACCAGGAACAGATTCTTTTTATGTTGAAAGCAATACATGAAACCATTCTTTCAGTTTGTAATGAAATAAGATGCTACAGAAAAGAACAAGATGTCAACCTAGATATACAAACCCAAATTTTGACTACAATTAAAAAATCAGCTATGCAGAAGATAACAGAAGAAGTGGAACAATTAAATACTATGATAGAGGATTCAACTGACCAACAAATACAGTCAATGGAAAATCCAGAAAAGGGATTGACAACACTGAAAATGGAGAAGACTTTCTAAATAAACCAGAAGAAACTTGAGGAGCAAGAAGAAGAACAGACCAAAGGGAAGACAAACATATCAGGACAACTATGGGGATCTGGAATAATAGAGAGACGATTCGCTAGCCCTTCCAAAAAAATGGTGACTGGATGGTCTCTTTTATTTCAAATAATATATATAACAACAGAGGGAGATCTATTTGATGACTTAAAAGCACTGACATGGAAGGCGAGCTGGCAAAGGAAGAAAGCCAGAATAAGGCTGAAGAAAATTGGGGTTTTGATTTATTAGAGAGGATTTTATATTACTAATTAAAATAGAATATACTCAAATAGACAAGATATGTATTTTGAATACTAGATTTTGTTATGAATTGAGAATAAAGAAAAATTTGGTCACTTAAAACTTGGAAGTATAAATATCAAAAGTTAAATTTGAATATTGATGGGAAATTAAAAATTGGGGAAAACAAATAAATAGGATCTTGATTGTCTATAAAGATTGAATGTAAAAGTAATTAAGATATGTATAAGCTAAAAATTTATTGATAAATGTAATAAACATGTTTTTACTTAGTTGATATAATAAGAACTATTAGCTTAAATATGAGACAGTAGATATTAAGGGAAAAAGAGAGGAAATATTTGATGTTGAAATAGGGGAAATTTTGGTCATTAAATTTAAGACATTTGGAAATTAGTTGAAAATAAAGATGTATACTGTATTATTAACTAGATGATGTAAGATGGTGGGAAATAGAATATACTCAAATAGATAAGATGTGTATCTTGAATATTAGACTTTGTTATGAATTGTGATAAAGGAAACTTTGGTTACCTAAAACTTGGAAATTATAAATATCAAATGTTAAATTTAAATATTGATGAGAAACTAAAAATTGGGAAAAACTAACAACAGGACATTGATTGCCTATAAAGATTGAATGTTAAAGCAACTAGGATATGTATAAGCTAAAAAATTATTGATAAATGTAACAATGCTATTTTTACTTAATTGATATAATAACTGTGTTAGTTCAAATATGAGACAGTAGATATTAAGGGAAAAAGAGAGGAAATATTTGATGTGGTAGCTTGAGATTTGTACTAAAGATTTTTGTATATTATTGAATTATCGATTAACCCAGCCACCATGTTGCTTTTTAAATACTTAAATGTAAAATTAGAAAATCAATAAAATATTACAAAAAAAAAAGATATATTTAGAATTACGAAGCAACTAGTTGTAAATGTGAGGGGAAAGATGGTGGGTTGGAAAGAAAGAAAGAAAGAAAGAAAGAAAGAAAGAAAGAAAGAAAGAAAGAAAGAAAGAAAGAAAGAAAGAAAGAAAGAAAGAAAGAAAGAAAGAAAGAAAGAAAGAAAGAAAGAAAGAAACCATTTAAGCATACCTATTGACTCATATACAGGTGGTCCTCAACTTACGACCAGAATTGAGCCCAACATTTCTGTTGCTAAGTGAAACATTTGTCAAGTGAATTTGCCCCATTTTACGACCTTTCTTGCCGCCGTTGTTAAGTGAATAACTGCATAACTAGCTTGTTAAGCTAGTAACACAGTTGCTAAGTGAATCTTTCTTCCCCATTGACTTTGCTTGTCAGAAGGTCGCAAAAGGGGATCACATGACCCCGGGACACTGCAGCTGTCATAAATATGAGTCAGTTGCCAAGCACCTGAATTTTGATCACGTGACCAGGGGGATGCTGCAACGGTCATAAGAGTGAAAAATGGTCGTAAGTCATTTTTTTCAGGGCTGTTGTAACTCCGAACGGTCACTAAATGAACTATTGTCAGCCGAGGACCACTTGTACATGTATACAACCAGAGCTATTTCTCAATCTCAACTATCAGAGAAAGAGAGGAACTGAGGAAAGGAAAGATGGGAGGGAAGGAATTTGTAGTCTGGATGCAGGATAAAATTAATTGTAACTAGTAAATTGAAAACTCTCCTTCCCAAACTATTTTTTTCTTTCATCGAAAATTTCATCAGAAATTTCTCATATTTATCTATAAAATTTCGGTATACTCTTGTAGATGATGGATCAAGCTACCTGCTGTTCTTGTTTTTCCTTTTCTTTTATTTTTTGTGATTTTATTGCTGTAACTGCCCAGAGTTATGTTCCACAGGATGGGCAGTCTATCAATCTTATAAATAAATGAATATTCTTCTTCCCTCGCCTTTCACACAGAAGAAATATCCACTTCTTCTATGTAGATTCAGACCAGCTTCTTTCCAAATAAATGAGAAACTAAATTTGCTTATCTATTGTATTTTTATTTTGTTTTTCCTAATTGTGACAGTTCCTTTAAGTATTAATTTAGAACATGTGGTCAATATTTTCTGAACAAGCCATTACATTAAAGCAACATTAAAAAGATGAGACCTGGGTTTGAACATAATAAGAATTATTATGTTCTAAACTGCCATTGGTTAGCTGAAATGAGGAGTACACTAACTGCAAACAGGCTGTCTTATCTTAACTTATTAAACTAAGGTAAAATCTAAGAATCAATGAAATCACTGGCCATCATGTGGTGAGCTTCCCTGCCTTAAATAATTACTAACAGGCAAAGATTTAATTGATGACCGTTTCTTCTGTTATATTAATATTAATAGCTGATTGGCTTCCTCCAACATACAGATAGTCTTTGCTTACGGCCAGTAATTTAACAACCATTTGAAGTTATAACTCAGTTAAAAAAAGATATGTAGAATCAGTCCTTGAAGTTACAACTGCTGCATCATCACTTGCAGTCACCTATCCGCATTTCAACCAATTGCAGCATCCTGAAGCCATGTGATCAGATTTTATGACTTTTTTTGCAATTTTCCAGCCAAAAATGGCAAAAATGACATGCCCATTGGATAACTTGGATTTAGACTTACTACCAGGTAATTCACTTAATAAATGGGTGATTTGCTGAACAAACATGGTGGCTCGCTTAACAGCATAAAAACAGTCATAAAGTTGAGTCCAGCCATGTGGTGACTTGACCTATGACAGTAATGACTTATGACCAAAATTCCAGGCTCAGTTGTGGTTGTAAGTTGAGGGCTATTTTGTATTAGGGAAATGTAAATTTTATACATTTGAAATTTATTCCTGGAATGAGACTTTGTAAACAAACTTGTGATTTAGGGGCCTTTGACTCCCACAAAAATGTGGTTATGTATCAGACTGATATCGAAAACCTGATTTTACAGCAAGTCTGTTTTATAACAAGGCAAAGGGAGTGAAAAGGAAGCATTAATCTTACCCTCCACACCCAAAATTGTGGATGTTAAGAGCCTTGAAAGAAACACATTTGGGAGGACAAGTATTTGTAAAAATATTCAGAAATGCTCATTATTTTTAAATGATGAATCAACGAATCACTGGAACAATTTTTCTACATTCTCATTCCCCTGCATTTGATAAAGCGTGTAGAAACAGTTTAAGGTAAAGGACAAAGGTTTTTTTTTCTCCCCCTAAAATAATTGGCACTTACTTCATCCCACTCTAAAAGGTAGCTGGTGATTCTTGAACCATTGTCAATTGGGGCCTGTGTAAATAAACATAACGGAAGGTTGGAGAAGGTCATGGAATAAATGTTATTCAAAAAAAAAAAAAAAGAGAGAGAGAGAGAGAGAGAGCAGAAAATTCCACGACAGGAAGCTTAGATCGGTGGCAGTGCCAGGGAAGGGAAAACCAAGATCATTATGAATCTCAGTGAGGTCTTCATGGCTGACAGCCTGCTCTTTTTCGAAAGCATTAAGAGTGTAAGAATTCTTGCCTCCTATTAAATGAGGTTGTAACCTGCATCTTCAGTCATAGCAGTTACAGGCTGGTTTCTAAGACACAAGACGAGGCAAGAGAACAACACATTTTAAAGGAGCTGGTGTGGTGTGGTAATTAAGATGTCGGGCTTGAACTGGGAGTACCAGGTTCAAGAGCACTTTCAGCCACGAGACTTCATTTCGAAAAGCAAATAATAATAATAATAATAATAATAATAATAATAATAATAATAATAGTAATAGTAATAATAATAATAATAGTAATAATAGTAATAATAGTAATAATAGTAATAATAGCAGTAATAGCAGTAATAATAGTAATAGTAATAGTAATAATAATAATAGTAATAATAATAGTAATAATAATAGTAATAATAGCAGTAATAGCAGTAATAATAGTAATAGTAATAGTAATAATAGTAATAATAATAGTAATAATAATAATAATAATAATAATAATAATAATAATAATAATAATAATAATAATAATAATAAAGTTGGAAGGGACCTTGGAGGTCAGACAGGAAACCCAATACCGTTTCAGAAAAATCCAAGGGCTACTTGTAGCTGGAAGTGACAAAACAAGATTGCCTATGCCAGGCCCACGGCCGGACGCGTCACGCGGAAGCCGTGCCCACCCCATTGCCGGCAATGGCAACACCGTCCCGATACGTTGCGCAACGTCACGTGACGTCGCGAGTTTGACATGTCTGGCCTATGCCATTATACATGATACATTAACTCTTATTATCTGCTTAAAATAATCCCTTATTCTGGTGTCAAACTTGTAGGAGTGATATTTGCAATAGTATTATCTTCTGAAAGATCCTTAATCTACATCACCCTGAACATCTGTAGAAAAAGTGGAATATAATTTTTACACATAAATAAATAAGCAAATAAACTTGTATGATGGGAGTTCTTGATGCTCTCTGACCTTGGCTGGTTGCATGCAGATGTTTCATTACCCAACTAGAAAAGACTGAACAACAATTTATCTGAAGTTGTGTAGGTTTCTCCTGCTTGAGCAGAGGGTTGGACTAGAAGACCTCCAAGGTCCCTTTCAACTCACTTTAAGAACTGTCCTGCTTAGCAGTGGAAATTTGGGACTCAATTGTGATTGTAAGTTGAAGACTACCTGTAATACAGAATCAGTCAATCATTTTATTTGGGATTTGTGTGTGTGTGTGTGTGTGTGTGTGTGAATCAGCCAGAGGAACTGGAAGTTGAACGGTGTAAAATTTTAATAAAGAATAATAATTAGCAAGTCTCGGTTTTCCTGATAGCTGGAAGGCCAAGATGCTGAGTTCCCCACCTAAAAAATCTTCATCCTTTTAAATTGCCTTGTTTGGATGCAGTGAAAAACAGTTCATTCATATATTTTTTAAATACACAGACACAACATATGTTCACAGGCAGAGAAAATCTAAACAGTGCTTCCTAGCTTGACACCTTCAAGGTATGGTGGAGATATACACCTCCAACGATCAGTTTCATCTACCTGGGTTAAGGAGAAAGGAAATCTGAAGAGTTTCAGAAGAGAGAAGCCTGCCTAAACACACATTTTCTCAAGAGAAGATTTACCTTCCATTGCAAAGTCAAGGAATTTTTGGTCCTGTGTGAAGGTCTGGGTGGAAAAGGACATTCTGGAGCAGAGCTACGAGTGATGAAACTGACGGGTTCTGAGCAAGATCCTTTCACGGAATTGTACATAGCATATATCCTGAAAAACGGAAGAAAGTTTAAGAAACACGCTTGTTATTATTGATCTAATTGTGTGAGTTTCACAACGTTACTCAATCCATCAACAGTAGCTTGAAAATGCTCACCTTAATTGGCTTAGAATAAGGACCGTGGAATGTCATTCAACGTACAAGGGGCGGACTTGATGAAGTAAATGGCACCTTCTACTTCTAATTTAATTACAAATTTTGCACTGCCCTCATCAGCTGTATGTTCTGGAGCATCGAGAATCTTACTCCATGCAAGGGTGAAATAAATCACCCACACAGGTAGTCTTTGACTTATGACTGATCACTTAGCAACCGTTCAACGTTCCGATGTAACTCCGACGTTGGAGTTACTTACAATCTGGATTCAAAGTTCTGATGGTCGCCCTTTCCCTGCAGTCATGTGGCCTCACTTCAGCCACTCGACAATCGGACCGCATTTACAGCCAATTGCATTTCCCCCCCCCCTAATTTGCCATTAGGCAAACCCCAACGGTTGTTAAGTGAACGCCACAGTCATTAAGCGCACCAATGGTTCGCTATTGGCACAGTTTTGCCGAAAACTGGAAGTAAATACTAGTTTTTGGTAAAACCATCCTAAAACATGGTCAGGTGACCTAATTTTTTTTTTAAAAAATATATTTTATTAAATTTTATATGGGTATGGGAAGGATAGGGATAATATGGGTAAAGGATGGGGTTAGGGAATGGAGTTGGGATAGGGATGGAAATAGGGGTAGGGATAGGTACAGTAGTGGGGTTACCCCCACACAAAAAATCCAACGCTTACACAAGCAAACTCTCGTCCGGGTACACGTATTGAATAACAGTAATTAATACAATACTAAACAATTATAGTCATTAATACTAAAAATAGTCATAAAATAAAAGCTTACTAATTAAATATAATTTAGCTCTAACGTAATGCTAACCATTGATAAAAATTTTCCCATGTCCTAAAATACACTGAATCCTCTTTCTCTTTAATCTCCAACGTCAATCTGTCCATTTCTGCACATTCTAAAATTTTCATAATTATAATCTGATCGTGTGGTCAGCTGACCTAATTTTTAATTAGACTGAATTCCATGGAAAGAGACTGGAGAGAAAAAGGGAAAGAACGGGATAACCCTGTCATTGTAGTTGTAAGGAAGCAGGATAGGAATGTTTTAAATAAATGACATAAAGATGCCAGGTTAGGTCAGATTAAAAAAAAACAACAGTACTATGTAACGGATTGAAGGGAAGAAGAACTATACTGTGCTGATATTGGTAGGAAAGGATTGTGGCACCACTGGGAAAAAAAAAAAATAGATACCCGCTCCAGTGCTTACGGGTTATTGCTCAGTTTCCAAAAAAGAATCTTCCAGAGTACACAAAATTAACTGCATTCAAGTCTAGACAAACGCTTTGCCAACTCTGAGTCCAGCTAAATTTAGTTTTATTTTTCAAATGGGGATGCCACTATCCCTATCTAACCCCACTGCTAAACTGAAAATGTTTAAAGGTGTCTCTGTCCTTCTTCTTTTGAATGGCTCCCCCCCCCCCTCTGTATCTGTCTTCTGACAACCTAAACAACAAATCAGAATTTGTCAGGGGAAGCAAGAATCGTGGCATTCTTTAGCAATAAGGCTAGTGACAAGACCCAGTATGCCTTGCACTTTTCATACAACCAACCACATGAGGGTTAATATTTCGAAAAATGGCATTGAGCGTTGAAAATGTAGAAGACTATGCTTTGTGGGAAACGTTGGAATGCTATTATTTATTTCCACTAAGATCTTGATATTTACTTGGGTCAAAATGTAGTAAAAAGGCATGTTGGAAAGGTAAATGTAAAGAAAGGACTTTTTATCATTTATGGTGGACATGTGATAAAGCAAAGAAATACTGGAGTAGGATTCATATTTTAATGCAGAAAATTCTTAAAGTGAATATAAAGATCAAACCAGAAACTTTCCTTCTGGGTCTAATGGAAAAAGACTTGGGGGGAAAAAAAATTGGAACGCTGATTTTATATATATGGTGACGGCAGCAAGACTGCTCTATGCACAAAAATGGAAGGATGTTTCGATTCCCACCAGGGACGAATGACTACAAAAGCTGATGGAATTAGCAGAGATGGCTAAACTGAGTGTTTTGATAAAAGAAAAGAATTTAAGTACTTTTGTTTCTACTTGGAAACCGCTTCTGGACTTTGTGCTTGAGGTGGAAAAAAATGATACGATGATTTTGGGTTTTACTGATTAGTTTGATTCGTTGATATAGAAATGGCTAGCTCATACTACTATAGAAATGTAAAAAGTTCAGATTCGATGATAATGCCTTATTCTACTATAACAGAAGGAGTCGGAAGTCAACGCCTTTTTTCTCTCTCCCTCCCCCCCCCCTTTTCCATCCTTCTCTTTTTCTCATTCCCCTACCATGGTTCCTCACTATTTGCTTTTTGTATTCTTGTATTTTATGTTATAAGTGAATAAAAATCTTTAAAAAAATATGTAGTAAAAAGGCCTTTCGTTTCTGGCATTGATAGCAGTTAAACAGTTAGAACACTCCAGAAGCTGTGAATGCTCCAACACTGGAAGTTTTTAAGAAGAGACTGGACAGCCATTTGTCTGAAATGGTATAGGGCTTCCTGCCTGAGCAGGGGGTTGGACTAGATGACCTCCAAGGTCCCTTCCAACTTTATTATTATTATTATTATTATTATTATTATTAATAATAATAATTATTATTATTATTATTAATCATCGCACAGTCAGCCAGATGTTCAGACTGGATTTGGCATTTTGTCTACCTATCGAGTCCTTACCAAGGACCTGGGATAGGCAAATGTGGATATTTGATGGTATTACAGATATCGTCGCAGGATGGAAGCAGTTCCTAGTAAGGCCGCCTTTTGCAATTGACTAATTTGTCGAATTTGTCAATGCCAATGGTGTTCAACTGGTGCTCCAGTTGTTCTGGGATTGCACCCTATTACTATTGGTACTACCCTTGCTTGCTTTTCCCACAGTCTTTCTATTTCTATTTGTAGATCTTTGTATTTTGTTATCTTCTCCACTACTTTCTCGTCTATTCTGCTGTCTCCAGGCACTGACACGTCCATTATCCAGACTTTTTTGTCTTTCTTATCGACAGTTGTTAAGTCCGAGGTGTTATGTTGCAGGTGCTTGTCTGTTTGAATTCTGAAGTCTCAGAGCAGTTTAATTTTATCATTTTCTATGATTTCTCTATTTTATGATCCCACCAGTTCTTGCTTACAGGCAAATGATATTTCTTGCAGATCTTCCAATGCACCATTGTTGCTACTTTGTCATGCCGCTGCTTGTAGTCAGTCTGTGCGATCTTCTTGCAGCAGCTTACCAGGTGGTCCACTGTTTCTTCAGCTTCTTTACATAGGCGGCACTTACTGTCTGTTGCTGTCTTCTCAATTTTGACTTTATATGCATTTGTCCTTAAGGCTTGGTCTTGTGCAGCCAGAATTAGTCCCTCGGTCTCTTTCTTCAATTTTCCTGCTCTTAGCCATTGTCAGGTCTTGTTATTATCTGCTTTCCCAGCTATTTTTTTTTAATGTACTGGCCATGTAGTGCTTTGTCTTCCCATGTCTCTATTCTGTTCTTCATTTGGTCTTTCTTGTAGGCCAGTTTGGTCTCTCCAGTAGTCAGTAAGCCTTCCTGATATACTAATTTCAGTGCATCTTCATCACTGTCCTTCAGATATTCTTCCAGAGCCATTTTTTCTTCTTCAACCATCTGATGTACTTGCAGCATTCCACGCTCACCTATTTGCCTATTTGTCTGAAATGGTATAGGGTTTCCTGCCTGAGCAGGGGGTTGGACTAGATGACCTCCAAGGTCCCTTCCAACTTTATTATTATTATTATTATTATTATTATTATTATTATTATTATTATTATTATTATTATTATTATTATTATTATTATTATTATTATTATTATTATTATTATCATCAGATTTTTATGATGAGGCTCTTACATATTTAACCTTATCGAAGAATTCTACCTTAAAAATAGAGGACAATATGTTATGGCTAGAATCCAGTATAATTACTTTAAACCAATTGCTCTGTAATTGTTATTTGAAGGCTCTCTCTTAATCTCACATATAATTTTGCTTGCCTAATTAACAAAAGTAGCAATAAAATCAACTCAAGTGTCCCATCCTGACAGCTCAGTATGGAGCAGATGCCTTCGCTGCTTTTAAGGTTCTGAGATGTTTTTCTGAGTCCATTTCTGAAACCAAACCAGCATCCTATTTGTATCAAACATTAAATGTTTTAAAAGTTGAGATCATTTCACACCTGTGGCTGCAAATTTTAAAGAATGTTAAATTTTTCATCAGATTTTCATCAGATGAAATTGACTCATCAAAAGATGCTATTTCAAGCTTATTGGATGAACTAATGGATGTCAGATTTTCTCTGTTGCTTATGTAAAAAAATATGAGGGATCTGATTTTATCTTGTGATTTATCTTGTGATATTGCGGAATACCGGACATGTAGGTGAAAAATTAAATGATTTGCCATTTCTTTTCTTGTTGCTTTTGCTGAGGTTTATTATCTTTGTCTTAGTTTTTATTTGCAATTGGTTCTTTTCGTTGTTGTTAATTGGCAGTTTTGTACTTTTTGTATAAAAGAAATAAAATAAAATAATAATAATACCACATATACTTGTGAATAAGCCGAGAAGGTTTGGTGCTACAATGTGCCCCCCCCCCCAAAAAAAAATATATGGAGCACCGAGTTTTCCCTAGAGTCAGTGCAGGTGAAATAAATAAATGTCAATGTTTTTCTAGAAATCATAGAGGAAATTGAAGTTTTTGAAAAAGACTGATTGATATCACCTTGGGAAGAAATAGGATACCTAATTCCAGAAAGATGTTACTTGTGATAGATGTGAATAGCCTGCTTAAGTTGCATTGGAACAAAAATAAATATGTATTTCCCAGAACGGTTTATCCCTGTAAAAGCGTCACTTCTGAAAACAACATCCAATTTTTAATGACTGCAATCTAGACCTAAAATAACATTCTGATCTTTGTGTAGTTTAATGGTTTGCCTTGATACAAACTTCGTTTTCATAATTTAGGATAATAATCAAATTATTTTATCTCCTGGATACCTTCATAAAAAACAATAACAAAAACTTTCAGCAAATGGCAGTATTTGGCTAGTCTCATGAGTTAAGGAGGACTGCCCTTGGTTAGTATTTGGGTGGGAGCCTACTTTCTTTTATTATATCTGACAACCACCTTTATTAACCACCACATATTATTGATATGTGAATATAAAATGAAATAAGATGAAACCAATGAAACAAAAAAAAATGAAACAAACATGAAACAAAAAATAAAGCACCAATCTTTCTCAAGAAGGAAGAACAAGAAGAAGGCAATGCAATCCTATGCTGCATTTAATAGAGGGATAGAATAAAGATCACGTGAAGAGTTAACACCGCTTTAAAATGCCTTGGTAAGACCACACTTGGACTACTGATCCAGTTTTGGTCGCCACGATGTAAAAAAGAGTGCAGAGAAGAGCAACAAAAATGATTAGGGGACTGGAGCCTAAAACATATAAAGAACGATTGCTGGAATTGGGTATGTCTAGTTTAACGAAGAGAAGGACTAGGGGGGATATGATAGCAGTGTTCCAATATCTCAGGGGCTGCCACAAAGAAGAGGGAGTCAAGCTATTCTCCAAAGCACCTTAGGGCAGGACAGGAAACAAAGGATGGAAACTAATCAAGGAGAGAAGCAACCTAGAGCTAAAGGGAAATTTCTTGACATTTAGAACAATTAATCAGTGGAACAACTTGCCTCTAGAAGTTGTGAATGCTTCAACACTGGACGTTTTTAAGAAGAGATTGGACAACCATTTGTCTGAAATGGTGTAGGGTTTTCTGCCTGAGCAGGGGGTTGGACTAGAAGACCTCCAAGGTCCTTTCCAACTCTGTTATTCTGTTAACAGGAGTTCAAATAATCCTTGTTAAGTTGATAGGATAATGTAAGCTTCTTTTTATGATTCTGGAATATACTCCTGGCTTTGGATGATTATTTGTAGTTGGAAGGGGTTTCGGATTATAAAGAGAAATTCAGAAATATGTTCCTCAGTCTGGCATAATACTCAGAGTGGTTCAATAGAAATCAGTGGGGTAAGATTAGAAATCAGTGGGGTAAAATGCTTACAAATTTAGGTTGCCTTAATTTAACTGAGTCTAAATCTAGATCTATCCCACAATTCTCAGCCTCTGTGATTATTCACTCTGACATGTTTATCTACAGTGAATGTTCCATAATAGATTTTCTATTTACTTCTTTCACCCTCCTGAAATGGTTGGCACGATTAAGCCACTATTCAAATGTGAAAAGCTGAATTATTTCCTGATCATAGATACAAAATGTCGTTCTTGTTCAGTGTCTTACAAAGAGAAACTGAATGATTGCTTCTGTTTTTTAGAAAGCCATGTAGTGAAACTGGTTCTAATGACTTCATTCTTATTTCCCAGTAATACTGACAAACTCTTCCTCTTTGGTTTCAGAAATGATAATCCTGCAACGCTCCCATCATGCTTAGATGCAAAAGCTTTCAGGATAGAGACAGAAATCTCCCTTTTCTTCAAATCAGGAAGAAAGTCTTTAAAAAGCTTGAAAAGTTATCCTGACTTTTAAAGGCGTCTCCTTTGAGATTGCAGGGTTGGGGATGATGGAAAGTTAAGGAAAGTTAAGGGTTTTTACAGCAATAGAAAAACAATGATAAATTAATATGATATAAATTTAATAAATAAATAAATGATTATGGTTGCTGGAGCTGGCCAGAATAAGGATTGCAAGGAGGCTTCAGGATGCCAAATTTTCTTGTAATGCATCTGAGAATGATGTAAACACCCATTCTAAAAATTTAACCTGAGATTTAGGAATCAGCAGAATTGAAAAAAATGGAGAAATGGCAAAGAGAACCACTTGTCCTTGTCCAATGTAATTTAGAAAACGGCACAGCATTTTCACAGCCTTAATTTATTTACTTTATTTACCATGTTCCAAAAGATTCCATGCTTTGTTAAGCCTTATGAATGTTGAGAAGCCTAAAAAATTTTGTGAACAGCTAAAAAAAAACCCCTCCATGACACACTGCTGAAAGCTGATAGTCAGTTTGGGACATTTGTCAGCATGCACTTGGCTAAATCCCCAAAGTGAGAAACATGCTTATTTTAAAACATTCACTGCATTGTTATTGTTGTCAGCATTTATGTGGAAACGGCGGGACCCATCAAATTTGGGGCATCTATTATGATATCTAGAATGGAATGTATTAAATTATGGAGGCTTACCTGATGTGATATTCTGTTGCAGGCCTAAGATCTTTCAGTTTGTATTCCAATTCTTCTCCACTGGAAAAGAGGCAGAGTTGTATAACAAACAAACAAAATTAAAAGTGGGGTACTGAATTATCTAGCAAATATGCCCTTTATATTAAGATTCCATCCAATGTATTCCAATTATATACATGACCTCAATAATGAGAATAAATTTTGCCCAATACCAAAAGAAAAATATAATTCCAATAATATCTGATTGGGAAGTTACACATGGAGAATATGCAGCTATGGGAAAATTAACAGTAAACGTTCCCAACAGACGTTTAACCAAACTTAAACAAAATTTCCCATGCATAGATCATGTAGCATGGTAGACATAATCCTTTTGGTTTCTAATAGACCTAAACATTTATTAATATTGTAATAAACAGGTGCATGAAAGGAGGGAGTTAGAAATCTAATAGATTTCCCCCCCTCTTTTTTCACCTATTGGTATTCTACTCATTGTCATACTTGTTTGTTCTTTTACCCTTTTCAATATGTACAAACAACACAAAGTAATAATACAGTGTTGATCTAATGAACTTTTAAATCAGCACCACTCTATTGAAGTAATGTACTATGTGAGTTTTACAACAATATAATAATAAAAATGTGGTTCTCAATAAAAAAATATTCCAACTGTAGGCAAACTGCAGAGGTTGAAAAGGCAACTATAACAAATATTTCATTGACTTCATAATATATCTCACATTTCTGAAGATTTTTTTAAACTGTTTCTTTTTGTAAATTACTTCAACGGCATTTGACGAATGATGTTAACTGAAGGATTACAGGCCTAAAATTATTATTAGTATTAGTAAAAATGATTAATGTATTAATTGTATTGATATGCTATTTCTTATGCTGAAGCATCCCATAGACAGTTTATATAAATACAGCAATGAATATAAAATAATACAGGTAGTCCTTGACTTACAACCACAGTTGGGGCTGCAATTTGTGTCATAAGTTATTGTGATCAGATTCAGATTCCAGCAGGACTACCGGATTCTGTAACAGCTTTGTTCCCTATGCCATCAGTCTGGTAAACTCACAAAATTCGTTTTTCTCACCATGCACATGTATACATAATCCGAACTAGACTGTGTTGTTTCTCTGTGTCATACAATATATGTGGGTATGTGGGTATATGCAAAAAAAAAATTTGGGGTGTGTGTGTGTCATATTTATGTAGTGTATATTGGAGGTGGTGACACTTTGAGAGCTGTATGCAACAAAATTTCATTTTAATGTCTGCCGATTAGCGTACAACTAAAGTGACAATAAAGTTATTCTAAGTGTAAGCGATCATAAATTGAGCTGGACCCTATTTTGCAATCATTTTTATAATGGTTGTTAAGTGAATGCCGCAATCATTAAGTGAATGCTGGGGTTGTAAGTGCAAACACTTTCTTCCGAATGGGTGGTGTTTTTTTGCTGAAAATCAGCAAAAAATGTCACAAACCATGGTCATGGGACTGCAGGACACTGCTACCAGTTGTGATTGTAAGTAAGCCAGTGGCCAAGCACACGAATTACGATCATGAGACCACAGGAATGACGTGACAGTTGTAAGTGCAAGGACCAGTCGTAAGTGTGAGGACCAGCCTTTCATTGTCAAATGTTCACTAAAAAAAATGATCGTAAGTTGAGGATTAGTGGCATATAAAACAATATTAAAACATTTATTCAACCTATACATTAGAGCGTAAGAAGGAAAAACATTCATTCTTTCAAGATCTGGGTGAAGAGGTGAATTTGTAGTTCAATCTCCTCTAAATTTCAGGAACAAGTACGGCATTGCCATAGAAAAGGCTGCCCACAAACAACAACCAAACTGCCTTCCACATCTCTGGATACATGAACAAGGACCTACCGGTATGTGGTTTGAGAGATGCTTGGCAGACATGGAATTTGGTTCTATAAAATACTTCTCTCCAGTACTGTGTATCAGATGCAGCTTTGGGACTAAGCACAAGAATAGCCACACACATTCATGGTGCAGTAATCCAAATATGAAATCTGCAACTGAAGCTACTCTGACCTTGCCCTAGAAACACCAGCCAAAGCTTGTAATAGGCCATGAATGTTGTGTAGGCCACAACAATGCCCTTAGGAGCAACCCCAAATATCTAGTATCTGAGTAACTATGATCCTGTTTAGAAACTCCCCAGCTCCTAAAGTTGGGAATCTCCCATCTGCAAAGATCTTGCTGGGATTTAATTTCAATTCACTAGTCCTAATCCTGTGGTGGGATTCAGCCGGTTCGCACCACTTCGGCAGAACCAGTAGCTAATTTTTTGTTGCCCAGGCCCAGAATGGACTTCCGGAAGCGGCATCCACACAGAGAACCGGCTGTTCACATATTTGAATCCCACCACTGCCCTAATCCTTCCTATCACTGCATCCAAACCCTGATTTGGGGCATGGATAGCCTGTCCTGATTCAGAGACTATGGGAAAACAGAGTCTTATCATTTGCATATAGGTAGTATTCAGTTCCAAAATTCCTGAGGACCATCCCATCATGGTTTCATGTAGACATTAAAACAGATCTGAGAACAATGCTAAGCTATCCATCCCTCCGCTACCAATCCCTAAAAACCCTCCCAGCGAGGTAAAAACAGAGCCATTGTGTAGTTCAGGAGACCACCACGGTAACAATATTAAAAAAAACTGCTGTGCAGGAACAACAGCAGGACAGTTGTTCAAGCAGGAACAACAAGAAATCCTAGAGACAATGTAATTGCATGGGGCTCACTCTTCTCAAGCCCTTAGCCCAGAAAATAAATGAAGGAATTCTCTGACTCGGAGGTTAAACATTTCCCAAAAAAATTGAAGAAAACAAACAGACGGGCATTTTTGTGATATCAAATAAGAAATTAGCACTCTTCTCATTAAATCAACCCTCTATAAGAAAAGAGATCAGAGGCATGAGGGAGACCTCATCTTAACAACCATGCTGATAAATGATCCTTTGATCTAAGTCTTTGCTTACTGCAATGAATTTGCCTCCTTGTAAGAATCTTGCTTTTTAGAGTAACTATGTGGTGAGCCAACAATTCATTTGATACAGAAATACACCTGAAGGCTTGGACTGGCTAAAGAGATGGAATAAATAAGTGTTGGCTTAAGGAGCCATATACAGTGGATTGGTTCTGTAAACTAGCTAAATTAAAACCAAATAAACACTACCCCTTAGTAAAATGTGTGAGATTACTTAATGCCATATTTGTAAACATCCCATAATTTTAAAATTGTGCTGAATGGACAAAAAGGGTTGTATGAACTATCTTACATCCAATGTTCTTTATAACACTTATGATTGGGTGAGATTCAGCGTATTTCTTTGACTTATAGCCATTCGTTCAAAAAAAAATCTGACTTACAACCAGTCCTCGCACTTACGACCGTGGTTGCATGGTCATGTGATCAGAGTTTGGGTGCTTGGCAATGGGCATGTATTTACAATGGTTACAGCATCCTGGGGTCATGTCATCACCGGTTGCGACCTTCCTAGTCAGCTTTCAACAATAGAGGAAGCTGGATTTGCTTAAAGACCCACATGATTTACTTAACAACTGCAGTGATTCACTTACCAACTGTGGCAAAAAAAAAAAAAGATTGTAAAACCAGATACTTAACAACTGCCTTGCTTAGCAATGGAAACTCTTGTTCCAACTGTGGTCATAAATCAAGATCTATCTGTATGGCAGAAACAGGATAAGCTTGGTCGACCTGTTTAAGTCCCATGGCTTTTTATTACAATGGAGTGGGCACCCAGCTTTTTGAACTGTTTTCAGCCAATGGGCAGTTCTATAAATTTCTTTCCTATGTTTTTTTTTTTTCTCCTCCTAGGAGAAATGCACAATAGTTAAGTTGACAAAATCCCAATATTCCAGTTTGGCACACAATGCATTTAGATACTTGACAGGAAACTTTTCCAGCTGGTGAACATCATGGAAAAACCTCTTGGCAAGGAGGAGGATATGACAAAAATGGGAAACATTGTGATAGTGAAAGGAACTTGGTACTCGATTCTGGAAAAAAAAACACTTCTGGATTTATTTCCATGCCTTGCTGCTTCAAATATAAAAGATTACATGTAAGATCACGCACACGGCAGATTTTTACCTGTAGATTGTTTTGTATTTTCCATCCCTCCCTTTGTCTGATAAGGCAACTTCGTAAGTACACGTATAAGGCAAACCATTGCTGAGTCTATCTTCACTTGAAAGACCATTTGGAGGAGACCAAGTGAGCAGAACTGTTCTAGCCTGAATGTTTGACACCTTGGAAGATAAAAACAAGATGAGGTTAGTTTTCATGCCAAGAGGCATATTGCCATTTTAAAGTGCCTATATTTGAGGTATCAGAAAAGTTATGAACTACCAATAGAATACAATACTTGCAGTTCAGGGTTAACTGTGGGATCTTTGGTGCTCTAACTAACTTCGTCAATACTAGCTAGCAGTGATGATGTTACCTAGTTGGGTAATGAAACGTCTGCAAGAAAACAACCAGGCTCAGAAAGCACCAAGGATCCCAAAGTTATAAATTATAATTGTTGTTCCATTCATCCTGATGTTAAACATTTTCACAAAATGGTATTTTGATCTTGCTTTGATTCTTTAAAAAAAAACAAAAAAAACCCCACCCCAACTTCAAAACACATACTTCAGTTTATTGGCCAATGGAAGAGTTTGTGTAGCCTTCACATTTTTTTCTGAACTTGTCTAACATTCTAACACTGATTGCTTTGAGAACCTGGACTAATTAAGAGGGCCCTTAAATTAAGCCAGGCATCTGTAGAAATATTGCACAATCTCAGATTAGATCAATTAAAGTGCCTCAGTTATACTAAAGGACTGAAATGGTAGCCAAGAAGACAGATATTTACAGTGAACATACCATATTTGACCTCAATTAAGGATTTTATGAACTGAAAAAAAGAGAGGGGGGAATATGAGGACAAACGGACATCTGAATTGGATTTCTGGCATTAGGACATATACCCGTACAGCTAAGGAGAAAGGGCTTTTTCCCAATTCTTTTATTATGGACATATGGTTGCATAACTGTTTTGCATAAATTCACACAGGGATTTGGAACTTAATGTACCATAGTCAGCCAATGTTAAATTGGAATGCTTTCTTTCTTTTATGATCACCAGCTAGGACACACGTAGCTATGTGGAACATATGGCCCAACAAAAAAACAACACCAAAACATTTTATCCTTTCATGAACTTTAATAATTTGGAGAATCCAAAGAGTAAAATGAATAGTATTCTTATCTGTACAGTAGAAGTAAAAATGGAAAGTGGAAAGAAGATCAGGTTAAATGCTAAACAGATTGTGCTGCTCCTTTTTACTGAGATTTGGTTTCCGGACGGTGCTATGTAGAAGCAAAAAGCTGCCTGGCCAGGTTTTTAAACAGTGATCCATCTCGGCCATGAGGTATGTCTAAGCCCTCCACCAGGAAGGCTTTAGAGGAGATTACACTGATGTCTAATTCCTGGTTATAGATTTCTCTGGAAAAAGCAATTGAATATGGGTAGATATTCATTTTATGAAATTCCCCACAGATTTTCCGATTGTCCCAACACAGTGACACAAAGCCTTGTAGAATGCTGTATTCACAACATTATGTGTAATTTGATGTGTCTACTTGTATGGATAGCTAAGGAAGACTCCATTCATTGGAATTGGGGGGAACCACTAGTTTATATGAGATATGTTGCTGATGCACACGATCTATTCTCAAAGGTCATTTGACCATTGTGAATACTCCATTGAAAACAGGCAAGGAAAGTGCATCAGAAATGAATGAGATCTATATTTTTGTGTATTCTTAGTTGCAAAGTCGTGTCCGACCCATCGCGACCCCATGGACAATGTTCCTCCAGGCCTTCCTGTCCTCTAGCATCTTCTGGAGTCCATTTAAGCTCACGTCTACTGCTTCAGTGACTCCATCCAGCCACCTCATTCTCTGTCGTCCCCTTCTTCTATTGCCCTCAATCTTTCCCAGCATTAGGCTCTTCTATGATAATCTGGTTTAAATTTTTGTATAAGCTTCCTTTTAAGTTCAGAGACAGATTTCATACTACACAGAATCAAATGCAAGTATAATATCCAAAGGAACATTTTATTTATGTGGGCATCCATGTTATTTAGTTCTGCGCATTAATTATTACTAGTTATTACATTACAGCAAAAAGGTCTGTTTTAAATTACGCAGCAGATGACAGTTCATCCTGTGTATGTGCCTGTCAAAAATAAACATCTTTCAAGTTAAAATACTACTTTAAATCTTCCAGGAAACACTTCCAAACTGCCTATTAACTCAAGGCCTGGATTACATAGTGATCAACATTTTTTTTCCTGCATTCTGCGTTTTTTTTCTGCATTCAAGTCAACGAGTAAAAGAAATGTTGCATTAATCTTCCGACAGTAATTCATTTAATCCGTTTCATTCTTTTAAAACCACCTAAAGTGGTTTAAGTCATATTGCAAAACAACCTTCTCCCACTTGGCATCCACCAGAAATGCTGATCCTTCATATTCCGCAATTCTCAGCCCCTGGTCCTGTTCCCCAAACATTTCAATACTGGCAAGTTGGCAATGCTTTCAGAGCCAAAGGAAAGTGAGATTGACCATGAACAATTTGTTTTAAACTTCCAGGATTATACTATAGTGATTTATTTATTTATTTTTGGTGTAGCTGCCCTATTTATATACATGATGCAGGATAGCTTGCAACAATTGAAAACAACACAATAAGAAATCTGCAGGAAAAAGCAAATAAAATATTACCATATTAAACAAAATTATACTACTCTGATCAGCAGCCAATATAAAACATTCACAGCATTTGATATAACTATTAAACAGACTCCATATGACCACTGGACCCCACCCTCCAAGCTGGATAGCAAAACCATAACTTCAGAGCCTTTTTAAAATCAGTAGAGACAGATTCTATCTTATCTCCAGGAGAATGTTCCGAAGGATGGGTGCCATGACAGAAAAGCCTCTGCTGCTAGGCCCCATCAGATGCTATAGATCAGGGGTCTTCAAACTTGGCCCTTTTATGACTTGTGGACTTCAACTCCCAGAATTCCTCAGCCAGCGTGCCTGGCTGAGGAATTCTGGGAGTTGGAAGTCCACAAGTCATAAAAGGACCAAGTTTGAAAACCCCTTCTATAGATAGTCCTCGACTTACAATCATTCGTTAGTGACTGTTTGAAGGTACAAAGGCATTGAAAAAAATGACTTATGACTGTTTTTCACACTTATGACCGTTGCAGCATCCTTGTGGTCACATGATCAAAATTTGGATGCTTGGCAAATGGCATGTATTTATGCCAGTTGCAGTGTTCCAGGATCATGTGATATCACCTTCTGTTACCTTCTGACAATCAAAGTCAATGGGGAAGCCAAATTCATTTAATAACCATGTTACTAACTTGACAAGTGCAGCGATTCACTTAACAAGCATGGCAAGAAAGGTCATAAAATGGGGCAAAGCTCATTTAGCAACTGTCTTGCTTAGCAACAGAAATTTTGGACTCAACTGTAGTCATGCATCAAGGACTACCTGGATTCCTTCATAGATGGGATCCATAACGTGTCTCTTCTGCCTGACCTGGGAAGATGTAACTGGGGAAGAGGCCTCAGATAATCTGGTCCCATGCCATGTACGCCTATCAATGTTATCTTTGTCTAAAACAGGGGTCTTCAAACTCGGCCCTTTTATGATTCATGGACTTCAACTCCCAGAATTCCTCAGCCAGGCACGCTGGCTGAGGAATTCTGGGAGTTGAAGTCCATGAGTCATAAAAGGGCTGGGTTTGAAGACCCCTGATCTAAAATGTATGACTAATAATAAAGAAAACCATCAATGATAGTTTAAGCCTATCCTGATCATGGTTCTCAGTTAAGATTTTACCCACTATCATCTGACAGAATAAAGTTATTACTGCTTGGAATACAAGGGGGCCGTATTACTTGCATGTGTGATGAAGTCACAGATAAAGCATACAGGTCATCACAAACGAATGCTAGTAAATGCTTTTCACTAGGCTATTTTCCTACATAATCTTTGAATACCCCACATGTGAAAAGAAAGCTGTAAAATGCAAGGAATGCCAGATATAATGTTTTATTTATTTATGCGGTGTTTCTATACATCGGCTTGTTTTGAAAAGGCAAATGAGTCACAATCTGACTGTAGCAGCGGCTGTAGCAATAAACCGTTTCAGATAAGGAATCAGAGTGATGTCATATTAGCACTGTAGCAGTTGTTGAGGCTGAGCAAAAATGATTCTAGGGTCAACTTCTTTGTTGGTCTTTGCTGTTTAGAGTTGCGTGGGAGGGGCTCAATGTTTTAAATGGATATTTTTTGGAAAAATAACCAAAAGTCACACATGAGTTCAGAAGCAGAGTAGACTATTCTGAAGTAACACCCACTGGAGCTGGTCAGTGAGAACTATTGCACTCTCTACCTAATTCCTTAATGACATTTAGTGCTTTTCCATATTTCAGCAGGATATAGCAATGTTGGATCAGCCACCATGGACCAGAAAATTGAAATCATGTCTGTTTGTTGGTTTAAAATTCTGCTTAATCATTAAAGGTATTTGCTCTGAGTTCACATGTGTAGAATATGGGTAATGAGAGGGAAGATACAGTCATGTTTACCAGCTGGGGTAGTTTAATTTGACATATGTTCATGCTCACACTGGAAATCAATTAGATACTTTCATCTAAACTCAGAAATCTTAAAATGAATAGTTAGAACCAGAAGCTTTATCTGGAAAAATGACTCTTTCATTGAATCCAGGTATGATGTTAAGAGGGCTGACTTAATCTTACTTTGTTGAGTAAACCACTTGCTGAGTTCTATGGATTTGTAGCCCTTCAGAGGCAAATCTAAAAACAGTTTCTAGAGCTTGCAGGAAGCAAATGTGACATTAAAACTCCTTAAAAGTAACTGTGATTCTGGGAAAAGACAAAGCTGCTTTAAAGAATTGCAGAGAAGTCCCTGCATACGGATTTGGGAATCAGATCTGAAGCCCTTCACAAGCTAATTCAATTATTTCAATGTGCTAAACTAAAACAGGGTGAGGAAAAAGAAAAAAGAGATGGCTTAGCACAGACATGTCAAACACAAGGCCCGGGGGCCGGATGCGGCCCGCGAAGTGGGTTCATGTGGCCCGTGAAGCCATCCTGGAAACAGTGAGGGAACGGCCCCCGCTGCCTTGGCCCTGGCCTAGGCCAGCCGGGAGCCAATGTACAATTTTGTGGTGGCCATCTATGCTGAAATGCATTCAGTCTTAGCTCCACAAGGCCGTCTGGAAACAGCGAGGAACCAGCCCCTGCCGTGTCGGCCCCGCCCCCTGGGTGTATGCTGGGGAGGCTCCTCCAGGGGACCATGCCTTGGCACTTGCCCTGGTCCCACCCTCTTCTGCCAGAGACCCTCAGATCTGTCCCACTCCTGCCCAGGCCCCCACAGGCACCCTTGACACGAACGATGTAGAGTTGGCCATGCCCACCCAGTAGGCCACACCCACCCAGGAGGCTGGACCCACCCTGGCCACACCCACTCGGCCCCCCTGAGGGCAACCGCAATGCTGATGCGGCCCTCAATGAAATTGAGTTTGACACCCCTGGCTTAGCATATGTGAAGCCAGACCCAAAAAATAATAATATTATAGTTTATAGTATGGGATGTACTGCTCCTTTGACTAGTCACCAGTATACTAGGAATCGAGTATTTATAATGATAAGACCAATTCAATTCACACCATCTTGCAAATAAAATGTACTTATTATAATAGATTGACATAATATATGGCTTATCTTTAATGCTGCTCCTTTTGGTTAAGCTTGTCTGTCACATACCTGTGGTTTCTCAATTCCAGAAAGAACATCTTGAACCTTCTTTGTTTCTGTGTCACATTCTATGCAGGAAAGAAAGAGAAAGAGGGAGACATTAGTTATATTAGTTATACATTACCTTCAGGGGCAATGAGGGCCAACAAATTACTACGTAGGATTGATGTATTTGAGGCTGTGCATTCTAAATGCTCTCATTACAGAGAATCTGAGTTGGGCTATAAACAAATTAGCATGGGTTTAGCAACCATGTGTTTAGGCATGAAGACCTAGAACAGGAGTGTCAAACTGCCCACCCCATTGCCGGCAATGGCAAAAAAGTCACGATACGTTGCAACACATCACCTGACGTTGCGAGTTTGACACCCCAACCTAGAAGTTGCTGAACTACTACTCATCAAATGCAGGCTACAGCAAAGGATCCGGAGAATTGTAACTCAGCAGGTTTGGGATAAATGGAATGCTTAGCAAGTAATTCAATATTGAGCAGATAGTTAAACAAGGATGGTTGATATCCTCTTGGTTGTAAACTATAAAGTACTTATGGATAAATAGATACAGAATGCTCATTGTGATGGCAGAGGCATGCTGGTTGGGAATGTGAATGCATCTATATTTTTGTATGCAGATGATATTATTGTGTTGTCTGAGAACCCAAATAATTTGTACTGAATTAAAAAGCAAGGAGCATGGGTCTTTCATATTAGTGATGAAAGAAGAGGGAGGTTTTTTTCAGGGAAAATTCCAAATTATACATAATTATTATACACAGATAGGAAGTATGCTGGTGTAATGTTTATTAAAAATGGGAAAATGGATGGCAAAATTTTAACATGTGTAAATCCTAGTAGGAGGTATTATGTGATCTGCCTTGAGTAATTAATGTTTGTTGAAATAAATGACATTGTGCTTCTGCCCACACTATTATATGGAAGTGAGAGCTGGGTAATAAGGACATACGTACGTTAGAAGAGAAATAAAAATGGGAATGGGATACAGGTAATCCTTAGGATTGTTCATTTAATTATGGTTCAAAGTTATGATGACTTTGCAAAAATTGAATGAATATAATAGAGCTGAAAGGGACCTTAGAGGTCTTCTAGTCTAGCCCCCTGCTCAAGCAGGAGAACCTATACCATTTCAGACAAGAGATAGTCTCTTCTTAGACATTAATTACAACTTGTACTTGTACTTATGACCATCGTACCACCTCATGGACACATGATAGTAATCTGGGTACTCAGCAACCAGCTTGCATTTAAGACCTGTTTCAACATTCTGCAATCATGATTGTGACTTTGTGACCTGTTTTGCTGATTTCCAGCAAAAACACCTATTGGGGAAACTGTGTTCTCTTAATGACTGTAGTAAAAATGGTAGCAAAATTTGGGCCTGACTCAACTTATGACTGCAATGACTTACAACAGAAATTCCAATCCCAACTGTAGTCATAAATCAAGGACTAGTACTTCCAGTTGGTTTGGTCATGGAAAAAGAATGAATGAGGACTTAGTTACAAAATGAATGTAAGCGGGAAGAGTCAATGGGTCAAGAAGAACAGGAAGACTGTGAAAGTCATGGTTAAAGAGACCCGAAATCTTCAAGAACAAAGATGAAATGTTGAAAGAATAAAAAGCAGCGTACGAAGCTGTGCATGAATTGGGTGAAAGCTTGGATGGTTTGCAAGCATTGAAAGATATATAATGAGGTATAAGGGAATGGTATTGATATAGCCTAGATATGGCTGTAGTTCCTTTTTTCCACCCCAATCATACAATCATACATACATTTCTTCAGTTTATTCTTTCTTATTCCTGCTCTGCACTTTGCATAATGTTGCAAAAGTTATGTGTGATAAATAAGATTAGATAAAAGATAGATAAATATTGTATCATATGTATTTCTCTGTCTTCCCTGGATGTTGCCTTTAAGACAGTGAGATGGGTAGTTATAAATTGGATGGATGGATGGATGGATGGAGAGAGAGAGAGAGAGAGAGGGGACAAACTGACAGAGACACAAATTAAAAAAGCCAGTCTATGTTGCTATAGATCCACATTTTCCTCTTTGCATGTCATTTAGGCAGCAAGATGGATATAAATTAAAAGAACAATAACATCTACTATTACTTATTTATAAATAGTATGAAACTGGTCTAATATAAGTTGGAAAAGTCATGTGAACATTGCTTTGACTGGATTTTGCCAAGAGGCTAATTAAGATAAAATCACTGTAACTGTACTTCATAGAACAATCATTTCAGGCTTTCAGCTAAACTCTTCATAAGTTCAGATTCTTGGAAAACGGAAACCTATTAGAGGAATGTTTTTAGCCTTCTACCAAGCCCAGCATTGTGATTCAGAGGTCTAATGGGCAAATTCCTTGTCCTAGAAGCTGCTTGGCTTCAGGAACTACTGGATGAGCCAAATGAATCTGATGTAGAGAAATGGTAAAATAAACCATTCCAAAGAGCAGGCTGGAACAGACCCAAAGTCCTAGCTGGTTTAGCATCCTCTTTCTCACAGCTGTTTTATCCTACATTGGTCTTCAGAACTTCCCTGCTACAAAGTCTAGATCATTGGTCTTCAGAACTTCCCTGCTACAAAGTCTAGATCAGGGGTCTTCAAACTTGGCCCTTTTATGGCTTGTGGACTTCAACTCCCAGAATTCATCAGCTAGTTATTTTGGCTGCACAGGCACATACCAAGAAAACACAGGATAATTACTAATTTGCTGATAGAGACCCCATTATAGCACTAATATATTAGCAAGTCATCCATTGGACACCACTTTTCATGTAGTGGCCCACTTTATGACTGTGATGACTTAGAATCGTAATTTCCAGACTCAATTTACAGTTGTAACTCAAGGATTACCTGTACATGGGAAGAGTTTCTAAGCCTACACAGCCTGCCCGTAATTTGAAGCTTTTTGATATGATGAATTAACAAGTAGAGAAACTATGGTGTAGGATTCAAATAAAATGGATTTTTTTTTTTTTTGCAGAAACTCATTGCTTTCTAGGACACGGAACTTGTTTCAAGTTTTTGTGCATGCTGAATTGAAACTTAGGGGAATGTACCATTCTAGCTATAATTAAGATTGATCCAAACCATCTCATCTGAGACTGCAATATTCACTTTGCACATTTCTGAACAGATTTTTTTTTCAGTCTGGCTCTTAAGAGTCAACATAGTTTCCAGGGTTTTCTACTGCTTCTGCAAATACAAGGAGAAGGATTCCTCCTTTTTCCCCATAACAACATTCTTTGTTATTACATCACCTTAGCTACCAGAAGCAGGAATTGAGTCATTCTTGACCTTTAAACCTTAACACATGGACCAGATTTTCTATCTTTTGACTGCTTTAGAGCATATTCAGCAATGAGATAAAAATAAAATCCCCAAGATCAATGAAAATTTTCTTTCAACTGTGAAAAATGCAGCAGGTTTTCTAACATACTACTAGATCCTTACATTAACCCTTTTCCAACTCAATGATAACTAGTGTCTTCTAGTTCAAGAACACAGCAGGCATAAGACACAAACACTATAAAATAAGCACAATTATTTTAGAGCAGTTTTCTTCCCTTAACTTCCTTTAGATGTGTTGGGATAAATATATCCTAAACTCCAATTAAAAGCAGATAAAAATTATTAATAAACATCTATGGCTATTATAATCCTAAAACAATTTGATTACTGAGAAAACAAAACTGCAAATATATTGACTAGCAGAGAATTACAAATACTTAGTATCTATGGCAGGGGTGTCAAATTGCCGGCCCACGGGCCGGATGCGTCATGGCGAAACTGCGCCCACCCCATTGCCGGCAATGGAAAAAGTCACGATACATCGTGACATGTCACGTGACATTGCGGGTTTGACACCCCTGCTCTATGGAGATTCTCAGCCATCCAGGTCATGGTTGTCCCAAAGGTGCTTTTTCAAAGGGTAGCTGGACTTTCTTTGTTTTTCCTTGAGGATGTTTCGCTTCTCATCCAAGAAGCTTCTAAAGATCTGAAGTGATGATGAGAAGCGAAACATCTTCAAGGAAAATCAAAGAAAGTCCAGTTGCCTTTTGAAAAAACACCTTTGGGACTACTAATATGTATGGACAGGATTGATAGGTATCCTTTATTTTCAAAAAATTATTCTGCATTTATAGGCAAACCTGAGAAGGACATATGGATGGACCTCAGACTTCTATTTTTGACTCACTCTCTGGATTTAAAATTAATTGGCAAAATCAGACACCTTATCTGCTGCCACAATTTTTTTAGATAGTGTTGACAATCCTCTGCTACCACTGCATCTGTAGACTATTTTTCAGAACAGCAACACCAGAAGCTATAATTCCCTCAGAAATTAATGGTGTGTGTAGCTTGAAACTGCCCTATAGGAAACTGGCTCCTGACAGGGGTTAGTGTTATTAGAATGGATCCAGAAGCCAAAGAAGGTGCTGCAGCAGGTGACCAAGATGGAAGTAAAATAGTTTAAATGGACCCAGAGATTAGGTGTTTGGTGGCAGAAGCAATAGATCAGAGGTCTTCAAACTTGGCCCTTTTATGACTTGTGGACTTCAACTCCTGGAATTCCTCAGCCAGGCACGCTGGCTGAGGAATTCTGGGAGTTGAAGTCCACAAGTCATAAAAGGGCCATGTTTGAAGACCCCTGCAATAGATCAACTGTTAAGCACTGGAAGATTTTCTTCTAGAGATGCTACCAATTAGCTGTTTGGTGCTAAATTGCAGAGCGCAGTTGGTAACATCTGAAGACTGATGGGATCCTTGGGCCTGGGGAAGAGATGGCAGAGTTCAGGAGGAGTTGGTTTAGTGCAGTGGAGGGGGCAGGCATCTACATTTTGGTAGTGACGGTCAGAGGAAGATATAGTGGGGGTGTCTTTAATCCTCAAAGAAACTATGCTGTGAAAAGAAGGCACCAGATTTTTTTTTTTACTTTCTACCAGAAGTGAGTGGATCAATCTATTTTGAAACTATGGCAACTTCCACAAACCCATTCCTAAGTCTTTTCTCCCTAATGCATACAACACTCCATTTTTAAATGTCCACATGCTTTTAAATACACAGCAAAATTCAAAGGCAACTTAAAGATGATAAAAGAATGATTATGTTCAGCACATAATCTTGGAAATATATAATTGGCTAACTTAGAAATTGGGGTCAAATTAACTTCTAAACTCTTTCTACTTTATTGTGCTTTGTTAACATTATCCCATGTAGATTAGTTCTCTAAAAGTGAAGATTATGCCTGTCAAATAAGATTTCAACGAATGTTAAAAACTCAAAGGGCATTTGTACTGGGTTTGACAGAGTTTCCCCTCATAAGCTCCTAAAAGGAAGAGATAGAGGAAATGGAGAAGGAAGAGAAAAGGATCTTATTAGAAATGTTTTAATAGATTATTTGGTAATACGAATTATGTCTGGTAATGGGACGATGGGGAAGTGTGAATTTCACTATATACTTTTAAAAAGAAAGACAATAAGCAACAAAGTTTGATCAAGAGAACATATTGGTTTGCACACTATTAATTAATTCCACAGAAAATCACATAGCACTCTGGACTAGAAAGAGATTTGTAGCCAAGATAATTACAAAGGTTCCTAAAAAGGCATAAGAGTATCATAAAAACAAAATAACTCATCTATTAAAAGAACAAGAGGAGAAGACTATGATGAAGCATTTGCAATAATGCCTGAAGTTCTCTCATTCATAGCCATAAAGTCTTAAACTGAGCCTATTAATTTTACTTCAATTATGGTTAGGCAATAGGTCAGCCTCCCATCTACAGCTGCAGATAAAGATTTCACTCAAGGCTTTGCATTCCCATATTCACGGAAATTGTGGATTGCATGCTAGTATGTATACCTCCTTTCAATCCAAATACATGGGAAGGTTCAAAGGGTAGATCAAATGTGTAATTACACTAATGTGTAATTCTTCAAAGTGGACACATCTTTTCTCATAATAAAATTGTTGTGGAGTTTCCTAACACATCTTTGAAAATCCAACTTGGAGTCACTCTAGCAGAGCTGGACTTCAGTTTTCACACTGGCCATGTCAAAATCCAATCCACGAGGAGGGAAAGTTGGTTGCGGAAAAACATCGTAATCCAATTTTTATTTAATTAGGTTTGGTTTTGTGATATTGTCCATTTTTTATAATTAACATGCCTTCAAGGATAGGGGGATGATTTTGCACTCTAAGGCCTGGCCCTTAGTGGCTTTTTCAAGAGTTAAGGTACCAATTTTGAAAAGACGGATTTCCAAGAGCAATGAAAGAGAAGCTGAAAGTTCAGACTAATCTCTTGGCTTCCCCATTCATCTACTTCAAGAGCCACTTGACTTTTATGGGGAGAAAAAAAAGAGTATTTCTGCAGCTTATTGGATGCAGACAAGGTGAATAGAGAGCCTTAGCCAAGTCATGATTCAATAAAAAAAAGAAAGCGAAGTTGATTAAAAATTTCTCAAAATTAGTCTTTCAACTCCAGGCCATGTTAGAATGCAGCCAAAGCAATAAAAAGCTTGTGGCATAGCTAGATATTGTTTTAAGCAAGCTTCAAAAAGTGAAATGAATTATGCAGCCAGGTAGCAGTAACTTAACTTCTAATTAAAAAAGGAGAAGCTAATAGATATTGTGGTAGTGTGTAATTTTTGGTTTACGGCTGAATGCAGCTTTGAAATTGCAAGCATTTCATCCGCTCAGCAGCTGCGTACCCTAATCCTCTTTAATAACTTCAGCTTGTCCCCTGTAAGAATCCAGGATTCTTCAAACTTTCTCTTTGCATTCAGTGCCAGAAAACTTTTCCCGTTTCCTCTGCCTGTTTTTAAACAGATATTTCTGTTCAGAAAATGCTATATATACATAATGGACTGTTCAAGAAATCCTGGTGCTTACTGTACCAAACATCTGCCTTTTTACAGAAATGTTGGAGTAAGATGGAAGTTGACTCTACAAAAAGATGGACCTGAAACAATGGCGAACATTGCTGGTACAGGAACTGCAGAACCTCGAGAATAGGCCTTAATTGAGGTTCCTTTTATTAAACAATGACATTTACCAGGACCTAGGAAGCACACCTTCTCTGTTGCAATGCCTACATTTTGAATAATATCCCCCCCCCCAGAGATCTGTATGGCTCCTACTCTGATAAATTCAAAAACTTGGCTACTCAGCTCCTGTAGGTTGTTTTTTATTATATTTTTTTCCCCACTTCTGGACATCATAGGTCAGTTTCTTAATTTTGCTGAATAGGGAATTCTGGGAGTTGAAGTCCACATCTCTTCAAGTTATCAAGGTTGAGAAACAATGGCACCGTGTGATATGAAACAATCAATAATTGTAAAATATCAAAGCCATACAGGTACAGCATCATCAGGCACTGCAGATTTATAATAAGAGGTACTATTAAAGAAAGGCAAGCAAGAACAGACTCCCTTTTAAAACAAACCTGCTGATGCACACTATAAGGACAAGATGTTGTTCTATCTAAAGAAGTGGAGTTCTAGAATTATGGTACCATCACCAAAGTGGCCCTATCTTTTAATGAAAAGAGATTCAGTGAAAATGCAATTTGTTAACTCCTGCACAGGCATGTTCATTCAGCAGATTAAAACAATTCAGCAATATATACGGAAGGCGGACCCCACAATTAAAAGTATGGCAAAGCAGATTTCTTTCTGGATATTATGGTTTTTGTATGTGTTTTTACTGCTTTTGCTATGAACCGCCGAAAGATATGGTATAAGATAGGCATCCATATAGATTTTCAAAATAAGTAAATAAAATTATCAAGTAATCTGCTTGTCAATTCAAGCCACACTCCTTTGTGTGTTAATGATTCACCTGTGGAGATGGTTACCAGCATCAAATTTCTGGTTGTGCAGTTAACAAGTAAGCTGGCTTGGGCGCTCAACAGTGAGACACTGGTGAAGCGGGCACAGCAGCGCCTGTATTTTCTGCATCGCATGAGAAAAGTACATCTTCCTTCCCCTGTCCTTACCACTTTCTACAGAGCATCCTGTCATATTGCATTACAGTCTGGTTTGGAAGCACTATTGCTTCAGACAGGAAGACGGCGCAGAGAGTGGTGAGGATGGCAGAAAAGATTATTGGCAGTTCCTTCCCTTCCATCCAGGACATAGCATATAAGCACTGCTTGAGCAGGGTCCGCAAGATTGTCTGGGACACTACACATCCTCTTCACAACCTGTTTTCCTTGTTACCTTCTGGGAGGAGGCTTCGTGGTATCTGAAGCAGAACATCCAGATTCAGTCACAGTTTTGTTCCATACAGTATCAACCTTGTGAACTTGAAAGTTTTCTCTTTCCGCTATGTATTCAAGATGGACAGTGATTAATATTTGTATGTTATTTATATGTAAGGGTGTAGGGATATACCTATGTATGTATATAGCATGTTTATATGTGTGTTATGTATGTGTACACTTTTGAGAGCAGCAACAGAATTTCATTTTAATGTGTGCCAATGTGCCCATAGTAAAATATGACAATAAAGGTTATCTATCTATCTATCTATCTATCTATCTATCTATCTATCTATCTATCTATCTATCTATCTATCTATCTATCTATCTATCTATCTATCCATCCATCCATCCATCTACCTACAGTATCTATCTATCTACCTACAGTATCTATCTACCTACAGTATCTATCTATCTATCTATCTATCTATCTATCTATCTATCTATCTATCTATCTATCTATCTATCTATCTATCTATCTATCTATCTATCTATCTATCTATCTATCTATCTACCTACCTACCTACCTACAGTATCTATCTATCTATCTATCTATCTATCTATCTATCTATCTATCTATCTATCTATCTATCTATCTATCTATCTATCTATCTATCCATCCATCCATCCATCCATCCATCCATCTATCTACCTACAGTATCTATCTATCTATCTATCTATCTATCTATCTATCTATCTATCTATCTATCTATCTATCTATCTATCTATCTATCTATCTATCTATCTATCTATCTATCTATCTATCTATCTATCTATCTATCTATCTATCATTTTATTTCAGGCATGGTGACAAGAGGGCCTATTGCTTGGAATTTTTGCCTTGGGCACCCAATACTAAGAACCTCCCTACATGTAATTTCAGCTGTTTATCAAAGACAACACTTAAAGAGAAATAAATGCAGGAATGCATCCTTGGCTGCATGTCAACAGATGATCCCAGCCTAGAACTAGAATGCACCTTTGAAGTATTAAATGCAAACCATCCTTTTATATGCAAAACTAGTGATTCATTTACGTATATTACAGAACCTTCCCCAAACTTATTCACTCCAGATTCTCAATTTCAATATGTTGTTCAGTCAACAAATATCCTTTTTCCTCCCTTTTCATTTGGTCATCCATGACCATCTGCTTTCATTTTCCCAAGCCTCTCATTAAAGTCACTTGGCTCTTTTGCTTCCTTCTTGGAAACCAGTTGCTGATCAAGGCAAAATGCAATATTACATAATATTATAGGCATGTGACAGTTACAGCAAAATGTTCTTGTATGCAGAGTGTTTTCTGGATGTTATAGCCACAGGATTTTCTGTTACATTTATTTGTTTTTTTCCCCCTCCCACTCTGCTCCCAAATAATTATGCAGCGCCCCACGACCATTAAACAGAGGTTTGGAAATTTGGGGGCAGATTAATTTGTTAACAGATTGATTTCTTAACACATGCATACATGGATACACACTCTTTTGCAAGTCTTCCCCAGAGCTTAATGATACTTTCCTTTTGTGTGTGGATAAATACCATTTTGGCTCCATAAGACAATGAGCTCTTGATTACACTGTTTATAATGGATTAGAGCAATTTACAAATCACTGATGGTGTGTAAGTAATAATCTACAATGGGAAAAAAAATGCTTCTTCTCCCCAAAAGAAAAAAAAAGAATCAACCCCCCCCTTCCCCCCCCCAGGAACCTCCTCCTCCTTCCAGAAAATCAAACAGATTTCATAATAAATTTTAAGGTATTCTATGTTTAAAGATAGTGGTAAAAATAAGACGAAACATATAATGTATAAATAGTAGCAGTATGTTTTAAAGCATTTCACATGAATTAGTTTAGTTACTCTCACAACAGTTCATTCAGTGACCGCTCAAAGTTACAGCATCACTGAAAAAAGTGACTTATGACCGTTTTTCACACTTATGACCGTTGCAGCATCCCACATGATCAAAGGTTAGATGCTTGTCGACTAGTTCATATTTATGACAGGGTCATGTGATCAGCTTCTGCAAGCTTCTGACAAGCAAAATCAATGGGGAAGCCGGATTCCCCAAGTTAATAACCAGGTTACTAACTTAAAAAAAAAAAAAAAATCAACGTAAGTGATTCACTTAACAATTGTGGCAAGAAAGGTCCTAAAATGGAGCAAAATTCACTTAACAAATATCTCACTTAGCAACATAAATTTTGGGCTCAATTGTCGTCGTAAGTCAAAGACTACCTGTATTACTATCTCTATAATGCAGCTAGAAACAAATTGCTAAGTGAACAGTAGTTTGTCCAGGTAATTAAATTCCTGGCAAACAAGCAACTGGATTTCCTATTTTGGTCTCTGAACCATTACATTACACTAAATCAAACCCTAAGTGGGGAAATATTTATAAGAAAGTCAAACAAATGGAAGAAAGAATATTAAATTTGGACATTCTTTTTTTTTTTACATTAAGATAAAAGGCGTATAAAAGATACATAATTTTGCCTTAATCTTCATTCAGAAATAGTATTCTCCAGTTTGAAGAGCTGGCTGGGAAGAAGAGAAATATCTTTAGTTTCATTTTTCCCCACATTGTTTTTACTAGCATTGCTTTCAAGCTATGCATTCTGCAATTTGGTTGATTCATTCCACAAATCCAGTGCTCCTACCTCCAAGCCCTATTTTATCATATCATCTCCCCCAGTCCTTACGTGGAAAATATTAATTCACCAGAGTCTAGATGTATTGCAATTGTTATTACTAAATAATAAGCTGCCAGCCCAACTCTGGATGCATTTTTTTCCTCTGAAGAAAATGTAAAGGATGACGGTGGGATGACCATGGCAGATCTAAAGGAGGCAGTGCAAGACAGAAGGGCATGAAGGAGGCATAAAAGGCAGAGAGGGGCATGAAGGAGGCAGTACAAGACAGAGGGGCATGGAGAGTGTTGATCCAGAACAGGGGTCTTCAAACTCGGCTCTTTTATGACTCATGGACTTCAACTCCCAGAATTCCTCAGACAGGCACGCTGGCTGTTGAAGTCCATGAGTCATAAAAGGGCGGAGTTTGAAGACCCCTGATCCAGAGACTGGTCGTGGGTCAAACACAATTGAATGGCTGATGACGACTTAGAAGTAGAATTCTTAGTTAATTCTCTTATCTTTTGGAGTACAAGGTACAATGTGTTATTTCTGTGCCATACCTCTGGGGATGTCAGGCGCAAACAATCAGACTCACACATTCTGCCTGTAATCTCCCCAGATTGACAGCTTTCCCTTGGGGGCAAACAGATAAGGTCCCAAGGAACGGGGGGGGGGATTGTTCCTAGCTCTTTTCTGTTGTACAGTGACTCCAGGCTAACTCTGAGCTTGAGCCCCATCCTTGTCAAGTTGGGTGTTGTATCCCAACAGGGCAAGATCCTTCACACCTTGCTTGTTTGTGGCATTTTTTTTAAACCAAGGTGGGGACACAGTTGGGTGAGGTTCTCTCAAAGATATATCCTTAAATACTATACTCAGCCTCAATAGCAAGCGAGAGAAGTGGATAGTGATGACCTTTCAAGACAACTTTCCTAAGACCAAAGACCCTGTTGTGGAATGTGAGCATTACGTTGGCCTATAACAATGTTTTTCAAACTCAGCAACAGATGCTAGCTGAGGAATTCTGGGAGTTGGAAGTCTAAATATCTTAAAGTTGCCAAGTTTGAAAAACACTGGGCTATAGGGATAGTATCCTACTTGTATCCTGAACACCCAGTAATATGCCTCTTTTCTGGATCTGTATTCACACATTATAGACTTTCATCCTTGATTTACATTTCCAGAACCCAATACAGTATTGGTGAGTCTCTAAAACAGGAAAAACGAATGATGGAAATATGGAGTATAAATTAAATTGATTTTGATAAATACAAGTATTCCATCTAAGGACCCATGGCACTTCCAGAGCTGATGCAACATCTGCTATTACAATAAGCCTGCTAATTGGATCACAATCACATTGCTCTGTGACAAACATTTGTGTAGGAGAACTGTTAAAACACCACAGGAGACGAAGCAACTGTGGGAAGAAGAGAGGCAACCAGTTAATTTTCTTATTGTACAAATGAACAATAATCTAAAAATCCATAAAACGGTTGTCAAAATTCTGTATTTTCATAAGCAGCCTGCCTGTTAGATTCTAAAGCTCTCCGGTGCTCTTATATTCAAAAACTTATTCTGCAAGGAGAAGGCAATACCAGAGCATTTCAGCACCAGCTATGTATAGGGATCCTGAAGCACCATTCCTCAGCAGCTTGTGTGGCAATAAGGCTGTTGTTTGACAGTAACATGCCTGCCAAAATCACATCGCAGAAGCTGGCTCTGCAGATTGCTGTGGAGATCCAGAAGGAGACTGCCAGCTGCCATTTCATACAGATGTCAGCTAAACCGGGGACTTTCTTTGCAACTGTCATATACTGCTTGCTCGGTTTTCATTTTAGCAATCCACACACTGCAAGTTTTGAAATTTTGCATTAAAAAAAAAAAAGCTCTTACATTTACAACCGCCGCAGAAACTGCTCCTTGTATCCTAAACACATCAAGAGTTTATCCAATATGTGCTAAGTGCCAACCAATCCAACGGTCATAAATTTTCTTTGTTCGCTTTAAAATGTAATCTGTTTCTTTGGGGATTTTAGGTTTGTTACAAACTGTTTAAGTTACTGTTACAAACAAGGGAGCCGCTGCCACACAGGATCCTTGTTCTCCACTATTAACTGGATTGGGACTCTCTCCTAAAATTTGGTTGTGAATCACAAAGCATTCTTAGCTGTGCTATTTCCTAATTACCTTTAAAATAAACTGGAGAAGAAGAAAAATCTCCTTTTTGAGTCAAGCTTGTGACTCCTCGCATCGCCATGTAGTTTTCTTGCTAACAATATAAAAGTAGTTTACAATTTCCTTCTTCTAGGATTTTTTAAAAAATATTATTTTCTGGAGTAGCCTATTGCTTTGAGATTTATCGTTGATGTCTCATCCTTATACAATCAGGTTCGGCCTGGTTTGCTGTATCTGTCTTTTTGACATCAGCCAAAGTCAGCTAGATACTGCCATCTAACTGGAAATGGTAAAGGCAGATCCCTTTTTTATTTTTAAGAGAAAAAAAGGCACAACAGCCAAGTTACCTGAATCAAAACACTGGTTTGTTCAAAGAAAAACACTAAGCAAAAAAAATAAATTAAAATACCTTTGAAAGTATCTTTCCTAGTTTTCTTTGGAGCTATTCAAGGCCTGGATAATCATCTTAGTCCTGCTTTATAAAACCCTAGTAAGATCACACCTGGAATACTGCAACCAGTTTTGGACACCATACTACAAAAAAGATTTTGAGACCTTGTAAAAAGTTCAGAGAAGAGCAACTAAGATGATCAAACATATGAAGAATGGTTGCAGGACTTGAGTTTATCAGTCTAAAGCAGTGGTAGGCAACCTTGGCTCTTTTATGACTCGTGGACTTCAACTCCCAGAATTCCTGAGCCAGCATGTTCACGAGTCATAAAAGAGCAAAGGTTGCCTACCCCTGGTCTAAAGAAAAGAAGAAACAGGGGTGACATGATAGCAGTATTCCAGTATTTGATGGGCTGCCACAAAGAAGAGTCCATCAAACTATTCTCCAAAGCACCAGAGGGCAGGACAAGAAACAATGTTGGAAACCGAACAAAGAGAGAAGCAACCTGGAATTAAGGAGAAACTTCCTAACAGTGAGCACAATTAACCAGTGGAACAGCTTGCCTTCAGAAATCGTGGGTGCTCCATCACTGGAGGTTTTTAAGAAGAGACTAGACAGTCACTTGTCTGAGATGGTATAGGTTCTCCTGCTTGAGCAGGGGGACTGGACTAGAAGATCTCCAAGGTCCCTTCCAGCTCTATTCTATTCTACATTTTTGAAGATGCTGAAGTTCTGGATTTCCTCCATAATCTAGTCAGTTGGACGATTTAGCTGCCTATTCAGCTATAATTATCTACTATCAAAATCTTAATCATTCCAGTAGTTAAAAGGCTTTTAGTATAATTCTCTGTAAACCGGTGCACTCAATATGTGTGACCTTTGATGGTTATAATGCTCTAACGAGCTCATTGTATCCTGCTAAGAAGCCTGACAGGTGCAGTGGCAAGACTTCCCAAGTCAATTTAAGGGGAAGACAGCCAACCAACAGGATTCTATTCAAACCTCATTTCATATTTGGCTCTAGGTTTTAAACGAAGGGCCTCCATGGTGCAGAACCGTCCAATAAGCTATGGAAAACCATATTTGAAATCTTTGGTGGAAACATTTGCTTTAATTTTCTCCTTGAGGGTTTAGAATTTGAGCTGCAAAATTGAAGCCATTTATGATTTTCCTGGTGTTCCAGTTGGAACCAAACTTGATATAACCTGAAAAGGGTGTAGTGCTTGTACAGAAAAATAAATGCTCACACTACGAAATCCCTCACCCTCTTACGCACACTAATCTGATCAAAGTTGCTTCCAATTATTGCGTTTTTTTCACATTTTTTTTTTTTTATGAAAAAGCATTCTCTGGCTGACCCAGTGGATGTTCTAGAGACCTGACTTCACTCAATGTCTTGGCATTTTTCAGCTGTGCTCATCTTCTGCAGCTGTAAAGTCTGTAGAATTTTCCAGAAAATGGAGCTTCCAAACATCTTAAAATCAGAGCCAGGACAGAGAAAAACAGATCCCCTTCTTTTAGTTGAAGAATTCTTGAGCAAATAAAATAGTTCCTTGAGGTCACCAAAGAACTCCTAACATACTCATTTAAAGTATAGGACTTGGAAACATGTTCACAGATAGGGGATCCTAATATTATTTTTTATTTCCAGATAACACTTTGCTATGAAGAACCGACAAAACATTGCTTTTTCCATAATGTAGAGGTAGTCCTTGACTTACAACCATAATTGAGCCAAAACGTCTGCTGTTAAGTGAGACAGTGGTTAAGTGAATTTTGTCCAATTTTATGACTTTTCTTGCTGCTGTAGTTGTTTAGCAACACAGTTGTTAAGTGAATCTGGCTTCCCCATTGACTTTGCTTCTCAGAAGGTTACAAAAGGTGATCACATGACCCCGGGACTGTGTAACCGTCGTAAATATGAGTCAATTGCCAGGGCTCTGAATTTTGATCATGTGTCCATGGGGATGCTGGAATGGTTGTAAGTGTGAAAAACGGTCATAAGTCACTTTTTTTCAGTGCTGTCGTAACTTTGAATTGTCACTAAATGAACTGTTGTAAGTTGAGGACTACTTGTATAACAGGGTTACCAAAATTGGATTAAAGGGTTTTTAAAAGTTTTGGCTCACCATCTAAACTGGCATGTCATTACCATTGACATATCTAGTCAGAATTATAACTTGCACCCGCAAACATGTATGATGATACTTGACGTAAGATTACTGTGATCTTTATTTGGCGTAGGCAAAATAAAGTACTTACCGGATCCCAAAGGGACACAAAATATACTCCTGAAGTCGCTAACTTTATTTCAAGCTCATTTAAATGTCTCCAACACATGAGTAGAACTTTCCCCACATGATTGGCAAAATACTCGCAACACAGGATCGCTTTCTATACAAGATTGACATGCAAAATGTGCCAACTGCTCAGCTCTATAATAAGTTATTTTTGTCCCAAAACATTCCTTTATTAAAAGTTTAACATGATTGCCCAGTTTGCCCCTGTCACACCCTGGACAAGTTCTTTTCATCTCCTGCCAGTTTCCTCTGGACCCTCCTATTAGCTTGATGTTCTTCCATATCCCCTATTCTACTATTGCATTAATGGTGACTGATATCCATTCTTTATCTAAGCCTGTGCTAACTTTAGTCTTTCGGACACAACAGGGAGAAAGGGTGGGCACCAAGGAAGGAGAGCTATGATATGGCATTTCCAGAGACTGCTAATAATTGTTAGACAATTTTACTACAATTGATGTTAAAAAAAGTGTTTCATGCAAATCCTCCCCCATTGCAAAATCTGGGGGAATAACCAAGGGCAGGGACAATATTACACAGCCTAGCCACCTAAATGGGTATCCTGAAGAATATCCACTTATTTGGAATTTGCAGAATTTAATCTTGGATTTATTTATTTTTTTGAAGCTATGTATACATCCAGCTATCCTAGAGGACAATTTTTTCCTGGCATATTCCTAGGAAAGGAATTGCTTTTTTTTTTTTTTTTTTTGCAATGCAGGTGCTAAGCTTGGATTATTAGTTGACATAGATGTGAGATGTCAATAGATAAGCTAAATATCGGCAGCGGAATCAGTTTAATATTTTTAATGTTTATGGACAAACATATGAAGACTGGAAAGCAAAATATGTTTATTTGTGCAGAGAAATTACCCTGATGGATAGATGATGCCCAGATTTCCTTCCTTAAGAAGCTGTGATTGCCAACTCTAGTTAAAAACAATCATGGCCAATAAATATGTTTGTGTAACACACATGTATATGTGCACACACACACACACACACACATATGTATATATATGTATATATATGTATGTATATGTATATATATGTATGTATATATATATATATGTATGTGTGTGTGTGTATACACACACACACACACACACACATATATCATCAGCTAGCCACACCCTTTATGGGATTCGAACCTAGGCAGCCTGCATGTGTGTGTGTGTGTGTGTGTGTGTGTATATATATATATATATATATCCCTAATGACACTAAAAATATGAATCCTGGGTAAAGCCATACAATAAAAACAAAATAGTTCGAACACCAGGATAATATTAAACCAAAAACTGTTTAAGCTCAGCATTTGTATTAAACAGTTTTTGGTTTAATATTATCCTGGTGTTCGAACTATTTTGTTTTTAATATATATATATATATATATGTCAAAAGTCATATTTGAGAAAAGGGCAGAACCAGTACAATTTTTATATTAATTGAACAAACTAATTAAAATTAATTATCTCTGCAATAAGAAAACTCATTTACAAAATCAGATGAACGCCATCTGTATGTGCCAACAAATTCACTCTCACATAAAAATGCACGAACACACGCACATATTCCTTTTTTTTAGGTGAAACCTCAAATAGTAAGGGAAAAAACAGGATTTATATAATTCCTGCATGCATTTATGGAAAGGTAAGTTCAATTCTCATACAAAGAGCTTAGTATATTCCTGCAGATAGCTGCAAAATGAATCATTATGTCAGAATCATTATCTCAAGCCGAAAGATATGGAATGGACAAAGGCAGAATGAAAAAGGGGTGGATAATTCTGTTTTCAGGCAGACTATCAAAACAAAAAAGGTAAGAAGGAACAGAGAATTTTATTTCAATATGATTTTTTTAATATGGCTATAAATATTTTTTAATATGGCTATAAATATAAAAACAATGCACACCAGCCCAACAATAGAAATTATTTTGGACAGCCTCATAGGAACAGTTGCCGCTACAGAAATAACTTAAGTTCTTATGCCGAAACAGAAAGAATTCAAGTCTATATAACTTTTTTTATGAAAAAGCCCAAAAAGTTTAGTTTTGTTGTATTAGCAAAGATATAGGTATCCACTGGGTGTGTGCAGAAATGGGGATTAAAGGTATGTGGATGAAAACTTAACATTCTACATTTTATAAAAACAAGACAGCCAGTTTGGTCTAGTGGTTAAGGCACCAGGCTAGAAAATGAGAGATCACGAGTTCTATTCCTGCCTTAGCCATGAAAGCCAGCTGGGTGAGTTTGGGTGAGTTTGGGTCAGTCACTCTCTCTCAGCTCTATTCACCTCACAGGGTTGTTGTTATTGGAAGAGGAAGGCGTGTTGGATATGTTCACCACACTGAGTTATTTGTAAAAATAATAAAGACGGGATACAAAGCAAGCAAACAACAAACAAACAAACAAACAATCAGATCCTTTGTTCTTTGATTCCAGAAGCCAGTTTTACAGACACAAGGTGAGCTGTAAACCTGAAGCAACCAATGATGCTTGTTTTCTTTAAAGAAGGCAGAAGACTATCTCGCCCTTCCAGCTTGAAAAGCAAAAGAAGGAAAAGGCAAACAATTAAAGTGCTGTCCTTTTTCCAATTCAGCAGCTGAAGTTACTTGCTGAAGTCAACAAACATGGCCAGCTGATTGGAAGACAGGACAGACATGCCACTGTAGTTTTGACACGCAGGGCATCACCATGGGAAACAAAGATACTGAGCTTAGGCACAGGTGCTTCAGCTTACTGCAACTGCAACTACACACTCAGGCCTTGGCAACCATAGTATTGCAACTCTACTATGGTGACCTCCAATTCTGTCTTCTGACATCTGAAGCCCTTACCTCAACTGCACGTTCAGACTCGGGCTACATTTGCCTATAGAAGCACAAGAGTTACCAAATAAAACAGTGAACCCTTTTCAATTGTTGCATTTACCCCTTGAGCAATTGTAATCCAATGCACTTGGACGGTGGTAGTATGAAAAAGGCTGCAGTTCACATTTTAGTTTGCTTTGTCTGGAAATGGGAAGCTATCTTGTGCTGGCAAGAAAGTCCCAAGGTAATTTTTCTTATCACATCTGCAGGTGAAGTGGGTGTAGACCTAGAAGGTGATGAAGTACATATGCACATACACATATGCAGATCATAGATCAACTTTGGTTGCAAGCCTCAACTTGGTTTCGCTCAATTGTCTCTAATAAAGGAGAATATTTGTAGCTCAGGGTTGAAATGAGGGTTCCTTGGTGCTCTCTGAGCTTGGTTGTTTTCTTGCAGATATTTCTTGCAGACATTTCATTACCAAAACAGGGCACCAATGATATTACCTAGTTTTGATAATGAAACGTCTGCAAGAAAGCAACCAAGCTCCAAGAGAACACCAAGATCTCCTCAATTTTCTCTCTCTCTCCAAAAGGATTCCATTCTACAACTGAGATATTCTGAATCAAGGAAGATTTGCACACGCTGTTGTGCAAATAGTCTACTACTAGTTATGATTTGTCCATTTCAAAAGCAATCCCCAAAAGTCAAAGACAGCTTTACTAGCATTCAGAAGAAGCAGCATCCATCAGATAATAGTCTGGAGGACAGGAAGCTCACACAATCTGTCATTGTCATAAGTCATTGTTGCTGAAGTACATTATAACTAATTTTCACTGCTATACAACAAATGGTCAGAATTTAAACTGCATAGCACACCTGGTTTGAAGAAGACTTGGGTATTATTTGATAATCACTACCTGTGCTGGTTCATGAACATGTTTGGAGATTACCAGACTTTACTCAGTCAGCTTACTCTACCAATTAACTGAATTGATTTTCTTTTTGCTTAGGTTTAGCCCTTTATCCCCAGCCTTCCAAAATGTTTCCACAGTCAGAATAGCCATTGCAATTCATTACTTTATAGCTTAAAAGCATTATAAACACTTTGTTTATAAGGAAAGACAAAAGCCAGTAGAATTTGGTTCCAACATGGATGCAATGAAACAGGAACACAGGAGACTCCTTATTCCAGGCATGTCAAACTCGCAACCTAACGTGACGTCGCGCGAGGTATCGTGACTTTTTCCCCATTGCCAGCAATGGGGTGGGCACGGTTTCAGCATGACGCATCTGGCCCGTGGGCCGGCAGTTTGACATGCCTGCCTTATTCTGTTTACTCAACTAGCTACTACCTTTTCCAGCCTTCTCCATCCCCAATGCCCTCCAAGTATGCTGAGATGGTAGAATTACCACCTGAGAAATTCTGGGAATTATAATTTAGGCAAGGCCCTAAATTGAGACAAGTAAGTTTACTTTGCCTGGCAAAAGGATCTCCAGTAGAATATTTCCCCCCCCCCCATTAAATTGCTCCCTGATCTTTTTCTCTCAATAAGCCAGGGAACAAATACAAGGCTTTCTGTATATAAAGAACTCTTGTCATAGAATTACAATATGACCACTTCACAATTTTCTACAGCTGGCGTTCACGCTGATAGCAAGTTTATTTCAGAATACTAATACTAGCAACCAGAACAACAAGCAAGCCTTCGGGAAGATTTTCCAGATGCTTAGATCTCCATGCCAGCATATGCTGATCTCTTGTGTGTGATGTGGCACTAAAAATAAGGGCTGGCAACCAGGATCTTTATGTGGAATGAAGAATAATTGCAAGGGAAAAGAAGGGGCCAATCAAAGCAGTCAGTAAGTGGCAGAATCTGGAGGAAGGACAAAAAGCAGTGAAGGAAGAAACCAAACCCTGCAATGTTCTTTAAGTGGAACATATAGGTAGTTCTCGATTTACAACCATTCATTTCTGACCATTTCAGGTTACAATGGCACCGGAAAAAGTGACTTATGATGGTTTTTCACGCTTATGACCATTGCAGCCCCCCCTTGGTCACGCGATCAACATTCAGACGCTTGGCGACTGACTCATATTTATGACAATTGTAGTGTCCTGGGGTCATGTGATGATCCCCTTTTGCGACCTTCTGACCAGCAAAGTCAGTGGGGAAGCCAGATTCACTTAACAACCCTGCTCCTAACTTAACAACTGCAGTGATTCATTTCACAACTGTGGCAAGAAAGATCACAAAATGGGGCAAAACTCACTGAACAACGACTTAGCAATGGAAATTTTGGGCTCAGATTCTACGTCGAGGACTACTGTACTTATAAAATGACCATCACCCAACATTTAAAAAACAACACGTATGTTTTCAATTAATCTCTTTTAGCACTAATTGGGAATTGACTAAAATATCATGTTAGTGATTCACTCCATATCTACTTAAAAAGGTCCGCTGGATGTGAGAGGACTTAGAATAAGCACATCTATGGACAAGGTAAGTTATGAAGCAAGAACGGCGGCAATCCCTTTTGAGCTATTTTCATTGTGCACTCTAACAAACATTGACCCAGAAGATGAAATTCAGTGGAACCTGGTCCCAGGTTGGGGAACATAAAATTGCAGCCTAAAAGAACAAGAATAAATATATCAGGTCTCATATCTGTATGGTTTTGACCCAAAAATGTTTGCTAAAATGTGTAACATATAAGAACAGCTGGAGAGACCTGCTTTGTGTGTCTATGTGAAATAACTCGGAGTGCTTAAGCAAAGAATGGTTTCCTCTTTCTTTTGAAAACTTGAGTTTTAAGAAACTTGTGTGTGTGTGTGTATACACACACACACACACACACATATACACGCACATACATATATATATATATACACACACATACATATATATATATATACGCATACACATATACATGTATATATACATACACACACATATATTCACATACACACATATTCACATACACACACACATATACTCACATATTTATATAGTCGCACATATACACACATACATATATACACATACATACATGCACATACACAACTCTTTTCTGCACATGGCCTGGGTCCCTTGTATTTCTTTATTTTTCTCCTAGGTTGTTTCCAGAAATCTGAAACGATAGGAAGAAATGCAAAAAAGAAGAAGAAGAAGGAGGAGGAGGAGGAGGAGGAGGAGGAGGAGGAGCAGGAGGGAAAAGAAAGGAGAGCAAAAGATAGGTGGCTTTACCATGCAAATCCTGGTCGCTGGTCTTGGGGCTGCTTCTTGCTCGGCGTTCCGCCTTTTTGACGATTGGCATCCCTCCTCCACTTATGCCTCCAATGCTTCCTGCCCCATTGGTGGCCCCGTTTTGAGTCTTGAGGGTACCATTGTAGACCGTCGTACATGCTGGATGGCTCTTGTAGATGGCTGGAGGGCTGTTCAAACGGTTCTGGCGATCAATCTGTCTGTCCTTGATTTTTTTGTGCTGCGGTTTGTTGTACTGATCTTCCCTGGTTATGTAACTTGACATTCCATATATGATTTCTGAAATGAAACAAGATCAAGGGATGCAGTTCAGATTCCAATGCAAATTCCATCTGCATTTATTTCCAGATAGTCCTCGATTTACGACCACAACTGAGCTCGCAATTTCTGTTGCTAAGTGAGACACTTGTTAAGTGAGGTTTGCTCCATTTTATAGCCACAGTTGCTAAGGGAATCACTGCAGTTGTTAAGTTAGCAACGCGGCTGTTGAGTGAATCTGACTTACCCATTGACTTTGTTGGTCAGAAGGTGGCCAAAGGTGATCACATGACCCCGGGACACGGCAACCGTCATAAATGTTGGCAATCAGTTGCAGTGTCCTGGTGTCATGTGATTGCCATCTGTGACCTTCCCAGCTGGCTTCCGACAAACAAAGTCAGTGGGAAGAAGCTGGATTTGCTCAACAACCACATGATCCACTTAAGAACGGCAATGATTTGCTCAACAACTGTGACAAAAAAGACCAGAAAAATCTGACACGACTCACTTAACACCTGTCTTGCTTAGCAATGAAAACACTGGTCCCAATTGTGGTTGTAAGTTGAGGACTGCTTGTGCCCGTCCTGTTTCAACAATTAAGACAGCGCGGCAAACATGTAACCTAGATTTGAAATGTTTACAGTTGAGTTTACCTTGCTCTCCATAAATGGTAGGCGGAAGATGGTGCTGAGGAAAAAACTGAGGTGGTATATCTCCAGGCCCGGTAACAGGCGGGTAGAAAGCTGTATGGGAGTTATGGATGAAATGAGGATGATGAGTGAGGTATGGTGGTAAGTGGTGAGTGGGAGAAATGGCAGAAGGATAACTAGCAGGGTAGCACTCTGGAGACTGAGGCGTGACCACCACTCTCCGAACGCCTGTGCTGTCTTCTAATACCTGCAAAGGAAAAGCAGCCGGATGAATAAAATTAGCATATTTTTTTGCCTGAAATAATAACAGTCATGTGGCATTCTTTTCCTTCCATTAAATAAACAGAAAAGCTTTTTTTTTTTTTTTGAGGGTAAGGAAGACCATCTCTATCTAAGACAATCCAATGCCAGAAATTTCCATGATAACAGCTCACGGCAGACATTCAGGCAACCCTCCTAATTATAGCAAGGCGTTTTGTAATTGCTTGAATAATCAGAATTTGAATGGAGATCAAAGTAGCGCCAGCATGCATAAGTTACTTGTCCTTTTAAAGGACACAATTTATTTTTTTGCACGAATTCAAATGCCAGCGTAAGGAACTGGGTGAATACCAACAAGTGTCTTTTGTTCAATATTATTTGTGGAGTCTGATGATAGAAAAAGCAGGGATTTCAAAAACTAAGGAAATCAGACGTGTCAGAAATCAAGACTTAACAGCCAAAGCAGACATTATGCCTGTTGTGGTTTATATCACTGGACAGAGGATATTTCATATAAAGTTCCAACTGGTTTGAAATGAAGTGGCCTGCTTGGTTTTGTGCAGACCCAGATGTATACAGGTGTTCTCTCTCCTGCGGGAGCTGCACTGGCTGCTGATCTGCTTCCAGGTACAATTCAGGAAGCTAATTGTCACCTACAATGCCCTATATGGCTTGGGACCAAGTTATCTGAAGGACTGTCTTTTTCCAGTCACATCTACCCAACCCAACAGAGTGGGGAGACAGGGAATGTTGCAAGTGCCCTCTCCTACAGATGTACATCTGGTGGGACCCAGAAATGGTGGCTCCTTCCCTTTGGAACATCATCCCTGAGATTAGATTGGCCTCCATTTTGACACTCTTTCACAAGGCCCTGAAGACTTGGTTTTGCCAACAGGCCTGGGGAACCTAGAGTGGAATGGAGCTCTTTTACTGACTTGATTAATTGTTGTTGCCGGTAGGTAGGGATTATTGTTTTTATCGTTTGTATACTGGGTTTTACTTTTGTAAGTTGCCCAGAATCATTGAGAGTGAGTGAGTGGCCCTACAAAGTTTATTAAATAAATACGTTTGGATGGGTTGCTGGTTTTAAAAGCTAAAGGGCAAGAAGAATCTGTCTCTCTCATCCATGGATTGATTCCAAATGTCTGTGTTGTTGGCAGATTGTGCTCCAAGATGCTGGAACTGGAGGTCCAGTTCTGAATCAAGTGATTGAAAGAAAAGTGCATGAGAGAAAAAGGGATGAGAGGAAGACAATCAAACTGACTGAGGGTCTACTTAATTTTCTTGACCAAAAGGAGAATCCTGGGTCATCTCCAAAGGGTGGATCTGTGTTGGCTAGTTGGGGTTTTTTGAATGGTAACAAGGAAAAGGCAAACGAGCAGCTGTTGATAGTTGGCTTGCTTGCGTTTTTCCTGCTGGAAGGTATAAAGGAATTTGGGCTCGTAGAAAAAAAAAGTAGTGGCTGCCATCCAAAAAATGTTGGGAAGAATAAAATAATTTAGCAGTTGAATTCTAAAGTTGGAACAGTTGATCGGACAGTTGCCACTATATCAGGTTTAACCCTCAGAAAGTGCCAAGTTCCAAGTGTCCTTGGCTTTCCAAGTTCAGCTATTTTCTTGAAAATGATGTAGCTTCAAAGATTCTAGCTTTAGAGGAGTAAGCCAAAAGATTCTGTCAAACGGTATATTAATTGTCCTTGGATTAAAGGCTCACTTTGATTATTGCCATGGGAATTAGATGCTCCATACATCTGTCCTTTTGGACCTTTACCCAAGGCTTCATAAAGTCATTGAATCCACAGTTACTTCAAGTCTTAGATAATCTATGTAATTTCAGAGGGCCATCAGTCCAATATTTCTAGCCTATAAATTATAAAAGTTCCCCCCATAATCTATCCCAAGAGGTTTGGATTATGTTAGAAATAAGGTTGAGCCAAAAGAGAGGGGAAACAAATGCATGGAGACTTCAGGCAGTTCAGAAAAATAGTCAGTCTTTTAATTATTACTCAACTGGTATCCCATATCTCATTACTTCGAATCCTATTCTAATTATTCCAAACTCTATTCCAATTATTATACACTTAGGGTAGATTTCACATTGTAAATATGAATTTTGTAGGTACTTTTAAGCAGTGCTTTTTTTGTAAAAAGAAAAGGTGCCGGAACTCACACATGTCATACAACCCACTTTGTCTATCCTACAAGGTTCCATCCCAAAAAGGTGCTGGAACTCCATTCTGAGCGTTCTATGAGAAAAAAAGCCCTGCTTTTAAGAACTATTAAATATTGTGCTTTAATTATATTATCTGTGCTTTAATTATGTTATCTGTTCTCTAAGCCAGGGGTCCCCAACCCCTGGTCCGTGACCAGTACCGGGCCGCAGCATGCCAGCACAAACAAGCAAAGCCCCATCCGTGGGATGCAGGCAGCACACAAAACCACGCACCCTCCGGTCCGCAGAAAAACCTCTCTCCATGGAACCGGTCCCTGGTGTCCAAAAGGTTGGGTATCTCTGCCCTAAGCTGCTATGTGAATAAAGCAAGCAATGGTAATCCACCTTTGACAGAAATCTGAGGTGTCATTTACAAAATGTTGGCTATATGGAGAACATACAGTATTTTGGCTAAAGTAAGGGATACGTTGGGAGTAGTGGATGAATTGCTGTTCTTTTTAAGACTGAATTAAGTAGATGATTAACAAACATTTACTATATATTAACCAAGTATATTAGCAATACTCAGTCAATCATCTGTATCAACAACCTGTCTTCTTTTGTGACATTTCAATTAGTCCTAATAAGGGCATTAATTTTGTTCCCTAATGATAAGAACGGCTTCCCATTTGCTCTTTAGATGTCTTTCATAGATTTTATGTCAAGCAGACTTTCTTTCCAGTTCTTCTGTCTTTTCCCCCCAGTTCTGGCCTGGAGTAACTCATAATCCTATCTCCCCCACTTCCCCCCCCCACTTCCCCATCTTATGACCATGATTTTACTTTGAAGGTAATTGTCATTTTATTGGGTTAGGAATATTTATTGATTCTAATGTTTTATGCCATAAGCCGCCCAGAGGCCATTTCAAAACCAGATGGGTGGCAAATAAATTTAATAATAATAAATAATAAATAACAATAACAACAATAATAATATTAATACTAATAATAATAATAATAATAATAATAATGTGAGAGTTGACTTGAGAGCCAGACTTTTCCAGAGCAGAGATGCCAGTAATGTGAACAAATCAAACATTCATCCAGTTCAAGGCCCAATAGTGTAAGATGAGAGATGCCAACCAATTATTTTAGTGTTTCCATCATAATTTCTAATATAGGGTTTTTGTTTTTGTTTTTAAAAAAACATTTTAAAGGGGAAAAAATGACAAGAAAACAAAAAGAAAACTGAGATTAAAAAGAATAAAATACCAAATAAAGCAGAAATTTACAAATATCATACAACTAACAAAAAAATCCTACAAAGCTTTTGATAAAAATTTTCAATAGTGCTGTAGTTTGGTTTTGCATGCTATGTCATTTTAAAGTTTCTTTTGCTTAAAATTTGCTTATAATTTTAAAATTTCAGGTCATGATTAAAATTAAATTAGTATACAAGAAACAACACAGTATAAAATGTGAAGCAAAATATAAAGTTACAATAATTTCTGCCTAGTCAAAAAAGTTTTGTGCTTACCACTGAAAACATTATGGTGGTGTTGTTTTTTTAAAAAAAAACACAACAACTTCAAATTTCAGATCTAGTAGAAATTCATGCCTGGAAACGTAATCCAAATATGGCTTCCACGTTGAGTTAAATTCTAGGTCAGTTCTCCTTTTCAAATACATAGTTATTTCACACGTCAAGACACAGTTTTGCAATTTGATGTGCCATTCTTTGACAGCTCTAAAGAGTTGTCTTGTGCCATGCCTAAGGTCTGAGTCCTTAAATCTAGTCAAGCTTTGCCAAGTCAATTGTGAGGAATCCATTGCTGAGCTCCAGCCCGTGAGCTTGCCAATGAGGCAGGCAAGACCAAACTATTTATTAAGGCAACATTTGTAAACAATCTTTCCAGCCTATCAAATGGTTGCAGTCCTTAATGGCCTTGCTCCATGTTCTGTCACTAATTCCCCAGTGTGACATAGCAAAGAGAGTGCGTCAGCCAGAAAAAGATGGATGTTTCATTCCTTGGCTATACAGAAAAGGGAGGAAGTATGTCTAAAGCCAGAGAGGGAATCATCTTCCATTATTTTCCACTGTAAGCAATATTTTTAGGATCCCCCCCTCCTTTTTTGTTTGTGGTTTAGGCTGCTAGGACACACTAAAGAACCAACGACTCACGTAGCATCACTGGGATTTGGCATGGAGGCAAGCAGATGAAAAAGGGCAACTATATCCTTGGGGACAGTGTTATTGCTGCTTTTCTCTTAAGTATTTGTGAATTGGAGACAGGAGAGGACAGATGCTAACGGGGTCTAGCCAGATGGTAGAAAGAAAAATAGCAGAGGTGTTGGATGTCATTATCAGATTTACATTCTTCCTTTGGTTCTAGAACTCAAGCAAGCATATGTATATTTCTTGTGCCTATTTTCCACTGCCCTGTGAGGCAGTTGGGTCAAGAGAGATTGTCTGGTGCAAAGTCACCCAATAGGATTTCATGGCTGATGGATTAGATCAGGGCTTTTCAACCTTTTCACCGATTGTACCACTTTTAGCATATGGCAATATTCGAGTACCACCTAGCAAAGTGTCAAAAACTTGGTGACAAAAAAAAACCCTGTTCAAAGTTGCAATTGCACTGAAGTGACTTATGACCATTGCAGCATGCCCAGGGTCATGTGATTTATATTTGGATGCTTGGCAACTGATTCATATTTATGATGGTCACAGTGTCCCAGGGTCATGTGATCCCCTTCTGCAACCTTTTGACAAGCAAAGTCAATGGCAGAGCTGCTGGTGGCCAAGTGCTAAGGCGGGACTTCCTTCCCTCCCTCCTTTTTTCTCATTCCCATCTCCTTCTGAAGGAAGAATTTGAACCCCCCCATATTTTCCCTCTTCCATATATTGATCAAACAAAGAAAGGCCTCCAGAGACAGAAAAGACAAGCTGCTGAGTGAACTAGCTTAAAAAGGCACTTCCCCTTTAAGAATTAGCTACTGGCTAGAAAGGAAAGTAAGGAGCCCAGCCCGCACTTAAGGAAGAAAAAAAATGTAAGTACTGGCTGCCGGCTAAGGCAGCCTCCCCAAATGGCTCCATTCATAAGTAAAATCTGCAGCTCCAGAGGACTCTCTCACTGTAAGTCTTTGCCTGTGCTGGCTCTTTCCCTTCCCCACTACACTTGGGTAGGCAGGGCTGCTACCACCTGCCACTCATTAATGTACCACAAGTGGTAGCGTACCACAGGTTGAAAAGCCCTGGATTAGAGGACCCTAGGTCATCACACTTCTTACTTAAATCCGAATGCCTTGAGATTATCCTGTGAATAATTTGGAGTTTGCACAAGCGCATGCATGTGTCTGCAAGAAAAAAATTATTTGCATGCCAGTATCAGCCCATGAGTGGGGGAAATAAAATATCTCTCTGCCCACATTGGGCCTTGAATTAACCCAGTGGTTCTCAACCTGTGATCCTTGGACCTCTGGGGGCCACGATGTGGTCATAGGGGGCCTGTGAAGGCTTGAAGAAATGTTATGATTTAAATCTTGAGTTAGGTCTTGGGGGTCCATGGCTGTAGTCCGTGGCCACAAAAATTACTTAAAGAGGTCTGTGGTGAAAAAAATATTGAGAAGCACTGAGTTAGCCTATTACAGATAGTCCTCAGTTAAGGATGGCAAATCGGGGCAGGAATTGCTATCACTAAGCCACACAGTCATAAAGTGCAATGTCACACAAAGGCTTTACTTGGTGACAGCAGTTGTGGCAATCTTGGTTTCCATTGTTAAGCAAGGGTCATGCAGCCTGTTAAGTGAGGACCTCACATGACTTCCACCCAGCTTCCCTATTGGCTTTGCTTGTGAGAAACCAGAAGGGAATCTCAGAAATTGTGATCGTGTGATTTGGTGATACTGTGATTAGAAGAACTCCAATCAGTGGTCATAAGTACCACTCATTCAGGGCCATCATAAGTTTGAATGGTCACTGAATGTATGGTCATTAAACGAGGATCATCCTAAAAGCCATTAGCTTTAGCTCCATCTCAGCTGGCTATTGTCTCTTTGCTTCACAATAGGCACAATAGGCACAGCCACCATTGAAATGTCCATTAAAGTGAATTAAGTAACTAACGCTTACTACCTTAAAAGACAATTACAGCCATTGACCGATGAAGTTGCTTGGATTAGCAACAAAACATCTCAGATTTACAAAGTTTGGTCCAGTTGCCATGAGTGAACCTTTACACACTGATTAAAAACCATGCATTCTAAATGAAGATGGGGTAATACAAGCAAACTCAATCCTAAAGTATTGTTATTTGCATCGAATTAACCATCTATGACATGTCTGGTTTTCATCATAATGGGGATGCAGAGCTGAAGACCAGACTGAGAAATCAAAACAATATCTCAAAAGCAATCCACTTCCATAATACTGTCAACAAAACTACATGCATGTTGTCACTAGAAATCAAGATCAGCTTGAGGGCTGCTCAGTCTGTCTGTCATGCTCTTACCCTGTCAGTCCAGACAATCTACCTGTAGTATCTAATAATATAGATTTGCAACAATATCAATCCTTCTGCTCTTTCCTCCCAGTCTTCTGGGCCAGCTCTGGAGGGAAGAGGTTGCACCTTGCAATGTCCACCAAGGAAAGGGGTTCTCTTCCTCCCTTTCAGGGTGGTTTGCATTGGTATAGGTTGAGAGGGAGAGATTGCTTCCTAGGCCTCTCTTTTTTGGGGTGACAAAGAAGACAATTCCCCCCCCCCCCGTCAACACCTACCCCAAACTGCTGTGATGGATCATTTATCAGTTTGAGCAGTGTACTATTTATACTGTATCTTTTGACTTCAGGCTGGTCAATTCAGACTGTCAAGGTTCTATCCCAATTCCTGAACGAAGAGCCATCTCCAACTCTATTCTACAACAGTCAGAATAGAACACAACTGGACTCCAGCAACCCAGGAAGGACACATGGGTTGTATTCAACAATGAGCTCAGCATGGTTGTGCATTAACCTATTTTCTGCATCTGGATAATACATCAAACTATAAACTGTCCAAAACAGTAGCTTCACAGAAAGCAAGTCACAAAAAAGTAACAATGGTTAACACATCCCAAACTTAGCAAGTTTTATGTATGCAACAGGTAGATGTCTACCTGGCCCAGTTAAGTATATTATTAAACAGTCTGGAAAACAGATGAATAACTAATCAAGTCCTCCTACGTGTTCCATACCAGCAAGTGATAACCTCTTTTTCTGCTGATCATTTTTATACAGTGTATATAATAAATGCAACATTTTAATCTGGATTTGCAATCAATGGGCAGCTGAGATAATGTTCAAGCATATTCTATCATGGTCTGAAAGCTGGCATAATAAAATGGAAAAAAAGAGGTTAATGGCTTTTGTTTAACAGGTTATTTCTCCACGGGGATATCCGTTTTTAGCTCAATTTTTGAGATGTAGGCTTTTGAGGATGTAGGCAAATTGAAGTCAAAATATGTTTTTCTTCAGAAATTGGAATGTTCTTATTTCCTTTACATTCATATCTTCCCAGGGCCAAAACAAACATGAGGCAAATTAAAAAATCACTGAATAATCCCATTAATTACCTACATCACTGTAGCTAGGCAAGAGCAAACAAGGGAAATGCAGCTATTATAACATCAGCATCAACAAACAACAACAGGAAACTCAACCAAGTGACTACTACGTGCTTCAAGCTGTTATTTTGTATGAAGTTATTTGCAAAGCAGAACATTCATTTACCACATGGTGAGAAATAAGATTTTGATTTAAGAGTGAGAGAGAGGGGGGAAAAATAATATATAGGCTTTTCTTTTTACTATGCAACCAGCTGTTTTATTTAAATGTTTTTTTTAAAAAAAGAGTATTTCATGAAACTTGCTTTGCCTGGACCTTGAGAACAATGATAAGCAATTGATTCCCTGGCAAACTGGGAGCCATTAAGCTACACAACTGCAGGAGAAGCAGCTTTATACAAGATCAGATGTTTTCCTCTATCTGGCCCAGACTTGAACTTACTTTGACTAACAGCTGCTCTCAAACCTCCCCCATCCTGTGCTATTTCTTCCTTTTAATTAGAGACTTCTAATGTAGTGCAACTGCAGCACTGAACCAATCCTGGTTGATATTGAAAAGTTAAGCATACTCAGATATAGTTAGCGCTGGATGAGAGATTACCAGAAATCCCACAACTGGAGACTAAATTTGGACATCTGGAAAATAGCTTCCTAGAGGAACGTAATGGTAAACCAAGTTCATCTATTGCCAAGAAAATCTCACAGACATATTTGTGAAGTTACCAGAAGTGGAGCTTGACTTGCTTTAACTTCATTCCTACGTAGTTCTTGCTCCAATTCAGATCTTATTCAGATAATGACATAAGACCCTCATGCCTTGGCTACAACTTGTCTACTGTAACCTGCTCTACATGAAGCTATTTTGGAGTTAACTTGGAAGTGACAACTAATACAAACTAAGAGAGAGAGAGAGAAAGAAAGAGAGAGAATATTCCTATAGTACTTTATATTTTTGCAGGATAGCATTCAGGGATGATGTATAATCAAAGTTTATACAAAGCATAAGAACATTTAATAAAGTAGCAAATAAATACACTCTTTTAAAATTGTGACTTATTAAAAATGCTTGGAGAAAGGTGTGAATGTTTGTACGCAGGTATGCATGTCTCTGTGTTTCTGTCTGTCCATCTCTCTACCTTACATAGGGTTGGTTATGAGCTTGTTAAAGTTTGAACGACCGATACATAAATATGCTGGTTCTAAATTCCAGCTGTTGGAATTTTTGTACCACAAGTCTTTCATCTTAACAAATTTGCGAAAGAGAACTCTGTGAATTTGTGTTTGGAGATACTAGCAGTGGAATTCCAGAAGTGGAAATAAGAATTCTTACTTGGGCACAATGTCTTGAAGACATGCAGATTGTATCACAGCATCCTTCTGGGAGGCATGATGGTGGTTTCCCTCTTTCCTCTAGGATCAGTTTTGGTTGGTACTGATGGAGTCTAATCCTCAATCCTTACTACATTTACTGCCTCAGACTTGATTCTAGGTGAGAATACTGACTAATATCCACCAGCACCAGGTTAGTTATTGTCAGTATATTGATTAAATACAGCTATATGTCTTAATCTTTGGTCTGCCAAGCAACGTCAATGAGATTCTCTTTCAGTGTCTTGAAGCTATGGGAGTGGTTTCAGAAGAGCAGCCTCAGACTCAACTCTGATAAGACTGAGCAGCTGTGTATTTTTGGGTCATCTGGATTCATAAAATTTCTGCCTATGGTTATGGATGGAATCGCCCTACCCAGACAGAATTCCTTCTAGGTGGGACTCATGGTTCCTGGTCAAAGAGCAGGTGGCAGTTGTGACTTGGAGAACCCTGGCACAAATTTATTTTGGGTACCAGCTCCACCTATTTTTCAATTAGGAGGCCATATGCCTACGCTGCTTTCATCTATCACTGCTTCTTAGCTTGCATACAGATGTTGTGGGGAGGGGGGGAGAATGGAATGCAGGCTTCAGACATCAGACTGCCAAGCCGTGAAAACCAAGGTCATCCAAGAAATGTTTATTGAGAACTGAAACACTCTCTCATAACAATTGTCTGACACCTTATTGGATAATGTGACCTGCACTATTTGGGGGGAGGGAGATTCTATACTTTTATTATATTGATTTAAGCACCAATTAACCAGAGCTGGTTTTCCTTTCATCTGTGCTGAAATGATTTGCTCAATAAAGTTTTGCATTAGAGATTGGGTAGTCTCAGCCATGCTTACTTCGTTGGGTTCGTCAGTCGGAACCTTGACACCATACTCATGGTCATCCATGCCAGAGTCACCTGTCATTTGGGTTAATGTGATGCACTCTACATAAGGCTGCCCCTGAAGACCACTTGGAAGCTGTATCTGGTCCAGATAGAGTAGCTTGAGTAGTTATGGCTGCATCTCACTGTTCTCATATAACTAGTGTTTTAAATTCATGGGTACAATTCATGGTACACTACATGGGATGTCCTTGAAGGCTGTCCAGAAAATTCAGCTGGTGCAAAATACAGCAGTGCGGGCAGTTATATGTGCTTCTAGAACTGTACATGTTACACCTCTGCTCCACAAGCTGCACTTGTTGCCAATCTGTTTGCGGGTCCAATTGAAGGTGCTGTATTTATCTTTAATCGACTTCACGGCCTGGAACTGAGTTGTTTGAGGGACTGTCTGTCCCCAATTACATCTGCCTATGGTGGTTCCCATTGTATTCGGCAGAAGAGGCTTGCTGCTCATCCTGTCTGTTAGGGAACTATACAGGTAGTCCTTGACTTACAACAGTTCATTTAGTGACCGTTTGAAGTTACAATGGCACTTAAAAAAAAAAACATTTTGAACACAATTACGACTATTGCAGCAGCCTCGTGGTTAGATAATCAAAATTCAGATGCTCGGCAACTGACTCATATTTATGACGGTTGCAGTGTCCCCGGATCATGTGATCATCTTTTTGTGGACTCCTGACATGCAAAGTCAATAGGGAAGCCATATTCACTTAACAACTGTGCCACTAACTTAATAACTGCAGTGATTCACTTAACAACTATGGCAAGAAAGGTCGTAAAATGGGGACAAAACTCACTTAACAACTGATTCACTTAGCAACAGAAATCTTGGGCTCAATTGTGGTCATAAGTTGAGGATTTGGCAGGTCCCAGGAGGCATGCCTTCTCTGCTGTGGCATCTGCCTTATGGAACATTCTCCCACCCAAAGTAAAGTTGGATCCATCACTACTTGTTTCCCAGAAGTTTCTAAGACCTGGCCATGTAATCAGGCCTGGGGATCCGAGGGCATCAGTGGGATGTTGAGGTGGTTCCATTATTGCTGTTAACATCTAATCTCTATATGCTTTATGTTTTTTTTTTAAACTTTTTAATAATAACAGTTTACATAGGTTTATTGATTTATATCCTTATAGTACAAAGTCACTTTTTGTGAGATGGGCGGTCATACAAATTTGATAAAAAAAATAAGCAAATAAATTCAAGGTGCTGGTTACTACCTATAAAGCCTTTCATGGTACATAGCCAGGTCATTTGAGGGACTTTCCTCCTTTCCTTACTTCTACCTGCCCAAAAGTTCTGTTATGGTGGGCATGATCCAGGTCTAGTCATTTAAACCAGAGGCCCCCAACCTTTTGGGCACCAGGGACCGATTCCCTGAAGAGAGGGTTTTTCCATGGACCGGAGGGGGCGTGGTTTTGCATGCTGCCTGCATCCCGCAGATGGGGCTTCCCTTGTTTGCACACCCCAGTTTCTGGCATGCCACGGACCGGTACCAGTCTATGGCCCGGTGGTTGAGGACCCCTGACTTAAACATCTTGTGGGTCGCAGAAGGCATGTCTTCTTTGTCACTGTGTTTGTCTAATGAAATAACATCTGTCCCTTCAAATTCAGATCAACTTCATTCTCTTTTGTCTTTCTGAAAACCTGTTTTCTCTTAGGCATTAAGTCAAGGGATTTTGTGCCCATCTTGATGATTTCTGACTGTTTTGTGCTCCCTGAAGTTGCCTCTGGTACAATATGTTTTGCTATATTTTTACATCTTTTTTGTTACTATTCATTGTTTTCAATCATGCACATCACCTTAAGTTAGTGTTGACTGCAAAACTCTATAACTTGATTGATTAAATAAATAAATGCCCTAATAAAGCATAATTTAAAATAAGTATCAAAAATGAATGTCAAATATGATAATAAAATCATGACAGAATTATGAATAAATATCCCTTGAAATAGGCTAGATCAAGAGATAGACACGGCAAGGATTTTAGGAATGCACCTTATTGTAGTAAGGTAGATTATCAGAATTTTGAAAGCCTAAGTTACTCCCTGTTCCACAATATACCATTTTATTTTATGAAATGAAATGAAATAAAAATCAAGGTGAGATAAATTTGAATTTCTTTCTCATGCTCTTTCTCAGAATCTGTTCTGCAAGTCCCTCCTTAATGGGTCTCTCACTCCTTTCTTGTCCCCAAGGTCAGTTCTACATTCCTTCACAAGTTCAGCATCAGCAAAAGGACCATAACTATCTCATCCTGGAGCACTTAAAAGAAAATAAGATGACAGGGCCTACCAGATGGAAATGGGAGAGTCTCTTTAAGATAGGCAGAACTCTGGATGTCTTCCCAGATTAACAAATACCTGGTCAGTTGCTGGAAACTAGCAACATTATTAAGAACATATTCCAGCTCCTTCTGATCTATATGTTTAAATGTATGGAAATCAATCACAGAATGTATTTGATTTTTCTACCAAGACAGAAAGGAAAAACAATCAATGAAATCCTTATCCATTTTTGCAATGGAAATGCATTAAGCTGAGGTGGAAAAAAGCAGTTGATACTCAACCCAAGAGATGACATAATAAACATTTCATCTGACAGAGTAAAAAATAGGAACTGTCACAATAAAATAAGCCAAAATAGAATTACTAGAAATGCCTGACTTATAAACCAGTGTCAAAATTATCTCCCTTATGGCCTGAAAAAAATAAGGCAATGAACTATAATGTCACAGTGAGTAAGAATTCTTTCCCTACAGCTCATAGTAATTAAGTACCGGGCAAAGAGTTGCTGTTGGGAATAAAATCTATGCTGTTTTTTAGATTTAACTAGTCATTGTCCACATACACTCACATCATGCCTTTGAAGCCAGTCTTGAAAGATTGACATTTGACTGTTTTTCTTTAAACGAAAAGGAGAGAAATTACAGAAATGCCATTACAGAATTGGTGGAGATTACACAATCCAGCCGTGCCACATTCTCCTGCTGAAGGAAGCATACCTGTGATATATAACCTGGAGGCACATGTATGGGAGGAATAGATCCATTGGGAGACATCATAGGTACTTCTGCAGGTCCTGTGGGACAGGAAAGAAGAAAATTAAACAACTGAGACACAATTAATGTAGTACACTCTGCTGAAAATTTCCAGGATAATTTGGTTTTGTTATAAAGCCCATATTTGGGGGGTTACATGGAAGAGAAAGTCACACTTTTATACTTATTTCCCCAGTTGAGAGAATCTATCTTGACTGGTTTTGTACTGATTGCATATTAGAGTCTTCTGGCTTTGGGGGTAGATTATAAATACTAACAAATTATAGATAGATAAACTTGGGCTGCATCTATCCTTGTAATGGTATTGTTGATGTTGAAGCAACCACTGCTTCCAATGTGTTCTGGCTTCCTTTTGTATTCCAGCTCATGCAAGCCATACTTTCCTTCTCACACACCTACATGATAGTTATGAGAATGCACAACTGTTTCTAAAGTAACATGAAAGAAACTAATACAAGGGCAGTAGCCACATCTCTCCAGGTATTTTTGTTAAGAGTTTCTAAACACAGATTTGCAGTAACCTTTCCAACACTCCTAGTTACAATCAAACACCTATATCAACTTCGAGCAATTTGGTTTATCGTGCTTACACCCAGATCTGATTCACAAAGCTTGAGTATCAAACATGGGTACATCCTGGTTTACATTTGGAGTAACACGAGGCTGAAATAATCATACTGACTTATCAAACATGAGGCTGAAATAATCATACTGACTTTCATGACTGATAGGTTTTCATCCAATAGGAAGAGCTCTTGCTAGTGTATATCTCAAAATCTAAACTGCACCAGAAATTGTTGATTGATGCTTTACAATGGTAATAAAAACTTAGGTGTTACTACATACTACAAAATAATTTTGAAGAATTACATTCACAGGGAGCTATTCAGATGTAGTGAAGACATTTAAGGAAGCAACTATATAACAACTTAAAAAATCTGAATGGTTCAATAAATCAGAATTATGATCCTTCAAAGATATGCTCAGATATGCTGAAAATACCTGTTTGATGATAGCTAGAGAAGAAGACTTAAGGGTACTCTTGCTGATGGTCAAAAGCCAGATGTCAACAAGCAATGACAACCCAGTGGGAAGTTAAACAACAGGAAGCTGACAGTATCAAACGTAATTTTTCATAATCACAAAAAGTCACAAGAATGATATTCGTAGCCATGAAATAAAGGGATGTCTACTATTTGAGAGAACTATGGTAGATCTAGACCAGAGATCTACAAACTTAAGACTTGTGGACTTCAACTCCCAGAATTCCCCAGCCAGCATGGCTGGCTGAGGAATTCTAGGAGCTGAATTTCACAAGTCTTAAAGTTGGCAAGTTTGGAGAAATATTAAACTGCAGAGATAGAATACTGACAACTTAAGAAGATGTTGTCAAGGCAATATTTATTCCAAGTGTAATATCTCTTTGGGTAATCACCAAAACTGAACAATGAAAAGTTGATTCCTCTGAACTGTGGTACAATACTAGAGAAAATTGTTGAGGAACCTTGGAATGCAAGAACAAACTTTCCTACACTGCTTACAATCACCTTGGGTGGCTATATAAATGGTCTAAATAAATACACCTGTCCTAAATGAAATAAAAGCAGATCACTCACTGGAAACATCATTAATGAAATTAAAGCTTTGATATTTTACACACATAATGGAAAAGCATTGGAGAAGACCTTGAAGTTTGGAACAGAGAAGGCAATTGAGAAAGACTGACATACAGTAAAACAAGATAGAATATAATAGAGCTGGAAGGGACCTTGGAGGTCTTCTAGTCCAGTCAACTGCTCCAGCAGGAGAACCGTCCTATACCATCTCAGACAAGTGACTGTCCAGTCTTTTTTTAAAAGCTTCCAGTGATGGAGCACCCACAACTTCTGAAGGCAAGCTGTTCCACTGGTTAATTGTTCTCACGGTTAGGAAGTTTCTCCTTAATTCCAGGTTGCTTCTCTCTTTGATCGTTTTCCAACCATTGTTTCTTGTCCTGCCCTCTAGTGCTTTGGAGAATAATTTGACCCCCTCTTTTTTGTGGCAGCCCCTCAAATACTGGAATACTGCTATCATGTCACCCCTATTTCTTCTTTTATTTAGACTAGCCAAACCCAAAGCCTGCAGCCGTTCTTCATATGTTTTAGTCTCCAGGCCTTTGATCATCTTAGTTGCTCTTCTCTGAACTTTTTCCAAAGTCTGAACATCTTTTTTGTTGTATGGTGTAAGATGGCTAGTGACTGTCACTGATGACATAAGCGTACATTTACAAGAACTCAAGGGAACTATTACTGATGCAGAAAAGTGATGTTCATTGGGTTATAAAGAGTCAGAAGCAACTGAAAGATAGAACAACAATTGATACAGAAAAACTCAGTCAATTCACAGGGTACAAGATATAAGCTAGAGATGTCAAATCCAAAACATGGTCTTGTTGCTATTTATGGCACACTAACTCTTGATCCTACCTAGAGATCCAGCTATGTGCAGAAACATTCACAAAGATCTGCAAGCAACGTTTAGGTTGTATAAAGAACATAGTAAACCACATAATGTGAATACTGTCCTCGCGTAAAAGAAACAGTTGCAGCTTAGTTTTGAAATGTTTGAAACTACTCTCTGGAAAAATGCACAATGTGAGAGTTAAATACAGACCAAATTGGATGAAGTTTTTGACATCTGCATCTAGATAAAAAATTTTTTTTATCACAGTCGCATTCAGTTTTACATACAGTATGTGAAGAACTATCTCAGGAACATATGAAAATCACAAAACTCATCACCTCAGTATTCCCGATTGTAACCAAAGAATGTGGTTATATAAGCAAGAGACTTAAAAGTTTCCACTCAAAGCTTCCAGCCTTGGATGTGAAAAATTCCTTTCTGGAGGATCCAATGTAAATATAGTCATGCGTGTAACATAAGGATTAGAATCCTGAACTAAAAGTTACATAAATCTAGGTAAAATGGAAAATAAAAACCACAGACATAATAGCTTAAAAGTAAACTTCCTCAAACTGTTAACCTCCAGTGATCTTGGGATCCTAATTCCTAGCGTTCTTTTCTGGGAATTGTACTCCCAAAACATCTAGAGGAAAATCTATCGGGCAGAGACTTTGTTTAGAAGAGAACAGGCCAATTAATTTCACTAATATCATAAATCATCCAAAGTTACAAGGGCTAGAATTCTGCCCAAATTTCCACTGTAAGTAAAAATGGTGGGAATGGGAACAACTTACGGGAGCAATTTATGACCTTACCCACTGGCTTTACCAATGACTTCCCTAGTGGGAAGCTGGTAGGGAAAATCACAAATGGCAATCACATAATCAAGGGACTCTGCAACCCTTTGTAAGTAAAAGTCTGTTGTCAAGGTGCCAAATTGCAATTATGGCACCGTGGGGATGCTGTGATGATTGCAACTTTGTTGACTGGTTGTAAATTCCCCATGTTCTGTACTGTTATAACTTGGAAGAGTTTCTGAATGAAAACGGTCATAACTTGCGGACAACCTATATACACATCTTCGTTAAACAACAGCTTATGAGGTTCTGTCAAATTAAAATGAATCGTGACTCTGTTGCACAGTTTAAAGGCCATACTTATACATAAATATGGTTAGCTACTGTGAGCCAAAACAGTAGGCAGAAAAGAGGACTTAAACCAATATTCAGCTTCATTTAACAATCATATTTTAATGCAAATTAATCAAATGCTCACCAACTAAACAGGAATTAGATTATAAAGAAGTAGCAATTATCCCAAGTTATGATTCCTGGTTTATATATATATATATAAGAAATGAGCTGGAAAGGAAAAAGAAACCCAGAATAAATCCCCATTAAATTCTCCTCACAGGAAGAAAAGAAGCATGAAAATCCATCACTTAGCTGAGATTCATTTACACAGGGCTAGATCTGAATGAATGCTCCAACACTGGAAGTTTTTAAGAAGAGACTGGACAGCCATTTGTCTGAAATGGTATAGGGTTTCCTGCCTGAGCAGGGGGTTGGACTAGATGACCTCCAAGGTCCCTTCCAACTTTATTATTATTATTATTATTATTATTATTATTATTATTATTATTATTATTATTATTATTATTATTATTATTATAAACAAGAAACCAATTATTTCTGTGACTTATTAGATGGCACACTTAATTACTTTGCCTTATTGAGTGAATGGAGTTAAATCCAGCAGCACAACCACGTCCTTCAAGTTTGCATCACTTTCCAGAAATAATCACAATTCTGCTCTGATGCAAGTGGTCATATCCTATGACTATCTTCCTTTTTTTTTCCTTCTTCTCCAGAATGAAGTCATGTCTTGTTTCAGGAAATTCTGTCTGATTAATCACCGTCTCATTTTTAATTCCCAACTCCTTTGCAACAAAGATTTTTTTTTTTTTTTGCTATTTGGCACAGATCACAATCTTTGCTTGCTCATATATCACTTTTACATATTCATTAATTAATTCATGTATATTCTTTACTACTTTGAGTTCTGTGAGGAAGCATCTAGAAATAGCTTATCATTAATACCGCCTCATGTTATTTTGGTTTTCATTGTTACCCTAGTCCAGCTTTCCTTAACCAAATAGGCTCTAGATTTCCTGGGCCGAAATTCCCACCATCCCCAGCCAACATGGTCAATAGATGCCCTTTTGTAGGTTTCTTCTTTCCCTGAAAAATTCTACAGAAGTTTCTTTTTACATGAAAATTCGAATGCCTCCCAGTGTTATGTGCAAATTTTGAAATTTATACTGTACTATTATACTTGAGTTATATTCTTCAGCTTTTTTTTAGTGTAAAATTCAGTTAAGGAAGCCTGTAAATTTCTTTTGTTTCTTGCCAGTATTTTTTGTCATTAAAAAGAACAGCATTTTATGATATGGAGCACAGCCAAATACTCACTATAGAGAATTTACCCTTCACAACCATAATAAGCATTTTTGAACACCTGTTTCATTTGTCAAGTGTTGGCTTTAAAACTAAGCTCATGAGTGACTTAACTTTCAGAGAGTTCTTCAAATAAAGCTCCAAAGCCTACGCAAATCAAGTAGAACAGTCAAAAGTTTCCGAATTGTCCATTTCATTGTTAAAAACCAGTAGCCAACTAGCCTTTTTGAAAGGCACAAAAACCTATGCTACTGGAATCGTGTACTTGGCTTTATGGGATGTAAATATAGAAATTCATCAGTATGATATAAAAATATATATGATGCACAAGATATAATGTTCAATTCCATTCCATTTGATATGGACACACAGCTCATTAGACTCGGGATGGTTTACAAAATCCAAAAACCAGTTTAAACAGTTAAATTATTCGCCAAAGCGCCAGAGGGAAGGACGAGAAACAATGGTTGGAAGCTGATCAAAGAGAGAAGCAACCTGGTATTAAGGAGAAACTTCCTGACAGTGAGGACAATTAACCAGTGGAACAGCTGGCCTCCAGAAATCATGGGTGCTCCATCACCGGAGGTTTTTAAAAAGATACTGGACAGTCACTTGTCTGAGATGGTATAGGTTCTCCTGCTTGAGCAGGGGCTGGACTAGAAGACCTCCAAGGTCCCTTCCAGCTATTCATGTTAAATATATAGAATATGGGATTTTCTATATGGCCTACTTTAAATAATCTAAGTAGCATCCAGTTCAATTAAGTGGCTTCAAGAATTTTTTTAGGAGGGGTTCTTAGTTTTAGATCATGTTAACAGAAGAACAGAGTTGGAAGGGACCTTGGAGGTCTTCTAGTCCACACCCCTGCTCAGGCAGGAAACTCTATACCATTTCAGACAAATAGCTGTTCAAATTCTTCTTAAAAACCTCCAGGGTTGGAGCATCCACAACTTTTGGAGACAACCCATTCCACTGATTAATTGTTCTAAGTGTCAGGACATTTCTCCTTATTGCTAGGTTAGTCCTCTCCTTGATTAGTTTCCATCCATTGCTTCTAGTTCTGCCTTCAGGTGCTTGGTAGAATAGGTTGTCTCCCTCTTCTTTGTGGCAACCCCTTAGATATTGAAACACTGCTATCATGATATAGTGTTCTTATTTATTTATTTATTTATTTGACTTTATGGCTAAGAATCACAACTCTGGATAGCTCACAACAGCAACAGTCCCAGGGTCTTCTGTATCAATCCTGTGAGTGATTGTTTATAACCAATGAACGCACTGCTGATATTGCTTTTAGTATGGCCAAGCTATCGAACTAAGCCACTAATTTAATTTCCCTTTATTGAGGTCATTTGTTCTTCTTTCCTATTCTGATGCCATTATTATGATGCACATCACTACTGATTTGTTTGAAAAGACACAAAAAACATTCTCAAGAGGGTATGTGGATCCCTGAAAATGCAGTCAAGCACAAGTGATCCGAATGGGAATTGTTTAATGAAAACTGAGGTCTCTTGGGTCATGATAATAAGGCGGCTGTAATGTGATGAATAAGAAGCAAGCCTTCACTACAAATTACTTAACCAGCTGTGGTAGCCTATAATATTAAGGAGCGTTCAATGTGCTGATATATTCAGTCTCCAAGTGTGGATTTGTATGTGACCCGTGCACAAGCAAGCAATCAGTCGGATGAGCAGGATCACAAAATTTGCTGATGTATACTAATAAAAATTAAGAGCAGAGACTGTTAATTTTTCTGTCACACAGATCCCTTTGAAGGCCAGACAAAACATATGTGACTCAAATATGCTCAAATACAATTCCAGTAGTCCTTGACTTGCAAGCATTCATTTAACGATTGTTCAAAGTTACAACAGCACTGAAAAAAGTGACTTTATGACTTTCACACTTCCAACCACTGCAGTATCCCCATGGTCACATGATCAGAATTTGGATGCTTGGCAACTGTCCCAGGATCATGTGATCATCTTTTGTGCCCTTCTGACAAGCAAAGTCAACGGGGAAGCCAGATTCATTTCACACCCATATTACTAACTTAACAACTGCAGTGAGAGTCCCTTAACTATGTGAAGAAAGGTCATAAAACTGGACAAAACTCCCTTAACAACTGTCTTGCTTAGCAACAGAAATTTTGGGCTCAATTGTGGTCATTAAGTCGAGGACTACATGTATCAAAATACTAATCAAAATATATATGTATTATAATAATAATGTGAAATTTAAGTTTATTTTTCTTCCAAGTTCATACATACCTTAAAATATATTTACAGATCTCTGAGGCATTCGTGAACCCCAGTTCAAGAACACCCACTTTAGGAGAAAAATGAACTTTGGAGTATGCTTAAGAAAGCTTCCACTTGCCAATAAAGACAAAGTCTAATTAGCAGTATAGAATACTGGGCAACAGATTGTCATTGCTCACAGCTGGCAGGCATGAAACGTGATGATATGTGGGGCATGTATAAGGAGCACCAATATGATAGCTGGGCTCATCACTTTTTTTAAAAAGGATGTTGGCTGGCCTGGTGAGGCAATACATCACTTGAAAATACTGACAGCTCACAGCTAGTTATCTAAGTAATAAATCTATTTCTAATAAAATACTCTAATAAAATATCATGTTTCTTAGCCTTTTAAAGGATTTTTGGAGTTAAAGTTACTATCCTAGCCAAGCAACTAAAAGTCACCTCTGCTGCTTATCTTCTTTTCCTATCTTGTGGTTTATAACTTGAATACATTAAATCATGGAAAGCTACTAGCAAAGATTATTTCATAGACCTTTCAAGTACTGAAAATAAGCTTTAGTCCCAGAACAATTTATCAGCTAGGCTACAATGTGTAAATCACATCTGTCTAGACTAGGGACAAACATCTGTCTAAAATAGCAAATACTGTTAAAGAAATCAGTTCACCTACTGAAGGGGAAAAATCCATGAAGTATGTTAAAATCAGCTCTATCAAATTAATTCATCATCAGCCAGCAGCCAAAACATTTCAGACTAAGATGTAACTCAGTACACTGATTATGGAATAAGTTGAAGTTGAACCTGATATTCTGAATTACATTTACAAAGAGTGAGGGGAAAGGCCTTAGTATTCGTGTGAATTTCCACTATCACAACACTAAGGCACCTATCAAGTATTCATCAGTTACGTAATGTCTGCTTTTAATGTTTGTATTCCCAAAAGATATGTATGGTATGCACTTCATTTCTAACCTGCTGAATAAACCAGCTTTATGTCAATGCAAATCACATGTGCATTACTTCCCTTTCATTTCCTCTATCAGCCTTAGATTGCTACAGACTAAACTGGGGAGGGGGGAGAAACCTTGTTCTACATCCAGGAAAAATAGGATAACAAAGTGCATAGGACAACTTGCATGCTCTCTCTCTCTCTCTCTTTTCTCTCTCCCTCCCTCCCTCCCTCCCTCTTCTGTCTCCTAATAATCCTCCTCCTTTTTTAAGCAGAAAGCAACAATCCCTGAATTGGCATAATTGAAAAGGCATGTACAGTAACTTTCAACTTACAACCATTCATTTAGTAACTGTTTGAAGTTACAACAGCACTGGAAAAAGTGAATTATGACCGGTTTTCACACTTATGACCATTGCAGCATCCCCATGGTCATGTGATCAAAATTTGGACGCTTGGCAACTGACTCATACCGATGATGGTTGCAGTGTCCCGGGGTCATGTGATCACCTTTTCCGACATTCTGACAAGCAAAGCCAATGGGGAAGCCAGGTTCATTTAACCATGTTACTAACTTAATAAGAGCAGTGATTCACTTAACAACTATGACAAGAAAGATTGTAAAGTGGGGCAAAATTCACCGAACAATGGTCTTTCTTAACAATGGAAATTTTGGGGTCAATTGTGGTCATATGTTGAGGACTACCTGAATTCTGAAATAATAATAATAATAATAATAATAATAATAATAATAATAATAATAATAATAGTAGTAGTAGTAGTAGTAGTAGTAGTAGTAGTAGTAGTAGTAGTAGTAGTAGTAGTAATAAAAATAGTAATAAAGTTGGAAGGGACCTAGTCATCTAGTCCAACCCCTGCTCAGGCAGGAAACCCTATACCATTTCAGATAAATGGCTGTCCAATTGCTTCTTAAAAACTTCCAGTGTTGGAGCATTCACAGCTTCTGGAGGCAGGTTGTTCCACTGGTTAATTGTTCTAATTGTCAGGAAGTTTCTCCTTAGTTCTAGGTTGCTTCTTGTGGTGAAGATCTTTGCAGCAGCCTGGTTTAATTTCATGAGTTCTGCAGCAATCTTCTTCAACTTCCTTAACCCTAAGCCAGTACAGCCAATGAGAGGGGACCCTCTGAAGCACATTAGCAATAGCAGTAAAGCAAGAATAGATAAGATTAATGAAGACCAAGGAAGAAATGGCCAAGCAACAGGTTTGAGTTATCTGCAGTTCCTTGTGCCAAGGACATGGAATCATAAATCATCCATGAATAAAATTTAGGTATCTAATTTCTACTTCCTTCCTTCTGTACCTTCTGTTCTTACACCCAGTTGCTAGGGCAAAACTAAGCAAAGGGCTATACAGATCCAGAGCAGATTTCATGCAGAAGACTCCAGGTTTATCAATTGCAGCCTTCTCAAATATGATTGGGAGCAGTGGTGGGATTCAAATAGGTGAACAACCGGTTCTCTGTGTGGATGCCGCTTCCAGAAGTCCATTCTGGGCCTGGGCAACAAAAAATTAGCTACCGGTTCTGCCGAAGTGGTGCGAACCGGCTGAATCCCACCACTGATTGGGAGGGATTGTGGTCTAAAAAAACTGAACAAATACTGCCGCAAGAAACTTTATGCAGACTTTTACCATTACGTTTCTGCAAAAGCACCCCCAGATCTCTTTAATCATGAGACATCAGCAGGACTGAAGATCCAAATTAATCTATTGTGCTTCTAGGTGAAAAGGCAGTGAAACCACTATTTTTCTGCAAGAAAAAAATTACCATCCTCGCTGCCCTGCGGTCTACCACCCCAGATGACCTTCACAGTTTCCTCCCTCCCACACGGCTGCCCAGCCTGGCCCTTTATGAAAAAGAAGAAGAAAAATGCTAAAAGCAGCTGCTCAGCTGTGGCATCTTAAAATGTCCCATTCCCGGTGCTCCCAGACACATGGAGCTTGTCTGACTTGGAAGTCAATCACTGCCTCCATGTCTGGGAAGGCAGATATAATTTATCAGTTTTACTATGGGAATGTAATGCATAGTAAAGAGTCATCAGTTTTCTTGGGTTTTTTTGGTCCAAACTATCCATTTCAGCTTGTGTCCACTTAATAATTCTAGTAGTAGGAGTGCGGTGGCGAACGTGGGTAGGAGGCTGGGCTAACGCAAGGCAGGCTTGCATTTGAGACCCCGTTGCTGCTGTGAAAGGGGGTGAGCTTCTGTCACATGCTCCAGCTTCTGCCGAACCAGCAGTTTGAAAGTGGGTGACCGCAACTTAACAGGGACATGAAAGGAGCCCCCAACTGAGGGTCCCTGGGCAAGGTTGAAGTCACCGTTTAATCCTTTCCACCTGGAAGCGCTTCACTGCTCCCAACGTGACTGTCGTAGTAATTCCACCAGAGTGCTGTATCACAAATATGGTCTAGGACAGGGGTAGGCAACCTTGGCTCTTTTATGACTCGTGGACTTCAACTCCCAGAATTCCTGAGCCAGCCATGCTGAGGCGACAGGGAGAGGTTTCCAAGCTGAGCCATGCTGGCTCAGGAATTCTGGGAGTTGAAGTCCATGAGTCATAAAAGAGCCAAGGTTGCCTACCCCTGGTCTAGGACAGTGATGGTGAACCTTTTAGAGACCGAGTGCCCAAACTGCAACCCCAAACCCACTTATGCATCGTCGAGTGCCGGGTGGGTGTGGCCCATTGGCTGGGTGTGGCCAATTGGGTGGGCGTGGCCCATTGGGTGGGCATGGCTGTGGTGGTAAAGGCAGACTGGGTGGGACTAAAAAGTTCAATCAATCAATTCCAACTTTGCAAGATCTTTTTTTTTCCTGTGAGAAGTTGAAATTGACTGATTGAACCTTTTTTTTTTTTTGCACACGGCGGTGGAGGCCTACAGTGAAAAGGTTTTATAAAACCCAGCTGAAGGCCTAGGACTGGGGCAATGGCGCACGTGCCCACAGAGAGGGCTCTGAGTGCCGCCTCTGGCACCCGTGCCATAGGTTCGCCATCACTGGTCTAGGACGTGTTGATGGCTTTGGTGGTGTTCAAATTTGTCTTTAGCAGTTTTCTCACTTTTTGAATGTATTTTTTACTCATCACATTTTTAAAACTTGTCCATGCTTGATGTTATCCGACTGTAAAATATCCAGATATTAGTAGGCTTCACCCTGATGGCTCCTGATGGTTTGGCCATTTGACAGTTCAATTCCATTACTGTTTGTGATTTTATCCAGCTTTATTGCTATTATAGCACATTTTTTCTAGGCTAAATTCTATCGCTTTATCTGTGCCAAAAATTACAGCTATAATCCCATTGCTTTATTTGTGCTAAAAATATTTTATTTGTTTGTTAATGACTAGGTTTCAATTTCTGATTTTTCCATAAAGCTTCAGATCATCCATATAAACCAAATGTGCAATTTAGTAGCATTTTTTAAAACTGTTTGATGGCCAGAATTTGTTCTCTTCAAAAATCACTGAAAGTGGATTATGGTAATGATAAATATAAGGGTGATAATGAGCCACCCTGGAAGATATCTTGATAATAATGACAAGCCCATATTTTTCATTTCCAACCATCAGTTCTGTCTTCTACTGCTTCATTATTTTCTCTATAAACATTCTAATGTTTTTACTGCTATCAGTTGTTTCCAAATGTTTTATGAACCAACCATGTGGTAATGAATCAAATGCCTTTTTATAATCAATATAGACCATATATAACTTGGTTTTCAGTTTTTGCTATTTTCCAGACATTTTATCAATCAAAAGTTGATTTTTTTTATCTCTGCTTTTTCTTACTCTTCTACTGGAAGGATGTTGCTTTCTGCTAAATAATCTTGGATTTTATCAACTATTATCTTTGTGAATTAACTTAAATATTATAGACAAGCTTATTATTGGACTATAGTTTCCTGGTGTTGTCTCTTTTGCTGGTCTTTTTGAATCAGATAAGTTTTGCCTCTTATTAACCAGTTGCTGAGATCCCTTATGGAAGCTGTTTAGCTATAGTTGGATGTAAGCTAGTCAGATATTTAAGCCCAAAGCCATGCTATAATTTCCAGGAGATGTCCAGTTTTCAATCCTTTTCACTTGACTTTTAACCATGTTTGCTGTTATACTAGTTCCTCCATTTGAGTTTTACTACATTCATCTTCAAATTCTTTTATCCACCCAGCTTTCTTATTCTAGTCTTTTTGAGTTTTCCATAGATCTTTCCAAAACTGAATTGTTTCCTTTTAGTTTGGTTTTCCAGTTTAAGAATTTTTATTATTATTTATACTTTGGTAGAATTGCCTCTGTTTGATTGAAATAGCTGATTTTGCTTTAATTGGATGATTTATGCCTCATAGCATTCAATTTTCCCAGCTATTGCTGTTATATGATTTCCAAAGCCTCTGCAAGTTTTCTGGTGCTAAGCCAATCTTTTTTTATTATGTTAATTTTCTTAATCCTTATATTCTTCAATGTTTGCTTTTTCTTGTTCTTTATGTTACTCACATCTGATCTGAATTTCTTGTCTGGACTACCTTGCAAGGTGAATACTTGCAGATCGTTTGCATTTTAGCCAGTGGTGGGATTCAAATATGTGAACAACCGGTTCTCTGTGTGGATGCCGCTTCTGGAAGTCCATTCTGGGCCTGGGCAACAAAAAATTAGCTACTGGTTCTGCCGAACTGGTGCGAACTGGCTGAATCCCACCACAGATTTTAGCTGATGTAGGAAGTCTTTAATAGGGCATCACTGAAACTGATTACAGGCAATCTTTGACCTATGACCCCAATTGAGCCTAAAATTTCTGTGGCTAAACAAGGCAGTTGTTAAGTGAGATCACCCCATTTTATGACCCTTCTTGCCACAGTTGTTAAGTTAGTGACATGATTGTTAAGTGAATCTGGCTTCCCCATTGACTTTGCTTATCAGAAGGTCACAAAAGGGGATCACATGACCACCACCCCCCAGGACACTGCAACCGGCATAAATACATGCCAGTTGCCAAGTATCTGAATTTTTATCATGTGACTATGGGGACACTACAATGATCGTGTGAAAAACAGTCATGACTCACTTTTTTTAAGTGTCATTATAGCTTAGAACGGTCACTAAGCAAATGGTTGAGAGTTGAGGACTACCTGTACAGTACTGTCAGTTTTTCCTCTTCTGTTCTACAGGAGAAGAGAGGGCATGTGAACTACAGAGATTGTTACTTTGGACTCTGTGGCAACTCAGGACACAATAATAGCAATAGCACTTGGATTTATATGCCGCTTCACAGCCCTCTCTGAGTGGTTTTATAGAGTCAGCATTTTGCCCCCAACAATCTGGGTCCTCATTTTACCGACCTCAGAAGGATGGAAGGCTGAGCCAACCTGAACCAATCAGGATCGAACTCCTGACAGTGGGCAGAGTCAGCCTGCAATACTGCATTCTTACCACCGCGCCACCATGGCTCATAATGATTTTTAGTTTTTGTTCTCAGCAATTATAGGCAAGCAGAAATAAAGATGATTTGTTGACTTTGAGGAATCAGGGAATAATTCTACTTTATCCTACTGAAAATCACATTATACCCAACTGGCCTCCAGAAGTACTGGACTACATATCTCAGAATATAAAGACAAGCTCAAAAGCAGCTTAAACAAGAAGCCCTATACTTTTTCTGGCATCTAGAAACATAGCTATGATAAAATATTATAAATTCATAGATTAAAAATAACTTTTGACCATTTTTGTTTAGAACAACACATATTTTGCACTCTAAAATCAGTTTTAAAATATCACCACCCAACTTGCATGTTGTTCCAGGAAGGCTATTTAAAATCAGGGGTGGGGCTGAGGCACAGAAGGATTATAAAGCTGAGATTCAAAACTGCAACAAACAATTTACTGTTCTACAAACACAGATGCAATGGCTTTCCAAATTCTCCAGCTGTTACAGATGAATTTCACAATTGTCTTTGCAGAAATACACAAAGATGTTTCTCATCTTTCCCCTTGTTCCTGCCATCTTCCTCCACCCAGCTTTCCTACTTCTTATTTAGCTATCTACATGATCAGTGTGAGTCCTCAAGTCTTGTTGTCTTGTTTCCAAATGCAAAATACAATGAAAAGAGGGAGGGAGGGAGGAAGGAAGGAAGGAAGGAAGGAAGGAAGGAAGGAAGGAAGGAAGGAAAATCAGCCTAATATTTTGAAGAATGGAGGGATCCAAATAGGAAGGAAGGAAGGAAGGAAGGAAGGAAGGAAGGAAGGAAGGAAGGAAGGAAGGAAGGAAGGAAGGAAGGAAGGACCATTACGTCTTGTGCATCTTAATGCTCAAGCATATGGAATGGCAAAATATCCTTGAATGAAGCAAGAGCTGTTTCTCACATTCTATGTACTTAGATTTTTCAGTACCCACCTTGAGCAAGTCTACAGTAGCTTGGCCTACACATAAACTTGGTTTAAGTGAAAAGCACATGGTGGATTGATCCAATGATTTCTAAAGAAAAACATAAATCACTCTATTTCAATAAATTGTGTGTCTTTTCTGTATTCCTGCTAATTTAATTACATCAACGTAGTAGTTTTTTTCCCCAGCCACTACTACTATGGGAACCTTAAGACAATGAATTCACATCCAGCTGCAATTATATAATATAGTGTGAAATGACTGTGAAATAAAACTGTGAGTACAAATAGGACATAGAAGTCTTGGGGGGAGGGGAAGAAAACAAGAGGAAATTTCAGCAAGTATTTCTGTGTCTCCCTACACAATAATGGATCAGTTTCCTCCTTGTTAAAAAGATTCATGACAGTGTGTAACAACAATCTTTACCCCCCCCCCAAAACTGGCTGTTTCTATAGAAACAACAGAACTGTTTGCACAACGACTTCTTATAGTGAATACTTTTCAACAAATTATTCCTTGTTTCTCTTCCCTGGGAAGAACTATGATGCTGGAACCCAGGACAGCGATTCAAATGTTTGCTAATCCCACTTTTAAAGCTAACTTCCTCTATGGCTTTAGAGGGATCCACAAAACCTCTCTGCACTTCTGTTTTCCCATCAGATGAAAAAAAAACTGAACCAAACTCAGTGGCATATTTGTGAGGACTGATTTGCATGAAAACAAGGGTATATAAAAAGTAAGCAACCACTACACTATAAAATCCCACAAGTTCTATTCTCTTCTTCATTTACAGAAATGTCAATCTATTTTTGATGAACAATGCTGAGTTTGAAAGTAGACGAGTAACCCCATTAACTAAACCAATTTAAGCTCCAGCAAACTGTTCATGCTTAAATTCTAGGTAAAACTGCTTTCCTAAAATAGAGAGCATTTGAAAATATAAAGCTGCCTCGACTTAATAACATCAATGACCAGTCTAGTCTTAATCCTATTTGTGCCAGTTGAAAGGTATGCATGCTTTAAGAATGCAGTAATGGAATATTTTTGCCAGTGGCATCCAATATTTTATGACAGATTCTAGTAAAAAAAAATGGATATTTTTTTTTAGAATACAGAATACTTTATTCGGCCAAGTGTGATTAGACACACAAGGAATTTGTCTCTGGTGTACAAGCTCTCTGTGTAAATGCAAAACAACAAAGTAATAATAATCATAATAACAAAATAATAATCCTAATAGTGATACCAATAAGAGAAGGCAGTGGCACAGATGAGAAGGATAACAGTAATACAGCCATACTACATGGGTTAATATCCTGAGACATAAGACAGTTCTGTGGGAATTCGGTGTTCAGCAGAATGGCGACACAAGGGAAAAAACTGTCTTTGTGTCTAGTTGTTTTGGCATGCAATGTCTGATACCGGCATCCTAAGGAGAGGAGTTGAAACAGTTTATGTCCAGGATGTGAGGGGTCTGTAGATATTTTCAGTTAAGTGAAAATAACTATAGATATTTTCATATAATTGTGCCTATTATACAATGACTTTTAATAGGTTACTGGGTAACACGCTCATGCCTTCATCTCAGTTAACATTCATTGTTGAATTAAAACCCCAGATATTTATTATCTATGTATGTATGTATACAAGAGACCAACCAAAATAGCATTGCTATCAAGCCACTCAGGATCTACAAAGCAAGATTTTTTTTATAGATTTAGAATAGGCAACTTTATTGCAGTGAGCTACCATTCTAGAATCCTGCATTTAAAACTTCTCTAATTGAGAGAGTACCTAAATTGCCTCATGTAAATCAGGGGTCCCTAACACCCGGTCTCTGGACCAGTACTGGGCCACGGCATACCAGCAACCGGTCCACATAAACAAACAAAGCCCCGTCCGCAGAATGCAGGCTGCACACAAAACCATGCACCCTCCGGTCCGTGGAAAAACCTCTCTCCATGTAACCAGTCCCTGGTGCCCAAAAGGTTGGGACCTCTGAGGTAAATTATATATAAATAAATAAATAATCAATCAATCAATCAATCAATCAATCAATCTAGAACACTTAATTTGGAATAACCGCCTTAAAAATGAGACAGCTGATGTGTCAAAGAGTATTGATTACCTATTCATTTTATCATGGTTAAAGCCAAATTATAAGAAGGAGTTGCTCATCCTAAGCATCATTTAAATTGCTTGGAAGAAGCAAGCTTTCATTGCTGTTTGGTTGCTAAAAGGCTCAGCAAGACTGTACCTGCCTTAATAAGAGCTGAAAAAATTGAGTCTCATTGCCTGAGACAAGAACTACCATTCAGGACACAGTGGAGCACTAAGAAAACCCCCAGTATGCTCACAGTTTGCAAATATGCATGTGTTTGGACAGTAAGAACAGCCATCTACTCAGCAAACAGCAAGATTCCTGTGACTCCATAGCAGGGGAAACCAGCTACTGTGGGCCCCTAGTAACTCATCAGGAGAGGCTTTATGGTGGCGGGGAAAAAAAGAGCCTTCCAATCAATACAGCACAGGGCTCCAATTTCTGTCTTGCGTCCTGCCCTCTTTCCAGCTTAAATTTTATAATAAATGAAACCACTACTCTGGAATTCAATGTACCTGTGAATACCATCAGAAACATTATAGATATCTTTCTAATCATTTCCACCTGCCTTTGTTGTACTCTACAAACTGCTTACTTCAGAATAAACCATGGGGTTTATTTGGACTGGCATAGTGAAGCCTTGATTCAAATGACAGCTGTTTATGGCAAAATAAGCAGAAAACGGAAATAAATGGCAATTAGAACACAAACAGCTCTTATGCATTCTTAGGAATTAGTGTTCTTTGGAAAGATCTGCTCTAAAATGGCCTGCCTTCTGAAAATCAGATTCTCATCGTTTTTGGCTGAGAACATACAGTATATATTATTGGAAATTCCAACATGGCCAAAACCTGCAATTCTTATTTGGATATATGACTGTTGGATTATTCTTTTTTTTTTCCTTATTGAGGTTTGGGTTACCGTAGCCCAGACATGTCAAACTTGCGACATCACGTGACGTCGCGCAACATATCGGAGCCTTTTCCCCATTGCCGGCAATGGGGTGGTCGCGGTTTCGTTGTGACGTGTCCGGCCCGCGGGCCGGCAGTTTGACACCCCTGCCATAGCCACTCCCACTGGCAAAGAAACCAAGTAGAAGATGCCAGCATATTGGTTGGAGGGGGGGAAAAGGCCAGGATTCATTGTCATATTTTTTTTTGCATCCAATAAAGTTCTGCAAAACGGTGTCCATACCATGATCTTACATGGAGAGTATCACTGAAGTGATTAAACTGAAAAAGAGGATGAAAAAATGTGTAGGAAAGCAAAGGCAATGAAAAGGAAAAAGACAGATTTCCCAGAAAGTGAGAGGTGGATTGTAATTTGTCTGAATGGTCAGTTTTTACTTAAAAACTTACAATGGAAAATACTCTTACAGCTCTAGCTTACATTTCTTAAGCTTTAGGAGACCTTTCATTCTATATCTCAATGAGCAGACATGAGACTTCCTTCCTTCCCTCCCTCCCTCCCACCTCCCTTCCCTCCTCCCTGCCTCTTTCCTTCCCTCCTTTCCTTCCTTCCTTCCTTTCTTCCTTGATCCTGGTGGTCTTCAGAAAAGGTTAAGATTAGAAAAACATGGCTCTTTCCTTGGACATTGGGACCAAACTGATTAGAATTTCAGATTTGGCAGTCCAATTGCCTATTAATTTCTTTTGGCAATCTATGAATAAGCTATCTAATTTCTTTTGCAATTTTTATTCACATGAGTCTGTTGTTCTTTGCTTTTCTGTTTGTTGACTGCAGCTTGTCTACAGTCAAAATTGTTCAAGTTGGGCAGCCATATAAATTTCCTAAATAAATAACTGAGCAACTTCAAGATTTAACTGGATAATGGTATTTTATGTATGTGCTTGACTGTAAACCACAAATTATTTCCACATCAAGCCTAGAATGCAGGTTTCTCACAATCTGACAGATGGGTTATAAAGAGTTGTCTTCCAGCACATCCGGAAGGCACCTGGCTGAAGAAAGATGTTAGAAAGTCATTAAAACTGCTCACATGTATAAAGATGAGCCCTCTCGCCAAGTTTTATTCAGGAAGAATTCAAAACCATGTTTAAACGAACTGGAGACTTAAACAGTCATCATTTGCACTTTTCAGTTAAAAAGTGACTTTTTTTAAACAAAGTGAAACTCAAACCATATCCATGACATAAAGACATTTTCTTTCTTTCTTTTCTGAACTTTTCAAAAACATGCCTCAAGAGTCACCTACACTTCTCAAACCAGCCGGAGACAAATAAAACCCACATTCTGCTAAGTTGCAACGTAAGTATGCTGGAAAGAAGTTTCACAAAAGGCGGCTTAATGCTGGAGGATACATAGGATAAAACAAAACCCTATCTGCATTTTCATAAAAGATTTTCTCGACTTTCCTCTACCAAATGTTCCCTTTAAAGGCAGCTACATACAACTTCCTTTAAAACTCACATGCCACCAGAATATTGGATCCAATTACTGAGGCCTGTCTGCTGCTCCAACCCAAAGCGAGGCTGAGCAGCTTATAGCTCCAGATAAAGTAAAAAGACTAAAAACAAAAATAAATACAGTAATAAATAAAGTATGGCAGCTATGCTTTAGCAGGGAGCAAACTGCAATTTCTCAAAAAGACTCAAGATTCAAATCATTCCCCTAAACAGCCAGCTCTTAATGGCCAACCCAATTCATAATAGGGTTGGAATGTTTCTGTATCAGGGTTATACTATTTTGGCAGAAGGCCTGTCCCCACGGTCATTAAAGGTGAAGTACCAAGAACTCAGGGACCTGAAACAAGCTCTACTTTCAGGTATTTTTGTAAGAAGATAGCCTGAACTCTGATCTACCTTCAACAATGTGGCTTCATCAGATAATTGCACAAAGTTCCCTAACCATCTCCTTAACTAATTTTGATATCCTGTCTTTCTTGGCCTTTCTTATCCATGACTTTTGTTTTCCTTCAGTTATACTAAAATGATCAAAGGCCTGGAGACCAAAACATACAAAGAATGGCTGTGGAATTTGGGTTTGGCTAGTCTAAAGAAAAGAATAGGGGAGACATGATAGCAGTGGTCCAGTATCTGAGGGGCTGCTACAAGGCAGAGGGGGTCAGGTTGTTCACCAGAGCACCAGAGGGAAGGATGAGAAACAATGGTTGGAAACTGATCAAAGAGAGAAGCAACCTGGAATTAAGGAGAAACTTCCTGACAGTGAGGACAATTAACCAGGGGAACAGCTTGCCTCCAGAAATCGTGGGCGCTCCATCACTGGAAATTTTTAAGAAGAGACTGGACAATTGCCTGTCTTAGATGGTATAGGTTCTCTTGCTTGAGCAGGGGGCTGGACTAGAAGACCTCCAAGGTCCTGTCCTATCCTGTCCTGTCCTATCCTATCCTATTCTACCAGAGCTCCACAACCTTTCCGGCTTGGCGGCCCGGAAGGAAAGGGAGCAACAGCAAAATGTGCATGTGCATGGCCCTGAGCGTGCATGCACAAACAGGTGTGTGCACGATGGCTGCGCCTGTGTGCATGTGCAAGGGGGCTGCTGGTGCCCGTGTGTATGCACAAGTGGGCTGCTGGCGCATGCGCACATACACAAACGCCCCGCTAGCGTCCCCGCACATGCGCAAATGAGGCCACGAATGCCCGCGCGGCAGTGCTAGCATGAGTTTGGTGGGGGCTCGCCAGCTATTCCCAGGGCCCGATGGCCAACAGGCCACGGCCCAATACTGGTCCGCAGACCATAGGTTAGGGACCCCTGAGTTATACCTATCAGAGTGATTAAAAAAACAGATATCTGTGTTTCTGTCAGACCTAAAAGACCAGGTACAGACTGAAGGTCCAATTACATTGATTTATTGCTAAGCAGCCTATGTGCAGGAACAGTTAGCGCTCGCTGGGAGTTAGAGAAGGGTCCACGAAATTCAAGAGGAGTTGGACATAGCTCGCTTGTGGCTATGTAGGAATTCTAGGCTGATTCCCCCTTTTAACTCCCCCCCCCCAGATTCTACCACTCCTTCTTCTATAGTTTCAGACCAGTGGACATCCAAGTACCTTACTTCTGTAATTTATGATTGATACCTGCCCTTATTGCAATGGTTAAAAATAAGCTAAACAGTTTTTTCAAAATGCCCAGCAACAAAACTCAACCCAAACTACTTTGTGTGCCACTGTGCAATGACCTTTGACAGCTCCTGGCTAATGTTGTCTGGACTCAGAAGCTAAGAAAGGCTAGGCTTGGTTAGTTTTCGGGTGGGAGACCCCAAGGAAATTCCAAAGGTCTTGGCTAAGCCAGGAAATTGAAAAGCATCCCAGAAGAAAACAATGGAAATAATTTTGGTACTGTTGACATAAAATGATAGCATTGTAATCACCAGGAGTGAATTCAGAATCTGGGAGTAGCGTTTCCTTCTACAGTACGTGTAGATGAGCATACACAGGCTGCATGAAAATTTTTGGAAAATTCCAATTTAGTTGATGATAATACAACTAAACAGAGTGCAAGGCAAAGAAATTGAGTGGAAGTAAATAGCTTTTATTCATAGATGAAGACTATCAGAGTAGCCCAATGATTATTTGATTTTTTTAAAAAATAAAAATAAAAAAACTATTAGTCATTAAATGTTGAATCATCTTTCTTGAAGGAAAGTGAGATATATAAAAAAAAGCCTTCATATCACCTTCTGGAGATAAGTGATAGAATATCCATAGTCTAAAAAGAACAGACAGCTGCCATTATTTCCTCATGACAACTCAGCAACATAATGCAAAGTGTTGCTAAGCAACACAATAGCACTCTTTTGCTAAAGCTCCGAGATTAATTTGTTTGGAGGCTTGAAGACACAATTTTCTTCCCTGGCTCATCGACAAACATGAACTTAAACTGGAAAAATGTTTTCCTGGCATAAATCCTTTCTCTTTATTATATACAAATACTCTCCCTCTTTCTTACACACACACAAATATATATTATATGTCTGTCTGTCTGTCTGTCTGTCTGTCTCTGTGTGTGTGTGTGTGTGTGTGTGTGTGTGTATAAGCATATGTAAGTATAATATGTATACAGGTAGTCCTCAACGTACAACTATTCGTTTAGTGACCAAAGTTACAACAGCACTGAAAAAAATGATTTAAGACCATTTTTCACACTTATGACCATTGCAGCATCCCATGGTCACATAATCAAAATTCGGACACTTGGCAACTTCCATCTATATATGACAGTTGCAATGTCCTGGGGTCATGTCATCCCCTTTTGCGACCTTCTGACAAGCAAAGTCAATGGGGAAGCCAGATTCATTTAACAATTGCATCACTAATTTAACAAATGCAGGGATTCACTTAACAACTGTGGTAAGAAAGGTTGCAAAATGGGTCAAAATTCACTTAACAATTGTCTTGCTCAGCATTGGAAATTTGGGGCTCAATTGGAGGTCCTAAGTCAAGTTATAATGTATATCAGGGGTCCCGTGGACCAGCACTGGGCCACCACATGCCAGATACTGGGCCACACAAACAAGTGAAGCCCCATCTGTGGGATGCAGACAGCATGCGAAATCACGCCCCCGTCTCAGGTCCATGGAAAAACCTTTCTCCACGGAACCGGTCCCTGGTGCCCAAAAGGCTGGGGACCTCTGATGTATATTATACAGCTAGTAATATAATGTATCAATGTATCCATGTATCAAATATACATTATATATTCATACAGATATGCCAAATTAGATTTTGAAGTAGGAGAACAGCAGTTGGAATCAATGTTTTGAAAATACGTACTTTCAGCCATCTGTCTTATTTAAACCAGTTTTTGGAGACGGGAAAACGTTTCTATGCACTAATTTTAAAGATAATGTTAGCAAAATTATAAGGTGTAAAACTTTATTTTGAAATCATTAATACCACATGTCTACCAGCTTTCATATGAGCAAAGTGGCTTTTGCAATTAACAACAAATCCAAAAAAAAAAAAAAATGTATAAGAGCAGATTATGGAGCACTCTATCTTAATTCTTTAGTTCACCCTGAATGAAAGCTAAGTTTCAAGAATTTTATCTCTAGGCTTATCTTAGATCTCATAAAGAAAAAAATGCAAAGTAATGCAAGTAATTTGACATTTTAACAGTATCATACTCACTTACAAGTGCAGGTTTATATTACATATGATTTCTCCAGATGATGTTTAGAGCAATTTGGAACATATCTGATAATTACTTTCTCGGGCAACACAAATGTTCTATTAGAAGGATGCCAAGTATGAAAGGAATTTAAAAGTTCAGAGCATGGCAGGTGGAGAGCAGCTGGTGACAACTTGCTTTCACACAGAAAAACCTCTGGTTTTTTTCTATTATCATCCAGATAGTACTCCAGCGTTAGATCTCTATCACATACTTCAGTTTAAGAAACCTTCTCTAAGATCCTTTCACCAGAATTTAAGACTCTTTAGCCCAGTTCTTCCAAAGGCTTTAAAAATGACAAAGAGAATCCCAAGACAAAAGGGCAGTGCAAAATTAACGTGACCGTCTCAGTGGTCTACTTTAAATTAAATTCTATCCATGCAAAAAGAAAGCTGAAGATCAAGCCATGGCAACCTATGCAAGCAGGCAGATGTTTGAAAGTTGCATATATGTGATTATCCTTTAGCTCCTCTGCGCTGCAGTTTATTCAGTTTCCACTAATACAGACGTATTATTTTTTCTCTCTCTCTAACGAAGTGTTTTAAGTAGACATAAAGGTAACTGCAAGAACAATTCCAGTTCTGTTACACAAGGAGATCCTATTCCTGCAATTTGCCTAGTATTTGAAAACCAATATCTAAGGGGTTACCACAAAGAAGAGGGAGTCAAGCTATTCTCCAAAGCGCCGGAAGGCAGGACAAGAAGCAATGGATGGAAACTAATCAATGAGAGAAGCAACCTAGAACTAAGGAGAAACTTCCTGACAGTTAGAACAATTAACAAGTGGAACAACCTGCCTCCAGAAGCTGTGAATGCTCCAACACTGGAAGTTTTTAAGAAGAGACTGGACAGCCATTTGTCTGAAATGGTATAGGGTTTCCTGCCTGAGCAGGGGGTTGGACTACAAGACCTCCAAGGTCCCTTCCAATGCTATAATCCTGTTATTCTGCAATTATGTAATGACCATGTGTATATATTTGCTCCATTTTACAACCTTTCTTGCTACAGTTGTTAAATGAATCATTGCAATTCTTAAGTTAGTAGCATGATTATTAAATAACTCTGGCTTCTCCATTGACTTTGCTTGTCTGAAAGTTGCAAAATATGCCTCGAATTTATTTTGAATTTCCCAGATGTCTATAACAGAGACACAGATTTTTTTATGTGTCAAAACTGATATTAAATACAATAGATTCCTCCAGAATTTTGAACTATAGGTAGTCTTTGAATTGCAACAGTTCATTTAGTGACTGTTCAAGGTTACAACGGCACTGAAAAAGTAACTTATGACCATTTTTCACACTTATGACTTTTGTAGCATTCCCATGATCATGTGATCAAAATTCAGATTCTTGGCAACTGTTTCATATTTATGAGCTTTTGCAACTGTTTGACAAGCAAAATTAATGGAGAAGCCAGATTCACTTAACAATCGTGTTACTAACTTAACAACTGCAGTGATTCATTTAACAACTGCAGCAAGAAAGGTTGTAAAATGGAGCAAAACTCACTTAACCAATGTCTCACAACAACAGAAATTTTGGGCTCAATTGTGATCATAAGTCAGGGACAACTTGTACAATTCTCTAAATCTTTATTTTATTCTCTGATGATTGAGATACTGTCTTTGAAAGCTGTATAATTTCTCATAAATCTACAATTTTTGTCCTCGTATTTGATCAGCTCTGAGGTTATCTGATGTTACTAAAATATGGAAAGCTCTTGTAATATTCCTATGAACTTGTTCGCTGGCTTTTACTATAAAATTAATGAAAAATTATTGGCAATCAAATAAGGGGGAAACAGTAGCCTTCTTCCAATGAACTGAAGATTATTTACCGGTCTAGTGTTCCACAGAATAGATTAGCCTCTGCCCCAAAAGTATTTATGGGGAGGCAACGGTATTTTGGAAACCACAGGCGTTAACTGAATGTCTGGTATTCCAAGGCCAATGTAGCTTGGAGACATTTTCTTCTAAGAAAGACTTCAATCTTTGTGCATTTTTGTTAATCAGTATGTCTTCTGCAAACATTTCATAGAGGACTCCAGGCCACTACTCTATTTTGAGCTAAAAACCACACAGAAAGTGACATGAAATTTGTTTTCTAAGGAAGCCAGCTGAATTTTCAATTTTCATATAGGAAACTTAAAAGCAATTACTGCTCCCTAAAACCAGTGGACCAAATGTCTTAAAATACAGGGACAAAGCACCAAGACTATAATGCTTAAAAATAAAACCAGTACAGTTTTATGGGTTTTTTTTAATTGTTTATTTATTACATGGTTCCTGTCTACAGCTTAGCCCACAGAAACAAAGAATTGAGCCAATAAATAACGAAGGGATGTCCGACCCATCGCGAAAAATGGACAACAAAATCCACCAACTGGTGTCCTCTCTGTGGGAAGAGAGTCCATTTAATCTCATCGAAAGGCCTTGACCAGGAGAGTTCTGGCATGGTCCCATTAAGCTCTAGCTTCTTCCCGATTGGCAGATGGGTAGTAGCAGAAGTGGCTTGATCCTGCAGCCAGTAAGTGTTGGGCAGGTTTCTTCATTCCAGGCAATGGAATGAAGAATCCTGTAATGCAGTGGTCCCAACCCTTTTTGAATCTGGGGACCAGCAGCGTTGGCTGGAGGGAATGATTCACACACACAACCTAACCCCGTGAATGCGCAAATAAATCTTTGCGTGCTTGCCTGCCGCTTGTGCACTCCTGTTCCCAAAGTGTCATGGACTGATAGCAGTCTGAGGCCTGGGGGGGGGGGGAGGTTGGTGATCCCTGCTGTAATGGATAGGTTTACTTTTTTTTAATCACTCTTTCTTTTATTTGGAGAATTAGATATGAAAAAAAAATAAGTAAACTGACTGGATTACATGTCTCCGCTACATAAGTAACTATATGAATGTAGCTACTACTCACAAGTGTCGTGGTGGCGCAGTGGTTAGAATGCAGTATTGCAGACTAATTCTGCCCTCAGTCAGGAGTTCAATCCCGACTGGCTCAAGGTTGACTCAGCCTTCCTTCCATCGTTCCAAGGTTGGTAAAATGAGGACCCAGATTGTTGGGAGCAATATGCTGACGTCTGTAAACTGCTCAGAGAGGGCTGTAAAGTACTATGGAGCAGTATATAACTCTAAGTGCTATTGTTAGCACCCCTGGGAATGATTAAGTCTCCTTTTTTCCTTCTGTCCAATCGTGTCTGATTTTCAGAGACTGCCTGGATACGTTCCTGCAGTATTTATGGCAAAGTTATTCAGAAGCAGTTTGCCACTGTCTCCTTTCTAGGGCCGAGAGAGGATGACTGACTCAAGGTCACTCAGCTGGCTTTGTGCCTAAGGTAGGACTAAAACTCATGGTTTCTAGCCTGGTGCCTTAAGCACTACATCAAACTGTCTCTTAAAAAAATTAAAAGAAAAAAAAAGTCTCTTTAGGGATAATTTTAATCTGCAGGGCGAGATATGGCTGACTCAAGTAACTCGTGTCTAATGAATTCATTCATTGACCAATTACAGCACCAATGTTCAAATAATTGTCCAAATGAAATAGTACTCAAAGAAGCTCTTTTTCTAGTGAATTCCATTCAAAATTAGTTTCAAAATTAGTTAATAATGGCAAATTCAGGCACTGGTGGGCCAGTGGAACTTTGATATAAAGAATTCTTGGTGAGATACTCAAAAAGTGTCCTTCATTACCCACCCACCCCAACTAAAAGTTTGGCAGCTTCCAAAGCAGACTAAAATAGCAACACAGTTCTGGGTGGCTTTTTTTATTCCTGTTGGCTTTTCCCCCCCCTAAACAATCATTTAACTAAAATGAGCTGTTTCAGAGGAATGTTTCCTTCCTAAATGGCAACTTAATATAGTATTTTCAGTGGTATTTAAAGCCCCAGTTTTCACTAATGAGCCTTGAGGGCTGGCTGTTTTGTCTCCAGATGAGTGAAGGTAAGTAATAAATGTCTGTACACAATAAAAAAAAAATAGTTTTCACTTCCTTTCTCTTCCCTCCCCCCTTGCCTGTCCCCCGTCCTTTCCCTCTTTTTCATCAGGGTGATCTTCAGAAGGCATCACTTCTAGTTTCATTACTCTCTTTTTGGAAAAAATGTAGTACCACAAAAGTATTTTCCTACATAAATAATCATCTATATTTCAAATTTAAAACATCACTTTCAGGAGGCTGGAAAGTATGTAAGTTTTACCAAGAACAAAAGGAGCTGGGTAAGTTTTTAAAACATGTACAACACTTAAAATTAATGTGAATCTGATGAGTCTCTCCAGTTGGGATACACAAAAATATTAGCTGACTATTTAAAGAGGGCCAAGAGGCATTGGCTAATAAAACTAAAACAGTAGCTGAATTCAATAATTTGCCAGTCTTATTCATCACTTGGTTTCTCACTGATTTAGTCAAATACCTTCAGGAATACTGTGTCAGATGAGAAAAGCAATATGCCAGTCTTTTCTTGTTCCCTGTCTACAACCCACTACAAAGATAGCTCCATTTTTCTCTAAAGCACCAATTCTATCTGAGTGTTTCAGGAGCAGCACTTAGATTGCAACTGCGGAGCTCACATCCATTGGCAAAGAGCTAGACTGAGAAAATTGCCCTCCACATAATTGCAGAGAATAACAAAGACCATTCAAGTGCAGGAAGAAAGATGTTGCTCTGTTGCCAGATAGAGCTTTTGGTTCTTAGATGTCCCAGTACTGGAACTCTGAACTTTTTAGGTTACTGAAATTCAGCAAAGAAAGAGAAAGAAGCATGTATAACGTACAGTATATAGCAGGAGTCCCCAATCCCCAGGCCCTGGACCTGCAAGGAACCAGTCCCCAGAGCTAGAGGTGAGCGGCAGGCGAGCTAGCAAAACTTCATCTATATTTGCAGCCTCTCCCCACCGCTAGTATCACCACCTCAGTTTCACCTCAGATCATCAGCCATTAATTCTCATATGACAGGGGTCTTCAAACTCGGCCCTTTTATGACTCATGGACTTCAACTCCCAGAATTCCTCAGCCAGCATGCCTGGCTGAGGAATTCTGGGAGTTGAAGTCCATGAGTCATAAAAGGGCCGAGTTTGTAGACCCCTGTCATAGGAGCACAAACCCTATTGTAAATTGCGCACGTGCGGGATCTAGGTTGCGCACTCCTCCCTCCCCCCCCCCAAGTCTTCCATGAAACTAGTCCCTGGTGCCAAAAAGGTTTGGGACCGTCGGTATGTAGCATACCTGAGTCAGAGCCATATAGAAAAAACAATATAAGACAGATGAACAAAATGCCCAAATAGGGCAGAAGACAAATCTAATTTATTTTTTTCAACCATGAGTGCTTCAGTGAATAAAAAGAAAGAAAGAAAAAGAATTCTCCCTCTAGAGAGCTATCCAGAAACTTTCCATTTAAAAAATAAATTGGTTTCTACAACCATAAAGCATAAGCCATATATTCCCCATGACTACCATGACCATGTGCCTCCTATTTGGAAGACAAGCCTCTTTGAAAGTATCTTCTTTTTGCAGGGATGTCCAGTTTAAAGAGTTTGCAAATTTCTTTTCAAAAATGGAATAAAAGACATCAGGAACTTTAAAAGCCTCGTCCAGTTAATACTTGGACAGCAGGAGAAGCGAACACACACATCTGCTTGTCTAGTTTTCCCAGCTGGGGTGGCTTATACTGGATTTCTATTTCAATTCTATTTATTTTTCCTAATTTGCAAAGCTGTATCCTTTTTAGTCATCTGTTCTGGAACTGTATTTCCTATTCCTATTTGTCATCCTATCCCACATCAGCAGCACTTGTTTCTTCTGCATCGTAAAATATATACTGAAAAAAATGGGTTGTTACGTAGTTCCCTTTGCTTAAAGAGCTAGTTTTTGCACAGGGTCCCTCTGTGAGGGAGATGCGCAGTTTCTAAACGTGATAAATAAAATAATAAAAAATACTGCACATGCAAGCACACCGACCTACACAAATCTAAGTTACATGTCTTACCTCTAATTTTCTGCAATGATAGATTTGTGTACATAGTGACTAGACTGCCCAAATGCAGGCAGAGTCCAACTATGTTCAAACATATTTAGGGTTTAACATCCAAATCCCAACATACTCTGCTTATCAATCTAACATACTTGCAGGATTATTGCAAGAAGGGAAAGATGGTGGGTATGCTACCTGGAACAGATAAATTTAGAAATTATAGCAACATATCTCAAAAAGCAAAATGCTATTATCTGTAAGATTCCAATTACTAATATCTGTTTTGAGACAAACTCAGCAATTTATTTCTATAACATCCTGGACATTTAGGTTATTTATTTCTCATTATCAGGCTAGGAAAAAAGGGATTACCAAGTCAGGTCAACTGGACCTGGGTCACTAAATGTTACTATCATGCCAAGAATTTATCTTAAAGCATTCCACCAAGATGCTTACATAAAATTGAAGGCCACTGGAAAGATAGTGAACCACCCGGCAAGTTATTGCTAATTCCTTGAATTTTCTAGTCTGCAGATTCTCCCAGTATAAGGTTTCCCAGAGTAAGATGCTCTTTAACTCAGGAGGTCCTAATAAAAATGATAAATTAGAACTCTTCCCATTATATTTAGGAATTATCCCCAAGATATCTGGATTACACTATACTTTGCTTTTCCTTCTAGTTCCATAAATATACTTATGAAGATAGGTAGATTTTCTTTTCTTTTCTTTTTTATTTCCAGGGTTTTATCTCTGGTCTCATCCCATCCTGGATGTATCTCTATGGAACTGTGATGGAGCAGTTCCATAGCACTGCAGGCTAACTCTGCCTACAGCCAGGCAGTTCAATTCTGACCAACTCAAGGTTGACTCAGCCTTCCATCCTTCTGAGGTTGGTAAAATGAAGACCCAGATTGTTTGGGGGCAATATGCTGACTTTGTAAACTGCTCAAAGAGAGCTGTAAAGCACTATGGAGCGGTATATAAGTCTAAGTGCTATTGCTATTACTTGATAAAAGTAAAGAACATCCACTGCTTATGTGCTGCAAAACAGAAGACTGATATGGTAAACTTCTCCCATTCGCTTACTGGGTTGAAAGGATGGACAAGAATGGGGGTGAAGGGAGACATTCTCCCCCAAATATGGGATGTACAAAACTGAGCATTTGTTAATGGGAGATACAGCTGGAAAACAGATGATTTCAGTAACACAGGAAACCAAACCAAACCAACTTCAGCTTGCGGAGTTTCAAAATATTACTGCAAAATGTAATGCTAACTAAAGAAAAGCCCGTTCTTTTTTTAAAAAAAACGCACGTATTCAAGACTGATTCAAGGGACTCCTTCCAAAAATAAATAGTCACTTATCCTTCCCTACCTTTGTTGAAACAAAAATTGCATGGATTTTTTCCCCCTCTATCTCCCCTATGTAATTTTAGGATCTCTAAAAGTGCCTCTTGTTGGCCTAGCAGCCATTGCTGAAAAGTGGCAATTTGCAAATGAACAATGCACAGCCCAGGGTAACTGATATTATATGCTAAAGAGCAAGCTGGAAATACTGTCACAAGAATACAATTTATCTTCTGTAGTACAGGTAGCCCTCGACTTAGTGACTGTTTGAAGTTACCACGGCACTGAAACAAGTGACTTATGACAGTTTTTCACACTTCTGACCAATGCAGCATCCCCATGGTCACATGATCGAAATTCAGCCGCTGGTTCGTATTTCGGTTAGTGTCCTGGAGTCACGTGATCACCTTTTCTGACCTTTTGACTGGCAGAGTCAACGGGGGAAGCCAGATTCACTTAACAACTGTGTTACTAACATAACAGTTGCAGTGATTCACGCAACAACTGTGATAAGGGTCATAAAATGGGGCAAAACTTACTAATAAATGTCTCACTTTGCAACAGAAATTTGGGGCTCAATTGTGGTCATAAGTCAAGGACTACCTGTATCCCAAAAATGCCTCTCCCTTTTTTAGCCCAGCTGTAGCTATCAGGTGAAAGAAACCGCCACTTAGGAGAAAAGAGGATAATACCTTACTATAATAAAATAGCAAGTATTCTGTGATAATCCCCAAATCAGTTCAGTTTCCATTAACATAACGTAGCCAGAAGGCATGTAGGGCAACTTTTCAAATTTATTTTTAGCTACTGACATTTTGTTTACCAGAGCTACGAAGGGGATATTCACTTACGAGGAACAAAAGCATGCCTGGGTGTGCAAGGCAGAATAAAACAAGAGAGAAAATAAACATACCTATGGAAAGATAATGGCCAAACAGAACATTCTCTTAAAACAAGATTTGTCAGCTGACAGATCGTACTGAGTCACAACATAATTATTCCATCATATCTTTATAATAAATTCTTCCTTCTTGACAGCTATATTGCAAACACCACACCTACAATAGTCTAAAGAAAATGACATGGCTTGCAGCTGTATGCAGAGAAAAAAATGGGAGGGGGGATCGGAAAGGAAAATAGCAATGTACTGTACACATCTGTTCCTTGTGGGAAAAATATCCATGCTGGTGTCCTGTCAAAATGCTCTATTAGTAATGGATACAGCTGTCTTGCTTGATGTCGCAACATTTTGCAGGAGTAAACCAATTCCAGACCAAGCTGTGCCATATTGTTCTATTCAGCTGCAATATGCACTATCAAGAAAAATGCAACAATAAAGAGTTGCCACATGTAACACCTTTGCTGTCTGAGTTGCATTGGGTGCCAGTTCATCTCCAGATCCAATTCAAGGTGTTGGTTATGACTTTTAAAGCCTTACATCGCATGGGGCCAGGTTACATTTGGTACGGTTTTCGTCCCATCATATCAGCCCATTGCACCTGGTCAGGCAGGAAAGGAACCTGCCTCCAGAAGCGGTGAATGCTCCAACACTGGAAGTTTTTAAGAAGAGACTGGACAGCCATTTGTCCGAAATGGTATAGGGTTTCCTGCCTGAGCAGGGGGTTGGACTCGATGACCTCCAAGGTCCCTTCCAACTTTATTATTATTATTATTATTATTATTATTATTATTATTATTATTATTATTATTATTATTATTATTATTATTATTATTATTATTATTATTATTATTATTATTATTATTATTATGTATGTTACGGACCCCGTTGGTTAAAGAATTCCAGTTGACAGGATCCAGGCGAAAGCCGTCTCTGCCATTGCCCCCACCCTGAAAAGATCCACTCCTATATTATTTATTTCAGGAAACCTTTTCTGAAATCGCTAACTACCAAATGTCTATGGAGATTCTCAGTCATCCAAGTCACGATTGTCCGAAAGGTGGTTTTTCACAAGGCAACTGGACTTGAAGACGTTTCGCTTCTCATTCAAAAACCTTGTTCAGCTTTGACTGGATGGTGGGGAATGGAAGGATTTATACTCCTTGCAGACAGCTGGTCATTTGCATTCTTTTAGCGAGTCATTGATGCCACCTGGAGACTTATCTGTGTCGTCAGGGTCACCTGAGTAGTGCAAATGGATGTGGAGCCTTCTTGGAACTGTTAAAAGGACTGTGTTGTAGACTGGAGATAGTTGATGTCAGATCCCTCCCCCTCTGTTGAGAGAAGGATGTTCACTTTTGACATAGATGGCCTCTTTGACCCTCTTTCAAACCATCAGTCCTCTCTGTCCAAAATGTGGACTTTGCTGTCTTCAAAAGACTGGCCTTTGTCTTTTAAACGCAGGTGAACTGCTGAATCTTGTCCTGATGGCTAATTACCAAAGTCTACCAGCAATTTCCCAAAAGTCATAAACACAGAATTAAAATTTGAAAATACGATCCCCAAAATTTAAACAACCCAAAATTACAGTGCCAAACTTAAAAGGGTTTAATTCATTTATTTTTAATTGATTGATTTGCTCATGGAAATAGTTTAGTGAGTTTACTGCCAAACGAGAATACAAAGCAAAAGTAGAGTAGCCTTCTGACACCAAAAATCTAAGGCAGAGAAACTGTGGCAGAAATCATGCTGAGAAGGCTAAACTAAAATGAAACGGGGTCATCACATTGAATCCGATTTACAGGACTGGCGGGAAGAAACCTTAAACAAACTAAATATGCTTATTTAGGAAAATGTGATAGGCTGGAAAAGAAATAACTCTGCTATTTTTATAGGATGTCCTCCTCAACTGATCTGAAAAGCAGTTGCAAAGTACTGTTTGAATAACAAACATAATTACAGGATGACTCCGAATCACTTGGCTAAGGAATCTACCTCCAACCTTTTGACATACCTGCAGTGCAACCTAAGACTACACAGGACAGCCCCCAGCCCACAGTTCAGCTTACACTGTTTGGAGAACTATACAAAACCAAATACAGAAGCCCTTTGTCTCTCTTTTCCAGATGGTCATGTCTGGACTGAGAAGAAGCTTCCAACGAGCCCTCCCTTTGTAGAGCGCAAATGCAACAAATAGTATTATCTTACAGCAAATACAGTACAGTCTTATAGCCAGGTGATCATTACAGCTCACACAATGTCAGATTTGTGCAAAGCATTTTTGTTTTCAACAAGTGAAATTCAGCAAGTCATGCTGTATCTAAGCAGAGTGTGTTGATATCGTTTCCCTGCTAATAGTATGCAGTTGCTTTGGAACATTTTTACAAACAATATTCTTGCATACTGTTCCCCAAGCTCCTCAATCCACACACAAATTTTATTTATATATCTATTAGATATTTTTTTTATAAAAAAATCCACTTTTATTACTTTGTAAGTGATAACTCAAGACAGTGAACATACAAATAAATCCCCATGTATAGCATTATTATACCCTGTAGGAGCATTATTATACCCTGTAGGAAGTTTCTATTTCGGAAGATTGTCAGTTATAAACTAGATGGTTTTCTGTTCTTCTCTATAGCTTTACACCATTTATGGGGGTGGACTGAGATAGAAAGACAGACAATAGTTCATTGTTGATCAGAGAGTCCTTCCAATCTTGCACAGAGATCCCACCAACTGAAGGAGCACTAGTAATATATTACTGCTGACAGACCGCACATACAGAGACATCCTGAAAAGTCCCATAAAAATTTCTGAGGCTGAAGATCTGAGCATCAATCAATGGCAGCAAGAATGAAGTTACTATGGAACTATAAAGTGTTTCTCAAACTTATTTTCCAATCTTAAGAGTTGACCGTACTGGTTAGAATGGATAGAAAATCTAAAAGGCATTGAACAAAGAACTCAACTTGTAGAAGACTATTTAAAACAAAAGTTCTCGATTTATGACAAGGAAGAGAGCCTGGAATATGGCTGTACATTGTGATGGTCATTAAGCATGCAACTGTGCTTTTTTTTAATGACTGTTCTTTTTTGTGGCAGTCATTAAGCAAATGCTGCCGTTGTTAAGCAAATACTGTGATTGTTAAACAAGTCTGTTTTTCCCAATGGGTGTTTTTTGCTAGAACCAGAAGAAAATGTTAAAAATCAACAACAAAAAAGAAAAGCCAAAATTTGAAGTCAGGTCACCACAATATGATACAAATGGCCATACATGCTATCTGGTTGCCAAGCACTTCCTTTTTGAAAATATCCTACTATAAAATAATTTTATTAATGTACTGTGGTAAAACCATACACTTTCTATTCCAACTCAGAGAATGCATCTGTGTTCCATGACACATTGTTGATGGCCTTGTAGGTAATCTTAAACAAAGGAACATCAACAGGAGAAAAGAGCATGAAAAGGCTGGATGGGGTCTTATCAAGAAGTTCAGATTTATCACAAGTGATTTCAGTTGCATTTTTCTTATAAAGAGCAAGGAGGAATGAAAACAGATTTGGACCAGGAGGTAATGTTTTCCAAGCTGCCTCTGTTTTCTGTCATATGCTGACCTCACTCTCCTTCTGCACTATTAAAAACATAATTAAAATATTGCATTTCATTTTTCAATGTCTTCTATATAATTTGTTGAAGCTATCTTTCTTCCAAGGAACATGGGATAGCATCCTTTTCCTCCCTTTCATATATATTATTTCATCTTCACATCCACCTTATGAGAAGGTTGAGAATGGGTGGTCGAGTTCACACTATGAGGGGAAAGAGAAAGAAGAGAAACCTTGTGGAAGCAGTGAAAGCGTTGAGTTTATTGATGGTCTGCTTCCAATGGGAGGGAACTCTCGCCTCATCTCTCCTCCTATGTTCTAAGGTTCAGCTTCTCTAGTAGCTTTTAATAAGATGAATGGCGGATTGACTTAACCAGAATGAAATTAACAGGAATTCTGTTTTTCCCAAAGCTTTGTGGGAAGAAATAAGTATGTAAAGTTCCAGGCTGTTTTGGTTTCTTTTATAAAATAAAATTCATTTTATTGCCTTTTCATGCTGAGCAGGGCCTGAGGGATGTTGGTTATATTCCATTGGAATGGCAGTGGTGGTAGCACAGACATTCTTTTACGGTGACATTCACTTCTTGCAATCTAAAAAAGTATACACATTTTTGCTTCCAACTATCGCTCCGTTTCAGCTGCCCCTGCAGTCTACAGTCCTAGTTAGTGGCACTGTGGAAAGTTCTAACTGCAGAATTGATGTGATGACATATCACCTTCGCCCCTCGCTAAAGAACAATACTTTAGCAGCTTCACTGTATCACACATGCTTAATTTTGTTGTAAACAATTAAACATGTATAACACCTACTGAAAACAAAGATAGTCGGGCGGGACATTAGCAGTTCATTTCATTTCCCTTTAATTTGCTCCATTAAATGGCACTAGTTGGATGGTCAGCTGGAAGAAATATATTGATTAATTCACTACGTTCACTGTCTATTCTCTGTATTCCAAAGATTTTTTGAAATAAAACAATCACAGGTCTCTCCAAATTGTTTTAGTGGAACTAAGGAACAAATGTAGTGCCACAAGGAAATGCCCTTAACTACCTAGTCCAAATGGCATACAGAACCATATTCTACTTTAACTGGGTGACTTTAGAAACTTTTCTACTCGTTGGCACAAGTTGATAGTGAAGGTTCTAAAGTCACCCAGTTAGTAGACAGTTTCCTCTCTTTCCGCTATGTATCATATGTGTGTGTGTGTGTGTGTGTTAAATTTGGATTGCTAACAAAGAGTTAAAGGGAAGCTGATATAGCTATTTCGAGATTTCAACCGGGTGCATCATAAACACACACACACACATGTCTTGAGTGTTTTTTTGATACACTTGTCAGCCCAAATATAGGAAGAAGAAATCTTTTGCCTGTATCAGCCCAATCTAGGGCCATCCACAGGCAGCAGTCACTACTGCGACATCATTTTGTATGCTAAATTTTTGGATTGCTAACAAAGAGTTAAGGGGGACTGGGATGGCTATTTCGAGCTAATTAGCTCTCATCAGCCAGCCATACTCTTTTGAGATTCGAACCTGGGCTGCTTGCACGTTAGACAGCTGTGTTGACCTCTAAGCCACAGGCTCTTTCTCACTTTGTCAGCTGTATCAGGGAGGGAAGAGACAGGGGAGGAGATATGTCTCCCAGTCCCCCTTAACTCTTTGTTAGCAATATATATATAAAATATAAAAATTAAGAGAGCACATTGGCACACATTACGGGAAACAGAATTTCATTTTTAATGTGTGCCAACGTGCTCACAATAAAAAATGACAATAAAGGTTATCTTAATTTTATGGATGGGTAGATAACCTTTACTTTCCTTGTCCAAGTCAAGCCCTCTATCCACACAGGCTCTCTGACCAGCAGATATACAGTACCATTTAAATCAAATGACTTTTTCACATGGTGCCCAAGACACAGTCAAGATAAAACATTTAATATAAAAGAGAAACACATCTGGAATCCATACAGTACAATGTTTAGAATACAAATAGCTGAGCGCTGGATAGGAAGACAGTATTACTGCCATTCTATTTTGGTCCCAGTAAAATTCAGAAAGCTAATGTTCAGCAGAGAGGGCTTTCACCTCTATTTCTGTACATTTTTGCCTAAATGTCAGTGATAACGTGAAATGTCCTTCATTTTATCTCACACCGCAAAGGCGACATTTAGGTTTCCATGACATATCTACTAATATGAAATGCCAAAGTGTAGGACAGATAACAAAATGCATTTTTATTGGTGTGGGAGTTGAATAGCTAGCCAAACTGCCATGCACCCCTCCTTCTCATAAATATATTACAGCTTCTTTCAAAGCTAATGACCATTTTCAACTGAAATAAGGAAACGGAAACATAATGAGGAGGGATCCAACCTGGAACTAAGGAGAAATTTCCTGACAGTAAGAACAATTAATCAATGGAGCAACTTTCCTCCAGAAGTTGTGGGTGCTCCAACATTGGAGGTTTTTAAGAAGAGATTGGACAGCCATTTGTCCAGAATGGTCTAGTGCAGGGGTAGGCAACCTTGGCTCTTTTATGACTCGTGGACTTCAACTTCCAGAATTCCTGAGCCAGCATGGCTGGCTCAGGAATTCTGGGAGTTGAAGTCCACGAGTCATAAAAGAGCCAAAGCTGCCTACCCCTGGTCTAGCGTCTCCTGCTTGAGCAGGGGGTTGGACTAGAAGACCTTCAAGGTCCCTTCCAACTCTGTTATTCTGTATAACACAACATTTATTTTTATGCCCAGTTGTAATTAACTAGTTGGACCAGTTGGGAAATGGTCCAAATGTTTATTGTGAAAGGATAAGGATTGAATAGGGCTGTGCAGGCCTCAGAAATGATTCAGTTTGTGCTGTGTATGTGAAGCATTCACTAAAGATTTCCAGGTGAGTCTGGAAAAATAGTGATTCATAGAATCCGATCATTTAAATTGTAGTGACTTCTAAAACAGCAGGACCATTTTTTCAAGCACACTTGGAACCTTCGCTCGTGAAGTTCAAAACACTTTTTCCAACACAAATTTGAAGAATTCACTGCCCTAGTATTTAGTCCTAGTTAGTTGAACTTTACTTGAGAACAGGAACATAGCAGAGGCCGAGATCAATTCTATTCCGAATCACTGAGAAATAGACAGATTGCAGATATTTAGTGCAGGTAATTGTTCTTATCTGCTTGTTTGGTTTCATTCCATACACTAAAGTTTGGTGATTAGACACATTTGCAAGGGCCTCCATCGTTTTTAAAAATTAAGGCTTCCATTTCTATGGATTTTTAAAAGTAAAACTACATCTGATCTATTAGCTCAAGTGCACTCTGAAACAAAGAAAGGCCTCTTTTTCACCTGTGCCTTAGGTTGTTTTTTTTTAAAAAAAAAAAACAACAACTTGGTGTTCATATTTGTCCTGATGCTGCACTTCCTGTGTCGGTGTGTATCTGTAATCTTTCGCTTTATTAAGTTCATTAACCTGCTACAATGTAACTATTCACGTTTAAATTGTACCACGTTCATCAATCATCTTATATCCTTGGTTTCCTGTTAGCTTAATTCCCTAACCAGAATTCTGTATTCTAATATCCACTGTAAAACGCAGTTCCGCCAACGCCAAAACATTCATAGATTCACAACATTTGTTTTTTTGCTCCAAGAGACTGTCTAATCATCCAGATAAATCCACAAGACTTTTCATTTATTTGCTATCATTTCTTTATGATTGCGTCCTCATGGGAACATCCCAATACAATCTAGCCATAACATGTCTAAGAAGCGGGTTCATTAGAAGCTTTTTCTGAGATGCAACCCTTTCTCTATTGCTCTTAATTGACTGACCCTGAAGTTTGGATTATTTTCTTTTGGTTAGGCATGCAGGAAACATATGAGTCATTTTAGCTTCTATTCCCCAAGTCAAAGATGCAGCTCAGATCACCAGTTGCAAATATAAACAATGCACTTGCGGCAAGGTCTTGTATGTTTCAACTTCTGCCTCTACATGAAACAGATGTATAGCACCCCCCACACCCCCTGCAGATACAAGGTGAAAAAGTCTGCACACCATGGTAAGACAGGATTTGCTTTAGTTTAATGCATTAAATAAATCATAACTGGCTGAACACACCCAACTTGGTAAGCCATCAACCAGTCAGAAAGATATATTGGGTATATTTTTAAAAAATATATCATGTCAAGAGATAGTAATGGTCGATGTCAACTTCACTGGATACTCATTCTTAGGGAATTCAAACCCAGCTGATCTGGGCTACTACAAAACAAAAAAAGGAGTCATGATGGTGTAGTGATTAGAATGTGGTATTGCAGGCTGACTCTGCCCACTGCCAGGAGTTCGATCCTGACGGGCTCAGGGTTGATTCAGCCTTCCATTTTTTCAAGGTTGGTAAAATAAGGACCCAGATTGTTGGGGGCAATATGCTGATATTGTAAACTGCCCAGAGAATATTGTAAAGTAGTATGGAGTGGTATATAAATCTAAGTGCTAATGCTGTTGCTATTGCTAAAAAAAAAAAAAAAAAAAGCAGGGTTATATTTGCATTGGACAATATCAGTAAAGAATAGTAGATGAGACTGGAAGTTTATTTAGATATCATCTATTTCCATAATGCTAAGAAAATAAAATGGAGGTGCCTACAGACTCAGAGAGATTGAGATGGGCTTAAAAAGGAGTATTGAAGCTAGACCTTTGCTAAGATGGATATGGCCAAGCATTGCTGCCAGAAATGTAAATTTTGTGGGCTTTTCTACATAGCTGTCTTATAATCTCAGCAAAAGGGCAGCACTATTTTATTTTATATTAAAACGGTGGCACTTTGTGGATGAAACCATATTGAGAAATAAAGGAGTCCTTTTCCTTGCTGGAAAAGAAAATTATTATTTTGTTTTGTGAAATATAATATTATAATCAGATTTTCTCTCCTTTCCTCCTTTCCCTTTGTTAGTACTACTTGTTGGTAGTGGTTGCCTTGTTTCCCCACTGGTTCCCAATTCACAAAGGGCAATGACCCCAGTCAGGAAAACCTTAACTCTGTCTTACATACTTTGTGTTTTTATGTATATATATATTCATTCATATATTATTTTATATTAGTTCATATATTTTGTATTTTTGTAGCATTTTATTTGTATAGTTTTATCTTTTAATATTGGAAGCCACCGAGAGTTACCCTGTGCTAAGGTGGGCAGCCAATACATTTGATGAATAAATAATAAATAAATACAACTCCTATGCCAATGGAATCTGCATTACTCATATACATATAGTATTCTTAAATGTCAAAATAGGAGTTTGGGAGTTAGGAACATAACACGAATCAGCAACATTCCCCACATGCCTTTTGGAAAGAAAATATAAGGCGATTAGATTTCTCATAGACCTTCACTGCCTTGGTTTGTTGTTGTTCAGTTGGCAGAGAAAGGTGCAGATCAACTGTGTTTACTAACACATAAGGAAGAAATCTCAGCAAAAGGATATTGAAGAGACATAGGAGCCACAAAAAAATTTCTGCTTCCTAAAAGTCTTGACACATTTCAAAACACTGTCAATAATCAAGAAATGCCCATCCTAATCAGCAGACAAACGTCGCTTCCAGGAATACCTTTGCTGCAAGATAGTATTTCCTTAGTAAAATAGGGAGGTTGTTTGGCTTGCTGATGGAATGCAGCCCTTACCATTTTTCCATCCAAAGAATCTTGGCACGAGAAAGAAAGGGAAGCTTTGAGGAGGGATGGAGTGGTTATTACTGTTTCTCTCATCTTTCTTTACTCCTACGAGGGCCACTGCCATATGTGCAACCTTCTGCCTTCGTGAAGTGCTGTCCTCATATTTAGCAATTCTGCACAGACCTAAGAGTTTGTCTCTTTCAAATGTTAGCTAAAATAGTTTAGCTGGTAGGTTTGTTCTTTGTTGTGTGAAAACGTTAGTTCACACACATATATATATATATATATGTGAACACATTATTTTTTTAAAAAAAAATCTAATAGGATGGATGATATACAGTATATGGTGAAATTGATTGCCCTCTGTGACTTAATGGACATACTTAAATGAAATCAATACACTCAACATATTGGACTGAGCCTCAGAGAAAAGCACTCAACCTAAAGCTATTTTACCTCACGACTGTTTCGTTTCCCATTTGGTTCCATTTTAAAATCTTTGGAATGAAACAAGATAAACATTCCCCCAAACAAGGAAGCCTCCTAAAGAACCTTGAGGAAAAAGCCAGGTGAAGTAGATTTTTGGATAACATTATAAACACAATGAAAATGAAAAAGAAGCTGCTGTAGGGATGGGCAATTAATTTTCCCAACGGGCCACAGGAGAAATTGGGACTGTTATGGAGGGCTGAACCAATATGGCTATGAAAGTGCATAGGCATGTACGCATATATGTAAATTGGAAAAAAATTGTCTTCAAAATAAAAGCAATGCAGTTGTAATGTATACTTATTTACATTTGATTTCTAATTTCTGATTGACCTCGTGTGGGCCACACAAGGACAGCCAAAGAGCCGGTACATAGAACATAGAATATCAGATTTGGAAGGGACCTCAGAGGTCATCTAATCCAATCCCCTGCTCAAGCAGGAAAGTCTATACCAGGGGTAGGCAACCTTGGCTCTTTTATGACTCGTGGACTTCAACTCCCAGAATTCCTGAGCCAGCATGGCTCAGCTTGGAAACCTCTCCCTTTTCCCTCAGGAATTCTGGAAGTTGAAGTCCACAAGTCATAAAAGAGCCAAGGTTGCCTACCCCTGGTCTATACCATTTCAGACAAATGGCTGTCCAGTCTCTTCTTGAAAGCCTCTAGTGACCGGGCATCCACAACTTCTGAAGGCAAGCTGTTCTACTGGTTGATTGTTCTCACCGTTAGGAAACGTTTTCTTAGTTTTAGGTTACTTCTCTCCTTGATTAGTTTTCATGCATTGGTTCTTGTCTTGCCTTTTGGTGCTTTGGAAAATAGTTTGTCCCCCTCATCTTTGTGGCAGCCCCTCAAATACTGGAAAACTGCTTTCATATCATCCCTACTCCTTTTCACTAGACTAGACATACCCAATTCCTGCAACTGTTCTTCATACTGTAAGTTCTAGCCTCCAGTCCCCTAACCATCTTTGTCTGTCTTATTTGCACTCTTTCCATAGTCTCTACATCTTTTTTTTATATAGACAGATATAACCCAGAGGCTGTAAACTGCCCAGGTCTGATCTACAGGGATTTGACCAATTCCCATCCATGTCAACATGACTGTTACAGCAGAAAATTTGCCCAGCTTAATCATAATAGAGCAGCAATCTTGTTTTCTGATTTTCTGCCTTCATAACCAGGATATCTTGGGCTAACCTCTTATATATATATAAAAAAAGCAAAGACCTTGAGTGTTTTTGTCAAATAAGAGGAACGTCTATCTCTAATCCAACAATTGGCCACGAGACATAAAATATAGACAGAATTCCTATTATAAATGAGATAAAAAAATCAATCTCCAAATTTTGCAAAGTTCAAGGGGAATCATTTGGGAAAGGGTTTATATAAAATTTAACTATTCCTGACAGGCACTTTTATATACTACTGTTATGAAAAATTGAAAAAAGTTGACAAATATTTTGTTTTAGAGCTGTGGTGGTGCAGTGGTTAGAATGCAGTATGGCAGGTTGACTCTGCCCACTGCCAGGAGTTCGATCCTGATGGGCTCAAGGTTGACTTAGCCTTCCGAGGTCAGTAAAATGAGGACCCAGATTGTTGGGGGCAATATGGTGACATTTGTAAACCACTCTGGGCTGTAAAGCACTATGAAGGAGTTTATAAGTCTAAGTGCTATTGCTATTTCTAAGCGCTATTTAATCTGTAATGATGATGAAAAGACTCCAAACCTTATCACTGTGAAATTCCGATAAATATCTAAAATGGTACTCCTGAGAATCATTGTGCTATTAATAAAAGTAATGTGATTTTAAAATCTGTCATTAACCGAGTAATTCCCAATATTTAATTATCTTGTCCTGAAGACAGGAGCTCAGTATCATAAAAATAAAATGTTTTCTGCATATAAATGCTCTCCCTTAAAAAGTGAAGAATTAACGTTTGTGTCCTGATTTACTCTTTCTTGTTATTAAATGGAAATATTAGAACAATTCCGTCTAAAACACTTAATAAAGCCCCAAAGAAAATTAAACTGTTAACTAAAGATCAGAGAAAAACATTATGTGAATTGTATTTTAATTGTATTCACTCTTGATTTTACATGGGTGGAGTCCAATTATCTCTGTGTGTTTAATTTCTTGCTTTCTAAAGCTCTATAATTCCTTACCCATTCCAGATGCAACAACACACCCACCTGTACACTGCAAAACATGCTTGCAATTAATTTCCTGAAAGGCAATTTAAGTGCAACACAAGAGAAACTCTTCACTGTGAGATATGTATATGGGGGGGTAACCTATTAAATTACTTAAGGGCCTTACTACATTTACCCCAAAGGGAGACAACCCTCAATTTAAGATGAAAACCTCTGCATAGAAACAACTAACCTATCTCAATTACTATGTTCTCCGTGAATCAAAAGTTCCTCCTCCTCATCCTAGGCAGATTACATTAAAATCAAAACGTTCCATAGAAAATATTTCATAATAGCAATAGCATTGAAATGTCTATAGTGCTTCATAGTGCTTTTATAGCACTCTCTGGGAGGTTTACAATGTCAGAATATTGCCAACAATCTGGGTCCTCATTTTACCGACCTCAGAAGGATGGAAGGCTGAATCAACCTTGAGCCAATGAAAATCAAACTGCTGGCAGTCGGCAGAATTAGCCCGCAATACTGCATTTTAACCATTGCGCCACCACAGCTCTGGGATGATAAGAACCTGGGATTCTTATCAATGGGATAAGAACTTTTTTATCTCAGCATGGTCCAAATGAAAAATGTAACCTATATTTCTTGCAAACATCTCTAGAAATGTATTTTTCCTAGCCACGTCCCCACGACGTGCATTCATTTTTGACACAGCCCATGAATAAGACAGAAATAAGCCATTTTTGTCTGTATTGCTAGTGGTTTCTCCTTAAGTCAACAGCAACCAGTGACAGCTGTAAGGTATATAAAAACAGTTAAGAGTTTACCACTTATTACTTTGGAAGCAAAATCGGGTTAACAGATAGGAGCAGAAAGGTGCTTATTGGCCATTTCAGACTGATGAGACCATGAGACTCTTCTTTCCTGTCATCAGTTAACCTTTCCCCCTGTCATTTTGCTATTTTCTCCCTAAAGAAAGTGGCAGGGAATGAAAAACTATTTGCTGGAACTTGAAACAGCAGAAGAAGGGAATGATGTTAACAGTGAGAGGCCAAGACCAAATCCGCCACCCCTTTCCTTCTAAACTGAACATGGAGGAATCTGAAAACTGATATTCACAGCCCCTCGATAAACTGCTTATAATGTAGTTCCTTTCATAAGTTTAATTTCTTGTGTATTCAATTAAAATTACAACAGAATGGAGTGTACAAGGATCCACATCCCAGTATTAAAAAAGACATTGGTAAAAAATGAAGCAAGAGAAGAGAAATTTTAGCCAGAGAAGGGCTGCCAAAATGGTGAAAGAACTGGAAAGTAAGCCCAATAAGGGACAATTTAAAGGTGTAGATATGTTTAGCTAGCACAAGAAAAAGCAGAGATGGGCCATTATCGCTGCCTTTATATATGTAAAGGGTTTATCACAGAACTAATGCGATAAAACTTCAAGGATGTAGATATGGATCAGATGTTAGGAAGAACAGTAAGAACTGTCAATAATTGAAATAAGTTAAGGAGTGGTTGCTTTCCTTTTATACCATTTCTAACAGTTCAAGGATAGGTAGAAATTTGCACTCAGCAACGGAGAAATACATTTACGACAGTCATTTTGGTTAAATGTAGCATTTTAGGTTACGGACTAAAAGCTTGCATTATAAATATTTTGATATTATCCATAGCATCACAGTTGGAACAAATAAAAACGATTGTCCTTCTTTGACTCAAATGAATCATAGCAACTGCAGAAAAATGCACCCAAATAAGAAGCCCCAAATATTTTCAACAACCCCAAAACCCTGTTGTATCAAATAACTTCTCATTTCAATAGTCAGCTCAAGTCAGCTCACTGGATCCGACTAAGCAAATGACTCTCACATAAATTCATACACACTGCCCTGTTTGAAGAACTTTTACTCTTTTTGGCCATCTTTTTGATTTAATTTAACTGACGGCAGTGGCCCATGTGGTTTTGTTTCTAGGCATCCATGATGTCATTACATCAGTGAAAAATCTCTGACAAAATCAAGGGAAACAGCCCAACCAAAGGAAATGGCAATCTGCAGGCAGTAAGGGTAAAGGAAGAAAATGGACTGGAAAAGAAAAGGATTGAAAACTTTGCTAAGCTTTTTTGAACCAAGAATATTGGTCCACTGAACAAGGTGCTGTCTTGAACTCATTTTAAAAGAGCTTTGTTAGCTGCTCTTGGGACGCAAATATATGTACCAGCGAGGTATATAGATTGTGCAAATAAACATCTGCATTCTTGAACTGGAAAAAGCGCACATTCTTGGTCAAAGGAAATTTAACAATTTATATGATCCAAGTTGGAGTTTGGCCAGTCATCTATGTTCATCAAGAAAAAAAATACTATACAATTTGGAGCTCCAATCTCATGTATGCAAAATGTTAATTATGATGTAACTTTAGACAGCTCATTGAAACAGCTACCCCAAATTATTGGTCTATCACTGCAGCTTTCCAACTATTTCTTTGCAATATGTTGGAACTAAAACTTCTAGAATTGATCTTGCCCAAGAATTCTGAAAACATAACCTAACACATTTGGGGAGTACCAGATTGAAGAGTAGGCCAGTGGTTCGCAATCTGTGGTCTGCAGATTCCTGGGGGAACTGCGATGTTGTCACAGGGGGTCCACGAAGGTTTGAAAAAATGTTATGATTTAAATCTTGAGTTAGGTCTTGGGAGTCCATGGCCATGGTCCGTGCCCATGGACTCCCAAGGAGTCCGCAGTGAAGAAAAGGTTGAGAGCCACTGGAGTAGGTTACCGATTCCCAACAGAACATAGAATAACAAGGTTGGAAGGGACCTTGAAGGCTTTCTAGTCCAATCTGAACTGTTGGGTTCTTGGTGTTTGCTGAATTTGCTGGCTGGGGAATACTGGGAGTTGAAATCCAGGCAATTTCAAATTGTCAAGGTGGAGAAACACTGCTCTAGAGGTTTCATTAACCAGGCTAAGTAACATTATCAGTGCAGGGAAGAGTGGTGTTTGTAGATCTAGCCTGGTGATAAAATATTTGCAGGAAAACTATCAAGCTCAGCAAACATCAAGAACCCAACTATTCTCAAATTGGATTAGTATACGTATTGGTAGGGTACAAACCTGATTGACAAATATGAAGTGGAACTAAACTATGTTGACTTAATATAGTAAATAATATTCAATTGGTTGATATGTGCTACTACTGTAATAACCAGAAGCTCATCATTCCAGTTTTGTTTACCAAACAGTCTAGGCAGTATCAAACTTCTTCATTTGGATGCTTGAAAGATGGTTCGTGTTTACGGTGGTTATAGCGTCCTGGGGTCCCGTGATCACCTTTTGCAACCTTCTGATAAGCAAAGTCAAGGGGGAAACTAGATTAATTTAAACAACCAGGGCTATAAAGGTCATAAAATGGGCCAAACCTCATTTAACAACTGTCTTCCTTAGCAACACGAATTTTGGGCTCCGCTGCGGTTGTAAATCAAGAACTATCTGTAGTCAGAAAAAGTGATTCTAACAAAGACAAGTTTGGACTGCAATTGAATACGGGCAAGGCCTGTTTAAAGTACTTGTGGAGAGCTCTTATCTTAAATGAGACAGCAGTCAATATTTATAGTTGATACATTGAACAATGTTACCTTTTATGTTAGCTTCAAAATAGAGGGACTGTAGAAATTTCCGACAAATTAATGACCTAAAAATTTGTTTTGTATTACAACTCTTACCATCAATTGAACATGCTGGCTGGGTGTGTAACTGAAACCCCAACTTAACCTCTGCTTAGACACCTCCAAACAGCATCATTTTCAAGTGATCTGGCTATGCTACTGAACATGCCTTATCACTAAGGCATTTCTCTAATATTCCTTCCACTTCCTAGAATTCTTTCCCTCCCACCAAGTTCTGCTATTTCTTCCACATGACAGCCTTTTTGTGTATTCAAAGCTTATGTCTCTCCCCAATATTCTCTTCTCTACACAAAATTCTTCCAACTGAACCTCACTGAGCTTTGTTTTCATTCTCATCATTTCTTCTGGAAAATTCTCAGTTTTGCTAGTGCTGTTAAATTATGGTGCCCAGAACTGAACAGTACTCCAGATGTGATATGACAAGTGCAGAATGCAAGAGAACTATGACTACTCTCAATCTGATCATCCTGCTTCTGTTAATTACTTGTTTAGCAATTTCACTGCACTGTGATTCATGTTTATTGGCCAAGGGTAGTGGGAATGAGAAAGCTGCCTATCAGCATTGACTTTGAGCCTCATTTATATCCTGCTTTAAAGATACTTGTGTTTTCACTCGTAAGATTATTATAAATAAAACCCAGTTTTGGGAGATGGCAGGATGGAAGGTAAGGAGCTAAATGAATGTAATTATTTATTTAAAATCTGGGATTCCCAAAAACAGAAAAGACAGTGGAAGAGAATATCTTTGGCTCAGGATTGAACCATGGAGCTCTTGGGACTTCTGAGCTTTGTTGTTTGCTTGCAGACATTTCATTAGGTAATGTCATCAGTGCTAGTCTAATGGTGCTAGAACTGGAGAACCAAGGACTCCACAGAAAAGACGCTATGGCATCACCTTACAGCAGGGACAAGGTATATGTCAGAGTCTAAAGAAAGGGATCACTGGAGAAGAGCCTAATGCTGGGAAAGATTGAGGGCAATAGAAGAAGGGGACGACAGAGAATGAGGTGGCTGGATGGAGTCACTGAAGCAGTAGGCGTGAGCTTAAATGGACTCCAGAAGATGGTAGAGGACAGGAAAGCCTGGAGGAACGTTGTCCATAGGGTCACGATGGGTCGGAAGCGACTTTGCAACTAACAACAACAACAAAAAGAAAGGGAAAAGTTCGAACTGACCTTTGCTGTTTCTCTGCTTGTGAATTAAGCTTTTTTATACACAACTAGAGAAAAATACCAAGAGGAAAAGGACAGCAGAAAAAATAAAATAAAACAATAAAAATAAAATAAAATATTGTATTTGTAGCTCACACCCCCTATTGCAAACCAAAACCAATTTCCCTAAATTCAAACGACAATGATGATTGTGGTGAGCGCCCTAGCCCTTTTCTTAGCTTGTATTCTTTTGGCCTCCTACACACAGGCGCCAGAACTAAACACAGTAATTTTATAATTTTCTAGACTTAACTGCAGAAGGCACCACCTAAGAAGACGGCAAAGCCTGTTCCAGCTATTTTAGAAAAGGGGAGTGGAAACACAGCCAAGAAAATTATAACATGATATTTGACAGTTTTATAAGTTGTAAAGGCAAGATGTTTTACTTCGACTTTCAGGACTTGCTGCTTTTCAAACATTTGTTTCCTAATTTTTTCTACCAATTAGTTACCAATTAAGTATATTCAACTTCAGGGATGAGTGATTTGAGTGTTCTAAATATATGGCATTTCACTCTGGGGAAAAGACAAACACCTCTTCTTAATTATTCATTCTTTTTATTTATATATAGTAAACACGCAAAAAGTTAGCAGAATCAAATAACATATCAATCACTATCAAATGCAGTTATGACTATGCTGGGAACTGTTAAACTATAACCATAGTTGGTGGGGACGATGGAGAACATGCTTGATGGTATCAGTCTAATATTATTAACTTAATGTGTGTATTTGTTAACATTACCATTCATGGGAACAATAATAAAGCAATCACCAGAATTTAAGTGATATATGTTCAGAAATGCACCATCCCGCTAGAGCTTTATGAAACAACAGCAAGACCAAAGACATAAATTACAGAGGCACAGCAGGCAAACTCCTCTGGAGATCAATATTTCCACTCATGGGAGTCTTTAAAGCTCAATTTATTTCTCATGGCACGTAAGCAATTTTCAAAAGGCAAAGTGTTTGAGAATCAGTGATTTATGCCAAAGCTTTTCTTCTTGTTGGAGGTAGAGCAGAACATGTCCATCCCACTCTGAAATGCAAAAATCCAATCTCAAGTTTTTATTTTCCAGCAGTAAAAATATAATAGCAGCTCTAATAAAAACTTTGTTGCCCTTCCCTAAAGTCTCAAATCAGCTGCCTGAAACAGCCACAAATTCCATCTAATGGCAGGGCTGGTCCTGAATAAAGGAATAAGCCGCGAAGGTTACATAAGCACAAATAGAGGGTTTTTGTAAAATAGTATTTAAAAGAATTATTTTGAAATTTTAGAAGACCTCAACATAATAGGCGCTTATAAAATATGCAGTGCAAACACTGAGTTCAAAGTGTGCAGCAAATACTTTATAATTAAGCAGGAAACAAGCCCTGTTCTCCCAAACCTGAAAATTTTAGGGGTCTCCAAACTTGGCAATTTTAAGATTTGTGGATCAACTCCTAGAATTCCTCAGCCAGACATGCTGGTTGGGGAATTCTGGAGTCCACAAGTCTTAAAGTTGCCAAGTTTCGAGACCCCTGCTTTAGAGAAATGGGGTGGGGGGAGTACAATTGCATCCATTTCTATAGACTCTGTTTTTAAAATCTTTCTGGCTATATTTCTGGAATGAACATGTCAATGAGAACTAAAAATAGCTTGTAGTCCGTCAAGCTGAAACACTAACTTGGAATTTTAATAGTTTTATCATCCACCAACTAAAAGTTCCATAAAATAATTTCAACTTTATTAATGCAGAAATGTCTCACAGACATCTATATTATGCTTAACCATTAGATATTTATGTATTTAATTTTTAATTTTAATTAAAAAAACATTTTAAAAAAACATTTTTTAAAAAAAAAAATCAACACAAACTGGAATCAGACCACAGAAAGGAGGAGAGCCATCTGTCCCTCCCACTCCCACTAGCTACAGTTGCTCCAAAAGAATATTATGATTATTTGTATCAAATACCACTGAGTGATTAAAAGAAAACCAGGACAGTCAACTTACTCCCATCTCTATCAAGTCAACAATAAGTGTGATCAATACTGTCCCAATACTATATCCTGACCTGAAATCTGATCAGAAAGTGCCCAGATAATCCCCTTCCTACAGAGCCCTCTGAAGCTGCAAATCCATCACCTTTTCTACAATTTTATTCTAAAAAAGAAAACATAGAGACTGGAGAAAAATTATCCAAGATTTTTGGATCAAGTAATGGTTTCTTGAGGAAGGGACATACCATTGCCTCCTTCGCGGCAGATGGAACCGACTCCTCACACAAAGATGAATTAATATACCATTGCATGGACCCAGCCTTAACCAGCTATGAAGGACATGAATCTAAAAGGCAGGTAACTAGGTTAACAGTCCCAAGGACCCTGTCCACTACCTTAAGAGTCTTAGATCAAACACTTGCCAGGTAACACGACAAGACTATGCCTCTGTTAATTCTATGAGACCCTACTCATTTGAAGCTGACGTGGTCAGAGGATCTTAAAGTCCAAACATTTTGAGAGAAGGGCTATGAACTTCCTTTACTCTAAGAGTAACAAAATATTTGATAGCTAAGTATGCCTGGATTCTGATCTTGTGCTAAGCAAGAATTAGTCACAAGCTGCTAGTGACTGGATAAACCATGAGACAGAAACAGATAGCCAACCTCAAATCAACCACAATTCTGACTTGTATGCACAATATATTTTGCCATTCCGACTAGCTTAGAAAATGCTCCACATGTTGAAAACTCACCTGCCCTGGCATGCTGTGTTGTAGAAGGCCTAAAGACACAAAGACCTAAAGGCACAAAGCTGACCGGGGGACTTTGGATCAACCACTCTCTCAGCCTAACCTAACGCATACGATTATTGTTATAGGAAAAATAGGAGGAAACGTTATATCCATGATGCTTTGCACTGTACAAATAAAGATGGGATATAAATCTAATAAGTAAATAAATAATAAAGGGCTGTCAAAAGAAAGCTTCAACTTAAGCAGGACTCTTAAGACAGGGGCCTACCATGTCAGGAATAATTCACGCAGCATGTATTTTACCTACAAAGGATTAAATAAGGATTGTTTCCCACCTATCTGGATCTGGGGGAAAAAGTGGGTAGGGTGTTAAACAGCTGGCAAGCTAGAATGTGTGGCTGATCATAACTTGGCAGGGCTTAAACATTTTATGTCTCATACCAACACTCAGGGGTAAGCTTTCCTTTCTGGCATCTAATAAAATGTTTATTAATTTGAAGGATCTTTTATTTGTGGGTCATTATCCAATTCATAGCCTAAAAGAAAATAGATTTACAGAACTATAAAATGTGTCAATTTCTTTTTTCTTTTCTATGTAATTTCATCTTTTGGCAAGCAATGGGACCAGAAAATATTGATCACCAAGGCAGTGATCCAAAAACCTCTACTTTATTGGAATTAACAGCCCTCCTAAACTGGGAGGAAACAGCTGCCTGGCTTGTGTTATGCGAAAGCAGGTCAAATAATTGTTTCACATCAGATAAGGGGCAAAATGGAAAACAGATGAAGTTAATAAGCATCTTGGAGTTAGCTAATAGAAGTGATTCCTTAGAAAGAAAGTATACAAGTTTATTTTAATAAGTCAGCTGCTTTTAACCTTTGGTAATTCATAACCGCATAAGGCTGACATTTTGGGATGATAATTCCTCATCCCTCCAGTGGTTTGGTATTTCACGAGGTACAGATGACTATATCTCTACAAAGCCTTTATCCAAAATAGCTCATCTGCAAAACAGAAGGATCCAAAACACAAGATTCCGTATGATACACATGTTCTCTATTGGAATGTCTGAGGTAAAGGCTAATTTATAACATAAACACACTACTGTCTCAAGTTATTTATTCCATCTTAATTTGCTATAATTCGATAGTTTTACTTAAATCCTGGTGGATGGCAGCTCCTCTTAAAAACAAGCCAGTACCACATGGCACAAGCTTTCAAAGCAAACTACCAGACAGACTTAGCTGTCCTCCTGTCTGAATAAGAATAGTTTCCTCAGTAAAAAGTTGGTATCAGCCTACTCAATATTTGAAAATAGGCTGAGATCGACTTTAATCCAAAGTACTGACAATGAAGGACTGCAGGGTTAGTCAATTGCCAGTCTTAATTTACTTTTCCAATGGTTCCATCCTGTAAGGTTCTGGGCTTCTTTGGGCACATAGCCAGCAAAGCACTTAAGCAACTCCATTTGGACTGTGCTTTTGCCTTAAGTACAACACAAACAAAAATGTGTTGCTTTATTCTCAGAAGAAGAGAATGCTGACTATACTACAAGTTTGAGTCATTCAAGTAACTTTTTGTCTGCATGTACATCATGATATTGGAGAACACCATGATGCAAAAAAGACACTTATACAAAGTAATTGCATTTTAACTTTCTCCCATATTCTCTATGTCAATATAATGCCCAGAGTCACTTAGGTGAGATGGCTGATGTAGACATTTAATAAATAATATGAAAGGTAAGAAAATAGAACTAATAGGAAACAACACTGTTAAGTCTAGTACACAATTGAAGCTGGAAAGCAGAGCAAACTCTTGTTCCAGATTATAGTAAGAATACACATTTGCGAAATATGTTTAATTCCAAGTTTTAATCTCTGCCATTTCTAGCTACATCTGCAAGGCCGCTACTAATAGGTGTGATGGATAATGGACAGATTCTGGATTCTATGTTCCTTCTTGGCCAAATGACCTATATGACTCTTTGCAACACATTGCTATTTTGAAGACTGTCCAGAAAGCTGGTTCAAAAGAAATGGATGGAGAAGACATGGGTGCTAGGAACATTCCAGCTGGGAAACAGTGGAATGTTATATGGCAAATTCACAACTGTATTTCAGAAACAGTGTGTGACAATATGCCAAAATCAATGAATTTCTTTTATCTTTTCTCATGTACAAACAAATAGGTATTAGGGTGTAAGATCTATTTCATAAAATATGTGGCAGGCATACTCTCAAAATTGGTAGCCCGAAAGTAAGAAAGAACTGAGCAATTCGTATCAGCCCAACCTCTAAGAATTAATGTATTCCTCAGAATGAGATGCATAATTTAAAATTTATACTGCATCATTTTGTTTAGGGTATGTTAACTGCCAAGAGTCTGCTTATGGCAGATAAAAATCTAAATAATAATGATGATGGTGATGATGATGATGATGACTATAATGATAACAATTATCATGATACATACCTAAATGATACAAGATCAGTTAATTTAGTGCTGTAGTGCCAGCATCTCCCTCTGATAAAAAGTTGCTTCAGTTAGGTAGAAAATCAGAAAATCAAGGCAGTCCTCGACTTACAACCATTCATTTAGTGACCTTCGAAGTTACAACAGCACTGGAAAAGGTGATTTATGACCATTTTTCACACTAACAACCCTTGCAGCATCCCCATGGTCACGTGGTCAAAACTCAGACACTTGTTCATATTTACCACGTTTGCAATGTCCTGGGTCACATGATCACCTTTAGCAACCTTCTACAGGCACTTAATAACCGTGTTACTAATTTAACAACTTCAAGAAAAAGACAAGCCGTAAAATGGGGCAAAACTCATTTAACAACTGCCTGAGTTAGCAACAGAAGTTTTGGACTCAATTGTGGTCATAAGCCATAAGTTCCTGAGAGCTGTTGCTGAACCTTAGGATCAAGGCCAGAAAGGCTTATTTCAGCACTTTCTGTTGGAACTATCTGGGCACTGTCATCAGTTTTAGCCAGAAGGGGAGAATTCAATTCAAATTGTTCTAAGACAACTCAATATTCTCTTTAAAATCACTATGAAGGAGCCCTAGTATAAGCAAAGTCTTCATTTTTGGTATGATCATATTGCTCCCTCCTTCTCTAAACAGAAGGGAGATGCCTTTGTTTATTATTAGCCTTTTAATTCTCTAGAATCTGAAAGTCCCAAGTCTTCATTTATTTCTCATCCTGTCTATGATTCATGTTTTTGCCTCTTTGACACTGCGGCAAACTATAGCCACTCTGTCCTGCTCCGGTTGCAAGAAGCCACATCATCAGGAAATCATGTTGGTTGCCAGGTCACATACGCGACTGTCTAAAGCAGGCAGAATACAGCACAGCACATGCAGTACACAGCCTGCTCCCTTCTCTTCTTCCTGAGGGGGGGTGGAATCCTTAATGCTATCAGTATCCCAGTCACTACTGTGTGCTTAGAGAAGACCTATGATTTCACATTGACTTTTCAGATTGAAGTTTCCATATTCCTGCATTCCAGAAATATTTCCATTCACACAGAGAGTCTCCCGTCCTCCAATGTGTACAGTACAGCAGCCAAAGTGAGATATTTGGAAAGGATTAATAAATGCCAAATCAAACTTCACATTCTCTCCTCCTACACCCCCCCCTTAAAAAAAAAAAGCTAGCTAGCTCTGGACAATTCCATTTGTGATTTATTCACCAGCATTAATTGGAGAGGAAATAGAGGGGGCGGCGGAGATATTAAAACCATTACTTAAAGCAGAATTAGATTCAATCCCCTCTCCCCCTTCCTTCAAATATAAAGCAATTTATGTTGATAGTACCCTTCTGTACTTTTTCATCCACTTACCAGACAGCCTACCTATATGGGAAGGTGATTATACTTCCCTCTATGACTCAGAAAATCAAAATGTTGACTAACCTAATTTTGTTTGAGTCCTGGTGATTTCAAGGATTTCATATTAATTTACTTGGCAACGGTACAGGAGTGATGTGCCACTGCTTTATTCTGCAATATTTTTCTTACCCTTCTAATTAGCCTTACAGCACTATTATCTGTTTGCCTCCCATTCAAGTACTAAACAGGCCCAAGAATTCTTACTTCTGAGCCCACAGAGGTTTGGCCAGGGATATTGTCCAGTCTTTGCACGTGTCCAGATCTCCAGAGTTATGCAGCAAACTACTTAATATACATTTTATTTCAAAGAGCAATCCCTCAATGCAGTCTTGCTCCGACTGTAAAGTGATGCACCTGAAATGGGGTCTATGACAATTCACCATGGCCAACTCGCCATGGGACAACTTGCTGCAGGACAAGAGTTACACTAATATCAAAAACAATGGTGGAATAGAATCATTAAAGGAAGGACGCAAAAGCAGGGACAAAATGAAATGTGAATGACAACAATTAAAATATTTTTTTTATGTGTTTTAAATAATTACATTGAATTGCCTTGCAGTGCCCTGCAGTGAGTTGGCTGTAGTGAGTTGTTCCATTCCATCTGAAACGTGTAAGTGCGTTAATCTTACAGGCATTTAGAGGACTTTATTCTAAAGTTAACTTCTAGATGCAGCTAAGTGATATTTCAGCTTGAGGAGAACTAGCAATTAGGAAAGTTTCACAGTCAGATCTATAGCAGTGATGGGGAACCTATGTGTCAAAAGTGACACGCCATGGCATTTTGGGTGACACACCAGCATTCACCAACACCCAACAACTATTCTCAAAAGCACACCTTGTTCTCGCATGATTTTTGGAGACTGCAGAAGCTGTGTGTGATAATGGGAAGATTGCATGACAGGGTCATGTTCTTGTGCAGCCTCCAGAAACTATGCAAAAACAGGGCATGCTTTTGCACAGATCTGGAAACTGCAGGGGCTCTGGAAGAAAATTCTCTGAAGCTGCTTCAAGAACGAAGGCTGTGTGAGACCTCATATCGGTCACAGGATAAGCGGCACCCAGCAGATCCTGGAGCTCATACACAATTTTTTAAATAAATGAATACAGTATGTAAATATATAAAGAATTGTTTCTCTTTTGTTTGGGGTGTATATATCTGTCAGAGGAAGGAAGGAAGGAAGGAAGGAAGGAAGGAAGGAAGGAAGGAAGGAAGGAAGGAAGGAAGGAAGGAAGGAAGGAAGGAAGGAAGGAAGGAAGGAGTACAAACATGTCAGTCAGCAGAGTCACGTTGACATTTTCCAAATTTTGGGCCCACTGAGTCCAAAAGCTTGCCATCACTGATCTACAGGCTATGCTTACCAGTGGAGAAGCAGGCGTCTTCTTTTCTGCCACTACTGTTATATTTTTCTCACAAATGTAGAGAAATTTTTATTAAAAGCCTTCTGAAAAATCCAAGTAAGGCAGGTCTGCTAGATTATTCCAACCTACTTTTCTCAAAGAACTCCCCCCCCCCAAAATCCCTATCCCATCTCACTCATCTTTAATAAATTTGTGACTTTTCTTTTCAGAAGCCCTGTTGATTCTAGTTTAGACATGCTTCCCTGTTTACGTGCTATTTTATCTTTTATTCAATTATTTTGTGTTTAGTAATACTTTCCACCAATTTATTCAGAACAGATGTTAAGCTAACAGACCTGTAATTTTCTGCTTCCTCCTCTCCTCCTAATCTTATTTTTAAAATTGGCCTTACAACCACCTCAGCCATTTATATTCACTTTATGTCCTACCATTCTATTTTGAGTAGAAATTCCAATTCCATTCTTAAGGTAGACTGTGTGCATTTGTTTAAAGAGCCCACATTTTCAGTTAGAATTCTTCAAGGTCTTAGTTTACTTTTAAGATGAAAAATTAAAAATCTGAAGTCATCCCGGCGGGGGTGGGGGGTGGGGTGGGGTGGGGAAGAGATTAGGGATGTAGAACATCTCATATTTGCCTCATTAGTGTGGCAAGATGTGCAGAGATGGAAAGATTCATCAGAGATGGATACTTTTATTTCTTTGATTAGAGAAAAGACACTACATTTATTGGTGACTGGAAATCTCTTGATGGATTTTTGCATAAAAATGAAAAAATGAACTTGTAATTTATGGCTTTGATGGTTACACAGGATAGATTATAGAAAGAAGAGTACAGGTAGTCCTTGACTTACGAGCACAATTGAGCCCAAAATTTCTGTTGCTAAGTGAGGAATTTGTTAAGGGAATTTTAACCCATTTTACGACCTTTCTTGGCACAGCTGTTAAGTGAACCACTGCAGCTGTCAAGTTAGTAACACAGTTGTTAATTGAATCTGGCTTCCCCATTAACGTTGCTTGTCAGAAGGTCACAAAAGGTGATCTCATGAACCCAGGACCCTGCAACCATCATAAATATGAATCAGTTGGCTGGGAAATTCTGGGAGTTGAAGTCCACAGGTCTTAAAGTTGCCAAGGTTGGGGACCCCTGCTCTATGGAACCAGTCCCTGGTGCCCGTAAGATTGGGGGCCGCCACCTTACAACATAAAGCAATCTCTGTGTAATCCCAAGCCACATATGGTCAACCCATTCCAAAATAAGCTGTAATCTGCTGACAAAGTGAATCTCACAATTGGATTTTTAGATGATTTGTTTAAATAAAAAGAATTAAATATGTTTCCATTTGCTAATATTGACTAGTTTCTAAGCAAAGCAGTGTCCTTGTGATAACTCTAATAAAGCCAGCCTGCATGAATGAAATGTAAATGTTTTAAAACATGCGTAATTTCTCAAAAAGAAAACACACAGAGACACCGAACCAATTTAAAACATTTTCACAAAGAATCACAAGAAGACTGCAAGAGAAACAGACGTAAACAGTTTAGATAATAAAATGAAGGTTACTTGGATAGGAACACAGGACAACTGTAATCACATTTTTTGATAGACAAACAAAATTCGGATAGTCTGTAAACTTGGATTACGATAAGAAATTCAGATTTAATTGCACCAACAAATAAGTTATTCAGAATGATAAAACAGATGTTTGCATATCCTAGCTGAAGTTACAATGCAAAACATAAAAAAGAACCTTGTTTGTGATTAATTCAAATTCTCTGCATGCTCTCAAGCCTATTTTGATAAGTGAGACTCATTTTGTTTAGACTACTACCGGTAGGCTCTTGTCTGCTTTTCCCAACACTTCTAATTCAGAGTAAAACTCAATTATAAAATCTGAAAAACTCTGCCAAGGTTTATTTTCATTTTAATATAGCTGAATAGCTAAAACTATGGTTTTTTTAAAAAAAATAATGTGTGAGAGAACAACAAGTAATTGTGAGAAATCACTAGGTCTAATTATTCAGCCTAAAGAAATACCAGAGTCAATGCAAGGGAGTTAAACAGCTGATACTGGTCCTATGAAGAAAGGGTATAGTGGCAGTACTTGACTTACAAGAGTTTAGTGACTGTTCGAAGTTACAACGGCACTGGAAAAAGTGACCTATGGCCATTTTTCACACTTATGACCATAAGCAGCATCCCTATAGTCACATGTTTTACATTTGGATGCTTGACAGCTGGTTCATATTTACGGTGGTTGCAAGGTCCCGGGGTCATGCGATCACCTTTTGCAACCTTCTGACAAGCAAAGAAAATGGGGAAGCCAGATTCACTTAACAGCCATCTTACTAACTTAACAACTTCATTGATTCACTTAACAACTCTGGCAAGAAAGGTTGTAAAATGGGGCAAAACTCACTTAACAAATTTTTCACTTAACATAAATTTTGGGGTCAATTGTGGTCGTACGTGGAGGTATATATTTAATGTATAACAAAACATCTGCCCAAATCTATCAATTTCTCATTTTAGTTATTATTCTTAAACCCCTGGCTATTTTTTACTGCAAACTTTCTTCTTTAATATGGCATTTCTGACATCAAGCCCTTGCCTATACTTACAAATTATTTCTACTAAAAACCCTTCAGATCTCCTGGGTTTAGAAATTCTGGCTCACAGTACATAAAAGAACTTTCTAAACACATAACAGCTAAAGCTGGGAAGGAGACATGTCAAGCTGCTCAAGAGATTTTTATACTTTTAAGATGAATATCTGGAAAAGGTTTTGACTGATCCTATTTACAAAGAAGAAAATGGACTCTGTGTAAAGCTATTCAAATGATGCTCTTATCTAGAGCTACCACACATAGGCTGCAAAAATATAAGTGACAGTTTGACAGCAACAAAGAGACACCACATCACTGCATTTAACTTGTGGCCATCCAGATTTTTACAGTCTCGTAGTCCTCTTTTAGGGCTACGATTCCTATTTAGTCCCTTCTAAATCCAGTTCAAACTTTATCTATCTTTTCTGGTCTTTTATCCTTGTTACATCTGTTAGTAATATCAGCTGTCCTAAAACTTCTAACTGTAAATCTCCAATATTAACTTTTCCTTGGTTGTCCAAATTCCACCCTAGAAACTCTATAAACAGCATCACTTTTGCAACTCCCCCAACTCAGTGGCTGAGGCCTATCATGCACCAGATCCCAGGATGAGGTTCTACAATGCTTGCTCCGTAAATTTAGAAGCTTGAGAACTTGAGATTTTCCATTGAAACAAAACATTGGAACATGAGAGATCAATAAAACGAAGCATTCCTTTATACTATGGAATTTGTTGCCATCAGATATGGTGGTAGCCTCAGTTTAGAAAAGTGTTTCTCAACCCTGACAACTTTAAGACATGTGGCCTGACTCCCAGAATTTCCTAGCTGGCTAGAGAATTCTGGGAGCTAGAGTCCATACATCTTAAAATTGTGAAGGATGAAGAAGGTTTTTAAAAGGAACTAACAAATGCTTAAGATTACAGAGCAATTGATGAATGCTACATTTGAAACCCTATGTCTTAAACACTAACTGCTGGGAGGACAATCACAAGTTATACTTATGTTCACCCTCAGGAAATCTAGTCACTGTACAATGGAGGATTTTTTTTTAACATTTCTCTTTTCCTTCCTCATTCATTCATTTACACTGGAGAACAAAAGGAGGAAATAAAGTGGGCTAAAACTGACATTGAACTAAAGAGTAAGCATTTGTAATTATCTATGTTTTTAAAGTTTCCATTCTTTTCCATTCTTGGATGTTCTCTCTTACTAAGTCATAATTTAGGGTGAAAGCACCTGAAGGAAACAACATAGTCTTTAAGCTCAAGACAGTTGTCAATTCAACAGGAACACAAAATATAAAATACTAATATTTCATGAAAATGGTGCTATTTCCCCAAAATTGCCTGCATCCTTCTTTTCTTCTAGTAGTCTCTGAAACTTAAAACTCTGGCAGATTTCCTATCGTGGACAATTTTTCTAAAAGAAAAATATAACTGGTTACTATTGCACTATGTGTGGTTTCAGATTATCGCCAGTATCTCTAAAGAATATTGGACATTTTATTGGCAGGTATTATGCTGAAAACATTTCTCTGACTTGGCAGGTGGCATAATTAGTTTCTAGTATACTTATATACAGCCCGTTCTGAGCCTGAAATTAACCATTAGCTCTGAAAGCATTAGGCAATGACTTTGAAGAGCACCCCCCTTTCACGCATATTACCTCAAAGGCATTTTAATCAAAACACTGTCCATCAAATATATGAAGGTATTAATCAATGAACATCAGATATTGCAGCTGCTGCTCTCTTGTCAGCTAGTTAACTTTGTCCTGGGACCAGCTGGCTAGTAGAACAACAATAACAACAACAACAAAAGTTCAAGAGAATAGCTTACATTCCAGTCTCTGTAACATCTGACAGAATTTGGGTGCAGATTTGTAACTTAAAATTTATCATTCTCCTAAGGTTTCTGAGATTGACTTGTTTTCAGAAAAAAGTATTTTGGTCGTAAACTTCTTTTCTACAAAGAACACAACGTTCCAGTGTTTGGAGACTTGTGCTATCATCTTTTCAATTGTAGGGTGTCTGTATGTTATATTTTTATTCAGGACAATTTGTTGTTTGAAAGTATTCTCTTTTTTGCGGGGCAGTTTATTTTAAAGGTTCTAGAAAAACAAAGCAGAGGTTGATCTATGGTCAGCCTTTAGCAAAATCAGCAAGTATTCTTACTGTTGTATTATTCTCATAAGTAATTATCCCTATAAACTCTTTAGATGTAAACAGTCCTTAATGAAAATCTCTCATTAAATTTCATTACATTTCAACTTAGAAATATTAATGACTGGACTTCATAAACTTCTCTCCAAACCTTAAGTTGTAGGCCCTAGATAAAAGGAGGGTTTATGTTTTGTTTTTTTGCAATTGCAAGTTTGCTTAATTTTAATTCTAGATTATCACAATGCTCCCGAGTGTGTGCTTGAACAATGTGGGTTGGAATGCAAGGATTTAAGAGATAATAGGTAGCATAGAAGAGCATGAGATTATGTAGGATAAAACTAGCTTTTGGTTGTGTTTGTAGCATAATGGCCATGAAGTATCAACATTGACCAATATTGTCTTTACACTTTCGTTTTACATTTTACACAGGTACAGCTAAGGATTATAATATCTTTTCTATTACTGTCTTTTCTCTCTTATTCTCTCTTTGTCTTCTCTGTAATCTAAAATGCTGTCTTGGGAACACCTCAATTGACTAAAGCCATGAGAAATGGTAAGAGCAGTGACCTCACACTGACTCATAAAGTGACCTCATGGTATATGAAATCTTATAGCTTGGAATGCAAGACAAATACAAGGTAAAGAGCATGACTTAATGCACTAGATTATATTTCTATATTGCTGTATATTAGTTAGAAAGGGGAATTATGTAACTTTTGAATTAAGATGTTCTCAACTCAGCAAATGGAACATGTTATGTATTAATACTGATATTATAGTGCTGTAAAGCTAGGGTACCTCCAACAGTTTTGGAGGGAAACGTCAAAAGATTCAAGTTTGAGCGGGAGCAAGCTAGCGTTGTGATTGGTTGACGCCCTAGAGGTGAAACATATAAATAGCAGGCATGTTGCCAGTGTTTGACAGTTCTGTTCTTGGTTGAATAAACACTTTTGCATAACGCCGGCCTGGTTATTGCCTTCAAAACCCACTACACAATAGAACATATAAAAAAACTATGAGGACAAATGGCAGTTGAGAAATAGGTTTACTTACAAAAAGGCCAAAATGTTCATCAGAAAGTATAAAATGATATCATCTACAATAGATTGTTGAGGGTGTATATAAAAATAGGAATCCAAAATTTGCATTTGAGTATAAGTGTATAGTGATAATGGAAGCACCAGATAAGAACTTTGGGAAGGAAGGAAGGAAGGAAGGAAGGAAGGAAGGAAGGAAGGAAGGAAGGAAGGAAAAATCTAGAGGGAAAGCCATTTTGAAAGGTGAGATGAATGGAAATAGGAACAGAGCACACTCAGTGATGGAAGAATGAATCAGATTGGTGAGTGATGAGTATCTGCTTAGAAAAAAGGTATGTTTTGGACACATGGTTTAAACATGGCAACTTATATATATATATAGGTCAAAGGAGTAAATATAAACCTAAATGCAGGATTGAGTCAATTCCTTATTACAGACTGAGATATGTAAGAAGGATAAGATGATGTTTAGTAGCCCTGTATGTGGTACAGACCATTATTTGGTTAAGAGTGGATCTTAGGAAAAAGCAGACATGGAGAAAAAGGATAAAAATGAAAGAAATGAGAGTGAAAGTCAAAGAAGAGTGAATGAATTATGGTAGGAAGAGAAACAATGAATGAAAAATAGAGGAACATGGAAACTTCATCGAGCATAATGGAGAGAATGGCTTTATAGTATACCATAAATGTGTGAGGAGCAACACTAATGTGAAGAATTAGTGCATTAAGAAGTAGGTATTTCAGTTGGGAGGTTAGTGGGGACCTTTGGCATGGTTGTATGCTCTAGTGACTTTTATTGAGCCCTAATTCGGGTTAGTGATTTTTGGTTTTAATGAAATTCTCAGTTTTTATTTTGCTCACTACTCAGAGGTTCTTGGATAGATGAGCAGCCATCTAAACTGGATCAATATATATATACATAAATAATGAAATGGATGGAACTGTGAACTCAAAGAGGGAGTAGATGAGAAAACACGCATATATTACTATAAAAAATGAAGATGAGAAATATTCTGTATTGTGTAGAGAGATAAAAAGAATTCTGCAAAGACTGTAATCAAAGACAGCAAGGAATGGTTAAGTTAAAAAAAAGGCAGAGAATATGCAGTGTGAGTTGGGTGGAATAAATAAAATTGCTTTGGAAGTGGCTTCAGAGAATTATGCAAAGAGACTCCAGCAGAGCAAATGGTATTAAAAATAAAACTGATGAAATGATTAGGGATGAAACTGCAGTGGAAACACACTGGAATTTTAGATATTATTTGAGTGTGGTCATGATGTGCCAAAGAATGGAACTGGAATAAATGTTATACACATTAGTTTTGAAGAAAAAAAAATGAAAAGGTCATAATTGGTGAGCGAATGTTGGAAAAATGGTGAGATTGTAAATGTAGATGGTTTAACTGAAGAAATGTTAAAATATGTCTGTGGTTTGCTTATGGAGTGGCTGCGCGACTTGTTTAAAGTCTGCATGTGAAGCCTCTGTCTGCAGCTAACAATTAAAAGAATGCTATGATTCTTGATAAAGACATCAGGAATGAATGAATGCAAAATCTATAAAGTGTTATATGTTCCTTTGGGAATTTCTAAATGAAAGAGAAGGAGAGGTGACAATGAGCAATATTTGAAAAATGCAGTATGGTCTTATGTTCTTGCAGACAGATATTTGCTTTTCAATAAGTCACCGAGATATGTATGAACGTGGAAAACTTATTCCATATTTGTTGATTTGGAGAAAGTGCATCATCAGATGAATAGGCATGAATTGTGGAATGTTTTGCCTGAATACGCACAGAGGCATCATTTGTGAGTGTGTGTGTGTGTGTGTGTGAGAGAGAGAGAGAGAGAGAGAGAGAGAGAAGGAAGGACAAAATGACAAATACAGCATCACTGTATCAATGCAAATCCTGTTCCTTTTTAAACTATGATTGACATCACATGCATGTAGGAAAGGTGCTGTAGAGCAGGGGTCCCCAACCTGTGGGGCGCAACCCACTACTGGATTGTGGCCTGCTGGCCAGCGGGCCGCAAAACAGGCTGGCCAGTGCGTGCACGTGTGCGCACTCACTCACACAACCACTACACAAACGGGGTGCTGTGTGGTGAAAATGGGGCGGTGCTAGCGAGTGTTACATGGGCTCTAGCACCGTCCCATTTGTGTTGCGCATGCTCGCGGCCCCGTTTGAGTACGCGCATGTGCATAAAATGCTTCCCCTCCCTTTCCCTCCATTCCACCAACCGAGAAAGATTGGAGACCTCTGCTGTAGAGGCCAATTAATACGGAATTTGTGGTAATTTATGTTCTGTTGTGAAAATAAGTTTTCGATTCCAGCAAATATAAAATTCTTATGCCAAACTTTTAAAAAATAGAATAATTTGAGTAAAATTTAGAATAAATAGAATAAAAACATACGTAAATATAAATCAACTGGAAATGTCAAAACAAATATATTTATTATTTTATTATTATTTATTATTATTATTTATTATTATTTTTACAAATTACTCAAGACGATGAACATATCCAATACCTTCCTTCTCCTATTGTCAAAGCCCAAGGAAATAAAACAAAAAAATCCAGGCAGTTCAAATGTGTATAAAGATTTATTGCAAGCTTAAGCTCTCTACAAGAATCTGAATTACTAATGGTCAAAGCAAATTGGTGGTAGATAACAGTCAAAGGAATTCAAGGTGAGCTGGACTTAGATTTTTTGTGGTGTGAAGGAACTCATGACTGATGACGCATCTGACCCCTCCCTCCATCTCAGCCTAGTCATCTCCTACATGTATTTTCCTCATAACAACCCTGTAGGTAGATTTGGTTGAGAAAGTATGACTGGCCTAAAGTCACCCAGCTGATTTTCATGGCTAAGGCAGGAATTGAACTTACCATCTTAGCTTGGTGCCTTAATTACAAGATCAAACTCTTCCTCCCTCTCTTTCTCTCCCCCTCTGTCCCCTCCCCCTATATCTCCTGCTCCACTCCACTTTCTAGTTTGAAGATGATCTTTCTCAAGTCCTGTTTCAGCCATGGGCCAGTCACTATCTCTCTACAAACCTTATATCACAATGTTAGTCTGAAATAAAACAGAATGAGAGGATGGAAAACCTGCATACTGAGCTGATATTGAAAGGAAGGATGAACTACAATTTGTGTATATGTATTGTATTATACATTCAGCATTTTACTAGACTATATGCACCAATGAAAATTTAGATGCTCCAAACTTCAGAGACTCTGTTGAAGCCAAAACAAAGCGATCAGGATCATCACTGCATCAAGTCCTGCTTTCCAGTTTCTCTCTCCAATTCTTGTTCATGGATTCTTTTATGTTTTAAATTATCCATTGGCTAGGAAGCTGAACCAAAAGCCACCACAAAAAACAGAAACTCAGACAGACAGGCAGACAACAGTAGACACACACAGCTGAATTTTTTTAAAGTGGTAGCTTACTGGGACTTTAAAACTCAAGCATAAGATGGTTAGGCTTCTAGAAAGGAAGTCAATAGAGCAAGATCATTCTAACATAAAGCTGAAGTACACTGAGAAACAAAATACACAAGATTTGAGAGACTGATCTGCTAGAATCCAGTTTCATGAACCCTGCACCATTAAGACCAGAGACCAATCAGAAATTCCTAGCACTTCAATCCTACCAATCTCTGGTCTACCTACTAACCAGAAACTAAAACATATAATTAAAAGTAAGGCATATTTTGAGAAAACAGCAACTTGATTTGATTTACTTAATTTCAGATTTCTAATTCAGATATGGTCTCTATAATAGATTTTCTCAAGCTGTTGCCATCCATACTGGCTAACCGTTCTAGGAATTCTAATTCACCACAGCATGGAGAACATCCACTTCGGATTCCTTTGGATATGCGAAACCTAAATTGCGTAAAGGGCATGTCTGAACAGAAAGATGGTATTGATCACGTACGTACATACGACGCTCTTTCTAGAGAAAAAAGCAGTTTCTCATTTGAGTTGGGAGATTAGAGTCTTGTAGTTACAGGTAGTCTTCAACTTATGACCACAACTGAGCCGAACATTTATGTTGCTAAGTGAGAAATGTGCTAAGTGAGTTTTGTCCCATTTTACAACTTGTCCCGTTTGTTAAGTGAATCACTTCAGTTGTTAAATTAGTAACACGGTTGTTAAGTGACTCTGGCTTCCCCATTGACTTTGCTAGTCAGAAGGTTGCAAAAGGGACCTGACCCTGGAACACTGCAACCGTCATAAATATGAGTCAAAATATGAATTTGGATCACATGATCGTGGGGATGCTGCAATGGTCGTTAAGTATGAAAAATACTTTTTCAGTGCCATTGTAACTTTGAAAGGTCACTAAATGAACTGTTGTAAGTCAAGGACTACCTGTATTGTCTTGATTTTACTGGACAAAAATGGTATATGATTTATAGCATTTGCATCCACCGGCCACTGACTAGTTCCAGTGCTAGGTTTAAAAGAAAGATTTGCTCTATGACAACCAGAAAGATGGAAGGTCACAAGCTAAGAGGCAACTCTTTGTGCCCATATTTCAACATGCTCTTTCCTTTCTTCATCAAGGGACTGAGTGTTAAATCAGAACCCAGCACAGAAATTCAGAGCATTAACACAAATGCTTTTCATTAAAACTCAATCAACACTGCAGCAAGGCTACCAACTGAGATTAGGAATTGACTGATCGGAGAATGTCACCAGCTTTCAAGACTGAGAACTAAAAACAAGTACAGAGAAAGACTCAATAAAAACAGGCGATACAGGAACCTCCTAATCTTAAACACATGTTCATGAATAGAAGCTGTATGCACAACATGATCGTTTTTTTTTAAAGAAAAATTAGGGCTACCAATAGAGGCAGAACTTGGAATGAAAGACATGTATTTGTACAGAACGAGAATAGTCACCATGGTGCCAATGAGCCTACAGATTATCCATAAAGTTCACCCGATTGCTGCCTTTTAAAAAGTATATATTTTTAATTAAACCATAACTATATGAGAAAGAACCTTGCTGCGAATCATCACCTTCACGCCCCATAATGACTCTGGGCCTCACCAAGACAGCACAAACAATATTAGCCAATAAAATTAAAATGTAGGGAAGTTCTGCCTAAAGCTTTTTGGGGAAGGCTCATAAAAAGACAAAAGGGAAGGGGTAGGAAGGAGAGGGAGTAGCAGCACCACACCTACTTGCCTGTTGTTAAGTAAGTATTTGGGGCGGTAAAAGCGCTGTTGTGATAGATGTGGCTAAACTGTCAAATATAGTAATCCAATAGAAGAGACCAGTTCAGGGTTAGTTCTTAATGCTTTCTGGTTGTTTTGGAGTTGTTTTGAGGAACACATCTCTTTCAGTAGCCAACACCCAAGTGATCAAGGATCAGCATCAGACAAACAATAAAGCAGAAAAGAATACTCTAGTCAAGGAACCACCAAGGAGGAGATCACACACTCCCACCAAAACAGGAAGGGCAGGCTATTTTGTATATATAAACAGGAAGCAAACCCTACACTCGTTCACTCACTCACTGGGATGACATTACTTACCTAGGTAATAAAATGTCTGCAAACAAATAACCAAATAACCAGACTTCCACAGAGTAGTAGTGGCATGGTGACTGCCCCAAAAAGGTTGCATAGCCTTGAGGTAAAAGCTGTAATGCCACACCTATGTGGTCCACCTTCATTGTTCTGTTGTTATGTACATTTCCAGATGCCTGTTACACAGCTGGACATCAAAGATGGAAGAATAATTGCTTAGAAAAAAGATTTAGATCTTGGCAGCATCTAAAGAAAACTCTGATAGGATCAGAGCAACAGAGTCAAAAAATAGGAAAGGCATTTCAATGGAAGCTTAGATAGAACTGGATTGTCTTTCAATTTATGGTTTTTAAGAAGAGGTTCAGCAGTCATCTAACAGAACTGACCCAACCAATACAATTATTTTCTGAACCCACATACAAAGCCTTAATCACAAAGTCCCTTGGAAAGACATAGCATGTGGAACCACAAATAGTTTCTAGGACTGTTGCTTCTTCTGAACTAGACAGGTATGAATAGGTTAGTCATAAGCACTAGTCATCTTCATTAGTTCCTTTTTCATTTTTCCTATAAATAAATGGAAAAAAGCAAAGCAAAAACCATAAATCATTTCCTGAAATTATACTATTGGAGGGTCATGAGTGAATTGCTCCTTTTATAATATGGAGCCCCAATGAATAGTTTTCCTGCTTTCATGATCACCGGCTTCAAGCAGGAAAAAAAAAAAGAATGTGAAAAAAAATGTAGCCGTCGGACAGATTTATTTACCATGAATGATTCACACATAGTATGCATGACTGCGGGCATCACCTCTCCCAGAACCTGGCAATGTTACAGGGAGCAATTTCTCCTCCCACCCCCAAGCATCAGCTTAACTTGAAGAGTTTCTGCATTATAGTAAGCCGTACAAATGTGCTTTTCTTTCAACATTAAGCATGAATTATATATTGACCAAACACCTTTCATGTGGCCAAAGCAAGGAAAATCCAACTTGACATTTATTTTTTGGCTTTCCGTGTCACTTTCAAGGACAAAACCCAAGTTGTACTAGAAGTAAAAGTCTGCCAAGTTCTAGAATTCTATACTATCCTAAAAGTGTGAATCTGAAGTTGTGTTTTAATCTTTGCCTAAATTATATGCTCCCCAGGTGGTCTAAGGTAAGGTCTCTTTTTTAAGTTTCAGCCATTACTTACCGTATAGAAAACAGAGTAAGCAGTGTTTTTACTTCAGTACATTTTTTTATCCTGTTTCACCTAAGGAATTTAGGGCTGTACATATCATTTCAACTTGCTGATCCCTTTTATCCCCACAACAATTTTGTGAGATAAGTTAAGGTTGACAGCAATTAATCCCAAGTTATAAATTGCATGGATGACTGGAGAATTGAAATGTGAACTCTCTGTCCAATACTTTATCCATATAGAGTTCACTGGGTGAGCTCACGCATTGCCTTAAACCAAAGCTTATGGAACTAAGTCCAATTCGAGTGGGTTCATGTATCTTGCTACACATCACAAATTGAGGGTAAACATCTTCTGAACAAAGGGCCATCTTGCTTCCAATGTGGGTCGGACTACTTTAAATTCACCTCCCTTGTTTTATAATAATTTATGAAGTGTTTTTGTTTGTTTGTTTGTGGATCATGAGATTTTGTTGGTCACGAGAAAGAGGGAGGGAGGGAGGGCACACAGTAAGTTTCAGCTTTTTCCTTCATTCAATGGAAGGTACATTTTTAAAAATAGAGGCCAGGTAGTCATCTATCATGGATTGAGTCAGAACTGAAGAAGCTTCTTGGATGAGAAGTGAACCATCTTCAAGGAAATACAAAGAAAGTCTATTGCCTCTTGAAAAAGCACCTTTGGGTCATCTATCAGGGGTGGTGTAGTTATTTCTAAAATGTGTAGGAAGTTGGACTTGATAATCTGTTAGGTTCCTTCCCAATATGATTATTTAACAACAGTGGCACAGGACTCCTTTTCAGTATGATATCTCCTTTACACAACTGGATAAAAAATTCTGCAGCCCATCATTAGACTAGGACCTAATGGCCCTATCTACATTGCAGGACTGTTTCCTTATTTTGGAGGGGGATGCTTTTGGTGGGTTTGAAGGAATGAAATGAGAATAAAGTATCAATTTCAAATTGATGCGAAATAGGAAGGAAGGAAGGAAGGAAGGAAGGAAGGAAGGAAGGAAGGAAGGAAGGAAGGAAGGAAGGAAGGAAGGAAGGAAGGAAGGAAGGAAGGAAGGAAAATCAGCCTAGTATTTTGAAGGATGGAGGGATTCATTTTTTTTAAAAAATATTTACAGTTTATTGTTTTTTAATTAGCAACAAAAAGAGAGAAAAAACCACAAGGATGATGATGGAGAAACATACATAAAAAATGAAGGATGGAGGGATTCATGACTTCATTGGCAAATTAAACAGAAGGTGTTATTATCCTTTAAATCCTCCAAAACCCCAAGATCTGAAAATGTTCCAACTGGGACCAAACGTTTGTACCCTGGCTGTAAACCATGGTCTGCAAACCACAATGTGTGGGTTACAGACTATATACTAAGCCTAAATCAAAATGCTTCATTATAGGATGCCATGCTTAAATAGAGACAAGGGATTACTCTTCCCAAATTTATTAATAGGTGTGAAGCATTGTATTGACGCTGAGTCAATATAACCCCTTTGTTCAGACTGCTCTTCTTAAAAAAAACAATGATCCACCCTCCCACACCCCTTGTTGTGACCTTTGTATCACTACCACAATCTGATAGAGAATCAAAGAGTTCAAAGGATTTCTGAAACAACAAAATTTAGAATCAGGCCCATGCATGAGATACCTGCTCTGTTTAAACAAGGGCAGTATACACAACAGAAAATTCAAGGTGATAGCAGCAAACAAAACTAAGAGAAAGTAAAAATGCTTCCAAAAAGTTAACCCCCTACATGATGTTTCAAAATTAGAATTAGGCTATCCCCACAGATTTCTTTCTAGCCTCTGCCTGTAAAAATTCTGATTTCCATAAAAAAAATGAACTCCTGTTATAGCATAAATCTGTATCACTAAAGATCTCCTTGCCAAATGTCTTCCATTGCCTTAGGTTGTTGAATAGATGTCGGAAAATGATTTGAGATATTGGGTTCAAAAGGAAAAGGTAAGGGTCAAAAAATCTGTACCTGTATGAGCTGCAGATTATGCAGATGGTTTTTCAGCACTTTGCTGAAAACCTTTTAACATTTTGTATATTTGAGCTTTATGAACTTTCTTTAATTAAGGAGTCAATGTCACCAGGAATTCATTAACAATATCACAGATGAATAATCAAGAAAATAAAGCATGAAACAAAATTTGTGTCCTATTAAAATTTCCTTACCTTGAATGCACTGAAGAGTTCCGTCTTCACCCCTTATGGTAAAAGTTTCACCTGGATTAACTTGAACAAAAATGACCTGCCGAGAAAAAAAGAGAAAGAGACTAACATGAAAATCTTCAAATCGTTTTCAGTTTTGCTGCACAGTTTACGGTACAGCATAGAAAAGGTTTCTCAGAAAAAGAAACGGGATAAATGGAACCCCAAACTATTATTACACAAGTCATAATTCTTTAAATTAAGCTATGTTTAAACCTATAATAGAAAAGCAAACATACAGTATTCTTTAAAAGGAGCCCAAATTTTCATTTGACATCTACCAAGGTCTACCTATAATAGAGGCTCAAAGGGCAAACTCACTGAAGAATATCACCTTAAAGCAGAATATATTTTAATAAATCAAATTACAAACCTGCTGTTCCAAGCCCAAATTGCTCATGGTCCAAAAACAAATAAAAATGTAAACAAATCCCAGCAAGAAGTAAGCCAGGAAAACAATGGTGCTGGTTAAATAATCATCATCATCAACAAAAAAAAAAGTGCTGATCCAGCTGTACACAACTGTGACCATTTAACCAAATAATTTCTGAAACCAGCTTCATTACAGAATTAGACTAAAAGACTACTATTTCTTTGGCCATTTTAGTTTGTAAAATATCTTAGCCTGTTTATTTGTAGTTGTTCTTCATTTTATTGTCAGTGTCATTGTTTCATGGTATATCACAGCATTCAGTTGCCTAAGTAACTCGATTTGCTTATGCACCAACCCAGCTCCAATGAGTGAAGACACACAAAATGTTTCAAAAAAATAAATAAAATTTATTCCAGATGAGCTGCCTTAAAAGTAGAAACTGCGTATTTCCCTCTTCAAAGTCACGTTCCTACAAACCATTATAGAGAGACAAGATGCACTGAACATAGTGGGACTTACTGCAGACTGGAACAGAGCAGCAATCTTATCATCTCACAAAATAAATTAATCATCCTCACGGGGGTGCATTCCAACTGAAAGGGTCTTTGTAAGCTATCAACTTATCAGAACAAAAAGAGGAAGGAGACTGAAAAAAGTACACCATGCCAGAGAAAAGACAAAACATTATGAATTATTTAGGAAAGGCATTAAAAAGAAGACAAGGATAAATACCACTCTATCATCCTACAATTTACCCACATCTGGGGTGCTCATTAGGGGAGTGGAGGCTAAAACATATAAAGAACCGTTGTTGGAAATGGGTATGTCTAGGGATGATATGATAACAGTGTTCCAATATCTGAGGGGCTGCCACAAAGAAGAGGAGATCAACTTATTCTCCAAAGCACCTGAAGGCAGGACAAGAAGCAAGGGATGGAAACTGATCAAGGAGAGAAGCAACCTAGAACTCAGGAGAAATTTTCTAACAGTTAGAACAATTAATCTGTGGAACGACTTGCCTCCAGAAATTGTGGATGCTCCAAAACTGGAAGTTTTTAAGAAGAGACTGGACAGCCATTTGTCTGAAATGGTATAGGATTTCCTGCCTGAGCAGAGAGTTGGATTAGAAGACTTCCAAGATCCCGTCCAACTTTTTTATTCTGTTCTATTATTATATCAGCAAGATGGAGAGTAAGAGAAAAGATCAAGTAGTTTTCTCCCCTACAGTGAAAAATATTTAATAGTTGGGATTTTCTTGTTTCAAGGGGAAAATAATGGAGTAGAACATCATTTGGAACTGCCCATTGTCCCTCTCGTCCAAGAAGCCTAGAAGGAAGAGTAAATCGTTCTTTTCTCCCCTATTTAATTCTCACAAAGGCTCACAAAGGTCAATGATTGACCCAAACTTAAAAAAAAATAGTAGGAATTTCAATCTGGATTTTCTTAGCCCAACTTTCTGACTATAATGCCACATAGCAAAGTAAAAACCATCTTGAGATACACATTGCTTCAACCAATGCGACTGGATCATGGTAGAGCCAAACTTCACACAAACAAGCGTTCTGAAATGAGTCCACAGCTGATACCATTTATTGCCATGTGGCATTCTAAGGGGTGAAGCTCAAATACTTTGGCCACCTAATGAGAAAAGAGGACTCATTGGAAAAGAGCTTGAAGTTGGGAAAGATTGAAGGCAAAAGGAGAAGGGGGCAGTAGAGGATGAGATGGTTAGACAGTGTCATCAAAATAATCAATATGAATTTGGGCAGACTCCGGGGGACAGTGGAGGACAGGGGGCCTGGCATACTGCGGCCTGTGGGGCTCACAAAGAGTCAAACACAACTTAGCGACTGAACAATAGATTCTAAGCTTACAATTCAGATATTACAAGTGAATCAATTCATGTTTGATTTTTTAAAAATTGGAGTTCGGAAACAATGCGAAATGTAGATAAAACACGAAAATACACTAAAAAAATAAACAGAACAATCCTTAAATTACAAAAAAAAGACGCAAAAAATAAAAAGATAAAAAAATTAAGAGAGAGAAAAATCCACCACTTATATTAAATTTATCAATAATCAATGAATATTTTTACTGAATAGAGTAAAAATGTTATCAAAAAAATAACATAACATCTCAGCCAAAGTAGAATATGTTGCTTCATCCTTTGATTAGTAGACAATATTGCCTTTTTCAAGACAGATTAAGTTAAACATTTCCAAAAGCCATTTCTTAACTTCTGGAACAATATCACTTTTTCAAACTCTCAATATAATTCTTTTGGCCATCCCTCATGCAGGATACAAGAAGCTCTTCTTTGGATACTCTTAGCCATGATAGCCATATACAAACAATGTCTAGTCCTTACTGGTTGAGGCAAAAAGAGGATGAAAAAATATGACCAAGTGACATCTACCAATAATGCTTGCAATGATGTCTGCGACTGGTGGCAGCGTTTTGAAGCTGCCTAGCTCTTCAGAAGCTCTGTTATTTTAAATCCTTTAACATGAATTGTACACCTGCACGAATTGGTATTCATAAGCACACTACCTCTGATTTTGGAGCTAGCATCTAGTCAATATGAACAGCAGTTACAGATTGTTTTACCTTCCATGAATTTATCTAATGCCTCCTTACAGCCATTATTACATCTTGTGATCACTGAACCATGCCTTGCATGAAAAAGGAATTCCCTTTGCCTGTTCTGGATCTGTCATCATGCCAATTTTTGGATGATTATCCAGATTCTAGCTGGATGGAATTTATTTTCTCACAATGAGATTAATGTTAGAAATCTCCATAGTCCTGCTCACCCTCCTTTCCTTTAATTTAAAAAGGCCTTTTCACATATGTTGTTAGTCCCCAAATCAACACAGCTAGAAATATATAGCTAAAATAAACATTAGTTTTACTCCTACCTCCCTTGTGTCCAATTTTAGACAATAACTTCAGGAAAAGAACTCGCCTTTTTTCTTGTTGGGAAGTAAAGTACAATGCATATTGACAATAAGACATATAATGAAAAGTTACAGGAAAAGCAAAGGTAATTCATGAAACATAAGGGATGATTGCTGGCAGATGATATTAGGTGGAAGAGTCTGGGGACTTAACATATACCAGCAACATGCTTCAGTTCCTGATAAATAATTTGGCAAGAATTGGCTGTAGGAACATCTGCACCAACTCTTCAATGCTTCATCCCAGTTCACAGTGCCTGAAAAGCATCATTTAGTTGATTTCAAGATGGAATTGGAAACGAGGGAGTACACATTAAAAACATAATTATCTCTACAATACCCATAGGGGAAAAATAACATCCATCATGTACATTGCTCCCTGGTTCAGCAATGGTGGAAAGACATTTGGGGAAGTAAGCTGCTTTCACAATGGTCATTTTTTCCCCATCACACATAAAGTATTGTGGTATTTTTTTTATTTATTAAATTTCTATACCAACCAACTCAACTGTGACTCTGGCAGTTTACAACAGCATAATAAAAGCATATAAGTAAATGAATAAAAACACAAATTAAAAATAGAGTTAAGAGCAAATTAAAACTTACAAGTAAAATAAAAAGCAGAGTTATTATTATTATATATAAACTATTTTATATATATATATCCTTTCATAAACTGACAAGGATCATATCCTAAAAATTACAGTGACCAAGCTAAGAATCATGCAGAATTATTTAGGTTGCTTTGAGAATGAAAGTGTGATACTCGCTGGCCTCTTGAAGGAACACAGGCCTAAGGTCAATTTTGTTAAACAAAAAAAATTAATTTCATTAAAAAGAAGTTCAAAGTTTAGCCTAATCTGAACCATCAAGAAATGAAACCACACAGAGTGAGCCACAGATGGTCTAACAGGTCAGGAACGGGCTAGATTCTCAGCAGATGAAACTTGTAGAAGAATGGGGCAGATAATGCACCTGGAAAGGCAATCATTTAATTTCTTTTTTTTTTCTTTTCCTTTTTAAATCAAACTCATGAAAAGGAAAAGCACTGCTCTTCTCCCAGAATTCTCAGAGCAAAATGTCAAATACACACAATAAGTCCCAATTTTAGAGTCTGGCATTCCCCCTTCAAAGCATTGGCCAGTTAACATCAATCCATCAATAAAAGAGAAAATTGAGATAAATACATGTATTGCACATCTCTCTAGATTCTTAAAAAATATTTGGCTGTTCTCTGATTTTCCCTGAGCAAATGGAAAAAGCGACCGAGATTTCTTAAAAGCTGCCCATCTGAAAAGGAGATCTTAGAAACACTTACTCTACTTTATTGCATGCCCAACAGTTTGACACTATTCCAAGCAACATTTTTTTAAAAAACTATATATGTGTGAAGGGAACAGGTCCCTTCACTCATAGATTTTACAACTGTATTACAGGTAGTCTTCTACTTACAGCCATTTGAAGTTCTGAAGGACCTCCCCAGGGTATTTATGACACGGATTTGAAGTTCTGATGACTTCCCCCCATGGTCATGTGATCACATTTTGAGCACTCAGCAACTGCCCCCATTACAGTCATGTGTAATGTCCACAGTCACATGACCACGATTTACATATTTTGCCAGAAAACGTCAGTTTTCAGCAAAAACTTCCAGTTTCCAGGAAAAAAAACCCATTGCAAACAATGGATTCACATAATGACCTCTGTAAAAAGGTCATAAAATCAGGCATGATCATTTGGTGACTCCTTAATAATCGGCATGACTTACCACCATAATTCCAGGTTCAGTTATGGTTGTAAGTCAGCTCCATGTCTGAAGGTAGACCCAAACTGGCAATTCCTTCAATGCCTTAACCACTAAACCGCTTTGAGGAAATGTTTTAATATGTTCTCAGAATCCAGGGCAATTATGAACTTGGTCACTCAGTTTAAGCCTCTCAATTCTAATACATGGGCCACTGCAATCTCCTCCAACATACATCATCATCACGATATTGCTAATAATGTGGGTTTTTTTTACTGTACATCACCTACATTCTTAATTGACTGAACTAAACAGATAATTTATGACTTCCTTCCCTTTAAAAATTTTGAAACATGTTTGGGATATGTAAGCTGTTCTAATAGATGTTTTACTATCTTTAATTCCAGTGACCTTTACCAAATTATCAAAGCAAAGAACCCTTTTCAGGACTAGAAACAAAAAGTTTAGAAAGTTAAAAGAAAAATGTTAGAGATTATATTGGCTCTGAAATCACTATAATTCTGCTATAGCTTACTATTATGGCTAAATTATAAGTTTTAGGAAGAAAAAATGCTAACGTGGATTGCTGTGTTAGATCTGCCGCAAGGATTTGACAGGTTACTCATTAGAAGGCACAAGGACAGCAAAGAGATCAGAACTTGAATTCCAGGAAAGAGAAAAATACACTGATAAAAGGCAATCTATCTGCAATCTTAGTTCAATCAGCAGTTAGAGACATCTGTCTCGCAGCCTGGAAAGGCCTATGAATTATTCACAAGGACCACTGTTTCCTTCAAATAAAGACACAGCATTCAAAACAAAGTAATAGAACCGAAAGATCAAACTGAGCTTTGCTCTTTAAAGGCACATGTTCTTTAAGTTACGTGGCATTTCAATAACAATCAAACTATTGGACTTTCAGAAATTAAGCCCTGAAGTCTGCTTTCTAGAAATCAAAATTGAGTCCACGCTGCCACCACTCCTTTGGCACAAGGCCACCTTTAATGTACAAATTCCACAAAGACTTCATTCCTTAAAGATGAGCTGTATTATTCTTCCAGTGTTCGGGAACAGAATCAACATATGTGTTTCCTATCAAATTTTCTTGAAATGTTTTAGTATTTTAGTATTCTAAAAATGAGAAAAATAGAGCGATATGTTTCTCTGTATTTTAGATTGAATAGATTGAAATTTAAGGATTGAATCAATCTGGTATTGATATTATATAGATCTTTTTTCCTTTCGTTTCCTTTCTCTCCATATGCTTACTTTATTTAATCAATATTTGCTTTGCTTTTTCAATAAATATTAAATATATGTAAACTGTACCAAAGCTCACATCTGTTTAGTGCAGGGGTTCCCAACCAGGGGTGCGAGATGATATTCCAGGGGGTGCAAAAGCTTGGCTTTTCAAAATTATAGTGTATATGCATAATTCGTTGCTGTTATTTTGAACTTTTGTAAGGAATGCGAGAATATATCAGAAGCGTTCTAGGGATGCAGGGTATAGAAAAGGTTGGGAACCACTGGTCTAGTGGTATCATATGATCTTGAAACTTTGGCCTACTACTAACTTACTTATATAGCAGGGGTGTCAAACTGCTGGCCCGTGGGCCGGACGTGTCACCAGGAAACCACGCCCACCCCATTGCCGGCAATGGGAAAAAAGCTCCGATACGTCGCGCGGCGTCACGAGTTTGACATGTCTGTTATATAGGAAATGCACTTTGCCCAAGATTAAAAGTGCTCCTGGAAGAGGTTAGTTACTCCTGGCACCAGTGATGGAAAAGAAGGATTTTTTTTTGCCTTTTCAAAGTGTTTACATCTTCCATGATTCAGGCCTGCTGAGTTACTATAGCAACCAGACAATAATCTAGAGTCACCTCAAAACACTGGACCAACTTCAGCATCTTAATGTTCAATTTCCTCTGACAAAAGATGCAAAAAAAATTATCATCCTTACAAAGTGTTGCAGAGATGGCCAGGTTTCATCAAAAAAGTAGCTTCATTGTTTCACTGGGATGTATAAAGGATATTGGTAAATTCAGTGATACCTCTCTCTATGATACTGAAATCTATTCATATATGCATTTTTGTAGAAGCTTATAAAAATAACATTACATTTTCTAGCTGTATTGGAATTGTGTCTGCCATCATGTTGTCCATGTTGGCTAAGAATTCTGGGAGTCATAGTCTTGGCAAACCTGAGGACCTCACAATGAGAAACAATGCTTCAATCTTGATTTCAAATGAAAGGAATATTGCCCACATTTGTATAAAACAGCCATGGTGATACAGTGGTTAGAATGCAGTACTGTAAGCTAATTCTGCCGACTGCCAAGAGTTTGATCCTTACTGGCTCAAGGTTGACTCAGCCAAGGTAAAATGAGGACCCAGATTTGGGGGCAATATGCTGACTCTGTAAACCGCTTAGAGAGGGCTGTAAAGCATTATGAAGTCGTATACAAGTCTAAGTGCTATTGCTAATATGCTGAAGAATCATGGCTTACTCTTCATACACTTTTGGTAACAATGATAACCACAAAATATAAAATCTTGCAAATAACAGTAGTATGACTATGGCAAAAGAAAACAATATATGCTTGGATGTAATCTCAACCATCCGGAACACCACTTGAACACTATCAGCATTGACCAAATCATCATCTGTCAATTGCAGAAAGTAGCTTTATTTGGAACAGTTTACATTCTGCGATGATACCGTTAATATTATTAAACAACATATGCTTATACCAGGTCCTTGGAAGGCTCGATAGGTGGGCAAAAATGCCCAATCCAGTTTAAATATCTGGCTGACTGTGCAACCAACCATAAAAATAATAATAAAGTTATGTTTCGTGAACCTGAACACACTTCATATTCATTCTTTCAAGGCTTCTCCTCCATAGAGAATGATTTACCAGAGACAAGGAAAACACAGAACAGAAGGCTAAGAGGGATCATCATAGCCTAGTCTTCTAATCCACCAAGGTGTATCACGAGGAAGAGGGGATAGATTTATTCTTCTTTAAGACAAGAACAATGAGTGGAAGCATTACACTCTAAGAGTTCCAAACTTGATCTCAGGAGGAATTTCCTGACTGTGAGCGCTTACTAAGCAATGCCTCTTGAAGATGTGAGTGCTCCATCACTGGAGGTTTTCAAAAAAAGACTGAACAGCCATTTGTCCAGAATGGAATGAAGATTCCAGCACTGGACAGGACATTAGACTAGAAGACATCCACGTTCCTTTCAACCCTGTGATTCTAGATCTACAACAAGCAGGTTGGGAAGAAGGAATGGAAATTCGTAAGATTATGGTCAAAAATTGTACATACACAATCCTGGCTAAGGAACCTGATCTAAGTCAGGAGCAGTACAGAAACTGGATGAGTCAGAATCTAATTCCACCTTTAATGCTGGTTCTGATGGTGTCGTCAAATAAACAAAACTGTGATATCCACCCTCAAACTGTCACAGGAACATCAGGATCTAACTACCACAGCTTCCAAATCAAGACTTATGCAGATTAATCAAGCAAGTCTAAATCTTGAGTGCATTCTTATTCACCCTTCAATTCTATGGAATCTATTGCCTTATCCTATTATTGTATTTCCTGCTTTCCTGCTATATTCCACAGCAAAAGGATGCATCCAACCTCAGCCATTAAAACTACTTTTCTCTAATAATGGATCTGTGGAAGTCATGCTGTCCCCAACTGAACGTAAATCGCATCTTCAAGACTAATGGTCCTTTACAGACCTGTCTCCATAAATGTATCCAGTCCGATTTTGAAGTCATCCAAGTTAGTAGCCATAACTAAATTTTATAGTGTGTTCTGTATTTGAGTAAATGCTCTTTTGTTTGCTCTAAATTTCCTTTCAATAGCTTCATTGGATGATTCTTATCCGTAAGTTTCAAAAGAGAAAATGAAACTGTTCCATTTTTTCCACATTACGTAGGATATAAGGTAGGTGGATTGCCTCGGTACAGGTAAGTTGAAAAGCACATGTGATGCATGACAAGATCAGCCCGAATAACAGGAACTGATAAGCGAAACTAAATGGTGACATATCATAAAAACAAAGGCATAGGAATAGAGCAACATCTGGAAGAAAAAACTATGAGACTTCACTATGAGAACCTCATGTATAAGCCTTGTTCATTGCACAGAGAGGAAAAATAAAACAATTTATCCTCCTACCAGCAAGGCATTATTTTCCCTCTTGTCTCAATTAAGTTATTTTTTGGCAGCATGGAACAAAAATCTGGTATGAGCTGATTTCATGGAAGTTGGACATTTATCCATACATGAAAGTTGCAAGCAAGTCTTATATGGCTTGCCACAGCATGCTTCTCAAGTCTGTTTTCAGAATATAATCACATGCTTGATGCTCTTAAGAGGGGGGGGGGAATTATTTTTGTGCAGGCTTCTCTTTGCTTGTTCCCACTTTTGGGTTGTTTCCACCAAGACCTGTCTCTTTAAGAGAGGAATCTGCAGATCATTTCTATCTTTAGATTTCCTTCTCAGGAACTTTTTAAAAATTCAGATTGTGCAAATTCTGCCAGTCTGCTGGAAAACACCACTGTTCTCAAAAGCAAAAGTCATCATTTCTAAGCAGAAATGTGAAGCTAAGAACATAATTTTGCTCCAACAGTATAATCAGGCAACCCACAATCCTGATTATGGAATTTTTCCTACTGCTTTCCTCAAAGGAAAGGATGAAACACAACTACAACAATAAAGATTCTTCATAAAAGACCCGCCATGCTATTCTTGACCACAGAATAACCAGCCATTGAAAGTATGTATATGGAGATTCTCAATCATCCAGTCCTGGTTGTCCCAAAAGGCAACTGGACTTTGTTGTTGTTTTTTCCTTGAAAACATTTCACTTCTCATCCAAGAAGCTTCTTCAGTTCTAACTGACTGGTGGGGAATGGAAGGATTTATATTCTTTGCAGTCATCTGGTCATTAGCACTCTGAGCACCCAAGCAGACTCTCAGAGAACATATGAAGCATTTTGAAAATAAATACCCACATTTGAGGTTGTTTTGCTTTGCAGCGTTCTTGTTAATTTTTAATATTTTAAAAAAAATCAAGTTGGATATCAGGCTGTCTGCAAATATATCAGCAGCCACCGTGAATTAGTTGGAGGTCTTAAGACTTAGTCACATCCTGACTCTACTGCCTTCTCAAGCAATGGATTCACTGATTTTTTTCTAGAGGTGTTGGCCATTGGAGTTTGTCAGAATTGAAGTTAATCTAGAGATCTGAACTAAGAAGTATATAAGTGACATATAGGTGTATTTCTTTCTTTTTCTGTTTTTTGAGGGTTAGAACCCCTGAATAAACAAGTGGAAGTGATTCAAAATGGATGAAGACAAACTAATTAAGCAGATACACAAACTGGAGCTACATCTGGTTGAAAGTATATATAAGAAAACAGAGTTTTAGGTATTTACTCCTACTTAAAGCTGAGTCCATACTTCTGTCCTTTGTTCCTGTCCATTCTTATCGTGAACAGTTTGGAGGCTAATGTATTTTATTTAAGGAGAATGGGCGACTAAGAACGATATCCAGGCATATTCACAGGGAGCTTCCATACACATAGGGACTTTCATCAACTTATAGAATGAAATAAACATAATTCTGGAAAAGATACTTTGGCCCACAGTGTTTCCTCTTCCAATTTAGTTACTTATTTTAAAGTGCGTATTTTGTGTATCTTATGCCTTTTTAAAAGGCAGAAAGCTTAGGGGGGCAACGATAGTTTAAAAAAATCGCACAAAGCATCTTGGTAATAAAGGGCACCATGTTAAGGCTCCCCTCACTGCCTAAATATACAGCAATTATGCTGTTAAATTTATTTATTAAATTTATATGCTGCCCATCTCACTATCCAAAGCAACTGTGTTAAAAAAATTAACATTACATCTAAGCCCAGCTATTTGGCTAGAAACAAAATTTGCCAAGGAGGGCATTAAAGTATGCAACAATAGACACTGTTAAGCCAATAAGGCTCTGGCAGTTGCCCCCAAATACTGTGGATGCTTAAATGTAGTTCTTGATGGTTCCCCCCCCCACACACACACACACATACACATTCCAGTTCATGCTATTAACTTCAGGGCCCTACAATAAAGATATTATACGGATGAGGTTTTCAGCACACTTTCTTAGGAGTTGTTCAGTCTGAAACTGAAGAACTTTCTATTTGAGGCCTACTGGATCAGAATGATAGGCTGATATTGTGAATCATGCCATCTATTGAAGAAGAAATAGCTACAAAGACCTGTTGTGTAAAAGTGCATCTTGTTTTATGGATATTTTGTAAAATAGGATTAGCAGCTTACTTCTCTCCCTCAACTATTCACGTACTAAGCTATCAGGAATCCTTTGGCTATATCTTGCTATGCAGGACATAGAAGAAAGCAAAACAAATTTGAAAAAAAACAACAACACAAGATAGCCCATTCTTCAATGTTGTTTCTTCTCTGGCATCAAGACCCACATTCGTGATCACCATTCTCCACAAGAGAAAAAGGCGGGGGGAGGAGAAGAAACAACATGAAACACATTTTCCAGCCTACACCCCCTCAGCCCTTTCCTCCCACACCAATCACACAGGAATAAAATGGTTGCTATATACGCCTCTCTTTCAGAATTTTGTTAGTGCACCATGACATCAGCGTTGGAGATACAGCCAAGTTTAGAACTCCATCTGGGACAAATAACGCTGGGTTGGATTGTGCTGCCTTTTGTTTATACACAGCGACTGAGAATGTCTTAGTGGTAAGCAATCTTGCTCACAAGATTTATTTCTCAACTCTTCCAAAACTTTTTTTTTCTTTTTACATCCTGGAAATACTTTCAGACTCATGTTAATTTTCAAAATGGTGAATTAAAATGGGTATTTTCCCCTTCTCTGTCTTCCTGCTTCATCTCCAAAACTAATTCATTGTTCTGAAAGTTGTAATTAGCCTTTAAGATGAAACACTTTCTTGAAAACTAAAAAATGCTGTTGCAAACAAGGAAAATTAAAGGCCCATTCTTGCATTCTTTCCAGCTAAACTTTAATTGAAGAGATTCTAGAGTCCACCTGGGAATTTGACTAAGAATACCCTGAGCAGGTATGAATTATCTGGTTCCAAAACTTTGTAGATAAGGAATATACAATTTCTGCCTTAATCCTCTTGCCTGACCATCAAAACTTACAAATTACAGTTGCTCCCAATGAATGCTTTGCCCAAACTCAAAAAGTTTCCAACACAAAAAAAGCAAATATAAAAATGAGGAACTTCCCCCTTCTTTTTATGCTATTTTTCAATATGCAGGTATCATTCAATGCAAAACAGATCTTCATTTGCGGATTCACATGGCGCATCAATAAAAAAATAGTTGCTGCTGCTGCTAGTGTTGCTGTGGTTAGTTTTTCAATTTACAAAAAAAGTTTCATTCATACTTTTCATAAGAAGTTGGGTAATTACCATGTGAGCAGGAAATGATAAGGAAGGAAGGAAGGAAGGAAGGAAGGAAGGAAGGAAGGAAGGAAGGAAGGAAGGAAGGAAGGAAGGTAAACAACAGTCCAAGTCATAACATCTCAAGTATTATTACACTAAAAAAAAGACTGAAGAACATGCTACCTTTAAATGGAGCAGTTTGAGTCTTATTCATGCCATGACTATATCAAAAACCTCAACAGTTTCTGAATTAGTTGATGATTATGCAATCAACCAATATTCTGATCAGGGATTTTGAAGCTTGACTCAATGAATATTGAGTCATCTTTGATCTTCTCTATGTAATGAGAAATGACCATCTGCCATTGTCTAACTAGAAAATTGCTTGTTGTTAAGAGAGAAAATGTGATACAGATTACTTTAATTCCAGACACACCCATGCTTCACCCATTTTTTTAATTAGTTTTGTCCTCAGTGTTTATATCTCCCTAGACAAGTTGGCCATTTAGACTATTGAGGAAACTCAGCATGATGAATCCATTAGATAAATGGTCATGCTGAACAAGAATCTTCAAGGATGGGGACCAAATAGGCAAGATGTGCTATTGAGATCAAAGCCGTGCCCTTTGCCACATATATAAAAGGGGTGGAGTTTCAATTCAAGTCTCTTGGCTATGAGACTTTACATAGTCTTCAACCCTCTCACAGAACAAAGTAAATTAGTGAAAGGCATTAAAAATAATACTAAAGTTCTCTCTCTCTTCTTCCTCAAGAATTAGTTCCATTTTAAGCCCTGGTAGCACAGTGGTTAAAGTGCAGTATTGCAAGCAAACTCTGCCCACAGCCACGAGTTCGATCCTGACAAGGCTCAAAGTTGACTCAGCCTTCCATTCTTAACCAGGTCAGTAAAATGAGGATCCAAATTGTTGGGGGCAATATGCAAATAATGCTTACATTGTAAATCGCCCAGAAAGTGTTGTATTTAGGTATGTAAGCCTAAATACTATTATTATTTCTATTATACCATGGACCTTAATTCTAAGTAAACACATAAACCATCAGTGCACAAGTCACAAATAGCAGAAATATACATTCCAAGCCACCACCACCAGACTATACTGACCTGCTGTGTTCCATCTCCATTGACTAAGTGAGGCATCATGGCTACTTCCCCATTCAGCAGTGATGGCAACTCCAGTGGGATTTGGTCGGTCATCATCATTGTGACGTACATTCATGGAGAATTTTCCTCTACGGGCTTCCTAAAAGAAATAAAATTTACAGTGGATAATGTGATTTTTCTTTCTTTTTTAAAAATTTCATCAGAACTTTTAAAAATGCAAACATTTGCTGCCAGATTGAATAGCTGATACTAATCTATTAACAGCTGATAGATATTATGCCTTGTTACCATATACCACAGCAATGCACAGAAATTATGTTAGTAATAATCCCATATTTATGAAATGTGACTTTTTAAGAGTTGCTTCTCTGGACTGAGGAGGAATGCAAGTTGATCTAATAAAAATAAATAAATGGTATAATTTATCAAACAGAAAAAGCCGAGCACCTATACCTGTACTTTTTCGCAGTGGCCACCATGTTTACCACCCATTTATTCTTTAAATTAATTTTTCAATTAAGCAGCATTCTAAAGCTCTATAAACTATATTTAATCTTTAAGTGGCCAATGACTGAAATGCATTTTTAAATATTATAGCAATAACATGGATATAGCATATAAGCACTTTAAACTAGATTTAAACTACATTTAAACACAAAAAGAATCAACTCAATTTACTGCTTCCTACTGGCTCGGGAATTCTGGGAGTTGAAGTCCACAGGTCATAAAGGGGCCACAGTTCCCCACCTCTGCTGTAACATCAAGAGATTTCTATGCAAACTTTCATGGAAACCTTTGGGAAATAAATATGCATACCCAGGGCTTTTTTTGTCATAGAACGCTCAGAACGGAGTTCCGGCACCTTTTTTGGATGGAACCTTGTAGGGTAGGCAAGGCAGGTTGTATGACATGTGTGAGTTCCGGCACCTTTTCTTTTTACAAAAAAAGCACTGTGCATACCAATCCTTCTCACTACAAACTTGCAAGGAATGAATACTAACAGAGAAAAACTACCTAGCAAAGCCCCACTCTGAATTTGCAGGTTAGATTTAAAATAAGATCTTCTTTAAGTCAAGTGCTACTGCAGGCAATGTCACGGATACCCAGATCGTTTTCTTGTCATCTCAAGTCTATATGGTCTACTAGCTGCATTCAGAATCATTCAGGTGAGAAATATAAACTACAGTACTATCTGCAAGATAAATTAGGCAAGGGGGGAACAAATGACAATCAACATGGTAGTCTCAGATGCAAAATGTACACAAGCTTTAGCCAAGTCATAACCAAGAAATTAGTGTTCACAGATACATTGGCAATAGTAACAGTTTGATTCAAAAAAGACTCCTGGCCACAAAAATCTACTTCAGAGAAAACATATTGGTCCCTGATCAGTAGGCATTCATCCAACACTGAAGCAGGAACTGGGTTGAAATGGTCAATATTACAAAATGAAGAAAATTATATAATTTTGGGTGCAGACAGAAGACAGACATTTCAGAACTAAATATTCTAGGGCTGTAGAATGGACTTAGATTTTTCTATATTTACATTTGGAAGCAACCAATCTTTTTCTAACATAGAATACAACAGGTATTTCCTTCTGATAGTCAAATTCACACAAACTATCTGTCAAATACCCATAAAAACACTGCAATCATTTTACATGCACTACATATTCCATCCATAATTCTCCACTTTTATGAGTACCAAGAAAAAAATGAGTCTATCTAGATTCCCTTCTTTTGCTCAGACAAGACCTTGCTTTAAATTATGGATTTTGTTTTTATATTTAAGAATTATTTTACTTTTGACATGCTGAAAGATTAATTCCAGGGGTTGGTGTGGAAACACATGTTTCTATTGTTTACCTATAGCTTAGAAAAATACATATGGCACTTTCTCACAGCAACTTCAAGAGTATTTTGGCCTGTTATCATAACCCATCAATCATTGCAAAGACCCTCATAAATACAGGCCTCTTTCATCTGAACAGTCAGTCACTCAAAATCAGTGGTATTCCCTATTCACCTCAAGCACACTTATAAAAGTTTGTTAAAGAGACGCTAAGAGATTGAAAGATAGTATACATGCATTAAACGTATCCTATGGGATACAAATGGAACTAAAACAAATAAAACTCATATTGTACAGAGCTGTGCCTGATAAAGCTCAACATTCCAAAGCAGCAATTTTTAAAATTCTAATACAATCATAACCATTTATGAAAGTAAGAAACCCACAAGGGACTGAGGTAGCATTATTGTTCAGTTCTCAAGCCAAAGCCAGGCCTTATCAAGCTAAGCATAAGTAACAAACATAATTAAGGATGCAGAATGGTAGCTGACTTTCCACAGCAAATGTCATTTTCCGTTATACTTTTTAAGCAGCAGTGAGCAAAAGGAACCTTGTGCAAACTAAAACACAGGGACTGCACATCACTTATTCAAAGATCAATACAAATGTAATGCTTTAATCTCTGATTTAGAATCTAAATAAATATCCTGATCTTGGGAGGAACTATAGGAAGAGCTACTCAATTGTGCTTCACCTTTCTTCTAATTCAGACTCTCTAAATTCTGGAAATTTATTTTATTTGTTAAAACTTTATTTGTTAAAATTTATTTGCCACCTATCTCACCAAGGGGCTTCCCTAGGAGGACTACAACAATAAAAAGGAAGAAATGAAAAGGCTGCAAACAAAACAGAGGTAAAGTAATAGAACAATAAAATAAACAAGGAAAAAGAATACAATGAGAATACATCAACATGGGAACAAAAAGATGGACGGGTGGAGAGCAGAGAGCAAAGGGGGAGGTGGAATCTGCCATCAATCCAATAGCCACCTCCAGTATGGAACTCTCTCACTGGGTCCCCTAGAGCAGTGGGTTCTCAAGCTTTTCTTCACCATGGGCCCCCTTTAAATAACCTTTTGTGGCCACAGACCATGGCCACGGACCCCCAAGACTTACTCAAGATTTAAATCATAACATTTCTTCAAGCCTTCACAAATCCCCTATGACAACACCACTTCTCCCCAGGGGTCTGCGGACCATAGGTTGAGAACCACTGCCTTAGAGGAATATCAGACAGAATATTAAATAGAATAGAGGAATATAAAATAGAGGGGATTCTATAACATTTTCTCAATCTATGAAGTGAGGGTAAGCATGAAACATTTGGGGTGTCAGAATCATCTTAAGTCAGTCCTTGAGCAACGTCACTCTCAACATCATCAAAATAGATGTCTGATTGACAATGGTCCATGGCTTCCAACCTTGGCAACTTTGGGGTTTAAGACTTCAACTCCCAGAATCTATTGATCTGGACAGTATGTGCAGCACAGGTATTCCTTCCTTCTGAAGCTCATGGGGAGTAGCAAAGCAACAGGCCTTCTCAATTGAGGTTCTCATTTTACAGAACACTCTCCCTCTGGAGATACAGATAGACACTATTCTACAGGCATTTCAGAAACTATTTAAGATAGTGTTGTCCCAGAGGATGCCTGATCTTTATTTGGTCTAATTGAAGGGTATCTATAATGTGGCAGAAATCTATTCATGATTTTTATTGTCTTGTTTTTTCTTTTGACGTTGTTGGGCCAGGCAGCTTATAAATACTGTAAAATAAATATATCATTTATGTATATCCAAAAAGGTATTACTTAATTAGATCTTTTTTTTAAAAGTGAAGGGTTAATAACACATAATTTGGTTTCATATAGCAAAGGACAATCAACAGCAATTCTAAATAAAAGCATCTTTTTAAGTCATCTATCAGCTGAACTGCAATAAAAGTTGCGATTTTGCTCAAGATTGAAGCAAATTTTTAATATTACAATGCATTTAAATTTTCTAGGAAAAAAACCCCCACCTGTCTAATATTAACACGTTAGGAAAATATTTTTTCTCAATCTTCCTTTTGTTTTCTAATGGCAAAATACCTATACATTTTATTATTATTATTGTATATATGTGTCTGTGTGTACGCCACTTAACTGAGATGGGTGGTGTAGAAATGTATTTGTGTGTGCATCTATCCGTCCGTCCATGCATCCATGCATCCATCCATCCATCCATCCATCCATCCATCCATCCATCCATCCCACATTACTGTCTTTGGGGCATTAAAGGCAGCTACGATTAAAAAAGAAAGCACACACTTCCAAAGTCTGAAAAGGCCTAGCTGAAGAGCAATTTAGATTTCAGTTTAACTTATAACCAAAATGCATCTTTGCTAGAGTGTAATGTTTATTTGAACTGGATGGAAATTACTGCTGAATTCATACACAGAATCACAAGTTACAAGAGAAGGTTGAGTTGAACTCCATTCCTTGATATTTCATCCACGCAGTTTTCTTGGGAAGATTACAGAAACAGCTTGTCATTTCCTACTTCCAAGATGCTATTTTGGCCTGCCAATCTCGTAAAGTAAAAAAAATGAGGTCAACTCTAATTCTATACTGGTGGCTTCATAAACACATCTCTGTAGTGTTCTATTGCAAAAAAATTTTTTTTAAAAAAAACTTCCAAATCTAATGTGCACCTCAGGTGTTCCCTGGAAATGTCCTCTCCAAGTTCAGGCCCATCTAATTTAACGCGTGAATCCAGAAAACTTCGGCCAGACAACTGACTGAAATATCATACTGTACTGAGAGTCCAGGTTAACAGAAAACTGGATAAGACATTGCAGATAAAGTGAATTCTGTATCAATTCCTTCTTTCCTTTGTTGCTTCCCCCCCCCCCCCATATTTTATTGCAGGAATGATAGCTTTTCTCCAGAATAATGGAAAGTATCTTTGAAAGTTATATCTACTGGACAAAAAATGCACAAAAAAAATAAAATGCCAAAAACAATTAGAAAGAATTATATATCAGAGGCTGTATAATGCACCCAAATGGCCATCATTATAGTTATCTGCACAAGAGTCAGGCAATGCTAACCAAACCATAAATTTGTTATGCCAAAGATGCAAGAAAAAAAAATGCAATGCAGTGCACAACAGTCATAACTGTAGATACGCATCACATCTAAAAATTTAATATTTAGTATTAATAAAAACTAAGCCTGGAAACTAAAACATACAAAAAACAGCTGCAGGACTTGGGTTTGGCTAGTCTAAAGAAAAGAAGAAATAGGAAAGAGATGATAGCAGTATTCCAGTATTTGAGGGGCTGCCACAAAGAAGAGGGGGTCACATTATTCACCAAAGCACCAGAGGGCAGATACAATGGTTGGAAACTGATCAAAGAGAAAAGCAACCTAGAATTAAGGAGAAACTTCCTGACAGTGAGGACAATTAACCAGTGGAACAGCTTGCCTCCAGAAATCGTGAGCGCTCCATCACTGGAGATTTTTAAGAAGAGGCTAGACAGTCACTTGTCTGAGATGGTATAGGTTCTCCTGCTTGAGCAGGGGGCTGGACTAGAAGACCTCCAAGCAGTGGTGGGATTCAGCCGGTTCACACCAGTTCGGTAGAACTGGTAGCTAATTTTTTGTTGCCCAGGCCCAGAGTGGACTTCCGGAAGCGGCATCCACACAGAGAACTGGTTGTTCACATATTTGAATCCCACCACTGCCTCCAAGGTCCTTTCCAGCTCTATTCTATTCTAAATATTTACTCACATACCCAAATCCATGGTTCTAAGTGAGAATTTAAATGAATCACTCACCACATATGTCTAGAGCCACAGAGAGGATAGAACATTAAATGATCCAACCACGTCAGTTTTTCTCCATGGAATTATTACATCACGCTCTTAGTTAAATACCAATTTCATGGCTCATCCCTACACAAGCAATTATATAGGAGCCTATCATATAAAAGCTACCATTTACATGATAGGTGGTAACATCACAGAGCAATAATTTGTCAACTGTACATGTTGTCAAACAAACATTGTAGCAGTCTCTTCAAATCTTTGGAACTACTGGAAATCAATTGAGCACTGATGATGTTACCTAGTTAGGGCAATGAAAAAGCAAGCACAGAGACCACCAAGGACCCCTCATCAACTGATTTAAAACTATTGATCCTTTGATTAGCCCAGGCGTTACAATAAAACATCTTCACTATTTTCAAAATTCAGTAATTTCTTATGAGAATTCAAAATCAAAATATAACCACTTAGCAACTGATAACTAAAAATGCCTGGTAGCTTTCAAAGCTGGGAATAAAAATCCCTGTTTGGTGAACTCAACAACAAGCTTTTACAAAGGATATGGTGCAAGGTTCAGTTACTAAAGTAGCTTAAGTAATTTTTTAAAAAGACATAATGACCAGTAATGATATTTACCAAAAACAATACTGTGGTTATTTTAAGCAAGGGTTTTATGCATGTTATTCTCAGACCTATTATGCTGTCTATTACATCTCAATTTCCAGAAACATTAAAGCATATAAAAAAGATGCCTAGAAATTATTAACTATATTTGAATAGTTCCTAGAATGATGACATCTAAGACTTCTTCTAATTCAGTTTTACTTTCAGTTAATCAAATGGAGAATAATATGGAATATAATGATAATAAATGAAAGTACTATATCAAGTACAGGTTGCTTTGAATGGAAAGACAAATTCTATATGCTTGAAAATATGGTGAAACTATGCAAATTTCAGGGATAATATTCATAGCTATAATAAACCAATAACCTGGTAGTAAAACACTCTCCACCTGGAAAAATGTACTGAAAATACATTTAAATACATTGTTAAAATAAACTTTTTTTCATTCTGTTATTGTTGTTGATGGTGCTACATCTGCACAGGTACTTTTTTCTTAAGTAAGAATATCCCTACAGATATTTATAGATTTATGTAATCAGTAAATCAGTATGGATGGTACTGGTCTAAGTAATGTATGCACCAACCAATTGATGGAATGAATGAACTTGCTGAGATGGCTAAATTGATTTCTTTGATCAGAGAAAAGACATTATCAACATTTATTGCTGACTGGAAATCCTTAGGGATTTTTTGCGTAAAACAGAAAAAAAAATAACTTATGATTTGTTTTTGATGACTGGACGGCATGTATTACAGTAAGAAGAGAGTCATGATATAACCTTAGAGAAAGAGATAAATTTATACTTGTAGTTATAATTGCTGTAAAGAAGATTGGAAGCAATTTTTGTAACTTTTTTCTTTTCTATTTTTTTCTTGCACTTTTTAGCTTTCTCTTTGATTTCTTTCTTTCTTTAGTTTGTAGTAGTTTTTATCTTTCTTTTAAAAAAAACTTTAATAAAAATTATATTTGAAAAACCAAAGAAGATGGGGTAAATGACAGACAAAGCAGCGTCCAGCAACTCAAACTGGATGGTTGTTTGGAATGGGCTTCCAGTGTGACACAAATCATTTGTGTTTTATGATCCATGAATGCAGATAACAGAATGACTTGTGCATCAAGAAAATTTGAGCACGAAAAGCAGGCACATCTGTGCAGAAGTGTTGCTATGACTCGCTGCTCAATTCGGGGAGTGGAGACAAAAAATGTTCATGTAGAAACAGCAACAAGCAAAGATGTGCACACAGCTGGATGGTCAAAGCATAAAGAACGTGGAATGTGTCTCCTTGTCTGCTGCACATTTATTAAAATAGTCATATCACATCTGCTTTCACGTTTCCTTATCCCTAAAAAAATTCTTTATATACCTGATTGCCAGCAGAGCGGATTAATCTGACAGCATGCAAACAAGACAACCTCATTTGTAACAACTTCATGTAAAGGATTTATCTTCTGTAAATTGTACCAATTAGCATAAAGAATCTTTTGCAGAAAAACTACTATTTTCTTCCAGTGAGATAGAGACAAAGAGAAAGAAATCAGCTAATTCAGTTCTAAATAGAACCTGTTTTTTTAGGAAGTTGGAGTTGAACATATTCAGCATAATGGGTGTGGATTTGTGTGTGTGTGTGTGAGTGTGAGTGTGAGTAAGAGAGAAAGAGTGTGAGTTTTGGAGAGTTAAGAGTAGAAGTGAATGAGTTACAGAGTCTTAAGGTGCCATTTATCTTCTTATTTAAGCATTCTTTGTAATAAACCATTGACATTATTTTGCTACTGAACTTACACAGCACCATCCCAAGTTATTATGAAAACTATGAACTCTGGTATTAGGACTTTAATGTGACCCATCTTTTTTTTAACAAATGCCCAGAATCACCATATCAGTGAGATAAATTAACTGATATATAAATTCAATAAAGTTCACTCATATAAATTCATTAAAAATAAACACCTTGTATTTCATCAGAACCTAGGAATACATAACAGCACTTAGGAATGGTTATTAAAGAAAGCTTAGAGGCTACAGTGCTTCAGTACTTAGTCCAAAATAAAATGGATTGGTCTCTCCAAAGTGCCATAAGAATTTAGTGTTTTTCCAGCCCTTGATTGACCAAGTGACCCCATCCAAAATTACTTGAGGGAACTCAAGACAGATGTCCACAGGTCAAAGCCCTATCTACAAGGAGCATCTGTGTGTTACAATACAGGTCCCCAACTCACAGGCCGCAGACTGACACCGGTCTGTGACCCGCCAAGAACTGGGCCCGCGCAAGCGAGTGAAGCCTCATCCGCACACACATGAGATCCAGATCCTCTGCGGAACAGGTTCCTGGCACCCAAAGATTGGGGGCTGCTATATTAGAAGGAGCCATATCTGAATAGACAAATATTGGCTCTCCACAACCCACTTCACTTGAACCCTATTTGACCAGTTTCGTGCAAAATACCAAGATATAAACTAACTAAATGGGTTACATTCACACAATATGCTAAGGCACAAAATAATTAACCAAGATTAAAGCTAACTAGAGTAAGTTATATTGTGGGCATTCATTTTTAATTGACTTAAAATGTATTGTGCAAATCTATCCAAAGATTATCTACTACGTACTTTTTGGCAGTACTTGAAAATGCCAGAGGCCTCAGATCTGCTTATGTGTTCATAACACATGATCTTCTATACAGAACTAATTACATTGTTTTTGAAAGAGTTTAATGTTGCATTTAACTCTCCCCCCATCAACTCTGACCTACTAGTTTTGGAACAGTACCAGAATCTGCAAAATCTGATCCACAAGGGCAATCCTGAGGCACCCATTCAAAATGAACTTTGCTTATTTCATTCTACATTCAACTCATTTGAGAAAACAAACCTCAATCTTCGCATCAATATTTTGTTTCAGCTATGCACATGGTATCCTCTGAGTCTGAACCATTTTATATTTTCTAGCCTAAGGAAGTCCACCATGTATTCTGTCCTCCAGAGAAAACCTTGAAGCAACTGATATCAATCATATGGCGAATAAACTGAGCATACATGAGGGGAAACTGATCAAACAAATCCACCTTAAAATAACACAGTATATAATAAATTTATAAATCACTGGTTCAAGAAGACTCAATAAAGCTGCATCACTGGCTCATGAGATTTGCTTGCCAACATTTGCTTATACTGTACAGACATCTGGAGGAGATTTATAAAATAATGATACAATAGCATATGCAAGAAAAGGATCTATTAGAATCTAGCTGCCTTATGTAGATAAATACAAGTTCCCACTACCAATTATGAATTAGATCCCCCAATTATAAACATATTTTGGTAACCTGCTTTGGCTATTCTCTATTTTCTGTAACTGATCTTTATTGTTCTCAAGTCACATCTACTCAAAATATACAGATTTAGAAATATTTGCATGTGTGCCCAATTGCTTAACAGAGATCAATTAATAGCATTTTATTTAACAGGCATTATTTAAATAGCAAAGGTTCAAAATGGAAGTAAGCACTACAGCTAATTAAAATCGAATAATGTTATAACAAAACACTGGCTTAATTACGAATCATGCTCAGCCATAAACAGCTTTCACACGTCATGCTAAGCAAAAAACAATAGCTAACAAATCAAGTTTCTTTTGATTTGTTAACTATTGTTTATCGTTTAGCGTGGCATGTGAACTTTGTCTTCTCATGTTTTATTCAAAAGCTAAAATGATGCAAAAACTGCCTGAGCTTCTCTGCCCCTTCAGATGTTAGTTTATAAATATCTGCACCCAATTAAGAGATACAGATCGATTTCTTTCACATTCATTTTATTTAAAATTAAAATGTAAATGTGAAGAAATCTATGCTCCAAGTCTTTGAAACACAAAGAAAAAAAAGCTTTAAAACTTTCCCTTATGTTTTTGCATTTTTCCCCCAAGCCTTCTCAACTCTAGATACTGAAACTGTGCCTTGTCTGCAAATTCTTTGCGCCTCTACTAAGTTAATGGCAATATTCTTCAATTTCCAGAGCTATAGCCCTGCCATTTCCAGATGTTAGTTCCTCCCCATTTTGTTTATTTAAAAGCCAACACAACAATAACTTGTAACATATGGTAGGTTCCTCTCCTCCACCCTCTCCAGTTTGAAGTTGATCTGTTCCTAACCATTCCCATGAGCTGAGTTCACAAGGGTCAAAATAATTAGGCAAAAAGCTGACGTTCCAATAAATTGTATCATTCTTGTGCTGATAAACAGTGCAGTGGAGGACATGCAATTAGCAAGCACATCAGAAGAAGGGAATCTGAGGAATGAGGAGATTAGCTTAAGTGACATTAAGCAGGAACATCTTTTTTCATAAGGTGGACAAAATCAATCCGGGAAACACAACCCAGAAAGATCCTAGAATACAAGAGGCAAAACACTTTAGTATTTGAGAGTTCGTATTTGTTTGTATTTGAGAGGCTGCCACAAAAGGAGGGGGACAACTTATTTTCCAAAGCACCAAAGGGCAAGACAAGAAACAATGGATGGAAACTAATCAAGGAAAGAAGCCATCTGGAATTAAGGAGAAGCTCCCCAACAGTGAGGACAATTAACCAGTGGAACAGCTTGCCTTCAGAAGTTGTAGGTCAGGAGTGTCAAACTCACAAGTCACGACGTGTCATGATTTTTTTTCCATTGCCGGCAATGGGGTGGGCGTGGTTTCGGCATGATGCATCCGGCCCGTTTGACACCATTGTTGTAGGTGCTTCACCACTGGAGCTTTTTAAGAAGAGTGTGGACAATCACTTGTCAGAAATGGTTTAGGGTCTCCTGCTTGAGCAGAGGTTTGGACTAGAAAACCTCAAAGGTCCCTTCCAGCTCTATTCTGTTCATTGACTTAAAGGGGTCTTAAACCATTTCAAAGAAGCATTGGGGTTCATTAGGTCTGGTGTTGTGTTGCATTTTCATATCCTCGGATTAGAGAATATGAAAAGGGGAATCCATGGTTCTCAGGAGTTAAAGGATTGTGTAAATAGACTTATTAAATTCAGAAGATGTATTGGATTCCTAGGAGTTTCTAACAAAGGCATAACACAAAGGGGAACTTTAGTCATCCCAACAATGAAAATAAGCCCTTTAATATTGACTAAGGAGAATCAACACCGCCTTACCGTCATGTCATGAACAGCTCAGACTAGGTAGTACAATCACATTTTGATTGCACTAATAATAAATGGATGGGTCAAATGTAATCCTGCCTTTTGACAGATTATTTTAGTAAATGGAGCCACTGAGACTGCAGTTGGAATGCTTCCGTGCTTTTTCCAGCATGGAAAAAGAAGGATTTTTCTGTTTTTCACCCTTAGGCTTCCTGCTAAATGTGGAAAAAAGATAACTGTGCTTTCTCCCAGCTCAACCAGGCAATTTTTGATTAGCAAGTCATGGGTAAAACATTATTAAGAAACATCTTCCTACTTATCCCCAGGTACTGGTCTATTCCCTTAAATTGTAGCATCTGGTACATGATGTTTAAATCAATTTATTTAGGATTGGTAATACCGTGTTTCCCCCAAAATAAGACCCAACCAGAAAATAAGCCCTAGCATGACTTTTCAGGATGCTTGTAATATAAGCCCCACCCCCAAAATAAACCCTAGTTAAGACTGTCAGCCAGATGGACATATTTAGTACCGCATTTCCCCAAATATAAGCCCTAACCGGAAAATAAGCCCTAATGCGACTTTTGGAGCAAAAATTAATATAAGACCCAGTCTTATTTTCGGGGAAACACGGTATATGGGAAATCAAACGTGTAAGCTAATATATGCAAACTAGTTTTCTACATATTCTTCCAATAGCAAGATCCATTTGTCAGGGAACAGCATTTCATATCCAGGAATCAAGTAGCCACATGGCCATTGACTCAAAAAAGCAAGAGGAAGAGACCCAAAATTCAAATCTTGTGCTAGTAGTGTACAGGTAGTCCTCACTTAATGACTGTTTGTTTTATGACCATTTGAAGCTACGACAGCCACAGAATGGCCCATAAAGCATCCTTAAAAGTCATAAATGGCCACATTGCTGGCCTCCACAGTCATGTGATCATACATTAGACAGGTCAGCTTTGTCACAGATTGTGATGCCCCATGGCCACACAACTACAGTTCAATTTTATTTATTTTTTTGCTGGTTTCCAGGAAAAAACACCCATTAGATTAATGTGTTTGCTTAACAGCTGTGGCATTTGCTTACCAACCATCATGAAAAAGGCTGGAAAATTATTTCTGGTCACATGGGTGTCGCCAGTTACCTCCACAACAACTAACAACCATAATTCTAGGCCCAAATGCAGTCATAAATTGAGGACTACCTGTATTCCTTGGTCTTGTATATATAGCTTCCTAATTTTTGGAATTACACCAAACTTGTTTTCATGCAATAATAATAAAATAACATTCTTTTAAAGAATTAGTGGTCAAAAATTAAATTGTGATCCTACAAATCTGTTACATTGACAGGAAATGACTAAGCGAAAAGAATAAAAAAAAGTTCCATTTTAAAGAGAATAGATGAATAATAATTTCCATCTATAAGATTTATTTCAAGCAGTGAAAAAAATGGGAAATTATAATGAGCGTGAAATAAATGTTCTGGCTTTGATATTTTATATGGTCACTCTAAGTAAAACACAAATCTGTGCTAGCAACAGATCACTATTCATATTTGCACAGCCACAACAGAACAAGGTAGCAGGGGGTATTTAAATCAAAGTTATTAAAATCAGCAGCAGTTCTCCACCGTGCCATGTATTTCCGTCCTGTGAAATATTTTATTTTTATTTCAGCCGCTCTTCAACTGACCTATGGCTGAAGTCATGTTGACAGTGAGTAGTGCATTGTATTATTGTGGGAAACAACTTTGCACAAACCTCTCATTCAAGCAGGGCATTTAGCAGTAGCCATTCACAGGGATTTAGACAAGCCACTAGAATAGGGCACCTCTGGCTATTAGCTGAAGGAATTTCTAGCACAGTGGGAAAGTTGAAACACTGTAAATGCCGCATTCATAAGCCTTAATTGCCTGGATCGAAGGATAAAACAAACGAATGCCTTCCAGGGCTAGGGGAAAGGATGAAAAACGTGCCTTGTCCCTCTTTAATTTGGATGCAATAAAAAAAGAGAGTTATTTGATATCAGGGTCTGTTTATCATACTAGGGGAGCTGAAACTGCAGAGAAATCTACTGAAAACCCCTGAATACATACCGTAGTAGGTAGCAGATAGCAATTCTGGAAAAATGAACCCGATGTAGCATAATCATCATTTTTGAGGGATATAGTTGCGACGATATGGCTTACTTCATCTTCCAGCTTGTTTTATTTATTAATTTGTAAGAATGATCCCCCGCTCTCTACCCCGATTATGTGTCCTAATCTAGTACTTCTGGGGATAAATCATTGGGCTTTAGGCAGTTGTGGATCCAATTAATCCATAATTAATTGGAACATCACTAAATGGCCTGGGATATATAAGCTCAAGCATAGCATAGGAGTCAATGAAGATTCTCAGTCATCCATGTAAAGTTGTCTGAAAGCCGCTTCATGGCAACTGAATTTCTTCTTGTTTGTTTGAGATGTTTCACTGCTCATCCAAACAGCTTCATCAGTCAAACCAAGTTAGTTAGGCTAGCGAGAGAAATAAGTCCAGTTACCCAGACTCAACGTTCAGACCACTTTACCTGAATGGCTGTGAATCTTCATCGACATATTGCAACACACTTTGAGGAAGAAACCCCCTGCGATTGGGGTGGAAGGAACTGATAATAATAATAATAATAATAATAATAATAATAATAATAATAATAATAATAATAATAATAATAATAATAACAACAACAACAATTAATAATAATAATAATAAATAATAATAATAAATAATAATAATAATAATAAAAAATAATAATAATAAATAATAATAATAATAATAATAAATAATAATAATAAATAATAATAATAAATAATAATAAAGTTGGAAGGGACCTTGGAGGTCATCGAGTCCAACTCCCTGCTCAGGCAGGAAACCCTATACCATTTCGGACAAATGGCTGCCCAGTCTCTTCTTAAAAACTTCCAGTGTTGAAGCATTCACCGCTTCTGGAGGCAGGTTGTTCCACTGGTTAATTGTTCTAACTGTCAGGAAGTTTCTCCTCAGTTCCAGGTTGCTTCTCTCCTTGACTAGTTTCCATCCATTACTTCTTGTCCTGCTCTCAGGCGCCTTGGAGAATAGCTTGACTCCCTCTTCTTTGTGGCAACCCCTGAGATATTGGAATACTGCTATCATGTCACCCCTAGTCCTTTTTTTCATTAAACTAGACATACCCAATTCCAGCAAACATTCCTGATATGCTTTAGCCTCCAGTCCCCTAATCATCTTTGTTGCCCTTCTCTGCACTCTTTCTAGAGTCTCAACATCTTTTTTACATCGTGGTGACCAAAACTGGATGCAGTATTCCAAGTGTGGCCTTACCAAGGCATTGTAAAGTGGTATTAATACTTCACGTGATCTTGATTCTATCCCTCTGTTAATGCAGCCCAGCACTGTGTTGGCTTTTTTGGCAGCTGCAGCACACTGCTGGCTCATATTTAAGTGATTGTCCACTAGGACTCCTAGATCCCTCACAGTTACTGCTATTGAGCAAGGTACCCCCTATACTATACCTGTACATTTGGTTTTTCTTGCCTAAATGTAGAGCCTTACTTTTTTCACCATTGAATTTCATTTTCTCTGCCCAACTAACTTGCTCTGATTGATGAAGCTGCTTGGATGAGCAGCAAAATGTCTCAAACTAACAAGAAAAATACGTCCAGTTGCCATGACTCAACCTTCAGACATAGCATATGGGCTAATATTGACTACAGCTATACAATAAGAGCATGAACTCTGCATGTTAATTATCTCAGGTTCAATGCCCAATGTCTCCAGCCAATATCACCAGTTCTAGTTTAGCTGGCCCAGGGTTTTGACAATGTAACATAGCTTCTTGCATTCCTGTGTTTCTTTTTGATGATAAATCCACCTTACCAGTCAGATGCAATAATAAAAGAGGATAACAATGAATGACACTAAAATTGGCCTATTCGGTTTAGTCCATTCGACCTCTTAGCTTGTAAAGAGCTGATCATTTAATTAATGGAAATCAAAGAAAACGCCACTTATTTCTTTATTTAGAAATTTTATATTTCATAATGACCCTGGGTGACGATTAGCAAAATTATGCAAACCTATACTGATTAAACACCATGCCTACTTAATGAATAAATTGTAGCATTTACCTAGAAGGTAAGTTCCCTTGGACTTTTAAAGGATAGAGATGAACTTAACAACTGAGCAGTGTCCAATCCTGAATAAAAACACTTCCTCTTAGTAACAGTTCTGAATTGTTTCTGGCAAAGGAGAAGACAAAGAAGTTTCACCTATCAGCTCAAAACAGAGGCTTTTCCAGGCACTGGTATTTTGTGAAAGAACAGAATCAGAATCTCTAGAGAAGAGCTTTTAGCTCAAATGACTGCATTTCTGAAGCTTGCTCCTCTTTGTTTGCGTTATTTGATGCCTTCCCTTTTTTTTCTGCACTGCTTCACAGTAGTGATTGGGTGGATAGAATCTAAAAATGCTTCTGAAGTAACTGGGAAGACAGATTTGAAGATCTAGATTCAACAGACAATCTTGAGTTTACCTTCATTATTGGAAGACAGTTAATTACTTTGAAGGCAATGCAATTTTGGTTGATAGGCTATAGCAGTGATGGCGAACCTTTTAGAGACCGAGTGCCCAAACTGCAACCCAAAACCCACTTATGCATCGTGAGTGCCGGGCGGGTGTGGCCCATTGGGTGGGCGTGGCCCATTGGATGGGCATGGCTGCGGTGGTAATGGCAGACTGGGTGGGACTAAAAAGTTCAATCAATCAATTCCAACTTTGCAAGATCTTTTTTTTTCCCACGAGAAGTTGAAATTGACTGATTGAACCTTTTTTTTTTTGCACACGGTGGCGGAAGCCTAAAGCGAAAAGGTTTTATAAAACTCAGCTGAAGGCCTAGGACTGGGGCGATGGCGCGCGTGCCCACAGAGAGGGCTCTGAGTGCCGCCTCTGGCACCCGTGCCATAGATTCGCCACCACTGGGCTATAGTGCACATTTTGCATGCAAAAAGCTCTTTGACTCTTGGAGAAAACTGTGTGCAGAAGGAATATAAATGTAAGGTGCAAAAGGCTGACCTACTAAATCAAAACCTGTACGTGATTTCTTTTATCAAGTTAAAAGTACAACAGCTCAGAGTGAAACAATCTTACTACCAAAAAAGAGACTAATGTGCCCAGAATAACTAAAGGAATATATAGGGCATATGATTCATATATTCTGGTATCCAAAAATGTCTAATTTCTGAATATTATTGTTGCTTAATCATTTTTTTGGCAATGTACCAAATAAGTCCATAAATCCAGAAAACCACTACTAAAATATTCAGAACTTGGGAATGCATAGATGGTTCAGGATAAAGTCCAGGATGAAGTCACTGCAAAGCACTTTGCAATGATGTGTGCCTACACTGCAATCTTCATTATGATGACTTTGCTTTCCAGCTTTGATGTTCTTATATAAATACTGAGTCATGACAGTAAATATATCTTACAAATTAGAGCTTGCTTTTCTTTTCCTAGAAGTCTTATAGTACTTATAGTAACACTGCATGAGTCACTATAATGTATATCTTGGGTTGGGGAACGCACTAGCCCTCGCCTGCATATCACCTGCATTAACATATTATATCGGCAGTACCTTTGTCTAGCAAACACAGGCAATATTGTATGCTATTCTAAAAGCTGAGCTGTCAATCAAAATTCCAATTGTCGGATCAGTAAAAGGTTCCAATTAAGAGTTCTCTTCCGAGTGTAGAAGGATATCAAACCTACTTACTAAATGGGTTGGAATCATTTTGTCTCAATTTGAGACCCGTGTCATGAATATAGCTAAAAGGTTTCCATACAGTTTACGAAATTACTAAGCCTACTGCACTTATTTATATATTTTTTTTTCCATTTGGATCTCCTTAAGCTGTGCTATCCAACAGAATATATTGACGATAAACGCCAAAATAGTTGAAAACAACTATCTGAATCCTTTTTCATAATGTGATTTTTTTTTTTTTAATTCCACATTATTACCCTCTTTCTTTGGAGATTTTCTTAAAGGTTTCAGTTACAAAACTGGGGGCGGGGAAGAGATGTAAACATGACTAATAGATTTTGTAACAGAATTTGCAATGACTCATAGATTCCCCCCCTTTTTTTTTTTTCCAGGGAAGCCTAGAAAAACCACATGAGTTGAAAGTCAGACAATGGATAAACTTGCATGGAACAAACATCGTATTCTTTCCCCCCAAAAAATGAAACTGAATTTGTAAACAAAGAGCACTTTAATTCAAAGGGAAGGAAGGTATCTAGCTTTTTTTCCCCTTCACATGCCATATTCTTCATCCATGCTGCTTTTTAAACATACATCCAAGGTTTCCAAACTTTGAGGATACAATGAAAAATATGAACAGCAATTTTAAAGAAAATAAAGCACGCACTTGAAATAATCTCACCACACTATTAGCACCAATACCACATTTCTTATTATACAATTTAAATCATCCCTCAGCCACAAACTTTGTCTAAGCCAGGGGTAGCAACCTTGGCTCTTTTATGACTCGTGGACTTCAACTCCCAGAATTCCTGAGCCAGCATGGCTCAGCTTGGAAACTCTCCCTTTCCCCTCAGCATGGCTGGCTCAGGAATTCTGGGAGTTGAAGTCCACGAGTCATAAGAGAGCCAAGGTTGCCTACCCCTGGTCTAAGCAGAGCTTTCCTTCACAGATGACTCCCTTTCCTAATATAAATCTAAATACAGAACAGAAGGGGAAGACCTTATTCAGGATTGGGAATAAAAAGGAAGTCACGACTAAGGACAATAAGGGTGGGTAAACCCATTTCACTGAAATATGTTCTCATATAAATCTGTTACCCATTTACTGTCGCTTACACATATATAACTAACACACCAAACTTGGGTCTTCTGGGCATCAATGGCCTGGATTTTGAATGGCTGAACCTGCAACACCTAATATGAATATTCCAGGAGAAATTGTACGGAATCCCCCTATCTTTGGGACAAGAGGAGTCACGAGAGAAAACAGGAGGAGTTGTGGAATTATATTTCATCCAACTCTTAGAGGCTCCCTAGGGGCCTAGGAGAGCTCCACAACTCCCGAAGTTTAATTCTCCAAGTTAAAGCTAACACAATCCTTCACTGTATAAACCAGGGATAGGCAACCTTGGCTCTTTGATGACTCACGGACTCCAACTCCCAGAATTCCTGAGTCAGCTATGCTGACTCAGGAATTCTGGGAGTTGAAGTCCGTGAGTCATCGAAGAGCCGAGGTTGCCTACCCCTGGTATAAACAGAGGCATAAAATCAAAATCACATGAAGTATTAGTACCACTTTATAAATCCTTAGTAAGATCATATCTGGAATACTGCATCCAGTTTTTTGGTTACATTACAAAAAAAAAAATGTTGAGACTTTGGGAAAAGTGCAGAGAAGAGCAAATAAGAAGATTAAAGGCCTGGAGACTAAAACATATGAAGAACGGTTGCAGGATTGGGGTTTGGGTAGTCTAGAGAAAAGAAGGAATGGGGGGGACATGATAGCAGTATTCCAGTATTTGAGGGGCTGCCACAAAGAAGAGGGGGTCAAATTATTCTCCAAAGCATCAGAAAGCAAGACAAGAAACAATGGATAAAAAACCTGGAATTAAGGAGAAACTTCCTAACAGTAAGAACAGTTAACCAGTGCCTTCAAAAATTGTTGGTGCTTCATCACTGGAGGTTTTTAAGAAGAGGCTGGACAGCCACTTGTCTGAAATGGTATAGGATAGGGTCTCCTGCTTGAACAAGGGGTTGGACTAGAAGACCTCCAAGGTCCCTTCCAGCTCTGTTCTGATTGATTGATGTACAGTGGTACCTCGCTACTAAGACTAAATTGGTTCTGGGAGATGCAATCAGTACAAAAAATGATGAGTACCAAACATTTTTCCCCGTAAAAAATAATATAGTGAGTTACAAGGCAGCCAACAAGAAGTTATAGCTTATGCATCAAGTACCAATAAACGATGAGTATCAGGACAAAATTTTCACATAAAAAGGCATTGAGTACCCAAATTCGATGAGTTTCAAAGCAGTTGAGTGCCAAGCTACCACTGTAATTATAAGATATGTCACTCTCAATTGCTGCATTTTAGCTTAATTTTGGCCGAACTGTTTTTCATAATTCTAATTGTAGGAATGATATATGTGACAGCAACCAAGAATTGTGTGATTGTGTATGGTATTAAATAAATAAGTAAGTAAGTAAGTAAGTAAGTAAGTAAATAAATAAATAAATAACTCTCCACCTGTCTCAGAATGCCAGCAGTTGAGAAAGGAAGAGACAACCAAGTTAAGTGAAAAGGTATCACTCTCAAAACCTTTCTCACTCATTGGTTTCTCCTACAGAAGCTATATATATATATATTAAGTGATTCCCAAAATCTACCAACTTTTTAAGTCAGTCAATGGATAGGCAAATTCTGCATCAAGTTCCTACTCTAAGCCTCTGTAGACAGCTGTGCGTATCCTCTTTAACATTCAGCTAAGGAAATAGCCTCATCCTTAATGAATTCTGAGCAATTTTTTCCACTGACTTGAAGAAGAAAAAAGCAAAACAAAATCAGAGCCTGTGATCACAATTTCTCATCTTGGCGTTCCTCATTACATCAAGCACTCAAAAAAATTCAGTAGGCGTCACGACTACACAAAGGCAACAATGGTGACAAAAGGTCCTTCTCTTCATTAAAATAAGACACGCCGGTCTGCTACAAACAAAAACTAATAAAAAAAAAAATATTGCAGCCATTGAAGCAGACTGAAGACAATTGACACAACAAGAAAACTGTCTCAGTTAAACGACACGCTGAAATTAATAGTTAATTTACTTGAAGTTCAATAAAATTTGAAAACATTCTCTGAATTTAAATGATCTCTCTGGAAAACAGTGTGTGCAGTAACCATCAGATTCTTCTGGGAGGTTGTATTGTAACACGCATTTTGTCATTTTTATATCATTGTAACAAGCTACAGATGCCTGTGGATACAGGGCCTGTCTAAAATGAACATTCTATTATCCTATTATGATGGCTGGTTGCAGAGTCAGCCAGATGCTTAGACTGTGTTTGGCATTTTTATCCACTTGTTGAACTCTCCCTAAGAATCTGGGATAGGCAGGTGTTATCTGACTCTGTTATCTGGGATAGGCAGGTGTTATCTGAGTACTTGTCTCAGTTTCTGGGCCAAGCAAGCCACCTTTCAAACTGCTAGGTGGGCTAAGAGCTAGGGGCAAGTAAGGGGAGCTTATCACCTCTTAATAAGAGTTGCTTTGCAGTGAGATGGGCAGCAACTAAATTAAACAAAGGAACAAACGGTTTCACACAAAGCTCCCTTTTGCAATTGACTGGTGGTGATTTTGTCAATGCCGATGATGTTCAAATGAAGTTTCAGGTGTTTGGGGATTAAGCTCAAGAATCCTTTTTCCACTGATACTATTTTTGCTTTCTTTTGCCACAGTCTCTCTACTTCTATTTGCAAGTCTTTGCATTTTGTGATTTTCGCCCCACCCCCCAGTTCCTTCTCTTCTCTTCTGTTGTTTCCAGCTATGCAATGTCCACTGTTGTCTTTCTGACTGACAATTGTTTTTAAGTCTAGGGCCGTGGTGGTGAACCTATGGCACGCGTGCCACAGGTGGCACGCAGAGCCCTCTCTGTGGGCACGCGTGCCGTTGCCCCAGTCCTAGGCCTTCAGCTGGGTTTTATAAAACCTTTTCGCTTGAGGCCTCCACCGCTGTGTGCAAAAAAAAAAAAAAAAGGTTCAATCAATCAATCAATTTCAACTTCTCGCGGGGAAAAAAAAAGATCTCGCAAAGTTGGAATTGATATGAACTTTTTAGTCCCATCCAGTCTGCCGTTACCATCGCAGCCACGCCCACCCAATTGGCCACACCCACACAATGGGCCATGCCCACCCGGCACCCGACAATACGTAAGTGGGGTTTGGGTTGCAGTTTGGGCACTCGGTCTCTGAAAGGTTCGCCATCACTGGTCTAGGGTGTTAGGTGGCAGGTGATTGTCTATTTGAATTCTCAAGTCCCAGAGCACTTCAGCTTCTTCATTTTCTATTACTTTGTCTGCTTTGTGGTCCCACTAGTTCTTGCTTGAAGGCAAATGATATTTCTTGCAGATCTTCCAGCTATTTTGTCATGCCGTTGTTTGTAGTCAGTCTGTGTGATCTTATTATGGCATTATGATTAAACACAGACTGTGGGTGCATCCTCATGCAGAACCATGAATGGATGCAAGCATAGAAGAATTGTTACTTAGCCAAATAATGGTGGCATCTCCCACTTTGAGGAACCTCCTTTCTCAGGAGATATGGATGACCCAACCTTCATGGCATTTCATCAAGAAACCAAAGCAGGTCCTTAGTTGGTTTAATTTTATCGGAACCCATTATTTTTGAGGCTCCTAGTTTTAATTTTTTATATCCTTAATTTATGATGGCAACTGGGACCGGAATTGCTATTGCTAAGTGATATGATCATATGCACAATGTCATATGATCACTGACATCATAAACCAAGTATCGTGTGGGTCATTAAGAGAGGACCTCATATGATCATAACTTTTAATCCTAATGATTTTCCTATTGACTTTGCTATGAAGTCACAAATCATGATTATGTGATCATAGCTCACTTTGACACTGTAATTGTGAGTTGGGTGTTGAATGCTGGAACTATGAAGTCCCATTATAAGTACCATTCATTCTTTGAAAGTTACCGAATGAATGGTCATAGCTAGAGGACTGCCTGTACAGAGAGTCCTTGACTTATGACCACAACTGAGCCCAACATTTCTGTTGTTAAGTGAGACATTTGTTAAGTGAATTTTGACCCATTTTATGACCTTTCTTGCCTTAGTTGTTAAATGAATCAGTGCAGTTGATAAGCTAGTAACCTGGTTGTTAAGGGAATCTGGCTTCCCCATTGACTTTGCTTGTCAGAAGGTCATGATCACATGATCTTGGGACACCAGTCGTCAAGCATCTGAATTTTGATCACATGATCATGGGAATGCTGGAAAGGGCGTAACTGTGAAAAACGGTCATCAGTCACTTTTTCCAGTGCCGTTGTAACTTTGAACGGTCACTAAATGAACTGTTGTAAGTCAAGGACTACCTGTACTTGGAAAAACATTTTGCTTACCTTGCTTTGAACTTGATGTACCCACTTCAATGAAGGTGGGCTATAATTATTAGGAAATAAAAAAACCATTTATAAAAGCAAATAATTCTATAGAAGAGCAAATAATTCTAAGACCTGGCATATCATATGTATTTGGGTAAGTAAGGCTATCCCACACCTAGATGTGCCAATGGGAAGCATATGACTTACCTTTCTGTCAATCCTGCCTCTGTTCTTTGGGTTATGTAGGTAGTGTGAAAAAAATCTGTACAAGGTGATACATATAGCAAGCATTTGCAACGGTTTTCTGCTGTACGTGAACACACTGTAGAGTCATAATTATAGACAGTCCTCGCTTAGCAACCACAACTGGGATCAGCAACTTGGTTGCTAAGTAGAAAATCACATGGCTCTGATGGACTTAGCTTAATGGCCTTACTGTCACTTTGGTCATTAAGTGAAGTGCCAGGGTTGCTAAGCAACATTTCACACGGCCGTGACTTACAATTTTACTTTTGTTTTCTCCATTAACTTTACTTGTCGCAAGCCAGTTACAAAGCATGCAAACGGTGATCACGTGACCATGGGATACTATGATGGTCATAAATAGGGACAGGTTGCTAAGCACCTGAATGGTATCACAAGATACCAGGATGCTGTGACAGTCTTAAATATGAGGAATGGTCACAAAGTTATTTTTGAATGCTGTTGTAAATTTGGTCACTAAATGAGGCAGTCAGTAAGCAAGGACCTGTACAGCTACAGTCCTTTCAAAATATTGCTGGAAAAATTAGAGCTAGCCTTATATATGTCCCTATTTTAAGTTTATACTTTTAAGATTCGTCTATAAATTCACTGAAGCTCATTCGTAAATCACCCTGAAACCATTATAAAGTATCTAAACTATGTTAAAATCGATGACTAAGGAAACATTGAGTTAGAAATGGCAAGTTATACAGGTTTATATCAAACTATACAATTAATAATTAGCCAGGACTTCCAAAGCACATGCAATGGAGAACCTATAGGTGAAATTGTTTCCCTTGAAGATCAACACGTTTTTTTCCCCTTGTGAAGTGGACCTATAAGTTGTGTTTTTTTAGTATTACCATTTTAACTTTATATGTTACTATATAGTTAGAGAATTCAAGTAACGAAATTTCAGTTCTATTTAAACTGCTTAAATGTGCATACATGGGGACAATATTCCTTTAAGAGAAATTGTCTGCTGCCTGTTTTTAAATATTGCATTACATGTGCGCAGCAAGTATCACCTTGGATGTCTGGAAGAGACATTTCCTCTGCTCTCTCCGACAGTGAGGATTATCTTCTGAAATTGTGTCTGTCCCTTGCATTTTCTGTATTAAAATAACGCGCGAGATCCTGTCTTAAACGTAAATTAAAAATACAGCCTCCAGCTGGATCCAAAGGGCACCCCTGATTAATAGGTTTTAACCATGCTTTGCATCCTTAATTCTTCATTTCATCACAGCTAAAATGTATGAACAGAAAAGATTTGTGAATTTGTAAATAATCCAATTGATTGCCTGATTAACAGTCATATCTCATCATCAAGTTAGCATTTAATATACAGATACAGTTAGCATTTAATATACAGATACAGTTAGCATTTAATATACCAGTCACTTAGCAACCTGGGTATTACTTAGGACATGGATTCAAAGTTCCCATGGTCCGCGGCTGCTTACCACTGTGATTATATGATTGCACTGCAGATGCTCAGTAACCAGACTCCCATTTATGGGCATTTGCAGTAGTCCATGGTCATGCGATCGTATTTTACAATGATTTTGCCAAAACCCGGCATTTATGAACTGCGGCGTTTACCTTACAATTGTGGCGTCACTTAACAATCATCAAAAAAAATGTCATAAAATAAAATACAACCATCACAAGTGATAAACATGATGGGCAAGTTCCATTATGGTCGTAACTCAAGGACTATCTATACTCACTGTATCTGCCCTGCACTCACAGATATCCAACAGTGTTGAGTCTACTAATCGATAAGAGGTGACGGAAAGAACCAAGCACTAGGTCCAGTAATACGCTTAAGGTCAATGTGGTGTGGATTTACGGTACAATACAGGAAACCTGACTCCGATGAAGACCCCGTCAAGTGGTAACTCTTTTGGCTTGTGCTGTGGTTCCAATCTAGATCAGCCCACTGCAAATGTAAAGCAGTTTTCCTTTCATTCAATATTTCTACAGCAGGAGCGTGCAATTTTCAAAAAAAAAAAAACAAGTGCACCATCTCGCCATTAAGAGTTAACAGCTCCTGGCACCTACCAAGTATTCCAGGTTTCCTGCACTTGTGTCAGAAGCACTGAGGTGCTTCTGGGTTGAAAGGATTAGCCGGTGACATTATGGTTCCCCTGAGGAGGTCCAGTCGGGGCCTCGGCAGGAACTGGAGTGAAGGACGAGAACTCAACCCTGCCCCACCTCTCAACCCTGACCCCACAGCAGCTCTGGAGTCTCAAATGCAGGCTTGCTAACCTCCTGCCCAGCATCCCTACCACTTGAGCCACTGCGCTCCTTATTACAGGCCATATACTTTTGTTTCAGTATTTTCTTCAACACTGGATTTGTGTTTCAACATGCTCACAACATATGCCAGTCACAAAATGCAACTCTGGCACCAGGAGTACCAAAAGGCAAGCACTTCCAACACTTATCAGAGCTTAGATCTCTCAATAAGTTCTTTCGACACCTCTCATTTTATCTTCTAATTGGTGCCAATCCGCTTATAAAATTGGCAACAATTCAGTCCACGCCATACCGCTCCAAAGACTAACTCCAGGTTCTTTCAAAAGGATATGGGATTAAAAACAGAAGCAAAGAATATCCACCCTCTCTTGAAGATATGGAAAGTCTGTGTTTGGCTTGTGTTTTTCAGCAGCAATTTGTTTGCAAAATAATTAGAATGTATATCTGTCTAATTATAAGATCTACTTGCTTTATTTATTTATTTTTTTAAAAAAAAATGTTGCATAGCAGACATTTTTAGAAGAAAATTCCTGCCTAAACTTGCTCCAATTTTGCACATTTCCAATCCGTGGAAATCCTAGGCAACTACTGCTATTTCTCATCCATAAGCACTGAAACATTATTTTCCTTTTTTGGGTTAGCAACATTTTGTAGAATGTAGCAGAAAAAAAGAACTATTAAGCCAAAGTAAATAATGGCATGATAAGAATAGAAAGGAAAACATTGTTAAGATGACTTACAGGTATATTCCTTGTTTGGTAGGCCGATAGGGGCAAGAAACTTCATTTTAAGCAATAAAAAAGCAAAAAAAAAACACCACATGACTGTGCTGCTTAGTGATGGCAGTTTAGACCAGGGCTTTTCAACCGGTGGTACACATACCACTTGTGGTGCATTAACGAGTGGCAGGTGGTATGCAGCCCTGCCTAGCCAAGTGTAGTGGGGGAGGGAAAGAGCCAGCGCAGGCAAGGACTTACTGTGAGAGAGTCCTCTGGAGCTGCAGAGTGGCTGGGGCGAGGCAAAGGCCCCAGGCTCACTCTCCCCCATGAGAAAGGAGGAGGAGGGGGGCGGAGACAGGAGAGGCTATAAAAGGAGGCAGGTTGGGCGGGAGAGGGAGAGAGAGAGAAAAGCAGCAGCCTTGGGAGGAGGTGGAGTCAGCTCTAGCTGCACTGAAGGGAAAGAAGGAGGAGGAGGAGGAGGAGGGTGGGGGAAGAGGAGATCAAGCAGGCCGGCCATGAGCTGATCTACAACTTCTGTGGCAGCCACCTGTGCTGGCAGCAGCAAACAGGCAAGAAATGCAGCGGGGGAGGGGTTGCCCTCCAAGAGGAATGACAAAAGGCAGCATCTGGAGGTGGAGGTGAGGCACGGAGGGAGGGAGATGGAGAGTGGAAGGATTCTTATGTGCTTTTGTGACTTTGAAGTTCTGGGATTTGTGTAATGTGGGCTTTGTGTTCTTAAGGAGTGTTTGGCAATTTCTATTGGCTGATGGCTGATGTCTCATATTAGCTTCTATTGCTCTGCTATTGTTAGCTGTAAGTTTTGCTGCAAGGGATTTTGAAATATTTTTCTCCTGTAGCATTCCTTTACTTATGAATGGAGCCATTTGGGGAGGCTGCCTTAGCCTGCAGCCAGTACTTAACTACATTTTTTTTCTTCCTTAAGTGCTGGCTGCACTCCTTAACTTTCCTTTCTAGCCAGTAGCTAATTCTTAAAGGGGAATGTTCCTTTTTAAGCTAGTTCCCTCAATGGCTTCTCTTTTCTGTCTCTGGAGGCTTTTCCTTGTTTAATGAATATATGGAAGAAGGAAAATATGGGGGGGGGGTTCAAATTCTTCCTTCAGAAGGAGATGGGAATGAGAAAGAGGGAGGCAGGGAGGGAGGGAGGGAGGAAAGTCCCGCCTTAGCACTTGGCCACCAGCAGCCCTGCCATTGACTTTGCTTGTCAAAAGGTTGCAAAAGGGGATCACATGACTCTGGGACACTGTGACCATCATAAATATGAATCAGTTGCCAAGCATCCAAATATAAATCACATGACCCTGTTGCTGCAATGGTCATAAGTGTGAAAAATGGTCATAAGTCATTTCAGTGCAATTGCAACTTTGAACAGTTTTTTTTTTTTGGTCATCAAGTTTTTGACACCTTGCTAGGTGGTACTCGAATATTGCCATATCCTAAAAGTGGTACAATCAGTGAAAAAGATGAAAAGCCCTGGTTTAGACAATCCTGGTTGCCATCAAACAAGAACTGTACTTGTTAAGCAAGGACCTCACACCCTTGCAACTTCCGATTTCCTGCTGGCTTCCTCATTGACTTTGCTTGTGGAAGCCAGCAGGGAAGGTTGCAAATCACAATCATGTCACTGCAGGGGTGCTGTGACAGCCATAAGTATGAAGTCTAGTTGTAACTACCATTCATTCAGCATTGTCAATAGTACAAATGGTTCATGAAAGAACGGTTATTAAATGAGGACTAACTGTATACTAACATTACTCAGTATACCATTCTTATTATTACTTATCAATTTCCAGCATATGGCTAATTGTCACCTCTTATACTGTTTGATCCAAACACCTTCCCAAGCACACTGAACAAACTAATACCTCTGTAATTTTCTCTCCCCCCCCCCTTTCATATAGAAGAATAAGGGCACCCTTCAGGCAAAAACTCAGTCTTACACATACACAAAACAATTTGCATAATCACAACATGAAATGTCACCCACATATTAAAATTTTCCCAATTATATTTATCAACTTCTGAACCATTTTTACATCCTTACAGAATTCATGTCTTTTCTTTCTTTTATCAATGTGTTCTTTGACATTAACATTAATAGTTTGACATTTCATTCCAAAACATATTTGAGGAATCCTTTACAAATTTCAAAATATTCCTTCCAACATTCCTTACTTCCTTTTCATCCCAAAACCATTTTACCCCTTTAATTTTTAATTCCAATCACTCTATTGGCGGCTCTTTGTTTATCCCTTATCACCCACTTCCAAAATGTTTTATTTTGGTTAAAAACACTCTTCGTTTTATCTTCATCTTTTAATCTTAAGCATTCTTTGGACTCTTTGACTACATTCTTTAAGATTATCCTTTTCTCTATATACATATTATGTATATTATGTCTGCTTTCCATTCATTCTATTAAGAGGAATAATCTGACACTTTTTCATACCTGATTCATACTTTCTCTTTCTGCAAGCATTCTACTTTCATTTGTTTCTTAGACCTCTTTCCTTTTCATGTCCATTTCTTCCAATGGTCCATCCATAACTTTACTCAAAAGATGGCATTATTCTCCATCCTTGTATCCTTCACTAGGATTTCCTCAATATTTCTTCACAAGCAAATCCATTACCTCTTCAGATTTACATTCACCCTTTGTACAGGTGTACAGTTGAACAACCTATGTGTTAAACCGTGCATTTAAAAGAAGTAGGCCTATTTCTAAGTAAATACATCATTCTCAGGATCTTTGAATGGCCCAATCACTTTTTCCACACTTATCTCATCTCATCTCATTCTCATCTATCTATTCATATCACTCACCAAAATAACTTTTTCCTCTGGTTTCTTTCATTCAGAACTCTGAACAATGTTACCCAATGTCATCTCCGACTTTTATCAGTGCATGATATGCAGCTGTCATCATCTTATAGATTCCTGTGTACGCACAACTGGATGACACCAATCCTTACTTTCTGAGATACATCTTAGACCTTCATTCACATCTTTATTCATTCATGCTCTTTGTTGTTTACTAGGATCTGCAGCCATTTGGATAGAACAAGAAAAGGTCTTCTGTCTGATGAAACTATACTCTGTCCACCTACTAATGGCTTTTGAAACAAGGAGGCACTTAAAAAGAGGAGCTCACAGGAACAGTAAGTCCACATGTGCTACATCAGATGTACCTTTCCTTCTTTGCATTCTACTAGATGCACACCTTTTTATATGCCAAATCAGAATTGTATAGTCAACTATCTTATAACTTTATTGCAAGGAATGTTGCTGCTAATGGTAAGACAGTACCAGTCAGGTCTGATACATTTTGACCCATATGTCACAGGCTCAATCACAATCTAGATGTATCCCAAGCATGCTCACATTATTCTGTGAGATTGCTTACCTAGAGATTATGCCACAACAGCAATAGCACTTAGACTTATATACCGCTTCACAGTGCTTTACAGCCCTCTCTAAGCGGTTTACAGAGTCAGCACGTTGCCCCCAACAATCTGGGTCCTCACTTTACCAACCTTGGAAGGATGGAAGGCTGAGTCAACCTTTGAGCCTGTTAGGATTGAACTCCAGGCAATACTGCATTCTAACCACTGTACCATCAGGGCTCCCAAGCCACCAATCCATTGGCCATACTGACTGGAAGGCATATGTGATGTATGGCCATGCTCTGAATGTGGCAGCAGGACAGAATAGAAATTCTGAGGGTTGAATTGCACACCTGCCTGATATTATGATTCATTCTGTTTCTCTAAAAAGACAGACTTTGTACAAGTATATGCTGTTATGCTTAGAGCAAGTTGCACAAAAGAGGCTGCTGGAAATTTATTCAAATACCAGAACATTGGAGTCATGTCTTTGCATCTATGACTCACAAACTCATTAGCCATGCCCAAATTCAGATGTTGTTAGCTACTGATGACTTCACGACTCCTAACCTTCACACGTACACCCCACTGCCTACCAGCTACCAGCTCATGTTTCAAGGTTCATCAGCATTCAAGGGGGTTAAAAGCCTTTTATTAAATCATTCTTGCCACTAAAACCATTTCCTGTCCTTTATGGCAATGGGAAAGAGCAAGGCAGAGAAAGCAATTGAGGTGATGCCCAAAAAAAGCCAGATTTGAAAATAGGCCTAAAGGGGAGCAGAGAGGAGGGGGCCAATCTATGTTCAAGGTATAGAAAACTCCGAAGAGCATTACAATATCCACATTTTGATGGATAAAGTAACAACAACAACAACCAGTCCCTAGTACTGGAGAGGACTTGGAGAAGAAACAAGAGGCAGACAGAGCGCTTACAGCAGGGGTCTTCAAACTTGGCCCTTTTATGACTTGTGGGCTTCAACTCCCAGAATTCCTCAGCCAGGCACATTGGCTGAGGAATTCTGGGAGTTGAAGTCCACAAGTCATAAAAGGGCCAAGTTTAAAGACCCCTGTCTTACAGTAAGTGGCAGCCAGTATAGAGGTTTATTTTCCTTTAGGGATAGGGAGCCAGTTTGGTGTAGTGGTTAAGGCCCAGGCCAGAAAACCAGAAGATTGTCAGTTCTAAGTCCTGCCTTACGCACAAAGTCAATTGGATTGTGTTCACCTTTTCTCAACCCTAGGAAGAAGGGCTGCAGGGATTATTCCAGGCAGTTACCAGGAGTCAGTGCTGACTTAAAGGTAAACATTTCCTTAGGGGTAGGCATCTTGAAGTCCTGCAGATATTTGGGACTCCCATCAATCCCAGGCAACAGGGCCAGTGTCAAAACTGTGGAAGCTGTGTGCCTAAAACATCTGGAGTTAAATTTACCTATCTATCTCTGATTTAGTAGAGCGGAAGTAGTACAGTAAAGCTGTCCAAGGATGCAGGGTTGACACTCTCCCCTCTTTTCACAAGAAAAAAAATATATTCTTAACTTAACACCCTATTCAGGACCTTTTGCAACCTCTGAGCTAGTGGTTAAGCCACCAGAGTCAAAACTAGGTGACTGGGAGTTATAGTTTTAAATCCTAGTCCTGAACTTTAGGTGTGAAAGTCAGCTGGGTGACTTTGAGTCAGTCCACCCTCTCTCAGCCCAACTCATCTCACAGGGGTGGTGATTGTGGGGAAAGTTTGCCTTCCTTTTTTAAACTGGGTAAGGATTCAGGAATAAATGGGTAAGTGGAGTGAGGGTTTTAGAGGGCAGCGGCACCTTTGAAACTTAATTACTTTTGTTCCAAATTTCCAATCAGGTAAAGCTATCCCTTTGTGACGTTGTTTACTTACAAATTAAGCAATATTAGTTTCTAAATACAATCGTATGATTTCTAAGCAGGGGAGGGAGTTTGTATTGACTCATATAACATCCCCACTGCAAGCATCTTGACTTGAAGCACCAGGAAAAAACAAGACAGGAATTTATAACCAGATTACTTAAATGTCAACTGCTTGAAGCCAGTCATGCTTCATTTCATCCCTGTGAGAAATATACCAATAAAGCAGCAGTTGTGTTTCAAGGTATTTATACCGTAGCTACGATTTAAAGGTATTTTATTCTAAAATTGCAAAGCTAACAACAGTCTGTTATTTACAGCCTCCACACCAAGCACTTTGAAAGAGAGGAATGAAGGCTTTAAGTCTGGGGCATGAACACACTCTAGGATGTCTCATCATGTAACATGGGAAAAAAGCTAGAGCATAAGTTTTCAAATTTTGCACACTTTACGTTTTCACAAAAATGGACTTTTGCAGACTAAGGCCATTGGTTCACTAATTCAACACATAAAATATTATATAATCTCTTTTTAAATTATATGCTGTTAAATTATATGCTGTTAAAAATATATTTACGCATATCTTAGGACCAACAGATGGAGAGGACAAACATCGGGGAAGCATACAACCAATCATGTCATGCCACTTCTTGAAAGCCTAGATGTTTTTCTATCATCTAAAACAGGAGGAGTCAACTAAGAACATCTGAAATATTACTGAACTGCTATAGCCATAAGTACCACTCAACCAACAGTAACATTGAACAAAACAGTGTAGCAAGTTGATTAACATTGAACCCAAAAATCAGATTTCTCCTGGGATGATTGTACTAGGATTGGAGGTAGTTGAGGAAATCCACTGACCTTTTGAAATTGCATTATGATCATATAGAGCATAGCCAACTATATTAAAAGCTACTACTATTCTGGGACTGTCTCTGAATCTGAGAATTTTCAAAATCTAGGTGAGCACACAAATGACAATCAATTCAGCTTGCCTAATCCATAGCACTTTCACTGCTATGTGCTCCAATTTATATGCACTGAGATGGGATTTCATATCAATAGAAATAATGAGATTCAAAGCATGGCAACCAATGTGTTGTTGACATTCTCATCAAGAATAGTTGAACTTCTAACAATTTACCTTGGAGTATAAATCAAATCCAGACAAACCTTGGCTGTAACTGAGGAAGGAAGGAAGGAAGGAAGGAAGGAAGGAAGGAAGGAAGGAAGGAAGGAAGGAAGGAAGAAAGGAAGGAAGGAAGGAAGGAAGGAAGGAAGGAAGGAAGGAAGGAAGGAAGGAAGGAAGGAAGGAAGGAAGGAAGGAAGGAAGGAAGGAAGGAAGGAGAGAAAGGATGGTTAAAAACTAGAGAGCTGGGCAGCCAATACATTGAAATAAATGACTTTTCATCAAAATTAATTTTGAAATGTTATTTTTACCCTGAAGCATAAGTCAATTATTTTCTTAAAGGTGGGTGAACATTCTTGTTTGCTAGGAATCAAAATTCCACTGATTATCATGCTGAAAGAACCAAACTTTCTAAGCATGTGCTCAGTGCTTCCACAGCCTTACCCAAAATGAGATGGCAGAACAAAGAGCTGTATTATCAGCTGTATAAGAACGATACCTCATTTCAGATTTCAAAGAAATTACACCCAGGTAAATGTGCATGCAGCTGTAACTTTTATGAGTAATCGCAACTTCTGCACTTTGCTTTGAGCCCTTTTAGAATATATCCATTTTTATCCATCAAAAGCGATACTACAGAACCATCTGGCAAGATATCTTAGGAGAAACTGCTTGTGAACTCCTCCTACAATGCAAATTTCCAAAGCCTAACTATGGCGCATATATTTATTTGAAGCTATTTTTACAGTCACAATTGTACATGGTTATATCTTTATCTCTACTACAGTCTGCCCTAAGTCAACAAATTAAAGGATATGTCTATAGCAAACTAAAACATATTAAATCATCACACTTTTGAAAAACAACAAAATACCAAACACTCACAATGTGCTGAGGATGGGGGCTAGGCTATAATTTCATAAAGGAATGGAACCACAGAATTTGAAAGCTGCTCATTTGTAGCATACTGTACCTTGAAAGCGACGCTTTCAGTCATAAGTTTCTAAAGAGGTCAACTTTCCCATTAAAGTCATTGGCCCTAATTATTTGTGTTAAGGATCTTGTGGGGAGAGGTGTCCTATTTCAACGGTCTAACAACAGATCACTGGGTTAGGTGTCACGTAACACTATGATATGACAATAGCAAAAAGATTCCCAACCATGCAAAAGTCAAATTCTCTTCAATAAAAATCTCTCTTTTTTCCTATATTTCTCTGAATGCACGCAAATCCAATCTTCAAAATATAAAATGGGAGTTTTAACTAGAAAAATCAGGTTTTTAGTATTGGTTTGGTTTGGTATGTTTTGGTGCCTTAGATCATGTGTTATTGTGCTTACTTTCTGAATGCAAGGAATTTGTTTATAGAGGAACGCTCAATCATGTGAGCCTATATAGGAGAAGCCTGAAGTGGTTCCTCAAAATACCTCCTCATCCGCCTTTTGTGAGAACCGTGCCCAATGCTACAGCATTCTGTCCGAAAATGGTCACAATAGCTAAACAGACTGCCAAAACTCCCCTCCTTTCACTGTTGTTACTCCCAAAAACATTCCTTCCTTGTGTGCACAGGAAACCGTGTATAGGCTGTTCCCAGACTCACAAGAGTTTTTGGAATCAGGAAGTTGTTTTGTTTTTGAGCACAAGTAGAAGTGACAAGGTCATAAAATTAATTTGTCATTCACTTGGCTCAAGATGGAGACAGTTCTTGTTTATACCTGAGGGGAGGAGGACAGACCAGCTCAATGCTCAACCCTAGCCTAACTCAATTTGGTGTGTAAAATGCAGATCACACAAGGGTACAGAAGAAATGCAATTGCAGCATAATCTCTTTTGCTGTCCACTTACTCCCAACAATTTTTTTTTTAAAAAAAATATTCACAGCTTAAATAGCTGCATCTGCCAAGTTTTGCTTGTCCAGTAGTTACGAAATAGCTTCCTTCCTCAGCCAGCTTGATCGTATTTCTCAAAAATGCATAAACAAAATAAAAGTACCGATGTCCCAAAGGTGCTTTTTCAGGAGGCAACTGGACTTTCTTGTTTTTCTTTGAAGACTTTTCGCTTCTCAGCCAAGAAGCCTCTTCAGCTCTGACTGGATGGTGGGGAATGGAAGGATTTATACTCCTTGCAGACATCTGGTCATTTGCAATATAAATCCTTCCATTCCCCACCATCCAGTCAGAGCTGAAGAAGCTTCTTGGCTGAGAAGCAAAATGTCTTCAAAGAAAAACAAGAAAGTCCAGTTGCCTCCTGAAAAAGCACCTTTGGGACAACCATGACCTGGAGGACTGAGAATCTCCATAGACAAAGGTATCGATGCCACAAGCAGAATATTTATTTATCAAACTTATATGCTCATCTCGCTGAAGGTGACTCTGATGGCTTATTCCAGATCAACCTTGCCTTCACTGTCCATTCAGTATTGTCTGTTTTGGCTGTTAGGAAGGTCTGAATTGGATACTTTTGCAGCAACACAACTCCATTGCCATAAACAATATAAACCAACCAAAAGAACTCAGAAGGCAAACAGTTTTAAGTGCAACATCACTTCCCAAACCAATTAGTTTGGATGAAATATGCTTCGTCTCTGTCCCAGCTGCTTCCTTCTTAAATGTTTCAATACCTACCTCTCTGCAAAAGGGCAGTTATAGAAACCATGCCTTCATTTTACACGAGTCTAGAGCAAGCTAGAATTCCTGTATAAAATAATCTCTCCAAAATAGAATTGGAATTGAAGGATGCCGGCCAGCAGATGCATCTGACAGATCTCCTTCTGCAGCCCTTTGGACAATACACAACAAGCCCTTCTTACACAAACAGGATTCATCCCCAATCAACCTAGCAAGCCAAAAAAAGGCTTCAGCAAAACCTCAAAAAATACACAGTGCACATGCCATAAGTGGATGTGTATGGCTGGGTGTGAACTCACATGCCTGAAAATCAGCAGACTCTGAAACCCACAGCTGCGCAAACAGGGGCATTCACCTAATTTTGGTCTCATTATATGCCAGCCATACAGTATATATATGCTCTACTTTTTTTTTAATTGTGCAATTTCAGCCTTCCTGCAGCAAGATGAAGCACTGCAGGCAGAAAGGTGAACATTTTTTGAAGTGTTATTCACCCTTCTTTTCAATATATTGCATCAGCCTTATGGTTTCACTTTTCAATACTTCAAACAGATGCAAACATACTAACATGTTACTTAGGCACTAATGTCATTAGGCAAAATCTAGTCCAAAATCTCGTTCAGGAGGAAACTTGCAATTCTTCACCCCTCTTTGGGATACTCATAATTTTAGAGACCTTGCCCAGTTTTCAGAATTGCAGGGCTAATTCTTGCTCCCTTGAAACATAGTCAATCTTCGTCTGCCTCTATCCCATCCCATCCCATCTCATGTGCGGCCTGGCTTGTTCACAAAAGGAGATCCGCTGAACATTATTTTACATTTTGGGTTTGAAACTAGAGGCAGAGCAAATTTTCAAACGGTTTCTAATATATAGGAGGTAAGAAACATAAAATGTAACCAGCTGATTTCCTCCCTGCTCACAATTGTTAAGTATCTGTCCTAGGTTCACAATGTTGCTCTCATTACTGCAGAATACATAACAAGTTAACCATGATAAATGCTAATTAAATACATTTCTATATGTAATCTCAACATGGAGGTGCACAGAAAAAAATCTCTGGTCCCGGTGACCGACCCAAATTCAATTTGGGACACGTACATTTGCCTTCATTTGTGAATATTGTCCAACCCCATTCTAGAGGTCAGTGCAGCATAATGAAAATGAAAATTGTACAGATAGTTCTTGACTTACGATTACAATTGAGCCCAAGATTTCTGTTGTTAAGTGAGACATTTGTTAAGTGAGTTTTGCCCCCATTTTACAACATTTCTTGCCACAGTTAAGTGAATCACTGCAGTTGATAAGTTAGTAGCCTGGTTGATAAGTGAATCAGGCTTCCCCATTGACTTTGCTTGACGGAAGGTCACAAAAAATAATCACATGACCCTGGGACACTGCAATGGTCATAAGTATGAACCAGTTGCTAAGCATCTGAATTTTGATCACGTGAGCATGGGGATGCTGCAAAGGTCGTAACTGTGAGAAAAACGATCGTATGTCACTTTTTTCTGTGCCTTTGTAACTTTGAACGGTCACTAAATGAACTGTTGTAAGTCAAGGATTTTCTGTAGTAATGCCTGAATCACTTGATCAGTAGCATAGATCATTGCACATCCATTTCTCTTCGCAAAGATGCAGAAAAACTAAGAAAAGGCTTGGAGTGCAATACAGATAGCCCTTGACTTATGAACTTGCCACCTGTGCCTAAAGTTATAGCCATTGCAGTACCCCTGTGGTTATGTGATCAAAATTTGGGGGCTTGGCAGCCCACCTACAACTGCCCCCCATCTGCCTATCTCCCCATCTAGACCTGGGTAACCCTACATGCTGCCCTGTGGGGTGGTAAGTTTCAGCAAGTTGCAGCATCACTCATACACCAGCATTCATTCTCTCTCTCCAAATGGCATTTATTCACTAAAAAAACCCCGTATTCATTCTCTCCTGTCTAGTGGCAGCCATAGCTCCCCAGCCGCCTTCTCTCCCAATGCCCTGCCCCAAACTTTTTCTAAGGGCTGAAGGCTTTTGATTAAATCCTCAACCAGTCCTAAAACACAAACCTGACTTCTCCAGTCAACACAGGGGTCCATGAGCCTTTCAAGCTGCGCTAACGTTGTAACCCTGCACTATCTGAAGGAGGTCTTTGAAAAGGCAGCCTGGTTTTACTTTGCGCAAAGAGGCAATAATAATGTCGTACTGATCCACCTGTTCCAAAGCAAGCCACAGTCTCTTTTCGAAGCCATTCCAAAAGATAATGCAGTCAATGCAGCTTTTAAAGGCTGGGGAAGCGACAGGTTTGCTAGAGAAAGCTGGGTTTATGCTTTAGGATTGATGGGAGATTCGAATCGAAGTCTTCTTCTTGCGGTTTGCATCAATCTTCGGAAGGAATTATTCATTTATTTACAGGTACAACCACATTGACCCAAAATTTATGTTGCTAAATGAAACATTTGTGAAGTGAGTTTTGTCCCATTTTACAACCTTTCTTGTCACAGTTGTTAAGTGAATCACTGCAAGTTGTTAAGTGAATCTGGCTTCCCCAGTGACTTTGCTTGTCAGAAAGTCGCAAACTTTGATCACATGACCCCAGGACACTGCAACCGTCATAAATACGAACCAGTTGCCAAGCATTCAAATTTTGATCATGTGAACATGGGGAATGCTGCAACGGTCATACATGTGAAAAACAGTCATAAGTCAATTTTTTTCAGTGCCATTGTTGACTTTGAATGGTCACTTTCCTTCCTTCCTTCCTTCCTTCCTTCCTTCCTTCCTTCCTTCCTTCCTTCCTTCCTTCCTTCCTTCCTTCCTTCCTTGCCTTTTATTATTTTTACAAATAACTCTAAGGCAGCAAATATATCCAATATAACTTCCTTCTCCTATTTTCCCCACAGCAACAATCCTCTGGGGTGGGTTGAGCTGAGAAAGCGTGACTGGCCCAACGTCACTTATTTGACTTTCATGACTAAGGCAGGACTTGAACTCACAGTCTCTCACTTTCAAGCCTGGTGCCTTAACCACTACTAGACCAAGCTGGCAATGCTACCATATTGGAAGACAGGGAGTAACGTGTTCACCAGAGAAGCTGGGTCTGAAAAGGAAGACAGCAAAGAAAGGAGCCAGGTACAGCCACTTCGGTCATTGTTGCTAAGTGCCGAAGATTTGTGCAGGGAACTGGAAGAGAACTAGGTAGCAAATGCTGCTGCTTGTCAGGAAAGAATGAATGGTGGGGTGTGAATGAATGGTGGAGGTTGCTGAGGCTGTTAGGGTGCATGCAGCCAAAAGGGGATAGACTGAAGAGGGAAAAGACAAAAATCTGGTGGGAGTAATCTCAGAGTTAGGGGGGACCAAACCCAGAATAGCTTGGATTGGGGTGGGTATCACTTAACGACCCACAATTACCACAATGAGGAGAGATGAGATTACAGTTGCTAAGCAATGAGGTCATGTGGTGTCTCACTTTATAACATTGCTTAGTGGCCAAAATTCTGCTCCTCATTGTGGTTGTAAGTCAAGGACTCCTATACAAAGTAAAAGAATTTTTTCCCAAAGATAATATCAGTGCCAGTCAATAACTCTTCAGCACAAATGTCAGGGATTAAGAACAATTACTGATTGTGCAGCCAATTAATTCAACGGCTATCAGTTAACATAATATTTTCTTTATCTTTCACTGGGATTTCCTACGTAAACAAAGTATCCTTCTTTATTACAAGCCAGTGGACAAATTGCATAGCATCATGCCAAATTGACATTTTGAGATGCTTTTTATTTTAATTAGAAACGGCACTCTTGAGAAAGAGAGAAACTAAAAAAGGCTAAAAAAAAAAAAAAAAAGGAGGGACGGTAAGTTTATTATATGCACAAAGATGGAAATATAGAAATTCCCACAATGGAGGTAGGAAACAGATCTGCCATTTATTTGCTTATTTTTCTTTATTATTAAATTTATTTGATACCCATCTCACGGTTCATGGCAACTCTAAGCAGATCTATAGCGTTTCACAGAATTCAAAGGACACATCCATATCTTCACTATTCAATTATGAAACATGCACACCCTCATTTCCTCTGTTAGAAAATAAATTGGATTTTAACCAAAAGAGTGCCTAGATTTGTACCTGTCCATGGGCCCCCGCTTTTTTATCTCCTCCTTTCGCATTGAATTGCAGGTTAACTAGAAGAAAGAAGGAACACATTGAAACTTTCTGCAGAAAAGCAAAGCAGGGGATGCTTGCTCCTAAATTAAGTAAAGGAAGACATGGCCTCACATTCTTCATGACTGCAGAGTAACAAGCAAGCCACGGAGTCTCTGCTTTGATCTAAGAAAACATCACCATAGAGACTAGCAATCAGGTAGCTAAAGTACTATCTTGGGCTCTTGCAATGTAAGAACAAGCTCAGGTGCAATTTCAAGAAGGTGATTAGGCAACATCAAGGATAACTAGTGTAATTTGTATAAATACATGAGTAGTCGCATCACAGCAGAACCCTCACTTTGCAGACAGGATGCAGAAATGTAGTGCAGGGATAAATCCAGAAATTAAATGGAGATTGCACCCTTTTTTTCCTCTCTGTATTTTAGATGCGATCAAGGTCAAATCCACTTGGCCTAATCCCATCAGAACCAAATTGATCCTCCCTAACCACAGAGGAAGTTCCCTGCAATCCCAACCAGCTCACAGTACATCCCAAGGACAGTCCTCATGAAGAAACTGCAACGTAGTAATAAGGTAAGAAATCAATAAATTTAATAAAGAAATAAGAAATCCCAGTGATCCATCCTCCATCAGCCAGATGACCTCAATTGTCCCTCCTGAGATTTTCCCAGCTCTACTGTCCTTCTGAAAGGTTTTGTCTAAAAATCAAACTAACTTCAGATACACCAAGAAAGACTTCTTTGGTTTCCCCAAACTGGTCAGCAATTTAGATCCCTAGGACCTCCTGCCTGGTAGCCCTCAACTTTCATAAATATCTTCGTAAACTTCCTTTGGAGTCCCTCTTTCTTACAAAGCAGGCACCCAACAATATTTTCAATCAGTATGTTTTTTCTCAGTGTTGCGTACTTTCTGAAGGAATCCACAACACAAAAAGATCCAGAATTCCCAACTAGCTTATGGCTCATGAGAAATCTGAGAGCTTGACTTAATGAGGTCACCAGATTGGAAAAGAACTATCATTTACCAATAAAACATTTTTAATCAGCATAAGCTGTTACACACACTCCAACTTACCAAGAGTTCTGCCATACTAAAACATCTTGTTTTTCAGGTGTTTGTTATTTCTGCATGTGATGACTACAAAACAGATCTAATGAGAACTAAATTTGTAAGCCAAGCTCCTAGTTAACTTTCAGTCAAGTTTTAAGAGCTTTTAAAAATCAACTTGTTTGTTATATATTCCATTAGGTAATAAAGAAAGGTGTTTTCCGATTGACATTTCACCTGTCAATTGGATTGGATTAGCAATATGTTATGATTGATATCAGATCAGTCTTAATCCAAGTTTGGCAATCACAGTGCTAGTAAATTTTGCACATGTTAAAGTTATAGTGGTTAGTAAGAAAAATATTTGAGGAAGGGGGAGATTATATTAATGAATGCTTCTTTATACAATGTATTTTGTATATTTTATATCTCTTGTATCTCTATTTTTTGTTTTCTGCTTATGCAATAATAAATTTAAACAAAGCTTTTAAAAAAGGAGGAAAAAAATTATATCAAGGATGCTGTGAAAAGCGAATATTAGAATAAAACTATACCAACTTTTAAAAAAGAAGGAAAAACTATATCAAGGATGCTGTGAAGAGAGAATATTAGTCCATAGTAGGCAAAAATTAGGAGTCTGGTAGCACTTTTGTCAACTAACAAATTTTCTTAAAAGGCATAAGCTGTAGCTCACTTCAGCAGATGCACTGAATGCTTAAATAATATAAGATTTCCAAAAGGAATGATAAGAGAAAAAGGGAACTTATGCAGATACAGGATACACGTCAGCCAGATTGCAGGTGCATGATCAATTAGCATTTATAATGTGTTAAAAAAAATCCCTGTGCTTGTTAAGACCTTCTGAGATTCCCAAATTCCCATACATCAAAAGGGTTCCGGCCCACTCTATAATGCTGTGGAAAAGTAAAGATAATTTTGCATCCTGGTAAATGTGCTAAATTTCAGTTCTCACAATTTGTAGCCATCAAGCTGAAAGTCAGTCAAGAAGCCAAGCTTCTATTGGGACCCTGTATTATATCACCTCCTATAACTGAAACAACTCACCAGGGCATTATGAGTGTCAGGAAAAAAAATATGTGTAGCTTTTCAAGCAGATGAATACAGTCCTTAAAACAGACCTTAACATAAAGCATAGCACAGTTTAGCATGTTGCACAATATGAAGCTTGTGGTTTGTCATGTTTTTGATAATATCTGTCATCAGGCCACGCTTTGACTGTTCCCAGTTTTTAAAACAAACCAGATCACAGAACAATATAAGACTCCAGACATAAAGAGATTATTTTCAAGGACAGCCCAGAAAACAAGATGAGAGAGCAAAGAAGATGTGAACAGTTCATAATTCAACACTTAGTATATGCACTCTCCGAAGCTAGAATTCTTTTAGTTCTAAATGCAGTGCTGAAAGCCAAGGAGAAACAGCCCAACATATGCTTGAGATTCAGCAAGCTTGAACTAGGCTGCCTTTATGTGACATGCAGTTTGTATTCCCCAAACCTTGCTTGGTTTCCAAGATTCTCAAAAGCCAAGAACGGCAAAGTATCTTTTTGTAATAACTTAAAATAAAATATGTCTGTGTATACATGTGTTTTAAATGATGCCAAGATGCAAAGATTTTGAAAAAAAAGCTACAGCTTTTTAGGAGGCTTAAGAAAGGACAGCCCCAGCCCACTCCTACACATTTAGCTGTTTTGAAGGAGTATTCATCATTAATCCATCTGAATATTTAATAAAACATTTCCTAGGTAGAACTGCAAAGAAGCACAAGGCATTCCTCCTGTCCTCACCACTCAAACTGGCCATCAGCCAGAAGTGAATGTTCACTGTTACAGCAACAAACTGCTAAAGAGGCAGAATCAGCCACTGCTAAATACAAGGGATATGATACCGAAAGGACATATATTCCATCCAAATGGATATGTTCTAATTAGAATTCTCAGGGAGTTATGTCTAGAAAATGAGAACAATGCTACTATAAGAATGTGGAATTGTGGTTCTGCCTTAGGGTAGCAGAGGGCAGGAGAAGGAGTGGCAGAACCTGAGGGCGGAGTTAAAAGAGGAATCAGCCTAGAATCCCTACATAGCCACAAGTGAAGTAAGTTCAATCTCCATTGAATTCTGTTGACCCTTATCTAACTCCGAACTGGTGCTTGTTAGTTGAAAATATGCCTGTGCATAGGCGTGAGTAGCAATAAATAAGTTTAATTGGACCTTCATGTATGGACCTGATCTTTCCTGCTTGACACTATCTCCAGTTAAGCAGAGTACGTTTATACAATGTTCCACTGGGATCACCTCATTTATTATGAAGCCTTTAGTCTTTCTTAGATTAAGGTGAAAAAGCTATTATACTAGATTTGATGGTTCACTAAATACAATGATGGGAACTAAAAGCAAAGCAAACAAGAAGTAATTAACAAGGTAACACTTTAACCTTCCCCAAAATGTTTTAATATATTCATTACAAAGTATTGTCCTTGATTACTTAATCACTCTTTCCCAAACTCTGTCATAAAACAATCTAGTTATATAAAATGTTCTTAAATATGGTTCAGTATGGATGAATACACGCCATATAGTTTTGCATGGAATGTGGTTTCTTTATCTTAAAAAAGCTTCCGATTAAACCATTAGATATGAGTTCACTTTCTTAATCTAAGTTATTCAGTGGTAAATCAAATGAAACAACCAGAAAGATTACAATTACCACCACTAAAGCAAATACAAAGTGATAGCTAAATTTTTACAAGTCATTATCATGGAAATTAAAGCAATTCCAACAGAATCTGTAAAACAAAGCAACACATATACACCACTCCTGATGTTGCAACAGAACCTGGCTTGAAAATAAGGAAGATAAAGGCCTTTATAAAAAGAAAATCAAAATGGAAAATTTGCCTATAACAGAAAGTCAAAAGAACTTCCAACAGATTTGAGCAATTTGAAAACTCTAAATTAAGGCTCTAGTTGAAAGACTATGGAGGGAAAAATGCTGAATTTAACTGGAATTCTTGGTGCAATACGAAATGGATTCACACAATATTTAGAAATTTGAAACTTACTAAATTTGACAGTACTAATTTTGCAAAATATATCTCTATTTGGAACAATGTACATTGGATAGTAATGCTTCCATGAATTTTAGGTCCTTGGCAAGATCTAAACCACTGCAATCAATACCAGGTCAATTAGACGTGAACCCATGTGGATGAATAGCAATAATTATCATCAAAACCTTACCAGCTGCTTAAAACCATAAATTAGAACACAACGGAAATTCTGAAGGAAAATTTCCAATGTTTTCCATTCCCAGTGTGTAATATTAATTAAAATAAAATTCAAATGGAGGCTATCTATTTAAGATAATTACATGTTGCAAAGAATTAAAAAAAAAAACAGGTGAGTTTCACTGAATTGTCTAAACTTCAGTTTCAGTGAAACTGGTATGCTTACCAACTGCAATGTGATACTCTTGTTTTACCAGTGTTGTGCCTTCCATTTGAATGCTAACCTGAAAGTAGAACTCAGAAGCCCGATTCATACGTAATATTAAATGGCTGTTTATTCCAAACAACAAATTACCGTTTAAATGCTAGTCCAGCATTTTCTGTAAATTGAGCCGTTTTATTGAGAGTGCATTTCACCTCTATTTTATTTTATTTTATTTTATTGAGTAGGGTTTATTTTCTTGCAAGTGTGTTTGAAATGTTTTTTTTCGTGTTTTAATGCCAAGAACATTCAATACTAATTTTCCCTTCAAGGTATTCTAAATGCATTCTCAATGTCAGACTATACAACTTGTCAACAGAAAGGGCCACATTGATAAATTAAAAATCATTTCAGGCTATCAAGGAGTAGCTGGTGTGCCCATCAACTCTTCTGCGGCTAGCAGAGCGGTGGCAAAGTTGTAGCTGGCAAGCAAGGCCTGCAGATACCTTGGTCTTGGAGGTACTTCATCACACATCTTTTGGAGCAACAACTAATTTAATGCCTTTTAAAAAGGCCAGTGGGCCACACGTGGCAGCTTGGCAGAAAGCATACAGCCCTCAGGCTGCAGATTGCACAGGCCTGCTCTCTTGTCCCTTACCAGCATGAGAACTAGGGAGGTTATAAGATCTGAGACACAACTTTCTCGTCCTTGCTATCACAAGAGGACCAGGAGAAATTATCCTTTGTTCTTTTAATTTAATCCTTTAATTCTTTAAATTATCCTTTGTTCTTTGTTCTTTTAACACTTCAATAGATCTTGAAGTGTTGTTCATATTGGACCAAAGGAGTTTATGTTTTTAATTCAGAGTTATGTGAAACAAATGGGGCAAAAAGCAACTTTTGAGCCCTCCAATGAATGTGAAATACACAAGACATTCACCCAACGGGCATTTGGACAGCCAGTTGTCTGAAACGGTATAGGGTTCCTGCCTGAGCAGAGGGTTGGACTAGATGACCTCCAAGGTACCTTCCAACTTTATTTATTATTATTATTAATTATTATTATTATTATTATTATTATTATTATTATTATTATTATTATTATTATTATTATTATTATTATTAATATTGTTGTTGTTGTTATTATCAACCAAAACATTTGGTCAGCAACAGCAACAAGCAGTCACTTGCCTGCTTGAAGCGTGGACATAGTCCATCTTAAGCTACTTTTTCAAAGGCAGTTTAGGAGTATCTGAGAAATTGCATCTCTGTCCACCTCCTAACTAGTATGAATTATTCTTATATCAACAGAATAAGTTATACTTTATGCTTTTTCTCATCTTCTTTTAAAAGTATCAAGCATGCAGATAGAGGTCATCTGGTACGTATTATACCCTTTGGACTTCCAAAGAGCTTCTGACAAATTTACACATCAAAGATTTCCAGATAATCATATCCCATGACTTCCAATACTCCAAGGCCTTTTAAAAAATAGTAACCCAAGGACAGGAGAAGCAAGCAGAGAAATTTAACTGACCAAAAGGGAGGAACCTATAGTTAACAGCTTTAAATTATTCAGGATGATAATATCTAATTGTGAACGTCCCCACGGGATCATGGTTGAATTGGCAACATGCAGCAAATTACATTTATCCCAAAAGTGCTTTTTTCAAAAGGCAATCGGACTTTGTTTTTTGTTTTTTCCTTGAAGGCGTTTTGCTTCTCATCCAAGAAGCTTCTTCAGTTCTAACTGAATGGTGTAGAATGGAAGGATTTATGTTCCTTGCAGTCATCTGGTTGTTAACATGACCAGATGATTGCAAGAAATATAAATCTTTCCATTCTCCGCCATTCAATCAAAACTAAACAAGCTCCTTGGATGAGAAGCGAAACGTCTTGAAAGAAAAAACAAAGAAAGTCCAATTGTCTTTTGAAAAAAGCATTTTTGGGACAACCATGACTTGGATGACTGAGAATCTCCATTGTCAAATTACATTTAATGTGTTTCCAGTTGAGCCAAAAAACCCTTACTCTAGTATAGATGATACTGATGGGATCTGAATTATTTCTGAATACCCAGAAATCATTTTGTGACTGAGGTTAATAACTCAATGATACGTCAACCCACTTGGTACAAACCATGAAAAAACAGAGACAAATGTAGGAATGACTGAAAATAAAAAGACCTGAACCTTGAAGCTATTATATAAATCTGAAATGCTGCAATTGTAACTAATGCATTACATACTTGGTTCCTATCACCACATCTCAAAGTATACCATATAGTAGTACTAGTAAGCATCTAAAAAGAGGCTGTGGTGGAAGGATAACACTCTGAGGCCTTTTTGTTTTAAAAGCAACTAAGGGGGTTAGTGACAAACGATGTGTGTGTGTGTTTCTGTGTGAAATCTCTTTTCCTCATTCTAATCAACTGCAATAGAATCAAATAGGATTTTACATAACTCAAGAGAACACTAAATACTGAAGTTAGATAAAGAACATAGAGAAATAGTTATTCTCCTCACACTTAGTTTATGAACTTCTAGGAAACACCTGTATGATGACTGCTGATCATAGGATGCTGGTCCATATAAAACTTTGGTTTGATCTACCTAGGAGAACCTACATTCTTTTATTTACTTTATTTCAGCTCTACAGACTTATGCCTATAGAATCTTAGCACTATTTACCAGCTACTTTGCAAAGCGTCAATAAATATTGATTTGTTTGCATTGCATAACTCCCATTAATATTCACCAGAGAGATGGCATGACATTTCAAAACTGGGGAAGGAAATCAAACGAGAAAGGAAGAACTTCCAGGACACGATTAGGGGCAATATTAGAGGAAGCGCAATGGTGAATAGAATGTGAAGGATGTGTGTATATAATGTATGTTCTTATTTGTGGTTTTTACTTGTGTGTAGTGTGCACTGTGGACAGCACTTAATTTCGTTGTTACACAATGACAATAAAGATATTCTATTCTATATTCTATTCTGATTTTTTTAATGAAGCAAAATTCTTTACAAGTATAATAAAAAGCAGCTTCAAAATGAGGACAGAAAAATTAAATATGCTATTTTAATAGCCCTGTTCTCTTTGGAATACGCACACACAACACACATACACAAACACACAGAGAGAGAACTTGTGATGTTTCATGTGACTTGGTTCCTTCCACACCTAGGCTGGCTGGAGAGGTTAGCTGTGGCATCAACAATTTCTAGTCAAAACAGATTTTTTTTTTTTGACCGAAATAACAGGCCAAGTTCAAGCCACATTCTATAACAAGCTAATTGAATCACTTAGGATGACTGCACCAATTTTACATTATACGACTCACAGTCCACCCGTTTGAAATTAGCAGCCACATGGTCCAAGTCAACTTGAGTGGGCACAGAGAGGATATTTTTTTTGTGACAAAAACAAGATGGACCTCATCTTTTCAATCTGTGTCTTTCTCTAGTTTGACAAGAAAATAATCCATTCTGGAATCGGGTTCCTGATGATGAAGTCTTCTGTATATAGCAGGGGTAGGCAACCCAAAACACTCAAAGAGCCACTTGGACCCGTTTCCCACCAAAAACAAAACACTGGGAGCCGCAAAACTCTTTTGATATCTAAAATGAAGATAACACTGCATATATCCTTTACCTTTATTATAGGTATATGTGTGTGTGTGTGTGTGTGTGTGTGTGTGTGTGCATATATGTGTGTATATATATATACACACACATATATATACACACACATATATATACACACACACACACATACACATATATAGAAAATAAAGGTAAAAAAAGGATATATGCAGTGTTATCTTCATTTTAGATGTCAAAAGGGTCTCTCTCTCTGTCTCTCTCCCCCCCCCTCTCCCTCTCTCCGATCTTCTGCTCACCTGGCAAGCTGGCTTCAAGCTGTTCTGCAACAAGCTCAGGGGTAGGCAAGCTCGGCTCTTTTATGACTCATGGACTTCAACTCCCAGAATTCCTGAGTCAACATAGCTGGGCTAGCTAGCTCTCTCCTGCCCTTCCTGCTTCCTGCAGAGATGCAGGAAAGGGAGGAGCCTCGCCCAGTAAGCTTGTTGGCTCTTCGGAACAGGGTGAGGCTACTCTCTTTTTTACACACACACACACACACGCACACACAAACACACACACGCACACACAAACACAGAGAGGGAGAGAGGGAGAGAGAAGCAAGCTCTGTCTCTGTCTCTCTCTGCAAATGGCAGAGGAGGCTGGGAGCCGCAGGGGAAGGCTCAAAGAGCCACATGCGGCTCCGGAGCCACAGGTTGCCGACCTGTGGTATATAGCAATAGCACTTACAGCCCTCTCTAAGTGGTTTACAGAGCCAGCATATTGCCCCCAACAATCTGGATCCTCATTTTACCGACCTCGTAAGGTTGGAAGGCTGAGTCAACCTTGAACCGATGAGGATCAAACTCCTGGCAGTGAGCTGAATTAGCCTGCAATACTGCATTCTAACCACTGCGCCACCACGGCATTATATTTATAATGCATGAGATTATTCAGCCACATTTCTATGTTGCCTCTTCTTTGCAACTCTAGACAACCTCTAATGTATAAGTTGCTCAGTCGACTTAGGGGAAAAGATGGCAAAACTCTAAGGGAAGGTCTCTTTCCAACAGCTGAAAACAATAGGATACTTAGCTTCTGTTGTGCCATGTTCACACTTGAGGGGCATCTGCATCCAGTCATCAGCTTTAGGTTGGAGGGCCCTGTCTCATTTTAGTATGCCAAATGCATGTAAGAAAGGGCAGGTCTTCCATCATCCAGTTGTACCCACCATCTTGAAGCCGAGTGACAGTTGCTATGGGCACTCCACCACAGTTCCAACTGAGGTTCACTAGGAATTATGAAAATTGCAGCCCAAACATATCATGTGAGCATTACAGTCTGAGGCTATTTTATCCCAATACAATGCAAGAAAGCAGAACTTGAATAATTGGTCGAAACATCTTGAAAGTCTTCACTATTTCCACTGAAGTACTATTTTCATTCTCTCTTTCTTATACATAGATATTTCAAGAAAAGAAGGAAAACTAGAAGGACCAGAAATCAACACAGTCAGATTTTTTGATATAAAATTCCCTTTCAGTACTTCAGAATTTGTTATCAATTATTCTTAGTCCCTTCTGTGAGACAGTAACAAACTTTAAATGCCATAGGGTTAGTTCACAGCCAGACAGAAACAACTTAGAACACAGAAACATTTCAGTCAAAGCCAGCACCAGCGCACATCCACTCTACAGTTCCTTATAATATTTATAATAAATATTACCCTTATAATACACCAGCTTTACATAAGTGTTGCCAACACACTGTAGAATAAACAGCAATTTATATAATTATATTATCACATTAAGATATTAAAACAGCTTAAAGGGATTATTCACAACTTTGAAAGCAATATGCAGGAGATGTTTCTTGAGAGCTTATGGTCAGAGACTGAGAGGAACCCTAACCAATTTTAATTCAGCTGGAAAAGCAATTTTAAATATTAAGAAATGGTAAGCTGCCTATCTTGTACATCTGATTTAACAGGGTAGGTTCCCAGGAAATGAAATGTTCCCCCAGATATGTCTATGGAGGTTCTCAGTCATCCAGGTCATGGTTGTCCCAAAGGTGCTTTTTCAAAAGGCAACTGGACTTTCTTTGTTTTTTTCTTTGAAGACGTTTTACTTCTCATCCAAGAAGCTTCTTCAGTTTTGATTGAACAGTGGAGAATGGAAAGATTTATATTCCAGAACTGAAGAAGCTTCTTGGATGAGAAGTGAAACATCTTCAAGGAAAAACAAAATCCGGTTGCCTTTTGAAAAAGCCCCTTTGGGCTCTCCCAGATAACAGTGCTCTAAAAGAATGAAAATTTAAAAAAAAAACCTTTATTTATTTTAGTGTTTTAACTAGTATCCAGGATATTGGGAGTGATATGATCATTATGATAGGTTGATCAGCACTGTTCTACGCTAAGCTACCTACTGCACTTTATATGCCAATTGAAGCTTTCAGGCAAGCTTCAAAGTTTGACTTTGTTAACCATACTGCAACTGTCTAAATAGAATTCTATCAAGGCATCTATAACTGTTGCATGGTATATAATACGAAAGCAGTATACCCAATGGAGTTGGCATTATTCCACTGCTCAGTCTGATTTAATGCCAGTCTGAAGAGGAAAGTCTTAACAGATCAAGAAAGGTTCAGGTCAATAGGCTTCTAGTGGAAGAAAAGTTCACAAACCATAAATATTAACATCTGTGATCACATTTAGTCATTAAATGAGCCACATGAAATATGATTCCTTGAACCTCTTCCCCTGCCCCTCAAATGCTCTCCAACTTTCCTAAACCAGGAGAAGCAGCTCTGACTTTCCACGATGGAAACAATAAAGCATTCCGGGAGATGAATGAGAACATTCTTCTACAATGCTGGTATAACCCACTGTTTGCCTTCATTACCTTCTTCTCTTGAGCCAGAGGCATTCAAGAACAGAGGGATGAAAAAGAGGAAAAATGAAAAAGAGGAAAAATAGGGTGCTTTAAATGCTTCTAGGACATTTGCATGTATGCAATCCCTTCTTCCTCCAGAGTCTTTAACATTTTTTAAAATTCTATTTTCTATGCAGCTGCAAATGGTTAAACTTCTCTGAGTTTACATACACAACATTGGAGACTCCTGCTGATCGAACTGTTACTTCCAGCAATTAAATGCAACACTCTTGCATTTTGCTAATTAATATACCTACAACAAGGAGCTCAATCTAATTGGAAGCCTAATGGCAAAAGAGCATTAGAAAACTCTTATTTCACTGCCTCCGTTTCAATTTTACCTTTGTTGCCACCTTCACTTAGTTCTTTGGACTGCTTTTTCAAGGTGAACGACCTTTTCTCTAAAATCATGTGGCCTTGAGAATCTTGCAAATATGCCCAAGGAAGGAAGGAAGACCTGACAGACGGATAAACAGATTGAACAGCCAGCTCTGATAGGTGCTGTAATAAAAACAATAAACTTGGCTTGGATCAGAAGAATTGTGCAACTGCCCACAAGCTAGAGAAAATCAAACCATAACACAGGAACATTTATCAGAATTAAAGCCACAGCAGGCTAGAAATCTCTTTCAAGGAGGAAGCCCTACTGAACTGGGCTGTTTGCCAGTAAAGAACTGGACTTCTCCTTATCCAGATGGGGGAAAGGAAGAAAGTTCACAAGAGAACTGCTGGCTAGTGGGGGAGGGGGGGGAAGCCATTTGGGAACTGGGAAGAGTTGTTGGCAAGTTGGCTGAAGCAGAGAAAAGATCTAATTCAGCTCTGAATCAGAAAACTTTGTTTTCACCAGCAGCTCCCAGTGGGAGAAATAGCAGTATGAACACAATCTAGCAAATGGGAGTTTATCTATGTGGCAAAGATGTCAAGGCAGTCGCTCTCAATCTAGGGGCCGTCCCGAGTGTGTGCACCCCTGGCCCCCTCAGCAGTCCATGCAGAAGGACTCTGGAAGTTCAATTCCACCCACCTGAAAGGCAACATAATGGGGGGAAAAGCTGTCTTTTGTTAAGAGTTCTCTGCATTCTTGGTTGCTAGTATAATAACTTTAAACACATTAACATTATTATTTTTTCCACGAGATTATGCTCTCTAAAAACCTAGTCTCTTAAGGCCCAGACATCAGGTTTTCCACTGGAATTCCAGACAGAAGAGTAAAAACATATCGGGGTTTCCTTTTCAGTTCAGACAAAGCCCTGAGCTTTTTAATCCATAGTTAGTTTAGCAGTTCCCACTGGCGAGGAGAGCCAAGTAGAGGCAAACAGGTTTTATGCATTAACTGGTGAGTCTGACTTTTCTACAGTTCTGGCTTGCTGTTGTGAGTAAACATAGCCAAAGTATTTAAATACTCCCCCCCCCCATACACTCTTTAATACATACCACTTGTTTCAGTTGTACTCTAACTACATCCAAGGGAAAGCTTCTTACGTCCTGATCCTTGAATTCACATACACTCTCTGGAAATAATTTCTCTGGCACCCACAAGTTCTGCTGATATTAAAAGGGGCTTATGGAAAATCACTCTTAAAATTTTTCATCCACTAATCTGAAGAGTCCAAGCAAAAACAGCAAGACAAAAACGGACCAACTGGGTTTTCAAGACAGCCATCTCAGACCCAGCTGAAGCCTTCTTAATTAACTGCGTTAAAAAAAAAAAAAAGATTACATCATGAAACAGGTAATAGCAATGATTTAAGGGTGGCTTGAAGCTGGATCCACAGCTGCAAAGCGGCTGCAATTGCTCTTGTGATTTTCAATGACTTCACACCTCTTTGGGGTTATTCTTCTGAAGCCTGTTACTGCAGGTTCAAGTATCACAGATGTTCCTTTTGCTTCTATCACCCACGTGGCTTTCTCTTTGTCTAGAGAGGTTGCATAACTAAAATAAACAGATTTGTTTCCTGTCTGCTGCTGCCAACCAATTTAACAGACTCTATGAACTTGCTGAGATCATTCTGGGAAGGAAGAAGTGAAACCCCAAAGAGAGAGAGAGAGAGAAAGAAAACCATTTGACTGTCAATAGACTATCTTTGAAGGCCAATTTCAACAAAGGTAGGAGGAAATCAGGTTGACCAGTTGGTTTTGTTTCTCTCCTTTTCAAAAACACTGCCTTATCAGGAAGGCAAGAGGAAATTAAAAAAAAGTCAAGATGACGCCAAGATAATGCGATAAACCTCTCTATCCTTTTTTATATGTGTCATATACATAATGCACATAGGTAGTCCTCAACTTATGACAAGGGAGCCCAAAATTTATGTTGCTAAGTGAAACATTTGTTAAGTGAGTTTTGCCCCATTTTATGACCTTTCTTGCCCCAGTTGTTAAGTGAATCACTGCAGTTGTTAATAACATGGTTAAGGGAATCTGGCTTCCCCATTGACTTTGCTTGTCAGAAGGTGATCCCATGACACACACACACTCCAAGACACTGCAACCGTCATAAATATGAGTCAGTTGCCAAGTATCTGAACTTTGATCATGGGACCACAGGGATGCAGCAATGGTCGTGTGAAAAACTGTCATAAGTCACTTTTTTCAGTACTGTTACAATTTCGAATGGTCACTAAATGAACTGTTGTAAGCCGAGGAGTACCTGTATTGATTGACTCGTGTGTCATGCTTTCAAACATAATTAAAGGCTACATAACAGAGCCCGGCTGTGGATCGTAGTTGATTATTACAATTATCATTCAGAAACTGACTCCCTCTGCAGAAAGTAAAATGAAAAATCTCCTGAAATAACAGTTTGTGCTACATAAATCAGTCTTATGCCATACACACAAAAAAAATACTGTACATTCTTTCAAGATCAGCCCTAAATGAAGTAAGCATTCACATCTGTAGCATTTTTTGCATTCTTTCTCAAGTTGGTGAGATCTGTGGATCTTTTTGCAGCTTTGTTCCACAACGCTGTAAAGTCTGAAGACAGGTACACAAAGCAATAAATGCTCCATTCACATGACACAGTAGACTTGATCAATAAACCACGCCACGTCTTAATGTGATGATTTGGTTCACACCAATGCTAAGCCCATGGTTGACTTTTCACAAGCAGAAATTTCTAGTAACATTTTATCATGCTGTGCAAACCTACTCTTTGTCCTGTATCTTGGGTTCACATCTGATGCACATTTCACTTCTCTCTTACAATAAGTGTGTTTGCACACATGCATGCATGGATATGTTCACAATCACTCCCACTTTTTGATAAATAGCACTGTTGCTTTAACTGTTCCCATGAATTAAACAAATTAAAACACACAAATCACTTCCTAAGTGTGGGATATATGTAGACCCATCTTGCCAGCTTCATGAACAAAGACGTTTTATATTAAATTTGTTTTGGCTGCTGAATGAACAGTTGAGCAAATACTCTTGGCTTGGTTCACACATCATGCTAAGCCATTGCCTCTGGTTCACAAACTACAGTTGCTTGGGGTCTCCCAGTACATTAAATGAAAACCAAACAAACTCAATGTATTACATAGGAGCCAGGTTTATGTCATTTACAGTAGTATATTCAATTGAAAAACAAAACAGTACAGATTACAAAAATAAGCATATCGCAGAGAGAGCAATACATGTTTTCAAAAAGTATTCTTGCTAATTAGCAACTGAAAAAAACTTCATCCAGGTTCTCTATACTGGTGATGACACTGAGACAGCTCATGTCTTGACTTCCTTAACCAGTTGTAGAAGACTCTCTCTTTACTTTTACTACATTTGTAAAGTTTCCAGTCTGGATAACTCTGGACAGTCTTTCTTCACTACTCACCAAGTTATCCAGTATAGAGCTTAACAAATTCAATTCTTTTCCAGGGTTGTCCGACCTTGGCGACTTTAAGACCTGTGAACTTCAACTCCCAGAATTCCCCAGCCATCCATGCTGGCTGAGGAATTCTAGGAGTTGAAGTCCCCAAGTCTTAAAGTCGCCAAGGTTGGACACGCCTGGAGTAGATTTTTGTCAACCAACAAAAATCTACTGCAGAAATTGAGATTTTCTTTTTTCTTTTGAAGTGCTGCAACTTCATTAGGATTCTTTCCAAAGTGCACATAATAAATTGGTTTAGTGATAAATGCTATGAATTTTTTAAAATACAGGTAGTCCTCAATTTACAAACATTCGTTTAGCAACCATTCGAAGTTACAAAGGCATTGAAAAAAAGTGATTTATAACCGGTCCTCACCCTAAGGTCCATCATAGCATATGATCAAAATTTGGACACTTGTCAACAAGCATACATTTACAATGGTTGCAGAGTCTCAGGGTCATGTGATTATCATTTGCTACCTTGCCATCCGGTTTCTGACAAGTAAAGTCAAAGGGGAAATCAGATCTGCTTAATGACTGTGCCGCAATCCACTTACCAAATATAGCAAAACAAAGGTTATAAAATTGGGTGAAACTTAACAACTACCTTGCTTAGCAACAGAATTTCTGATTCCAATTTTGGCCATAAGTTGAGGATTATTTGTATGTTATAGTCCAAGGGTCTCCAACCCCTGGTCCGTGGACCAGTACCGGGCCGTGGCATGCCAGCAACTGGTCTGCACAAGCAAGCAAAGTCCCATCCGCGGGATGCAGGCAGCATATAAAACCACGCACCCTCCGGTCCGCGGAAACACCTCTCTCCACGGAACCGGTCCCTGGTGCCCAAAAGGTTGGGTACCTCTGTTATAGTCCATCTGTATATTTAAGTTCATAAAGTGCTGATTAATTCTCAGCTCAATTTCTTTCTTTCTTCTCTGGACTGGCATAAACATACTGTATGATGCTTTTATGGTTAAAAACAGCAGGGTACAAAGCCTGCAGAGTGTGTTGTGTTCTTGGCTCTCTGAATTTATTTTAAAAAGAAAATAAAAGGTAAATCTTCAGTACAAAAATATCAACCGGGAAACTTCAAGTGGAATGTGCAAAATTACATTAAGGAAAAAGGGCCATGGATTTCCAGAATGTTATGAATGAAAAAGAGGAACAGACTGAATATTGACAAAAAGGAACGCAGCACAACTTGATTTAACACTTCAGTGCAATTTTGACTGTGCACCACTGTTACACAAACTTCTAATAAAATACCTGTGACTGTAGCATTGCCTCAAGCTCTGCACATCTACTGTTACTTGCATCATAAGCTTTTTTCCTCCATCGGGATTGTACAAAGCACAAATCTACACAAGCTTCATTCGATGGCACCATATGTCCGCTTGGTACTAACCATATTTCTATATGTTGAATTTCCACCCATTAAATGTTCATCACAGCAGCCCAGAAATGTTCAACATAAAAGGACATACACCAGTTTGCATACTTCTCACTCCTGAAATGTAGAATGCTCACTTTCAGCCTTACCTATTAACCTTGGGGGGGGGAGAGGGGAATCCCATTTTTTTCTTCTGTAACCTCACCTTTTGGGGGGGGAGAAAAGTACTCACTCTTTACATGAACTCGTGTCATTTTTTCCCCACTGGAATTTTTTTTAAAAAATCAAAGTCTTTATTTATTCCCTGCTCACCTTATTGTAGGGCTGTCATGCAATGGGTGTCATTACAGCCCCTAAAAATTCCTCCAGAGAGACTCTGGGATTTTTTTTTATAACTGACATGTAGGCTTAGAAAACATTCAATTTTTTCCCCTAACCATGAAGGGGTTCCTGGGAAAGATCTAAGAACCAGTTTGCCATTTTTACTGGTTCCTTCCTGTCCTTGAACTTCTGCTGTTTCCTATCCAACTCTATTTTAAATACTCATGTGAGTTCTTACCCTTTTACATTTTAGGGAAAAATGGAGAGGGAGAGAGACAAGGGAGAGGAAAAAACACTCTTTTTTCTTCATGGTAAGGAATCTAGTTAATGCACAAACCAGATCCTGAAAAGTAAAATGAGTAGTATTTGCGTGAGTTTTCTTTCAGGAATCAGTGATATTTCAGCATGTGTATATTTTAACAAGTGGGCAGACAAGAGGGGTGGGTTTAGAGCTTGTCTAAAAATGGACAACCATATGGATGGAGGTGGAGAGAAAAGCAGTCAAATTAATTCTACTACAGCAGCCAGTAAAAACTTACAAACTCCAAAGGTTTAAAAACCAGTAGGCTGAGTAGAACCCATCCTACTTTAACAACATCTGGAGCCAGGTCTGCTGCTGTTAATAGGAAAAGTAAGGTGTCCTTTCTTGCCTTGGGCAACAACTTTCATGACACCATTAACTTTCCTTTAACATTCCACAGATGGAAAATAGAGGCACACTTTCAACACCCCTATTCTTATGCCAAGGACCACAGCCTCAGGGTGTAGACGCATATCCTTGTTACTTTCAACTGTCTGCTCTTTCTTTTCATAGTTTGCCCTTTACCAGAACACACATCTGGCTGCAGAGATTTCATCTCAAAAGTTTCCACTGTTGCAGCCTGTTGCTCTGTGGAGAAACTTAAACAGACAGACTTAAATGGATTGTTGAGAAAGCAGTGATTGTCTTCAAGAATAATCTATCTTTCATCTAGGTTTGACCCTGGCCAGAGATAGCTGAGGAAGGTTTTTCTTATCATTTTTGTCTCTGCACCTCAGGAAAAACCTGGCCTCCACTTAAATCTACTGTTACCAGAAGGGAAGCAAATCTGGAAAACCAATTCCTGCAAATCAAATCATAGCAAAGTGCAGAAGAAACATTTTAACTATTAGATGACTTTGAGCTAAACCTCAGCAGATACCTATGATATTTCCCCTCTCCAGACTTCATGGATGGCACTACAGGTAATCCTCGACTTACATCATAATTGAGCTCAACATTTTTGTTGCTAAGTGAGACATTTGTTAAGTGAATTTTGCCCCATTTTATGACTTTTCTTGCCACAATTGTTAAGTGAATCGCGGCAGTTGTTGACCTAGTTGCACTGTTGTTAAGTGAATCTAGTTTTCCCATTGAATTTGCTTGTCAAAAGGTTGCAAAAGGTGGTCACATGACCCTGGGACACTGCAATGGTTCCCAAATGTCTGAATTTTGGTTACATGACCAGGGGGATACCGCATCAGTCGTAAGTGTAAAATATGGTCATAAGTCACTTTTGTCAGTGCTGTTGTAACTTTGAATGGTCACTAAATGAACTGTTGCAAGTCAAGGACTATTTGTACTTGTGCTATTTTGCAACACATGGCAAAGTATTCCCTCTTTCAGCCAATGTTTTCTTCAATGGAGGACTGCTGAGACCGTTAGCAAGCACCTCCATTCCATTCCTTTGCCATTTTTTACATAAAAGTAAAAAATAGTTTAAGAAAGCATGATGGACACCAGTTTAAGAGGAGATAAGGCAGTTCAGAATAACTGTGGAAGATGAAGGATCATGCCTGACTTTTTGGTGGGACTGGGAAGTAGGATTAGGCAGAAATTCCACTACCTGCTTGCAGCAGGAGCCAAGCATATACTTTAGCCAAGTTTACACTTTTCAATAAGTCTAATTTGCCTAATAGCATGTCCTGTGCTCACCTATTGTGGTTTATAAACCACAGTCTGGTGTTCAATATGCCATGTGTACTCATCCATTATGGAATTCTCTCTGTTAAACCTGGTAATGCAAGTTATGTATTACCAGTGAAACTACTCCCAAAGTCCAGCCAAAACCCAAGCTATGTTTTTTCTACCTAAGTTTTCACAGAACTGTAGACTACCCCAACTGACCACTTGACAATTGTAGTGTTCTGGTTAAAGTAAAGGTCTAAGAACTGGCAGATCCAGTTTCCACTCCACTTTCAGCCACAGAAGCTCCTGAATAACTCTGGGCCAGTCATTACTCCTCCACCCAATGTATCTCATAGAGTGGTTGTTGTAAGGCAGGGGTCTCCAAACTTGACAACTTTTAAGACTTGTGGACTTCAATTCCCAGAATTCCTCAGCCAATCATGCTGAGGCACAAGGCACAAGTCTTAAAGGGGCCCAGGCTTGGAGATCCCTGTTGAAATGTCATGTATGCTACCTTGATATCCTGAATAAAGATCTAATAAATGAATACATGATTAGCCCTGATAGAATTTGAGGTACAGTGTTAGCAGACTCTTAGTCCTTTAAGCAGTTAAAGAGTATTGTCTATGGAAATTCTCAGTCATCGGGATCATGGTGTCCCATAGGTGCTTTTTCAAAAGGCAACTTTTTCCCTGAAGACCTTTCGCTTCTCATCCAAGAAGCTTTTTCAGAAGAGTAGAATATTGAGACTCAGTCAGTAGCTTTGAGTCAAATAGGTCTTTTCCCTAAGCAGAATCTTATAAGAATGGTGCACAGCTCACTCCAGTTGATCAATCCTGAGGCTATTTGTTTAAGTTAACTCTTTCCTGCACCCACCTATCCAAACCCATTAAACACATTTGCGTCCCCAAATCAGCTAATTCTCTCCCAAGGAAAGGAAATTTAAGCATAAAGATGGGCAGGGATATTCTTGGGGCTTATTTTTTAAGTAGACTGAAATGGCAATCCTTTACTTGCTTACTTTGGAGCAAGGGGCAATCGGGCCTGTTATACGAAGGCAAGAACTGGAGATCATCTCTCTTGCTGTGGCATTTAAATAATAAAGAAACCCAGCACTTCCTTTTAGTCTGTACACTGTATATAATTGGCTTTGTTTCAAGATAACACCCTCTCAAACCACAGCATTTGACTTGCAAGAATTTCCTCTGAGTCAGTTTGTTAGTGCATGAGGCCAGTCCCGAGACTTCTTCTGAAGTCTGATGGAAGCAGGAGATGACCTATGGGAAATTATCTTACATTCTCAGCTTTTTATTTATTTGTTTGTTTTTTATTTATTTATTTATCAAATTTATTTGCCTCCCACCTCGCAGTTCAGGTGACTCTGAGTGGCTACATCAAGATAAAACAAACATTCAACGTTTATAAATATAAAAACTGATTAAAATCACAAAAAGTGAAACAAACTAAAAAAAACAAGGGTTTGGAGCAGGGGTAGGCAACCTTGGCTCTTTTATGACTCATGGACTTCAACTCCCAGAATTCCTGAGCCAACATGGCTGGCTCAGGAATTCTGGGAGTTGAAGTCCACGAGTCATAAAAGAGCCAAGGTTGCCTACCCCTGGTTTGGAGGGAAGAGCTGGAGGTGCCTTCTCTTGTTAGTTTATGGATTACTTCCAGCCAACAGCTTCTCCTTCAAGACCCCATCCCAGTCGGCACGGGCAGGTTTTAAGGTTTTTCCTGGAGGCTAAAAGAGAGAGGGGAAATCTTCTCTCCTGTAGCAAGATGTTCCAAAGGGCAGGAACCATGGCAGAAACCACTCTTCTCCTGGATCCCACCAGCCAAACTTCCTTGGCTGATGGGATCTGCATTGGCCCCTTCTGTCAGCATGAGTGGAGTGGGCTAATCCCATTGGGTAAAGACGGTTCTGTAGAAATCCTGGACCCATGACAACAAAGGGTTTTAAAGGTAATAACCAACACTTTGAATTGCACTGGAAGCAGATGGGCAGCAAGACAGCTCACATAGTGGTGTTACATGTGCCACCCTAGAGGCCTCCAAAACTGTCTGTGCCACCACATTGTTGACCAATTGTAGTTTCTGAATAACCTACAATGGTAGCCCATCTTTTGTTATCCCACATGGACTCATCCAGGAATAAAGGCGTCATAGAGGCAAACAAGAGAGGGCCTTTTTCAACCACATTACAAAGATGAATAGAAACCAAATCAGAAGCCACGATGCCACTGTGATTCCTGGTTACCACTTGGAAACCAAAGAACGATGCACCAGACACAAGTCCATTTCCACAAAACAGCCAGGTCACCGATCATGGTTTGCAAGTAATAATGGCTGGATTTACCCAATAAAAGTCAAAACAGCAGCCAGTCAAGGTTATAACAGATCTTCCCTGGGGTACTTACAACCCATTTTCATAGTTCTGTCATCCGGGGATCCCATCCTGTGGTCATGTGCTTGGTTACTGGCTGCATTTACAGACATTGGCAACATACTATGATCATATGACCATATTTTGTGACACGATCATAAAAGCATTATGTCTGGTTTTCAGCAAAATTGGCCCATAGCAAAGAACTGGTTTGCTTAATGACCATGGTATTCAATTTACAACCACCACATTCACTTAATAACCATTGCAAAACAGGACAAGGGTGACCCACAGTACAGCCATCATGACTTACAAATGTAATGCGCAGGCTCCATTACGAGTCATAAGTCAAGGACTATCTGTAGGCCCAGGCAACAGTTTTGATTTATTTCTTTATAAGCAACTAACTGAAGCTGATGCATTTCAAAAGCTAAACAAGGCTAGACCAGATTACTACTTGGACAGGAGGCCTCTAAAAAATCGCAGGTTGTAAACCATCCCAGGGAGTCAAAAGAAATCCCAAAGGCAACAGGCCACTTTCATAATGTCAAAAAAGCGACATGGACATTATTTATTTTACTTACTTACTTACTTACTTACTTACTTACTTACTTACTTACTTACTTACTTACTTATTCCACTTGTACCCACCACAATCTAAAGCAACTCTCAGCTAAGGAGATAGCTGTACTCACCAGAAATCAAGTTCATCTCAAAGGAGTTTTTACCATTTTTAAATCAGAAACATGGAGGTTGTTGTAGAATCACCAAAAGTTGACCTCAACTTGGAGGAGGAGCCATTATTTACTTATTATGTGGGGGGAGGGAAGAAAATCTGTTGAAAGTCTTTTATCTTTCAAACAGACAAACATTCCAGCCTGTAGATGGCCTGTTATGATTGCACATCCATCAACTCCTGTTTCCCTTTTGGTTTGAAAAGCTGCCCTTGTTCCACATAGCTTTGGGCCGTGGGGAGAGACTGCAGTGACAAAACTCTTTTGATACATGAGCCGTCTGCTGGGAAGAAGAATTTTACATTGTGTTACCTTGCAACCATGAGATCCTACAAACAAAAAATTCCCAGGATCCCCAAAACACATTGGTTAGATTTGCTTGAAACAGCCAGCTAGTGTGCAAAAGGAAAGATGTACAATGGTGTTCAAACATGACTGCTGCTCATTTGTGTTTGGATTACAAAGACAACTTCCCACCAAATGGCCCTTTTTGCTCAGTAAAGAGGGGTTCCCAACCTTTGGGCTTGGCAGCCTGGCTGGGTGGGGGGGAGGGGGAGAAAGAGGAGAACTGGACCTCGCAAGCAGTGGCTGGGGCATGCGTGTGTGCATGCAGGTAGCTCTTGCACGAGAGGCAGGCCAGCACGCATGCACGCAGCTTGACTTGCACGAGCAATGGAGCGGTGCACACGTGCACGAATGCCCGCTGGCCCACCACTCGCGTAAGTTGAGTGCGTGCACGCACGGGGCCCATTTCCAAATAGGCCATGGCCTGGTAGTGGCCCAGAGTTGGGGACTGGGGACTAAAGCACTTGCCAAAATTGAAAATACACATTTATATCATTATAATGTTTAATGTATTTCCTCTTGCCCTTGAAATTGGGAAACATACCATGATTTCATGTTTTTTTTTTCCCAAAAGCCCTTGTTTCTATTCTGTACAGGTAATCCTTGACTTACAACCATGTGTTTAGTAACAATTCAAAGTCACAATGGCACTGAAAAAAAGTGGCTCATGACCGTTTTTCACACTTATGACCATTTGCAGCATCCCCACAGTGACATGATCAAAATTCAGATGCTTGGCAACTGACTCATATTTATGACGGTTGCAGTCTCCCTGGGTCATGTGATCACCTTTTACAATCTTCTGACAAAGTCAATGGGGAAGCCAAATTCACTTAACAACCCTGTTACTAATAATAACTGCAGTGATTCACTTAACAACTGTGGCACAAAAAGTGATAAAATGGGACAAAACTCACTTAACGAACTGTCTTGCTTAGCAACATAAATTTTGGGCTCAATTGTGTACAGGTAGAGGACTACCTGTAATTTATCCCTATAGATCAGCCATTTAACCAGGTCCATTACAGCCTACTTTAGGCTTTCTATTTAAAAAAAAAAAAATTTGTCACAAGGAAGAAAATGAGCATTACACGTTGCTCATTTTGTATGGGCAAAAAACCAATACAGAAATGCTGTGTGTTGATATGGAAGAAGATGCATTGCAGTATAAGTTGTACAACTGAAAAGCAGGCCATTCCTTCATTCAGTGTCTAGATTCCTTCTAAGAGTTCAAAGGAGCGCTTTCTCAGTGAACCCTTTAGTGTCATGACCACTTTAATGACTCTTTAGTCTTGGTTTTTCAGATGTTTTTACAAGAGTCAGCAAAGAACAATATTTAACATTTCCATCTCTTGAATTTAGAATCGTGGGGGCAAAGTTGCTATGCAATTAATCAGAATTTACAGGGGTTTTCAATGGAAGATTCTTCAAGAAAATATTGAATCATAACAGCTTGCTAATTAATCTGTTGCCATTGGCATTTGGACATTCTTTCTAAGAGAATGAGCAAGCTTGCGAAGAAAACAAAGTTTACTCTATCCTTTCACCACCAACTCACTCCACTTTGATGCTGGTTAGAGTCCTCCTCCTTTCTCAGCCAGTGCAGAAATTAAATTGGCAGAGTAAGTACAAAGCAATCTATCTCTTTTCCTCTGACCTGCTGCATTCTCAGTTGGATGTGTGGGAAGCGAAGCTTCTTCCTACAAAGAAAAGCAACAGGCTAGTGGCAAGTGGACGGAAATCAAACCATACTGCCAGCTGCTTTATTCTCTACCACCACACAAACAAGTATAGTTTCTCTTCAAGCTGCCCCTTTTTTTACAAATAAAAAGCGAGAAGCTCAAATGTAACAAGTACTACTATATTTATCGAAAAGAAAAAAGAAAAACAATTCCGAATCGAAGGCACATGCCCACCAACACAGACTAAAGAAAGTTATGAAAAAATAGCTCACGCAGATGTTAATTTCCCTAATTTCCCTAGTCTGGGATTGCAAAGTCAAGATGAAATTATTCCTGAAGATATTCTCTTCCCCCCCCCCCGATAAATATGTGCAGATGACACACTTCTATGTGTATATGTACATATGTATACGTTTAGTCAAATACTACCCTTCAAAAAATGGGCAATAGTATGACACCATCATCATCAATATTGAAGGATTAAAATTCTTTGTAAAATAAACCCTATTTATTCTTGCATTCAACTGGACGAACATGTAAAATATAGCTTCTTACACATAAACCACTCTCACATATACCCATGCACAAAAATATATACATTCATATTATTAGCTACCCTCCTTCCAGAAGAAACAGAGGAAGATAATGAGGAAAGAGATGGAAATTATGGAGATGCAGATGGAGATAGATAGTTGATGAAAATGGAGTTGATGAAAATGGAGATAACAAAGGAGATGGAACTGATGGAGATGGACATGATGGAGATGACGAAGATGGATATGATGGAGATGGAGACAGAGATGGAAATGGACACGTTAGAAAAGGAAAAGATGGAGGTGATGGAGATGGAGACGAAGATAGTGTCCTTACACTGTGAAGGAACAGAAATGAAAAGTAGGGAATCAAATTTGACAGTGACAAGGTAAGGGGAAGCAGAAGCTGGAGCAGAATGGTAAAAAGACAGAATTGGCAGAAAGCTCAAGGATTCTTGATAGGCTCAACAAGTGATGACGATGCTACCCATTCAACTGTGTCTGATTCTCAGCAATTCTATGGCCCAACTCTCTCCACATTCTCTGATCTTTTACAGCTTCTTTCACTTATTTTATGATCTGGCACTTTTTTGGCAACCTTGTTCCCTTTTACCGCTGACCATTCCAAGCATAACTGCGTTTTCCAATGACTGTGAGCACATGACATGGCCAAAAATCAATAAAGCAGAATTTTGTGATTTTACCTTCAAGCAGTATATCTGGTTTCATACGCTCCAGTGCTTGCTTGTCATCTTTGCTCTCCAAGGAACGCACGGGAGCCTTCTCCATCACCACAGCTCAAACAAGTTGAATGAAGCTCAACAACTACACATCTCTATGTACTGATCCCAGAATAGCTTTCCTAACAGCTTTGTCCCCAGAAAATATGCTTAGATCTTCTAGTCCTATTTAGTTATTAAGAAATTATGCAATGGTCCACCCAAATTCAAGAAGGAGCAAAATGAAAACGTGCTGACATGGTCTTCTTCTCATGGGTCTAGGACAACTCGCTGTGGCCAATTTGTCGCAGCCAACTCGCCATGGCCAACTTGCTGCGGGACAAGAGTTACACTAATATCGAAGAAATGGTGGAATAGAATCATTAAAGAAAAGATGCAAAAGAAGGGACAAAATAAAATGTGGATGACAAAAATTAAAATAATGCTTTAATTATTTTAAATAATTAAATTGAATTGTTGAATTGTCCTGCGGCGAGTTGGACACAGCAAGTTGTCCTGCAGTGAATTGCCTGTGGCGAGTTGGTCATGGTGAGTCGACCGTGAGTTTCTGATTCTACTTCTCATTGCCCTTCATATGAAGAGGATGGTTGCCAATGAAGAAGGAAGCAAGAATGCCATCATCTCTGTCTCACTGGGTGAAATCCACAGACAGAGGAGAGAACGTACAGCATCCTGCTTACTTTAAAAGTAATTATTTAGGGAGAAAATCTGTTGACCTTCCAAGCAAATACTTTTGACTTTTATCAACAAGGCTATATCAATTCCAGTAGTATCCCTCACATCTTAGAATCCTTTTAGATGAAGCCCACCAAAACTATAGAATAAAGACCTTGCAATATGGCTACAGGCTAAAAAAAACCTTACTATCCCAACAACTTCGCTGTATATCTATAAATATGGCTTTCTCCTGAGAACAACGAGAGCAGCTACCAGTACTTAAGTTGAAAACTGGCAAGGATTTTCTCATTTTCCATCTTCACTGAATCCTTGCCCCATCAGCTTGTTTTCCAAGGATCCCTGAGCAATGGGCAATATATATATATATATATATATATATATATATATATATATATATATATATATATATATATATATATATATATATATATATATATATATATCATGCCCATTCACACAAATATAGTGAGGTAAAGTTCAAAAAGGAGTCAGTGCCTGATCAAATTCAAGAGAATTTAAAGAGGGCTGGACTAAATTGTTTATGGCAACATACTCTAAACTGATGACATGTTTAACTCTGCCCTCCAACTGCATAAATCACTGCAAAAGGTATGCTTTTTCAGAAGCAGTTCTCTGGCCACACCTTTTGAGCAATGCCATTCCTTTGCACTAACAAGGGACAGATATTGAATTTGCAATGATGCATTTTTTACTACTTGAGAAGCAGGAAAAATCTTCTGCCTCCGATGCCAAACTAATTTTACTAGCCACAGATATTTGTGCACCTGGTCTGGAGTGTGGATTGTGAAGGTGGGGGGTGAGGGGTGATTTACTATTCTGCTGGAGGCCTCCAAATATCTTAGGCCAACCCTCATTGTAACTGCACATTCCAGGAGAATATCAGCAGCACTAGACAAGACAGTTTTAAGGGAATATTCTCACTGTTTAGCTGATAAATTTCCAAGAAGACCCAGGGTTTCCTGGAAAACAGTTCAAAAGTCACTTTATGAAGGTCTGGATATATTTATTTTTTTATATGGCTTCTGTTTTTTAACTAAAGTCTTGTTTTTTAAAAAAAATTACATAATATAAGATTCATGACACAGATCAGTGATTCCTGCCACAGTGGCAATTAGATGGAACATAAATCATCATGGCCAAGAAATTTGGTTTAGTTTTACTAATTCTAGCCAACTAATGATGCAAATGGGCATCAAGTAACATAGATGGAATCTAGGCAAGAAAAATAACCAATACAGCCACAGGACAGCATCCTTAAAATAAAAGCTCCCTACATCCCAAGCCATATAACTGAATTCAACCACATTTCTAAAACTGCAATTAGAAGCTCAACTGCAGGAGACAGCTTTTTTTTTCATTAGACAAGACAGAACAAATTTCTCAAAAGGAAATAAAGTTATAAAGGCAATGTAGGCTAAAAAAATATTTCATGTATGAACTTGGAAAACTTTATAAAGTAACAGCTCATCATCTCTATCCCAGCAATGACCTCAGCGAATGAGTTCATCCATTTTAAATATGACAAGGGGGCTAATTTTCATGACAGAACAGACACAAACTCTGCTAGAAACAAAAAAATAACAAACCATAATTGGCTAATCATATGGTACAGTATTCCTTTATGACCCACCAATGCTTTCTTCCTTTCTTTTTCATCAAATTGATCTCCCTCAAAAAAACATATATATAGAGAGAAAAGTATGATCTAAGTATTTGGAGGAAAGAATAAAATCAAGGATCAAATATAGCAACTTTTTTTTCAGATATGCCCTGTGAGTGAGGCAAAGCATTACACCACTTCTACAAATAAAGCCAACAATCATATAAGTTAGTTAGTGGAATTATATTGCTCCTCCAATCCACAATTTCTTTCACTGCTTTAATCAGAGATGCATCAGGATTATATTCAGAAGTGTATATATAAAAACAATACAAAGATAGTAATCTCCAAGGTCTGGCTTCTGCATGCATTTCTGTTGTACGTTTACAAACATAGGAAGATGCCTTACAGTAAATCTGCTAATTTGCATGTCCAGACTTATACACTGTCTGGCTGCAAATGTATATCCAAAACATGTGCTTTATTACATGAGCTGTACAGGGCTTTTCTTTGCAGATGTAAGAAGTATAAAGAATGGCATGCGAGTATTAGAAATTTCTGCAATTTCAAGCAGGCTCTTCCGCATACATTCAAACACACAGTAAGGACTACAAACATGCCTTTCAGATATGACTGAAGCTAAACACTGGGGCTATACCAGTGATGGCGAACCTTTTAGAGACCAAGTGCCCAAACTACAACCCAAAGCCCACTTATTTATTGCAAAGTGCCAGGGGCACATCAGCATTGTGGTGCCCTCGGGGGAGGCAGGGAGGCACCTCTGAGTGCTGTCTCTGGCACACAAAAAACAGAGGTGCAAAAATGGGCCACTGTGCTACAAGGTGCAAAAACGGCCGCCACCGCGCTGCGGGGTGCAGATATAAGGCGCTGCACCACACAAGAATGGGGCAGGGCTAGTATCATGCAGGCACTAGGCCCGCCCCATTTGCAGTGCATGCATGCTTGCGGCGCCGTGCACGCACGCATGTAAAATGTTTCCCCCTCCCTTTTCTTCCAGTCCGCCAATCGACAATGGTTGGTGACCTCTGCTCTACCACCTCTACAGTTGGCTGCTTGGCCTCCTTTGTGCTGGGCGGGGATCTGCTGCCACCGGCGGCGGCGCGTGTGCCAACCGAGAGAGCTCTGAGTGCCGCCTCTGGCACGCATGCCATAGGTTCGCCACCACTGGGCTATACAATTCATTGCCCAGTCTTGCATTCTGCAGTTTTCCTGCCTACCTGCATACAGAGAAATCTGATAGCATTATATCTCACTTCGCAACAGAAATTTTGGGCTCAACTGTGGTCGTAAGCCGAGAACTGCTTGTATGAATTGGCAGAAAAGGAAGCTAGGACAGATATTTTAGAAACAATATGCATAGAATGCTGGAAAGACTATCCAGAAAGGCATAGGCACTTTAAAATTCTAATTGCTTGCAAATGCTGTTAAAAGATCATTCAATGGAGCACAGAAATTTCAGTCTTTTACACAAAAATAAATACGGAATACATCCCCCACCACCCATGACCACCCACACATAAGACATTAAAGCCATGCAGTTCCTTGAATAAGTATCAATAGGTAACTTGGAGGCCTTACTTTGAAATAATTCAAGTTTATAACAAAGCCAGCTTCACATCACCAGGATCCAATCCAAGAATGAGAACTTGGGGCCTTCTCAATGTTGCTCAACTACGTTTCCCCGCATCCCTGGAAAAGATTCAGCAACATCTGGCTCCCTATTGTGATTACTCCATCCAAAATGGCATAGGCAGACCAAGAGAAGAGAATATTTGTAGCTCACAGTTGAACTGTGGGATCCTTGGTGCTCTCGGGAGTTTGGTTGTCTTCTTGCAGACATTTCATTGCCAAACCATTTCCTAGTTTGATGTTACCTAGTTTGGTAATGAAACATCTACAAGAAAACACAAGAGATCACCAAACCACAAACCAGAAGTCGTAGGCAGCAGCACATTGCAGAAGTTACCAAAACTGCATCAAAGGTCTGTATCTCCAGATCACCAGTTGATAGCATCAGTTGAGGCAAATTCTAATCCAACACATCAAGAGGGCATCCAGTTGAAGAAGGTGCATTCAGGAGGAAAGGAGAGCAGACTTGACACCATTTGACTGCACAATCAGCTCAGCTAGTTGACTGGCTCCCTCCCAACCCCTTACTGATCTCAGACACTGATTCCGGGCCAAACACAAGGCAAGCAAAATGCCATCAGCATACTGATGCCACCTCCTTCCAAAGTCCAAGCTGATTTCTTTTAGCATTTGTTTGTACTTGGAAAAGCTATCTTTGCAGGATGTAAAGCAGAGTAGAAGAATATTTTTTTAAGTGGAGCTGAGTCAGTGGGAGACAATGGGAGGTTTGCAGGATCAATTCTGGGTACCTGCAGCTCTGTATCTGGTGGACATGGCCACCCCCCAAATGACACAGGTTGTAACTAGAAAAAAATCCATTTCTCTGGATTTCAACACAAAGCACCCCATCTGCTGAGGATTCTTGACATATGAGTTTCCTCTCCCCACAAAACCCCCAGGAGAGTCGACCCTTTCCAACTATTCCAGGCTATTCCTCTGAATCAGCCATCAAAATGGGGTAGGGATGGGGTGTGTGTGTGTTAAGAATGGGAGATAGGTTGCAGCTACAGAGAAAAAAGTTCTCCTCTCAATAGAATGAATTCCTCTTTGACTGGAATTACAGATGCATGTCACAGAAATGCCCCCCCCCCCATTTTGCTAATAAAGTTTAGCCTTTAAAAGAGTGTGTGTGTGTGTGTGAAAAGACTGGCTTAGGAAAGTAGAATAATATCAATAACATCTGGAGCACCGTTGGAACACCATTGGCATTAACAAAATCACCATCAGTCAATTGCAAAAAGGCAGCCTTGGAACTGCTTACGTCCTGCAAAGATAGCTTGAAGGCCATCAAAGCACAACATGCCTGCCTGTCCCAGGTCCTTGGGAAGGACTCGATAGGACAAAAATGCCAAATCCAGTCTAAACATCTGGCTGACCAACCATAATAATAATAATAATAATAATATCAGCCAGCATTCCATTTCCTGGCAATGTGTTATTTTGGGGGGGGGGGGATGGGGAGGAGGGGGGGGACTGTACGTTTGGCAAAGGAAATCAAAAGTTTCCAGAAATCTTTCCTCACTTTTGGCGTCAGCGAGAACGGGAGGAGCCCTGGAGGACGGACTGGCCCGTCTGCGTCTTTCCATCGCTTTCTCCAACGTGTCCCTAGACAGAGACATTTTGCCAAAAGGGGGGGGGATGGGGCGGGGGGGGAAAAGATTTTTTTTTTTTTTTTTAACCCTCCAGCTTTCTCGCCACCGCAGGGAGGAGCGCTGGCTGCATCGCCTCCACCTGAATGACAGACCTCCTCCCTCGCCGCCCAGCCGAGGGGAGGGGGGGGATCGACGTTCCGCGGCATTTGGCAGGGTGGACAAGACCCCTCCCCTCCCGAAGCACCCCTCGGCTTCATTCGTTCACCGGATCCCGGCCGGCTGATTCTGCCCTCGCCTACACCCGTGGGCGAGGAAGAGGGTGGGTGGTGGTAGTGGCGGCGGGCGGGTTGGTGGGAAGGAAGCGTGGGGGACGACAAAGCCCATGCTCCGCTTTCCCGGGCATGCGCGCGCGCACACGAGAGACCGAGAGAACTCGCCTTGCCCCTGATCTGGCACTCCTTTTTCTTTTGGGGAAAGGAGGTAAATCGGGGGGGCTGACGGAGGAGCGGGGTGGGGGGGGAGCCATAGCTTGACCACCGCGGTTAGAAAGGCTCCAGCCCCCCCCTCCCCCGCCCGGGAAAGCCGAGCGGAGTCTCGCTGGATTGCTAGGATAGGATGGAGCGTGACTCTCCGCACCCGCCCAACGCTGAGGAAAGCCCTCCCCGCCGGCCTCAGCCTTCTACGCGGGTTTCCTTCCAGAAAGAGCCCCGCCAGGCGCGAGCAACCCGTCCCCTCCCTTCCTTCCTTCCACTTTCCGCCCCGCTTCCCTCCGCAGCCCTCAGGGTTAGACCCAGCGCAGCCCCCCTCCCCTCGCCTCTGACCCTCCGCATCGGCCCTCGGCCCTCTTCCCTCGCCCAACTTCGGCTTCCCTCGCCCAACTTCGGCTGGCTCCGAGCGGAAACTGCGCCGATCCCTTCTTCCCCCCCCCCCCCCGGCCGGGGCAGCCCGAGAAATGGACCGAGCCTGCTCCAATCGAGCCAAGGTTTTTTCTTTCGCCCCTTCTTTTCCCTTCGCGTCTTTAAAACTAGATCTCTCTCTTCCTCCCCCCCGCCCTTCTCTCCCCGTTTCCCCTTTAAAAAAAAATAATTAAAGCAGGGCGAAGAATCAAGGCGCTCGAGGCTGAGGGAATGGAGTAAGCAGGAAAGTATGAAACGCGGGGAAAGAAACGGACCGGGCAGATTTCAAAGGCACCGCCAGGGGTATCTCCAGGAAAATAATAATAATAAAAATGGAACAACTAAAAAAAAAACTAACTTCGGGCTTCACCTCCCGCGGGGGTCTCCCCCAATTCAACTTCCCAGCTCTTCTCCCATTTTAGACTACTATGCTCTTCACTTCTCCCCGCTCTTCCCCCCCCCCGAAAAATAAAATAAAATAATCCCGATTCCCAACTCGGGAGATTTTCGCACTCTGAAAAACAAAAGGAACCCGGATCGGGAAGAGGGGGAAAAAAAAAAAAACCGACGCGACACCCCCGCCCCAACAACACACACACATATCCACACGTATGCACACTTTGGAAAAGCGAGGAGGCTGAGAAGCTTTCTGCCTTTTTTGCAAACCCCGCGCAGAAACTGGGAGGCTTTTTATTCTTGCAATCGGAAGCGCCTCGTTTGCTTTTTCCAGGGACCGCGAAGTGGGGTCGTGGGGGGGGGGAGAAGAAGAGCGGTAGATAGGAATCCGTTTTCACGCAGGGCATTTCTTCCTTCCCCCCCCCCCAGCTTTCCAGGCACGGAGAAGACGGCGGGCTGCGAAGGGCTTACCTTGGGGCTGGAAACGGGGTTGCGCGCGAAGAGAAATGCCCTGTCTGTCCTTCGGTGGGAGGGAGGCGACCGGCAGTCCGATAAATCCCCGCCTGGCTGGAGAGAGTGAGCGAGCTGGATTAACTACCAGGCGGGTTCGGAGGGGGATTCCGCCATGTCAATGATGTCGGACCACATGGGATTTGTGACCAGCCCACATACCATACAGTCTGGATTAGAAGCTACTGTGGGAAAGGATGGAGGGGGGGGAGTAATCAGCTGGGAAGGAACGGGAGGGGAGGGGAAGGAGGGAGAAGCAGGCCAGCAAAGGAGGGAGGGGGAGGCGACATGACCCACACCACCTACGATATATACCCGGACACGAGACTGCCCTTTTCCATTCTCGTTCACTCAACTTCCTGCAAACTGAGGAGCGAGATGCGCGCGGAAGGACGGACGGCGGGTTTCCTTCAAAGCCTGCCGTCTCGGGTCGGGTTCGCAAGACCAGCCGAGCCACGAACTAGACTAGAGCCTTAACTTTTTAACCCAATGCGTTCTGCCTTGGTGGTTAGCGGAGAGACAGTTCATTCAGGCTGTCGTGTAAACTCAGAAAACGGACTTGAAGGAAAGCAGGTCCACTCAATAGGGCCAGTACGACAGGTTTAATAATAAACGCCGGTGGGTTTCTTCTGAGTGGACGTCACATAAACTAGGAATCTTGTCCTATGGATTGGCATGAGATCCATAGGGAGGGTTATTAGTAGGACTAGATTCTGGCTGCAAGTGTGGTCTTCACTAGAGATCTCCCCCTCCCCTTATGTGTGAGTGTAGGGACTATATATGGAATTCTAGCCCTAGTGACAGGCATGTCCAGTTTCGCCTTGAGTCAATCAGGGCAAAGAGTTACCATAAATTTTGCAGAAGCTTTCCCATAAAATCAGCAGCTCCACAGAATCTCCAGTTAGATCAGAGGCTTTGGGAGAATGAAAGTATCACAGTACATACTAGGCCTCTTTTTAATACTCAATAACTTTTTTTAATACTCAATAACTTTTTCCATACATAGCCAGGGTAAGAAGCCATACCTCTGTTATAAATTACATGCATTCTGAGCTCTTACTTAGATTTTCGTTGTAATCGCCCCTGAAGGGATACCAAATCCTCAAAAATTTAGCTTTCTCTTTTGTTGGGATTCCCTGCTATATTTTTGCAAAATCAATAGAATTGCTATTTTCCCTTTTTCACACTTACGAGTTATAATCTCATCGTCATTTTTGCATTTACAAGGTTCTTGTAAAGTTATCATATGCCTTAACTTTAATCCCCCCCCTAATCCACCCAACCTCTTTCAATATCCACTTCTCATGGAGATAAAATATTGATATGGTTATTTGTGTAACTTTATTAAATGGGATACGTTTCCTTGAAGTTGTACGAGGCTCCTGGTGATTTTAAGGACACATCACTGCAGTTTGCTTGCCGAGAGTAAGACAGGTTTTCTGAAATGTTTTTTTCAGCATCTATCTTACCAGCCTCTTGTTTCTTAGTGGTCTCCCATCCAAATATTAACCAGGCCATCCCTAATTATTTTCTAAGCCCAAATACAGGTAGTCCTCAACTTAGGACAACAAAAAACATCCATCACCAAACGATGCAGTCATTAAGTGAGTCACACGTTTATCACAGGTTTGCTATGGTCGTTAAGCACATCACACAGTCAAGGAAACCCAGTTTCCCACCTTGACTTTGCTTGTCAGAAGGCCCCTGGGAAGATTTCAAATGGCGATCAAATGTCTCTGGGATGCTATAAGGTTCGTGAATACATGCCTGTTGCCAGGCGCCCAAATTTTGAACATGTGGGACTACAGGGTTAAGTGCAAGGACCAGTCATAAGTCAGTTCCACCTGTAACCAGCTATTTTTTTCTGTGCCACTCTTAACTTTGATCATCCTTAAATAAATCGCCAAAAGTCAAAGACCACCTGTAACCAGCTGCTGCCATCTTGTTGAGGCATTATTATTATAATTGTAACCTTTTTAACCACATAGTTCTAATTCAATTAAAGCAAAGGTGAGCAGCTATTTTTTCAGCTACTTTGTAGGCCAAATTTTGAAGGATCACCACCTCATTTGCAATTTTCCTTTCCATAATTTATTGCGGAACCTTTTTTCGGGGCCACACAAACTGTGTCCATCCCAAAGCACGGCCTGAAACTGGATCAGTTCCCAACTGGAACTGACCTAAATAATAATTGTCATTCAAGGCTCCCTGAAATGGAAGAAAAACTTCCCCACGTGACGTTGTACCATCCTCAAATAGATATCTGCCTCTTGCTGATTTCAGTAATTAAAATGAACAAGAGAAGGGACCATGTCTTGGTGTTTTCCTGCTGTCCAAGCTGAAAACCAGCCAGATGGCTAGATCCCATTGTATGCTAGTTCAAGGCACATTGGGGCCTGTCAAAACTATGGCAAATTCAAATCCATCAATGACATAAGCCAAGTCAACATGCCCTTCTGCAAGAAATTGGAGGCAGCACATTCCCTTTCATTTTCCAACCTGGGATTAATTAGTAACATATACTGAGGGCACTGCAGGTAAATTTCTAGGTGGGTTGAAGCAAAGAGATGAAAGAGAAAAGAGAATGGCATCCTGCCCACGGACACCAGCGTTCCTGCATTTCAATCCCTTGATGCTTGTCCATGCTCCTCGTTAACAAAGAAATGATTTATTTCCTTTAATGCGATTGGTTGGCAAGCTTCTTGCACCTTCTTTATTTCCAAGAATGACTCCACCCAGCATTCTCAAAAAAGAAGGGGGGAAAAAAGAGGATAGGTATAGTCCTTTGCATTGTTCAAAAGCATGTCCATCTATCAAAACAAAGCCAATTTAAGGGGGGACTGCAACATAGGAGGCTGCACTGGACCCCAGAAAAAAATTCCTTTCCCCAAAGCAGGCAGTAGCAGGTAAAAAGACAACCAATTGGGGAAGCATGAAAGCTGACTGCTCAATCACCCATTCCCAAAGTGAGCATCTTTGGCCAATCAGATTGTAGCCAACCAGTTGATTGGGCCCTGGAGAGTCCAAAGTTCACTGTGTGGTCTCTTGAAGTTCAAGTACCCTTGAAGAGTACTCAGAAGTTACAGCTGGCATAGAACACAGCTGCGAGGACAGTCTTAGGGGCCCATATGACATCTCTGTTGCATGAGCTGCGCTGATGGTTGTTTGCTTCTGGATCCAATTCAAGGTGTTGGTTATCATATTTAAAGCCCTTTATGGATGAAAGGAGGCTACTTGAGGAATCATCTCACCCCAAGGAAAGTGGCCTGCCACACTCACTCCAGCAGAAGGGGCATGCTGCAGACCCCCTTGGTCAAGAAACTTTAGTGGGGTCCAGGAGATGATCCTTTTCTGTGGTGGCTTCTGCCCTTTGGAACATTGTGCCATTGGGGGTGAGATCTGCCCCACCCACATGGCCTTCCAAACAGGCCTTAAAACCTGCTTCTGCCAATTGGTTTGGGGCCCCAATGTGGACATCCCACACTTGAGATGGGCAGTGGACTAAGAAGATCACACCTCCATCCCATTCGTGTACTGGTTCCCAGTGAACCAATTTCTGTTAATTTTAATGTGTTTAATCTTTTTAACATTTTTATATTCTTGTTTTTATGATGTTGTAAGCTGCCCAGAGTCATTCGGTAGGGGGATGGGCAGATGTGGAGAAAACAATTAAAGTTCTGACTTTGGGCTTTGACAGTTAAGTGGGTTACTGCTAGAGAATTGGCTTGTAGTTTCCATTTGGTATAACTAAAAAGTTGATATTGTAGCTTTATTGTGTATCTTACCACACCAACAAAATTCAAAAGTTGCTGCTTTATGTTTCTTTTTAAAAATTTCTTTTTCCAGTTCCCTCATTCTATCTCTTATCCCCTTCCTTTCCCTTTTTTCCGTTGTCTTTATTTGTGTTTGATATTAAGAAAACTTATAGTAAAAATATATATTTAAAAAATGATAGCAATAGGAGTGGCATTAGATAGATAGATAGATAGATAGATAGATAGATAGATAGATAGATAGATAGATAGATAGATAGATAGATAGATGATAGATAGATAGATAGATAGATAGATAGATGATAGATAGATAGATAGATAGATAGATAGATGATAGATATAGATAGATAGATAGATAGATAGATAGATAGATAGATAGATAGATAGATAGATAGATGATAGATAGATAGATAGATAGATAGATGATAGATAGATAGATAGATAGATAGATAGATAGATAGATAGATAGATAGATAGATAGATAGATAGATAGATAGATAGATAGATAGATCAAATAGTTTCTTTTAGATACTTCTTTAATTGTTCCATTTTAAACACACCATTTTAATTTCAAATCTGTGGCATCGGGTTCCGAAATTCCTTAAACCAAACATTTTCATTTTGGTGCAAGGCCAGTTTTGCTACCTTTATGAGAGTTTTGCTGGTATGTGGGTGGGTCTCTATTTTGACTTGTTTCATTTTTTAAGAATCAGAGGATTGGAAAGAGCTAACTAGTGTTGAATCTTCCGTTCTATAACAATGGGCACACAATCGTAGTTGTATGTCGAACGCACAAAGTCATTCTTCATCCATGAAAGAACTTTGAGTTGAGCTTATATTTTTATTATGAAGCATACAAAGCCATGGCCACCCGTGCATTTAAAATATACCACTTTAGAAAGTGAGATTGCAATGTTCTACGTTCTTTCTTGAAATTGAGTCCCATAGTCGGAGTATTTCCAACTAAATAGGATCAGGCTGTACCTTATGACTATAGCTAAAACATATTTGTAATACTGTATATCTAAAATTATCCAACACTTAAGTCTGTAAAGGAAACCTAAGCTAAGAAGAGTACTTGATTAGAATCTCAGAAAAACGTTACTAAACTTTCCAATAAATATTACAATCAAGAAAATTCTAGAAAAGGCATGTTTTATTCCATACAGCTACCATTACATTGAGGTTGTACAGTCTGGTTGTGTGTGTGTGTGTGTGTGTGTGTGTGTATGGGTCATACATAGTCTTCAGTTAATTCTGGTTTTATTTTGTATATTTATTTTTCAAATTTAGACACTGCCCATCTCATTAACTAAGTGACTGGACGATTTACAGATAAAAAAACATAAAACCACATACAATTAAAAAAAAACTAAAAACAAAGTCGAACCAAAGATGAAAAGATGAACAGAGTGTCTTCAATCCACCAACCACCCTCAGGGTTGTGTGTTGTTCTTCAATCCCCACGCAAATTGGCAAAGCCAACTCTTTGCACTCTTCTGGAAGGCCAGGTGAGTTGGGGTCAACTTTACCTCAGACCTTTTCCTTGCCACCCTACTCCCCCTTTGGACTCCAGTCTTGTTCACGGAGAGATTTTTCCCAGAGAGAATGTAAATTTGATAAAAAGAATTCCCTCTGTGCCCCTAATTTAAAAGCAAACTAATATAAGAATTGGAATAGAACCAATCTTAAACTACATACAAAAACAGCAAGTTAAGTGATTTGCTCACCTGGAAAGAATGTCTTGGGATTCTATACCATACAAAACATATACAAAAAGAGGAGAAGGCCAAAGAACACAAGGCAGATTCAGAAGTTGGAGAGACAATACCAAAGACACAGCAGCATGAAATAACAAAGGTTGAGGCTGCCAGAAGTGCAAGAAGCAGAACTTTATATCTCCCTCAACAGATGAAGTAGTAGTGGTGGTGGAGGAGGAGGAGGACGAGGAGTAGGAAGAAGAAGAGGAGGAGGAAAGGGAGAAAGGAGGAGAATAACTAATATATAATTTCCTTTAGGTTTGACATTTTGATATCCATGTAGGTTTGCATATTCATTCAAAACTCCTGGTTTGACTTTGTGGATAATAATAATAATAATAATAATAATAATAATCACGTGAAGTATTAATACCACTTTACAATGCCTTGGTAAGGCCACACTTGGAATACTGCATCAGTTTTGGTCACCACGATGTAAAAAAGATGTTGAGACTCTAGAAAGAGTGCAGAGAAGGGCAACAAAGATGATTAGGGGACTGGAGGCTAAAGCATATCAGGAACGTTTGCTGGAATTGGGTATGTCTAGTTTAATGAAAAGAAGGACTAGGGGTGACATGATAGCAGTATTCCAATATCTCAGGGGTTGCCACAAAGAAGAGGGAGTCAAGCTATTTCTCCAAGGCGCCTGAGGGCAGGACAAGAAGTAATGGATGGAAACTAGTCAAGGAGAGAAGCAACCTGGAACTGAGGAGAAACTTCCTGACAGTTAGAACAATTAACCAGTGGAACAACCTGCCTCCAGAAACGGTGAATGCTCCAACACTGGAAGTTTTTAAGAAGAGACTGGACAGCCATTTGTCCGAAATGGTATAGGGTTTCCTGCCTGAGCAGGGGTTGGACTCGATGACCTCCAAGGTCCCTTCCAACTTTATTATATAAAGTTGGAAGGGACCTTGGAGGTCATCTAGTCCAACCCCATGCTCAGGCAGGAAAACCTATACATTTCAGACAAATGGCTGTCCAGTCCCCTCTTAAAACTTCCAGTGTTGGAGCATTCACAGCTTCTGGAGGCAGGTGTTCCACTGGTTAATTGTTCTAACTGTCAGGAAGTTCTCCTTAGTTCCAGGTTGCTTCTCTCCTTGATTAGTTTCCATCCATTGCTTTCTTGTCCTGCCTTCAGGCGCCTTGGAAAATAGCTTCACTCCCTCTTCTTTGTGGCCCCTGAGATATTGGAACACTGCTATCATGTCCCCCCTCATCCTTCTCTCATTAAACTAGACATACCCAATTCCAGCAGCCGTTCCTTATATGCTTTAGCCTCCAGTCCCCTAATCATCTTTGTTGCTCTTCTCTGTACTCTTTCTAGAGTCTCAACGTCTTTTTTACATCGTGGTGACCAAAACTGGATGCAGTATTCCAAGTGTGGCCTTACCAAGGCATTGTAAAGTGGTATTAATACTTTACAATGGATACCCATGTAGTTTTCTTGGCAATAGCATAGAAATGGTTTGCCACTTCCTTCTTCCAGATGTTTTCTCAACTTTCCAGTCTAGCTTAGAACTGTACAACTGTGTGTTTCCTGGATGTATCCCATCCAAGTACTAATCAGGCTTAATCCTATTTATCTTCCTAATCCAGACAAAATCGTCCAGGAACTTCCACCTACTGAAGCTTTACAAACAAACTTGGGCACTAAAAGTTCATCTTTATTAGGAAGAAGTGATTCAGAAGAAGTGCTTTGAACTTTGGGCAAGCGTGTCTCTATTATTTATTAAAGCAGCCTGAGTTTCTTCAGGATGATGTGCAAGTCTACAAAAAGGACAATGCTGTTGTAGGGAATCCAACCTAGAGTTCATAAAATTCGTAAAATAGCATTCCCCCCCCCCCTTAGGTTCACTGGAATGCCTGAAAAAAGGATCTACTGCTTTAACAGTACTAGCATGAGGTCTAACGCATGCTTTGCAAATAATTTTCACAGCCCTAATCTTCATTTCCTTAGGATAGCTCTGTCATGATAAAACCTAATAATGAAAACAAAGTAACCCTCCCAGAGGAGTCAATAAACTGCAAAATTATCTGGTGTGGTGATTAATTATGGATTAGAAGTACAACAATACTTCCAATGTTTGTAGCACTTATTTAGCGGCCTTCTCTTGGTAGGAAAGGACCTAGGATTCTCATTCTGGACTTTGAAGATAGGTACGGTTAGCCCTGGGTTAGTCTTTGAGTGAGGGACCATCAATTCGAAGGCTAGACTAGTAAGACTATGAGGTGAAAAAAAAATAATAAGGTTGGAAGTTGAACCAATCCGTATGTTCATGTGAGCATTCCTGACGGTAGGAATATGAGGTCATTGAGGGTTAGTAAAGCATACAAAAAGGAGATTTACTTATAGGAAATACATTGCTGTCAGGCCCCAAGAACCAAGAAAGACATACAGAATTACTTCTGAGCAGTTTCCTTTATTGTTCCTTGCCTGTAGACAGAAATCTTGCCAAACTGAAGGAACTACTTGCAACATTAAAGATATACTCTGAGAATTGCTAGGGAGAAACCCTCTTAACTCTCTTTCTCCCAACTAAACAATTGAAACGTTGCTGCCTCCTGGACCTCTGGAATGCAACCCCTCCCTCCTGGAAATCCAGGCTACATTCCACCCCAGGCCTGGGTATTTTATGGCCCCCGGGCCATATCCAGCCCTTTGGCTTTCCAGTTCGATCTAGGGCAGTGGTGGCGAACCTATGGCACGGGTGCCAGAGGCGGCACTCAGAGCCCTCTCTGTGGGCACGCGCGCCGTCACCCCAGTCCTAGGCCTTCAGCTAGGTTTTATAATACCTTTTCGCTTTAGGCCTTCGCCGACGTGTGCAAAAAAAAAAAAGGTTCAATCAATCAGTCAATTTCAACTTCTCGCAGGAAAAAAAAAGATCTTGCAAAGTTGGAATTGATTGAACTTTTTAGTCCCACCCAGTCTGCTGTTACCACCACAGCCACGCCCACCCAATGGACCTCACCCACCCAATGGGCCACACCCACCCGGCACCCGACGATGCATAAGTGGGTTTTCGGTTGCAGTTTGGGCACTCGGTCTCTAAAAGGTTCGCCATCACTGATCTAGGGTGTTAGAGTGGTGGCAGGGGACAGAGCAGCAGCAGAGGGCAATGGTGAGCAAGGCAGGGGGGGCAAACAGGGTGGAGGCAGGGGGTGAAGCAGCAGCAGCTCTCCCCAAAACAACCCCAGTTTTTCATATGGTCTTTGGAAAATGTATTATAATGGTCCACCCCTGTTCCCCCCAGAATTGCAGAGATAGGCAAAGCCTATCATCTAGCTAGCTACCTTTTACCAGAACGAGAATCAAAGATTGTGAGTTCTGTGCACATTTGCCAAGGAACACGGACAGAAGAGAGTAACCTCAGATTAGCAGGCTCTTAAACAAAATAATCAGTGTTGTAGATAAAGAAGGGCTACTTTTAACTTATTTTCAGTCTACTCTCTCCTTGGGGTAGGTCATGAGGTGCTGAAGAGTCAGTACCCTCGCCACAGCAAAAACAATGCCTAGTAGGCAGAAATGGGAAGTGGCAAACCACTTCCACAAAGTCATCAAAAACACTGAATTTGTCCCTAAAATCAACAGTCACTGCAACATGAAAGCAGTTTTCTTCTTTTTAATATTGCCTCAAAATTAAAATGTATTTTGCATCATCAAAATACTTATTCATTTATGAAATTTATTCACCAACCATCTCTCTATCGTGCAACTCTGGGCAGCTTACAGTCTGGTAAAACAATATTATAATAAAAAAATAAACAGTAAGAAAATAAATACATTAAAATATGACCTCATATTGGAAATGAAATGAGGATTTGTTTATTTAATTTATATCCTGCCTTTATTTTATTTTTTTTATAAATAACTTAAGGCTGTGAACGTATCTAATGCTCCTTCTTCCTTCTATTTTTCCCACAATGACAATTCGGTGAAGTGAGTTGGGCTAAGAAAAAGAGATCACCCAGGTAGCTTTCCTGGGTAAGGCTGGACTTGAACTGAAAAGTTTCCTGGTTTCTAGTCTGCTGCCTTAATCACCAGACCAAACTGGCTCTCTGCAGAATTATGGGGAATGTATCAAGTTAGTTTGGCATTCCACAACAGTTTAATAATGCCAGAATGAAAAGCTGCCTAACTCAACCACTACTAAGACTGTCTTTGCCCATTGTTGACTTAGCAACTAGCTTAGAGATAGGTAACCAGGCATTTTCCAGATGCCAATAAAGGAGAATATTTGTAGCTCAGGGTTGAAATGAGGAGTCCTTGGTGCTCTGAGCTTGATTGTTTTCTTGCAGACATTTCATTACCCAAACTAGGTAGCATTAAGCATAGATGCTGTTACCAAGTTTAAGCAATGAAACATCTGCAAGAAAATAACCAAGTTCAGAGAGCATTAAGGACCCCTCATTTTCCATATGTTCTGAATTGCCATAATCACAGACTGTAGTCATTTAACTATGCCGAATGGGCTTGGTGAGTGGGCACCAAGTTTCCTATTCATAAGACAGATATTAAAACCTATTTTCAGTTCTTGAACTCCTGTTATCTATCTAGGCACAAAAGTAAATGTATTTAGGGCTGTAATCTGCAGTGTTCTTATTCAGGCTCATTTAACACAGTAGATATGAGTAAATATGCACAACCATGAGTTGGGTAAGCATGATTATAGAGAATCAGTCAAAAATAGTGAGATGCTCTTACTCAGATCCCTTATCCATGAATGCACAAGATGCACAAAGTATTTATCATAATGATAAATACTTTGGACTGGGATCCAAAATTGTCACGGTGACTCAGCCTTGTAAAAGCAGGATATGGAAACAAGGGTATGAATCAGCTTTTTGCCAGGCTGGAAAATTAAAGACCGCATCAGCACTTCAATATGCAGGAAAATAAAATAAACCAGTGATGAAAGTGCATTCATTCCTGTCCTAACTTTGAGAGTGCTATTGTTTTTACTGTTAAGTTTTTGAACCCATGACAGTTATTTATTAGTTTTACCAGCAACCCACTCATACACACTCACATCTTCAGAAAGGGAATAAATTGTGTGCTAGCCTTTGTGCTACATTTCATATAGGCAGACTCAAATAAAGGGGGGGGGAAATCAGTTCTAAACTGATGTCTTAAAATCTGGGTGGGAAGACCGCAATGGCATCAGAATCCCTTCAAATAAACTCCTTGGTCCCTACGAAGTTCTCCAGACCATCTGATGTTTCATTTTAAATCTAAACTCACACGGTACAAAAATCAAATCCACCAACCACATCATTTTTCTTTTCAAGGAATATCCCTGGCTTCATAACTCTTCCTAAATAAAATAAAATAAAAATAGTAAGTACCAAGAAGAAAGGGAAAATTAAGAACTGGTAGGAGGGAACACTGTGTGAAAAGAATGGGAGTAAACAGTTCCAGTTAGGGTTAATTTGAATTTACATTGAGACCAATGACCTCTTCTGTTTCCAGTCAGTTTAAAATGGTCACATCCTGTTCAAAGTCTGCAGCTGATTAGGATTAAGTTCAGGGTCACCTCTCTTTTGGTCAGTTCAATGACCAACTGTTCTAGGACACTGTCCTATATAGTAGCTAGGAAGCTTACCTCTTTTTCTTGACTGAAACGCACAGTTACTCTATCTCATGGTAATTGAAATTTTCCTCTGCTACTCTCTATTCTCCTGAACATGATTACTGGATTCCATGATTAGTGTCAAAGTCCTTCTGAGTATTTTAGACACTGGTTGATATTATAGTCTCTAGTACTGAATTGCTCTCAGAACACAATATTTTGGGTATAAATGCAAACTACAGGATTCCTGATGGGTCTCAGTGGCTGTTATTTTTCCTTTTTGCAGATCCTTTTTTTCCATTCTGTTGTAACTTTTAGGTGATAAATAGCAACAGCAATAGCACTTAGATTTATATACCACTTCACAGTGCTTTACAGCCCTTCTAAGCGATTTAAAGAGTCGGTTTATTGCCCCCAACAATCTGGTCCTCATTTTACCGACCTCTGAAGGATGGAAGGCTGAGTCAACTTTGAGCCGGTGTGACTCAAACTGCAGAACTGCAGTTGACGGTCAGCAGAATTAGCCTGCAATACTCCATTCTAACCACTGCGCCACCACGGCTCTTAAATGTGTGTGCAGAGATTATTTTATGTTTTAATCTATGGCAAGCACTTAGCAAATGTTAGGTACTTTTAATATAATAAGCAAATTATAAATTTACATATTATTAAGAAACTCAATATAAACAAAGCAAAGTACTACTAGTAGGAATAATATAGCATATGATAGCCCAATTTCCATTTTTCAAAACTTTCTCTAGCTGGGACTTACATTAATTTTTTCTGACCTTCAAGTCAGTGTGGACTGTTTAGCAACAGCCTGGACAAATCCCTGTAGTTTTCTTGGCAAGATTTCAGAAGTAGTTTGCCATTGCCCTCTTCTTTCTAGGGTTGAGAGAGAATGATTAACCCAAAATCACCCAGCTGGCTTCATGTCTAAGGTGGGCCAAGAAATTGGAATAATTGGGTCTTTAGCAGAACAATTCCCACAGAATTGTTGGACATATAGAGTGGCCCATTTTGTGATCAGATCACTTCTAGTAAAGTTCTTCCATTTGTCTTAAACAGGCCATCCTAACATCCGAATGCTTCTGTTGAGTTCAGAATGGGACATTTAGGATTTGGTTTCGAAATGGGACATTTTAGTACTTTGGTTTGGAAATGTTTGGCACCCCTCCACTGTAGAGCACTGCTGTTAACAGCTGCAGAGATAGAAAGCATGCAGGTCGCAGTGTTTTTCTAGAGCCATCTTTGCAAATGTGTTTATTCTCAATTTGGAGAGCCTCTAAAGTTATTCATACACCATTGTCTTTCGGGAGTTTGGCTATTTGCTTAATGCCACCATACATGACATGTTTTGTACTTTAACCTATTTTTGCAGTAATTATGATCTGTTTGTAAGGAGACAGGGAGATCTTCCTGAGCAGTTATTTTAAGATCTTATATATCTTTTTATTTACTTGTTTGCACCTGACCGTACACAAGATAAGTCTTTTGATACTCATTCTTGTGTATTTGTTTTTCTCCTTTGAACCTAGGCAATCTTACTTAAGAAGAAATGCAGTATTTTATATTTGCTTGCAGGTTTCCAGAAATGTGGTGGAGGTTTTTTGCACCAATCCCATGATATTTTCATGAAACACCATCTGGACATGAAAATTGCAATACTAATCTTATCCGGTTGCTCCTGCTTATGTTGTATTTTCAGGAAATTCATAATTAAGCATTTATATCCCCCAGTGTTTTCCTTCTAGCTCTCTGCAGTTTTCTCCATTTGTGTTCTTCCTGGCCATTGGAAAGACAAATAAGAAGGAAAGGGCTTAGCTATAAACAGGACTCACAAAACAAGAAGTTTAATATTTGTATTAATTTTAATAATAAAAACCCAATATAATTTAGAGAGCTAGCTATGTGCAGGAAATTATGGTACCAGGCTAGAAACTGGAAGGCTGTGAGTTCTAGTCTCACCTTAACCATGAAAGTCAGCTGGCCATCCTTGAGCCAGTCACTCTCTCTTAGCCCTAGTAAGAAGATGACAATGGCAAACCACTTCTCAAAAAATGTAGCCAAGAAACCAGCAGGGACTGCTCCAGGAAGTTGCCAGGAGTTGCCAGGAGTCAACCCTAACTTGAAGGAATAGATAGATAGATAGATAGATAGATAGATAGATAGATAGATAGATAGATAGATAGATAGATAGATAGATAGATAGATAGATAGATAGATAGATAGATAGATAGATAGATAGATAGATAGATAAAGATAGACAGGCAGACAGAGATAGAGATAGATAGCTAGATAGCTAGATAGCTAGCTAGCTAGCTAGATAGATAGATAGCTAGCTAGATAGATAGATAGCTAGCTAGATAGATAGATAGATAGATAGATAGATAGATAGATAGATAGATAGATAGATAGATAGATAGATAGATAGATAGATAGATAGATAGATAGATAGATAGATAAATAGATAGATAAATAGATAGATAAATAGATAGATAAATAGATAAATAAATAGATAGATAGATAGATAGATAGATAGATAGATAGATAGATAGATAGATAGATAGATAGATAGATAGATAGATAGATAGATAGATAGATAGATAGATAGATAGATAGATAGATAGATAGATCTGAAATATTGTATTCTCCATCTACCTTCTGTACAGCCCAATCCTCCCATTCTTCCCATCTAAATACAGTCATTTCCCATCCAGGTCTATTTTTTTCATCTTTCTTCTAGCATGCCATCTTTCATCTAAGATTGAAATTCTGCACCCTTGACTTAGAACAGAATAGAGCTGGAAGGGACCTTGGAGGACTTCTAGTCTTCTAGTCCAGCCCCCTGTTCTTCTTTCAGACAAGAACTTTAAGAAGTGTTGGGTCTGGCGTTTTGTTTTTCCTTGGGTGGGATGTTCATAAATGTCTGCCTCTTGTACAATGATTAAGCGTACAGGAGCTCTTCTTGACAGCCCCTTGACCTGCCTTTTATTGGATCTCAGCAGGTGGCAGCACCTGACACTCCCCCCTGCTAGGCTGGGAAACAACAAAGCACAGCCAGGCTTAGTCAGTGTTTAAATCTGAGTCCTCTCTGGTCTGGGAGATTTAAAAAAATGTATCCTAGAAAGAGCAGTGACAAATCACTCTTGTTTGCTGTGTCTAGAAGTCATTAGGAATCAAGCTAATTCAAAGGAGTCCTTTACCTTTAGTTTTAAATATATCATCCCTGCTCAACCACAGGTAACCCTAGCCCTTTGATCACATCTATTTAACAAAATCTCCTATAAAAAACCATAGCTGAGAATTCATGGTGTAACCCAGTGTTTCTTAAACATTTTGGTCCCATTATTAAAATTATCTTGCATGGGTTATATTTACCAATATTTACCATATTTTTTAAAAATAAAATTAATGATTTCATAGAATGCTGATTTAGTCTATTCTAAAATAGACTAAAAATAACACTATTAAATCAGATTTATTAATATTAATAACCTTATTATTGTAATAATTAAATCCATAAGTATTAACATAATTAAAATATTCTTCATGAGATATCCTATATTTTTAAACAATATTTTTTAAAATGAAAAGAGTATCATCATTGCTTTAAACATCTGCAAGTATCTTCAATATCTGACAAATAGTTTTGATTTTGAGGACCCCTGAAAGTGTCATGGGGGAAATGTTCTAGGACCATATATATTTTTTAAAAAAACCTCTGGACTAACATTCATGTTGCTTGCCCAGAACTCAGTTATTTTATTACTCAAATTGAAAAGCAGGATGTTGCCTTTCATTCTGCTGCATGCAGAAACCGAATGGGTATGTCAGCTGAAGCTTTTATGACAGCATTTCCCTATAGCAATGCTTGGCAGAAAGTTAATCAGGGTGGTGCTCACCAATTTAGGGATAATAAGAATAAGAAAGACAAAAAAAGTCTGGATCATGGATGTCGCAGTACCTGAAGACAGCAGTGTAGAAGAAAAAGAACAAAATACAAAGACCTGCAAATAGAAACAGAATGACTATGGCAAAAGAAAGCAAATGCAGTACCAATAGTAATAGATACCTTGGATGCAATCCCAAAACATCTGGAGCACCACTTGAACACCATCGACACTGACAAAAATCACCATCAGTCAATTGTAAAAGGCCACTTTATTTGGAACTGCTTACATCCTGCGACAATATCCTTTACATCAGGGGTCTTCAAACTTGGCCTTTTATGACTTGTGGACGTCAACTCCCAGAATTCCTCAGCCAGGCTGGCTGAGGAATTCTGGGAGTTGAAGTCCACAAGTCATAAAAGGGCCAAGTTTGAATACCCCTGCTTTACATCCTTTAACGCCATCAAACAATATCTTCCTATCCCAGATCCTGGGGAAGGACTTGATAGATCGGTGAAAATATCAGATCCAGTCTAAACATCTGGCTGACTGTGTGACCAACCATAATAAGAATCCGTCATTATATTTCAGTCACTGAGCAATAAATAATTTATTAAATTTACATGCCAACTAACTCCCAGTGACTCTGGGCAATGGAACAATTTTTTTAAAAAATATTGAAAACAACAAAGTAGTAAAAAAAGAAAAGAAAAGAAAAAGAAAAAAAATGGCAAAAATAAAAACTGACTGCAATCAAGCCTGGGAGTAGAGCCAGATCTTCAGGGCCCTTTGAAACGCTAGCAGGGTGAGGACTGTTTGAATCTATTATGGCTCCAGAAATGTGTGCTTCTGGGATTCTGAGAGATGGCACCATTTAATCAAAGGAATCTGGGGCACTAACAACAAATCCTGCCAATCGGATTGACTGGGCAAGTATTAGGGGAGACAGATAGTGCCTCAATTAACCAGTTGGTAACAACCAGCACCTTGAATCACACCCAGAAGCAAACTGGCAACTAAGGCAGCTTGCAAAGCAGTGGTGTTACACGGGCATACTGAGGCATGTCTATTAACCACCCATGTTGTTACATTCTGGATCAGTTGAAACTTCTGGATGGTCTTCATAGACCACGTAGAGTACATTGCAGTAGTCAAGCTGTGAGGTGACCAGGGCCTGAACGCAAAGGGCCTCCTGACCTAGGAAATGGTGCAACTCCTCCTATACAAAGTCTTTCCAAGCTGCAGCTGCCATCCACTATCTGGGAGTCCAGGAAGATTCCAAAATGCACACCATCCTTGAAGTGCCACCGCATCAAAGGTCAAAGTTGGAATATCCCCAGATCTGGGTAGTCCAAATACCCACAGCTGCTCAGTCTTAGTAAGATTGAGCTGGAGATAGTTCCTGCTCATCCTAACCTGCACAGCCTCCAGGCACTGGGAGAAAATCTCAACAACTTCATTTGACCAGCCCAGAGTCAAAAGATGTAATTGGGTATCCTCAACATATTGATGATACTGAACCCCAAACCGGTCGATGATCTCACCCAGTGGTTTCATGGAGGTATTGAAAAGGAGGGGAAAGAGTATAGAACCCTACCACACCCCACAAAGCAGGGGCTTGGGAAATGATCTCTACTCCTCAATTTACACTGACTGGAATCAGGAAAGAAGATGTAAAGTAAAAGAAGAGAACTGAAGGAGTGAACTGAAGAAGCTTCTTGGACGAGAAGCGAAATGTTTTCAAGGATAAAACAAAGTCCAGTTGCCTTTTGAAAAAGCACCTTTGGGATAAAAGAAGAGAAATTCTTCTCAATAAAAGAGAACCAGGGTGCCCTCAATGCCCAACTGATGAGCCACCTCAAAGGGATAGTGTTATCCCCAGTAATAACAATTACACTAACGTCTGAATCCCCTAACAACAGCGGTGATGTGCTGTTCCTTCCAAAGGTCCATTCCAGTCTCTTTTGTCTTTATTACTTAAAATTAAAATTTTGAGGCGTACTGAAGAACATTAAATTTTTGCCTTTTTTAATCGATCACAAATGATTTCTATCCATTTAGCAATCTATCAAGTCACTTCTGAATCTTCAGTTGACATAGTTCGCACTCTCCTGCCAATTCTTGATATTAACATAGCAATACGAGTGAATTCATGCATTTCAAGGGGCTGGGAAATAGCCCCACTTGTTCTTCCTTTCCAAAGATTTAATTTCCAGGAAGGAGAAAGAGGAAATACTCCAAATATCAATAGTCTCGGAAAAGTCAATTTGGAAAATGAATGCTTTATTAGAAGCCTTGCCTGGAAAACTTTTATTACTGCTTTCTCTCCGAAACAACAAAAAAAAAGTTAAGAAAATGTTGTATCCAAACTAAGAAAATAAGCTTTTCCTCTTAAAATGGCTCACTAAATTTCATTCCTAAATTTTCCCACATTTGTGGGGTAGGAGGAGACAACCTCTGCTATGTAATTCAGTTTGGAATTCAGGATTAACTTGGCCTCCAAAAGAGGCAATTGAAAAACCGATGTGATCATTACACATTTATAGATCTCTGAATTTTCAACAAAATATTCATAAAGGTCTCCTAAGTCCAAGGCAATCCAATGCAAATTACAGCACAACCTCAATTACAGGGGGGAAAAAAAACTATATTGCAGTAGAAAAATGTCCCTTCTTAGTCTGAAGTGTTCTCCGTGAAACTTCATACTTGCTGTTATGAAACATCTGGGCTTCATCTACTTCAGACACTGCAAGGAGAAAACATCTCCCCCCCCCCTTCTTATTTCTTTGCCAAATTCATTTTTTTTTCCCCTCCTGGCCCAAGAATCCATGTTGCAACTTTAAAACACATGTTAAAAGTTTCTTACTTTGATCAGCACGTTTGATTTGCTCATATCTACATATTCCAGTCACTGCCCCTGTGAACAGGAGCAATCAGAACCCCAGTTGTTGATCACACCTGGATCTTCATATTTTCACTAGAAGCACATTAAAAAAAAAAAAATCCTGCAGGTTTAGGCCAAAGTGTTTTCAAGCCCTGTATTCTATCTCAGACAGTTTCTAGTAGCTGCATCCGATAAGTCACAGGCAGATTTCTTGCACTTGTAACAAATGAAGCTGGTGAAGCAGAAACCAGATGTTCTCAGATTAGAGAGAACTGCTATGTTAATACAGATCAAATGTCTCTTAAGACTAACAAGAAAACCACTGAAAAAGCCATTGACTCAAAAAGATGTGATGGGGATAAAGGCTTAGCAATACACCACGGTGCATAGACCTCTATCAGTGATGGCGAACCTTTTAGAGACCGAGTGCCCAAACTGCAACCCAAAACCCACTTATGCATCATCGGGTGCCGGGTGGGTGTGGCCCATTGGGTGGGTGTGGCCCATTGGGTGGGCGTGGCTGCGCTGGTAACAGCAGACTGGGTGGGACTAAAAAGTTCAATCAATCAATTCCAACTTTGCAAGATCTTTTTTTTTCCCACGAGAAGTTGAAATTGACGATTGATTGAACCTTTTTTTTTTGTACATGGCGGCGGAGGCCTAAAGCGAAAAGGTTTTATAAAACCCAGCTGAAGGCCTAGGACTGGGGCGACGGCACGCGTGCCCACAGAGAGGGCTCTGAGTGCCGCCTCTGGCACCCGTGCCATAGGTTTGCCACCACTGACCTATATGTTGGTAGGAAGATCTTCTGCATGCAAAAATGTAATAATTCTGAAATAAACTACAGGTAGTCCTCGACTTACAACAGTTCATTTAGTGACCATTCAAAGTTACACTGAAAAAAGTGACTTATGACCATTTTTCATACGTATGACCGTTCCAACATCCCCATGATCACGTGATTTACATTCAGATGCTTGACAACCGGTTCATATTTATGATGGTCGCGGTGTCCTGGGGTCATGCAATCCCCTTTTGCGGTGTTCTGACAAGCAAAGTCAATGGGGAAACCAGATTCGTCTAACAACCATGTTACTAATTTAACAACTGCTTTGCTTAACAAATGTGGTGAGAAAAGTCGTAAAATGGGGCAAAACTCACTTAACAAATTTCTCACTTAGCAACATAATTTCTGGGCTCAATTGTGGTCCTAAGTACTTTAGCTAGGAGTCTTCTCGCAAGTAAACTAGTCTTTACTATTGAGATGAGATTTTCATCTGGGTCTGACAACAGCCAAGTCACTGGCAGTTAAACTAGACTGCCTTTTATTCTAGATGTAACTAGAAGAAGATGAGAACTTACTAACAGTCTCATATTGACTTAGTAGATTCAACTGACCACCCAGCCTTTTGTATCTCAGATTTACTGAACTTGCTTTAAAGACTTGTGGAGCGGTATTACTGTGGGTACAGAGAAATAAAAGTCATCCCATGTTCCCTTTTTTGGTCTTCTCTTTGAGAATGCTTTTAGGAAGTATGACTATTAACCCACAATTTGATCTCATAAATGAATGGCTCAGAAAGTATCAACCTTTGAACTTTCTCTGGCTAGATCATGCAAGTATAATAGGACATTAAGTAAATTTGTCTGGCTCTGGTTTAGTCTGATTTGTGAACTGGGACTATAACCACTGCTTCCAATAAGGAAAACAAAGCTTCTGTGTTGTTTTGACACCTCCTTTAGCACTTCCAGTGGCTGGAAGATGTATTCAGATAGTCCTCCACTTATGACAATAATAGAACCTGCTCAGTATGACTGCAAATCATAAGGGTCATAAAACAGGACATCTATGTGACCAGCCTAATTTTATGACCTTTTTTGCATGGTTGTCAAGCAAATGCACAGTTGTAAAGTGAACCAGCAGTTTACTAGAGCTGGTTTTGCACAAAAAAGGGCATTTGTTGGCAAAACTGTGGTATAATGTGGTGAAATATGGTTATGTGGCTGCAGGACACTGCAAAATAGCAGAGGTTCATTTTAACTTTGAACAGTCATTAAGCAACCCATCGTAAGTTGAAGACAAGATAAGCTGCACTATTACTGCATCTAGAATCAGATAAAAGTGAGATGGGTGGCTATATAAATCAAATAAAGAAACACATATAGTACTTACAGGAAATGGTGCTGCCTCCACAGCTCCTAGTGCCTAAACAATGTACAATATAGCCATTTCATATAAGCCTAGTATGAACTCAGCAAATGTGATTGGTAAACAATCATTTATGGCAAAATGTTGTGTGAGGTCATTTTCCTGTGATTTGTTTCATAAACCATGATTAAGCAATAACAGGACCAAAGCCAGCATAGAGACCAACCTGGTCTCTAAATGTCACCTGGGCTGATCTAGTTAAACCAATTATTAATTTTAACTGGAAATCTGTTATTTTCAAGGCTACCCTTTTTTAGTATCTCTAAGGCTCAACTAGCATTTACTTGAGCTGTAACCCTCATTTTCTGCCTCAGGACTTTACTTTCATCTCATCCCCAGTTCATGGAATAGCTTTCAGTTATTTACTGGACTAGTACGGAAGTAATATTTCCCTTTATTCTGAAGCTGGTCAGCTACACAATCTGGTACAATCTGTTTTGCTTCATCAAGATAAGAGCCGTGGTGGTGCAGTGGTTAAAATGCAGTATTACAGGCTGATTCTGCCCACTGCCAAGGTTTCGTTCCTGACAGGGCTCAAGGTTGACTCAGCCTTCCATCTTCCGAGGTCCGTAAAATGAGGACCCAGATTGTTGGGGGCAACATGCTGACTCTGTAAACCGCTTAGAGAGGGCTGGAAAGCACTATGAAGCGGTATATAAGTCTAAGTGCTATTGCTAAGGGCTATTTCATTACTAGTCCCTTCTACAGTACACTCTAGTGCCTGGCAGGATATCTGTTTGATGGCTAAAACGTATAATGAAAGAAATATTTTACTTCCAAGACAAGATGTTCCACTGTTGGACAACTATTGTTTAGACTAAAAAAAATTGCCATACAGAATAAAGGACAGATTTGAGGCCGCTGAACGGGAGCGAAGGAAACCAAATGAACTGTAGATGAAATTAAATTAAATCCAATTTGTGGTCTGGTTGTTATTCTTTTATCCTGGTCTAAATATTGGACTGACTTTTTTAAACTCATGCCTATGATCCTACGTAGCTGCTTACTTGGTACTGTAACAGCAACCTCTTAAGAAAGAGCCACTTGTTGAGATGAGCAACTTTACAAATTGATTGACTGATTTCAAGACTAAATTTGCTGAGGGCTGGTCAGATTTGCCAATTCTTTGACTTTCCAACTGCAGTGATTTTTTTTTTTTACTTTTTCAGATGACTTCTGTCCTGGTTTTTATTGATCTTTGATTGTTCTAGCTGCTTGGATCTCTTTTGTGAGAAAACCCAGATGATAAGAAGGAGCAGAAGAAGCCTAAGGCAGCCAGCAAGGCAGAAATGAGCACAGAGAAATGTTTACATTTCACATCTTGTTGTTATGGTTGTGGTTTTTCCTCTCTTTATGTACAAGAGTAGGGAAAAGAAAAAACCTTGAGCAATTCTCAAGCTGGTCTAAATCAAAGTGATATCTGAAGTCATTGTAGATGGCCGGAGGGCAGTTTTAGGATGAAGAAGAAGTCAGCCCTATTTGAGTCACCTTCTATTTTGCCAACAGTGAAGCAAGAAGGAGAATTAGATCTGATCCTTCTGATGCTCTTTCTCCAGAATGGAAACCAATATATTTGTCAAGGGTTCTTTAAGGTATATCCAGATCAGTGGGCTCTCAAACCCCAGAGAGCCAGCACAACTCCATAAGTACTCTTCTAGACAACACACCCCACATGTACTCAAAGGCTGGTACTCAGTATACCATTCTTCCTGACTTCTACTACAACTCCTGTTCCTCCACTACTCTTTGTGAGCCCTACTTCTGGAGAACAGTAACTCTCCTATTTGCCTTAGGCTGCTTCAGGCTGTTTTCCAAACCAACATAACCCACCTTCCCTCTCATACCAACACTCCCCACTCCAGCTGGCTTTCTGCTCAGCTTTTATAGTCACAGTTGTTGGGCTGGCTATGAAGAGGTGTTAAAGGGACAGAGTATTTTGCAGGCAGCCTGCCCTCTCACAATATCCTATGGCCCAGGATCAATCTGATGGACCAGCAAATAACAAACTTTGGTTTTAAAAAATGAATCAATTTATATTGCCATCCATCTCCCCAAGCAAGTGATTCTGGGCAGCATAGGACAAAGTATAACTTTAACAAAACCCTTGTTACAGCTGCATAATGTACTACAGTATTATGACAGAAAAATTTGAGTTATGTCAACTCATAGCCATAAGCATGCATACTTACTGGAAACTGCAAAGCTGGAGACAGCAAATGCTTCTCAGACCCAGTCCTTTACAAAGTGTTCTTCAGCTATGTGTTTTAGTTCTGATAATCCTCCAAAACAATCAAGGAAGCAGGAAATCAATAGTTCCAATGAAACCGTTATCTTGGCTGTTGCCAGCACTGACCAGAAATGTTTGTGACTGCAACAGCTTTAGCTCACTAGCTTCTGGTGTCTGTGGTCTTGCCCCTGCTTGCATTTAAGCACAGCACATTCATTTATTGATCATATTTAGAAGACCTCCCACCTCCATAAAGATTCTTGGTGATTTTACAATATTAAAAATAATATTTATATATTTAGCGTATGGCATACAATGCCAGGGAAATCTATACGTGCTAGACAGTCCTGACAGTCTAAATTGCTAGTTCATTCTGTTCAGCACTTGCGTACCTATCTTTGATGCAGCATAGTGGATGAACTAGCTTACACCAGTCGACTAGAGGTGCTCGGGTTGCTGGCTCTTCCACGGCTCCTCCGTTGGTCTCCCCTCACCTTGCCTTGTTTTGCATTGCCTCACATCTGGCTAGGTACAGTGCCAGCTTTTGCTCTCCACACACATGAACATAGCTAGGTTTTTCCCACCAAAGTGGTACCCATTTATCTACTTGCAATATTGCATGCTTTTGAACTGCTGGGTGGGCAGGAGCTGGGGAGTAAGCAGCAGGAGCTCATCCTGTCTTGCAGAACCGGACTCAAACTGCTGGAGTGCAGACCATTTCTGGCTGGCAGTTCTAGTGTCATTAAGCTGCTGCACCACCGCGTCCGCTTGTTAAAAATAATAAGGACCATAAAACAATGCAAAGAAAAAAAGAAGAGAAAATATTCAGCCTTACATATAAAATCCCACAGAGTAAGGGGCTTGCCACTCACCTTAAACCCCCCCTCCCAAGTTTCAAAGACTGTCAGGGCAGAAATCTAATGGATCTCTGGAGGAATGCTATTTATAGTTGGGCTGCAGCCACTTTCCACCTTGTCTCCATGACATTGCTCTTATTTCCCATAGACCAGGGCTTTTCAACCTTTTCACCCATTGTATCACTTTTAGGATATGGCAATATCTGAGTACCACCAGTCGCCTAGCAAGGTGTCAAAAACTTGATGACCCCCCCCCAAAAAAGGAAAAAAGTGATGAAGTACAGGTAGTCCTCGACTTACAACAGTTCGCTTAGTGACTATTTGAAGTTACAATGGCACTGAAAAAAGTGCCCCCCAAGCCACAGCCGAGCAAGACACCCGCCTGCCCACCCGGCGGCGCTCTTCCTCCTGTCCGAGGTTTTCATTGTTGTGAGCATTTCTGTTGAGGATTGTCAGTGGGGGTGGGGTGGGGGGGTGTTTGGTTTTTATTCCCCCTGTCTGCTGGGTGGTTGCAGCAGGTTTTGGTCACTTCACATGACCCTGGGACACTGTGACCGTCATAAATATGAATCAGTTGCCAAGCATCTGAATGTAAACCACAAGACCCTGGAGATGCTGCAACATTCCAGCTGATCGGCGCTTCTTCTGGGCTCAGCAGAAGGGTCAGGATCAGTGCCGCTTTCCAGCTGATTGGTGCTCCTTCAGGGCTCAGCAGAAGCACCAGGATCAGCGCCAAGCTCCAGCTGGAGCCTGGCGCTGATCCTGGCGCTTCTGCTGAGCCCCGACAGTCCCGAAGAAGCACTGATCCTGGCGCTTCTGCTGAGCCCCGACAGTCCCGAAGAAGCACTGATTCTGGCGCTTCCACTGAGCCCTGACAGCCCTGCAGCTCCAGCCATCTCTTGCTCAGGCTTCTGCAGTGCTGCCACCAGTTCAGCTCATTCCCCTCCCCCGCTACCACTTTTCTAGGATGGTCGCGTACCACCTCCCAGGTGCCAATGTACCACAGGTGGTACCCGTACCACTGGTTGAAAAGCCTTGCCATAGACCACTTTTTCCCCACAGATTTCCTGCAAAATCTATTCATAGAATTTTGACTTCTTTTTCTTTTCTAAAGAAAAGCGGTATACCTTTTAGTATGTAAACTGCTTTGAAAATACAATCCCATACTAAATTTCTGCTGAACTTGAGGTCATTTGCCTTGGGTTTATTTCCACCAGCTGAAGGTCTATCCTGTTTGTTTGTTTGTTGATATACCACCTTTATTATTTTTACAAATAATTCAAGGCAGTGAATATTTTTTTGTACATTGCCCAGAGTCCTTCCTTGAGGGAGAAAGGAAGTTCAGAAATGTGATAAACAACAAACATACTTAATATTCCTTCCTCTTATTTTCTTCAAAGAAACAACCCTATGAGGTGGGTTGAGCTGAAAGTCTACTGCCCGCCCCAAAGTCATCCAGCCAGCATTCATGCCAAAGACCATACTAGAACTCACAGTCTCCTGGTGATTGGCCCAAAGTTACCTAGCTGCTTTTATATCATAGATGGGACTAAAATCCACAGTGTCCTGATGGTTGGCCCAAAGTCACCTAGTTGCTTTCATGCCTAAAGCGGGACTAAAACTCACTGTCTACTGGTAATTGACTCAAAGTCACCCAGCTGCTTTTCTGCCTAAAGTGGAACTAGAACTCCTAGTCTCCTGGTTTCTAGACTAATGTCTTAATCACTAGGCCAGTTTAGCCAGAATTAGAACCATCAGTTCTTTGCAACTTTTTACTATGGAGTACTATACTGAAAACATTGCAAACAGAGATCACAAGCAAAGACTTTCTTTTTATACTTCTTATTGTCTCTGCTCTGCTTTTCCCTGATTGGAAAGTGGATACTTTCAAGCTCTTCCACCAGAAAAAAAAGAGACTCTTTCTTCTTTTTGTTTCCCCCAGTATGAAGATTGAAATCTTCTCTTTCTACTGGAGTATGTCATTTTCTTAATTATTTTTCTTATCCTGAGAAACTCTAGATTTTCTTAATAGGCTTACCTCAACCACAGATGTATGCTAAATCTAAACCCTAATGAATGAACTGGAGAATTCTAGAAACTTCTAACTAAAGTTTCCTTGAAATGTTCTCTACACATCCACCATGGAGACCACAGATATTTTGTGAAAAAGTGTTTTAAGTATAGAAGGACTACCACTTGGGTTTCTTCTAGATACAGTCTCCCAGATGGTCCTTCTAACACAGTTTACGGTATATCAAAGAGAACTTAGTAACCCTAATAAGACCACACCTGGAACACTGCAGCCAATTTTGGCCACCATATCACAAAAAAGATGTTGAGAGTTTGGAAAAAATTCAGAGAAGAACAACTAAGATGATCAAAGGCCTGGAGAGTAAAACATATGAAGAATGGCTGTGGGACTTGGGTTTGGCTAGTCTAAAGAAAAGAAAAAATAGGGAAGACATGATAGCAGTATTCCAGTATCTGAGGGGCTGCCACAAGGTAGAGGGGGCCATGTTGTTCACCAGAGCACCAGAGGGAAGGACGAGAAACAGTGGTTGGAAACTGGTGAAGGAGAGAAGCAACCTGGAATTAAGGAGAAACTTCTTGACAGTGAGGACAATCAACCAGTGGAACAGCTTACCCCCAGAAATCGTGGGTGCTCCATCACTGGAGATTTTTAAGAAGAGACTAGACAGTCACTTGTCTGAGATGGTATAGGTTCTCCTGCTTGAGCACGGGGCTGGACTAGAAGACCTCCAAGGTCCCTTCCAGCTCCTATTCTATTCTATTCTATTCTATTCTATTCTATTCTATTCTATTCTATTCTATTCTATTCTATTCTATTCTATTCTATTCTATTCTATTCTATTCAACTTTGATCAATAGGATTCAAAATACCTTAACTTCCTCAAGAGGTTCAATGATTAGACCTATTTAGTACTTTATTTGTTTATTCTGTTCATTTTCTTCTCAGAAAGTTCATATGGAAAGAGGGATTCAAACTAATAAAGATTTCTTGAGCTATTTAGATGGAAAAAGACAACCATGAATTCCAACTTGTACCTTAGTTGGTGGCAAAACCATTAGAAATTGAAAAACTATCAATTCATTTGTCCCTCACTCTAAGGTTTGAGAAATATGAATATATAATAATAATAATAATAATAATAAAGTTGGAAGGGACCTTGGAGGTCATCGAGTCCAACCCCCTGCTCAGGCAGGAAACCCTATACCATTTCAGACAAATGGCTGTCCAGTCTCTTCTTAAAAACTTCCAGTGTTGGAGCATTCACCGCTTCTGGAGGCAGGTTGTTTCCACTGGTTAATTGTCTAACTGTCAGGAAGTTTTCTCCTCAGTTTCCAGGTTGCTTCTTTCCTTGACTAGTTTCCATCCATTACTTCTTGTCCTGCCCTCAGGCCCTTGGAGAATAGCTTGACTCCCCCTTTCTTTGTGGCAACCCCTGAGATATTGGAATACTGCTATCATGTCACCCTAGTCCTTCTTTTCATTAAACTAGACATACCCAATTCCAGCAAACGTTCTTGATATGCTTTAGCCTCCAGTCCCCTAATCATCTTTGTTGCCCTTCTCTGCACTCTTTTCTAGAGTCTCAACATCTTTTTTACATCGTGGTGACCAAAACTGGATGCAGTATTCCAAGTGTGGCCTTACCAAGGCATTGTAAAGTGGTATTAATACTTCACGTGATCTTGATTCTATCCCTCTGTTAATGCAGCCAGGACTGTGTTGGCTTTTTTGGCAGCTGCAGCACACTGCTGGCTCATATTTAAGTGATTGTCCACTAGGACTCTCCGAGATCCCTCTCACAGTTACTACTATTGAGCAAGGTACCCCCTATACTATACCTGTACATTTGGTTTTTCTTGCCTAAATGTAGAACCTTACTTTTTTCACCATTGAATTCATTTTGTTAGATAGCGCCCAATGTTCAAGTCTGTCCAGGTCCTCCTGTATCTTAAGCCTGTCTTCTGGAGTGTTGGCTATTCCTGCCAGCTTGGTGTCATCCGCAAATTTGATGAGTTCCCCATCTATCCCCTCGTCCAAATCATTGATGAAGATGTTGAAGAGCACTGGCTCTTTGGTAGATATGAATCTACCAACTACTATCTACTATCTACTTTGGTAGATATGAATCTACCAACATCTACAGAGTCTAGCATAAATACTCATTTGCAAATGAAACTATAAACTACCAGCCTCTAGATCAGGGATCTGCAACCTTGACAAATTTAAGACTTGTGAAGTTCACCTCCCAGAATTCCTCAGCCAGCTATGTTGTCAAGGTTGTCAAGGTTGTAGACCCCTGCTCTAGATCAATGCTGAGGAACATTAGAAAGATTATTGGAAGCAAATTTGCGTAATATTACACCTGCCATTTAAATATTCCAAGGGAAAAGGGAATTACAGTCTTGAGTAACAATGACTGACTAACTGCCAACATCCTTTTGAGATGGACAGAGATTAAAATGTCACTGATTTAATTTAGTCAGAAATTACCTTAGGGTTGTGAATCACTATGATACAGAAAGAACAATTGGAGGTATTTAAAAATAAATATTTAAACAAGGGGAGGAAAAAAGATTTTTTTCCCCATTGATGGTTTGAATACTCTTAAGGGATCAATAAAATTACCTCTCTTATAGACAATCGCTTTATTGTAGTGATGATACATTCAGCCTTAAATTTTTTATCAACCAAATTGGGACAGTATAATTGAGATGTTTGTGGTATATTTTGTTACTAAAATTTCTCAAGCAATTTCGAAAGAATCTAAATAATGTTGATAATATTTTTTAAAACTTGTTTGGATCTCAAATCAAAAATTATGAAATTGCCTTTCCATTGAGCTTGACCCCTGATAACTTCATGGAGGTATTCATATATTTTTCTTGACAATAATGTAGTGGTGGCTACAGCATTATTTCACAGTTTTCCATAGCAAACACTGTCAAGGCTCAATCCTCTCGACCATTCCAGGCTAGATAAGATCAGTGAATGTTAAAAATGAGGACAAAATTAGGCTTGAAGGAATAACTGGACAGCACATGCCATTAGGTGTCAAATCTGGCTCTCTGAATAATTTTATTCTTCATTTATATTTGTTTGTTCTAAATATTACGAGGATCTTTACAGAGCATGAACTTTTTGGATTCTGTAGAAGTCAAGCTGTAAATCATGCATGGTAATGGAAAAAGCAATAAAACAATTATGAAAAACAGCTGTATAAATCTCAAGAACGAAATAAATCATTTTCATGCGTAATATTCATACTTTGAACTAAGCTGCAATTTGTTTAATCATGATTTCTATTGTCCATTCTAAATGTAGTTGAAAAAAATGGATTTTTTTTATTAAGTTAGGATAAACTGTAATAGCACTCTTTCAACCACCTGTATTTTATAAACTATAGAGATAGTCCTTGGCTTATGATCACTACTGGAACCAGAACTTCTGTCACTAAGTGAGGCAGTTAAGTGAATCTCCATGGTTGTTAAGCAAATCTGGCTTGCCCCATTGATTTTGCTTGTTGGAAGCAGGTTGGGGAGACCGCAGTTGGTGATAAATGGAAGCCTGAGATGCTTCACCCATTATAAATGGATGCCGGTTCCAAGGGCCTGAATTTGGATCATGTGACTTTGGGGATGCTGTGACAGTCATAAGTGTGGGGACCAGTTATAAGTCACTTTTTCAGTGTTGTTGTACCTTCGAATAGTTGCTAAAAGAATTGTTGTAAGTCGAGAACTGCCTGTATACTCCTTTTTTGACTCCATTGAATTTTTTTGGAAATTCATGGAATTTTGTTAGAATGATGGCAATACATTCTTTGGATATAATATGTTTGGATATAATTTGTTTCTGGATACAAATCACTCATTCTGTTATGTTTCTCTAAATCTCCAGAAGAAAATCCATTTGGGAAACTGCATATACTGTCGTATAATATATTATAAAAAAATGGATTTAAAATTTCAATATTTCAAAATGTTTATTATATCATCTTCAAAATATGAAACAAAATATTCAAATTCTCAACAGATGTGGTTGCATATTTTTGTTTCATTGGAGTATAAGGCAGTAGGCCTTCATATTTTTAGCAGTGTTGATTTTCTATGATACCTAAATCTTTTTGAATTGACATTAATTTTACTGAAAATTTGAAAGTCATTTCTCCAACAGATAATGTTAATTTTTCCCCCGTGTATTGCACTCAAAGCTGTAATAAACCAAATTGCTAATAAGGTCGTCCTATATTTATGCTTCTATAAAAACAGAACTTCAAATTTTAAACATACGATTCACCTTGAAATCTGCTTGCAATGTATTTTATTTTCACAAAAATTATATATTTATATTGCTTATCTGATGTGTCCAAACGTACTTTTCATCTGCACAAAGAGCCTTAATGGGGGGGGGGATCTGTTTTGATTTGTTGATACTAATTTCCTAACAATATTTTCTTTACATCTTCCTTCTAATAATTATTTTGTAAATGTAATTCAAATGACTGCTCAGCTTTTCAAGATGCATTTAAACAAAATTGCTTTTCTCGTTCGCTTTTGCATCATAATCCGGAGACTTTAAATGTTAGGATTATTTTGTTTGTTTGTTTCAGTTCCTCCTGTTACATTTTACCCAACATCATATTTTTTTAAAATGGTTACTTGTCCAGTTTTGCTCATTTTAGAAAATGGGTTCTTAGACTATAAAAGAACAACCTTCTATTTTGCTATTATTACTGCATATTACTATATAGCGTAAGCTACATGCAGGCAATTTAGCTCTTATTGCTTGAAGCTTCAAAATGGAGTTTTCTATTCCAGAATGGAGCATCCTATTGTCAGAGCTGCTGGACTGTAAAGAAAATATATAGGGCAGCTTTGAAGAACAGACGGAAGATTCATTATCAAGACAATAATCAGATGAACAGACCAAGAAAGCAAGTTGTGAAAATGACTCAATCAGTTCCCCTCCCTCACCAATTTTCATGAAAATAAAAGAGAAAGAAAAACACATTCAGACTTGCAAGATTTTGTTACTGCTGCTGTTGTGATGAAAATACTATAGCTTTAGGTCCGTGCAGTGTCTGTTTCTTAGTCTGGTCTTCCTTGTAGGTCTGACATGGATCCAGGACACTGAGCAGTAGTTGTAGGCTTCAGGAATTGAGAAGGAGGAAAACTCTGCCGAGGGAAGAGTGCCAGCCAGAGATCTTGGAGTATTGATAGGATGATAGTAACCTGGATATATTATATAAAACATAGATGTGCTTTAGAACCTGGGAAACACATATAAAGAAGCATTCAAACGAAATCCCATCAAGAAATCTGGAAGGTATGTGTCAGCCCTTCGAGATAGACCAGACTAAGAAACCAAAGTCATGCAGACTAAGGTTACTTTTAATATGTTATAGAAACAGAATCTTTCAAGTCTGAATATACTTCCTTTACCTTCATAAGAAATAGGGAGGGTTGGGTTCTGTCCGAGATGCTTTATCAGATTATAGTTCTGGCCCTGACTCAGATGTTTTTTATCTGTCCACTGCCTTAGTTGGCTCTTCTCCTGTTCCTAAGAGTCATTCCTTCTGCCATTACACTACAGAAGTCTCTCTCTCTCTCTCTCTCTCTCTCCATCTCTCCATCTTTGCTTGTTCCCAGTTGACCTTGAGGGTTTGAGTTTTCTAAAAAAGAGCATGATATGGGTATCATTTTATGCCCAGCAAGCAACCTATAGTTTGGAACTAAAGCAAAGCAGGCAAATCCTCCTAACAGTTTTATGTCTACCAACCATTCTCAGCCTATAATTTTTCAGGAATGCTTTCAAGTTACTGTATATTTAGGGGAACTAAATTCAATAGAAGGAGAGAGCTGAGAACACTGTATATGAAGAAGGCTTTACAATACAAGCTTGGCAAGGAGCACATCTTACATCAAATAAAGGGGTATTCAAGTTTTCACTGACAGAAGAATGTAAAATATTCTCAGATGTGGCGGGTGGCATGCTGAAAGCAGACCAAACATGTCTGTGTAATAGATACATTTTTCCTGAAAACAATGTTTGGATTATAGTTGCAAAATTAGACACTTTCCTTAATTTAGGCCAACTAAAGTTTCTTTGTTTTGTAAAGGACTGCATTTTTGACAGTAGTTTCCTGACATATGGGCCTTAGAAAAGTTTGCAGTTTAGGATAACTTTCTTACTCTTTCTTTACAATTCTGGGCAGGGGTGTTCAAAAGTAACATAATCTATATAGTTCAGGGATGAATTGTGGAGCCCTTGGTGCTCTCTGAGCTTGGTTGCTTGCTTGCCAAATTGCTTCCTGAATTCAAAAGAGACAATAAAAAGTTAAAAAGGCAAAAAAAAAAAAAGATCAGAACTTCTGCTAACCAGCAATCAATGTCCAGATAAGCAGGGATTAATACCAGACAAACAACCAAGCAGTAAACAATACTCTAATCATGGAACTATCAAAGAGAAAACAACACTCCCACTAATACTGACAGGACACGTTTTTGTACATAATCAGAGAGCAAACCTCACTCCCTTCTAGCACTGAAGATGTTACCTAGCTAGGTAACAAAATGTCTGCAAGCAAACAATCACACTAGACAGCAACCAAGGACTCCACAAAAAAAGTAAAGATGGCAGCCATCAGTGTGAAATTGAAGTCCTGTCCTTATTTTACATGTATTTGCCATTGTCACCATTTTCAACACACTCCCCTTCAAATGTTCCTGGTTCTAGCCAAAATCTAAGAATTATATAAGGGTAATGTTCTGTTTCTTGCTGGGTCCAGCACTGAAGAGGCAGGAGTAGTAAACAGGTACTTCTTTATTGAAGACAAAACAGAACTTTAACAAAATGGCTCCGCCCCTATTTATACATTCAGTTAGGGGTGGTGTCAGCCGATGAATGCACCGTATTCTCCCGCTCAATTGCATGCTGATTAAGCTTGCAGACAGCAAGTCTGGCTAGCAGGCCACATGGTCTGCTAACGGTTCCCAGGGCAATTCCCTGCACCTGTTTCATAAATAAAGCTCAGTACATTACACCCCTCCCCTCCTGGTTCTTTAACACATACACAATATTCTTGTTGTTCAATGGTTCATACATTCAAAAGTACAATGACATTCAGTGAGACACAAGTCTATCATCACACTTGTCAGAAATAATAATATCAAACAACCCAGTTACAAGGAACATAAAAACATTCCCATTTTTTCAGACCTACAAACATTATAGTACATAGGCATTTCCATTTCCAAAGGAACTTACATAAGCATTTCAGTTGCAATAAAAATACATACGCATTTTTTTTTAAGCTTGCAATGACAGAAACCTCACGTAGTCCTTGAAAAACTTTGGTGGGCCTTTTGCCCGCTCCGAACGTCTCGGAGCTGCTGCTAGCTCCCGATCTGCAAGCTCGCCTGCCAGGCTCAGCAGACCGGGGCTATTGGACCCGTCCGGTACGGGTAAAGCCAATTTGTGAAGGCTGGCCTGTCCCGGTATACCCAAGCCTTTGTCCATTAGTGTTTGGCCGGCCTGTTCTGGTAGGCCCAAACCAGAGTTCCGCGGTGGAGTGGAATCCACCTGATCAGTGTAAGAAGCCGGTTGAGAGCAATGGCCCGTTGGCGCATTGCCTGAAGTAGGAGCGGCATGAAAAGCCGGTTGAGCGCAATGTCCCATGGACGTAGTGCCCGAGTTAGGAGCCGCCTCGTTGGCAAAACCCCCATTCTGTGAACGCAATGTCCCGCTTTCGCTGAGAGACTCAGATTCACGATCGCGATCGTGATCCTCCTCCCCCCCCCGAGAGCAGAGTCAGGAGCGGAAGAGTGGTGTGGCAGCCTCCAACGCAGCTGGTCAATGTGCCGGTGCAGCACACAACCGTCTTCCAGGGCCACTTCGTAAGAAAGTGGCCCAGTCACCTTACAAACCACAGCTACCACCCACAGTGCCCCTGGTGCATAGTTGCGTGCCCAAATCGGATCACCCACTTGCAAGCCCCTCGGTGCCTTCGGCTGCTGCACCTGCGATGCAACCCTATCAGGGTGTAAGCAATCCAGCTTTGTGATCAGGTGGTGACCCAATCGGAGCTCAGCTGGGCTCTTGCCCATAGACATGCAAGACGTTGTGCATTGGCAGAGGAGGAAGTCTGCCAACCTGTGGTGTCAGTTGCCATGGGTGATCCTCTTTAAGGATTCCTTTGTGGTGCGAACCATGTCTTCCGCTTGGCCGTTAGAGGCCGGGTGAAATGGAGCTGATGTGGCATGCCTAATCATATTTGCCCTCAGAAAGGACTGAAACTCCGAGAAAGTAAATTGAGCTCCGTTATTGGAGACGATGACATCTGGGAGCCCATGCATTGCAAAAATGCCCCTCCACACCTGGACACTGGAACGACCTCCAGCCACTTAGAGTGACTATCCACAACAACGAGGAAGAGTTGCCCTGAAAGGGGCCAGTGAAGTTGATATGAATTCTCGACCAAGGGGCTTGTGTGGTCTCCCATCTATGTACAGGAGACTGTGGCATTTCTGCCCGGGACTGCTGGCAAATGTGACACCTGTGGACCTGGGCCTTGATGTCTTTATCGAGTCCAGGCCACCAGAGGTAGCTACACGCAAGCGCCTTCATCCGGACTATTCCCGGATGTCCCTCATGCAGAGAATCGAGGACTCTAGTCCTCAGTGAGGTCGGGATTACTACCCTGCTTCCCCACAGGATACAACCCTTAAAGGTGGATAGCTCATGCTTCTTTTTCCAGAAACTCTGGAAGTTAGTGCCAGGACACGTGTCAGGCCATCCTGTGAGCACCCAGTTTAACACGTGAGTTAACGTGTTGTCGGTAGCTGTTTCTGCAGCAACATCCCCTGCATTGAGGGGAGACTCCGGCAAATCCTGGATTGACAGGATGTGGTTGGTCGGTGCAGGATCTGGCTCTAATTGCCGTAAGGGCAGTCTACTAAGGCCATCTACATGGCCCATTTCTCTACCCGGTTTGTGAACCAGGCAATAGTCATAAGCAATAGACTCCAATGACGCTGGTGCAACCAAGTTCTCCGCTATGTCGAAAGTTGCTTGACCGCAAACACACAGCAATGTCATGGCCTTCAATCCGTCTTCTTGAACTTTGTTGACTCGTAGGTAGGTCTCAACCCTCGCGACGTAGGAGCTCCATCTCTCTGGGTGAGTGATGTCGAATTCTGAGAGATGACCTATCTTCGCCATGGTGAGTATTTGGCGGCCTTTTCAATGCCTCGTGCTGCGCAGGCTTCGGGAGGGGTTCCAGGGCGGTTCCTTGAAGCACTCTCCTTCAGCGTTTCCGTACTGGCAGGCAGAGTGAGAAGAAGTTGGAACACCATCCCTCTAAGCGCTTGCTAGGCCTTTTCCCAGTGGTGAGTCAGCCCTTCGATTTGCGGCAGCACGATCCCACCTTCGTCGCCAATGTTCTTTTTCTTGCTGGGTCCAGCATTGAAGAGGCAGGAGTAGTAAACAGGTACTTCTTTATTGAAGACAAAACAGAACTCTAACAAAATGGCTCCACCCCTATTTATACATTCAGTTAGGGGCGGTGTCAGCCAATGAATGCACCGTATTCTCCCGCTCAATTGCATGCTGATTAAGCTTGCAGACAGCAAGTCTGACTAGCAGGCCACGTGGTCTGCTAACGGTTCCCAGGGCAGTTCCCTGCACCTGTTTCATAAATAAAGCTCAGTACATTACAGGTAAGGTTGCCCATTTTTAGAACAGCATCAAGTTGTTTCTCATCTACTGGTTATCTAGATTAGAGGTCTGCAAACATTTTGGGAATGAGCTAGATCTTGCCACTCCTCCATGTCCAGAGGCACTGAATGGATGCCAGTGCTGCCCAGAACAACCTGCCCACTCGGACGGGTAGCTTAGCTGAAGCTCACCCCGGGTAATCTATCACATTCCCTGGCAATTGTTAGTTCACAGTATAACAACAGGTAGTGGGTCAGATTTGGCCCATGGGCCATAGTTTCTGATCTGCGACCTAGATTTCTGCAGCTTACATCTGATAGCTGTAACACTTAGAAAATAAATATTTCTTAGAAAAAGTAGGCTGAATTTTTGATTCCTGAACATGCTAATTTTCTATGTCCAGTTTTCTTTTGTTTTAATAGTGGTGTTCGAATGTGTTATTTTAAAATTTTCAAGTTGAAGTGATATCTCTCTGCTTGGTTAGAAGACAAATCCTAGAAGACATTAAAATGTCATGAGGTATTATGGCTTATCTTAAGAGGAAGAAACCCAGTTCTGTCTGTCTTCAGATACACGTTTCCCCTCCCTTCCCTTTTCCTCAGTATAGTCATGGGGACATTAGAAATTTCTTCTTCTAATTTAAATAAGATGAAGGTTTATAATCTCTAAAGTTGGTTAATTTTAAACAAACAGTGGTTAAGATATATCACAACTTCCTGAGTTCTAATGAAGCTTGGATGCATCAGAAATGGAAGTGTACTTCATTCTGCATGAAGAAAGAAAGAATGTGCACATCTATCTGGGGAAAGGCTAGGCACATTGCCATCCCAATTAATCATAATTAACTATGACATCTGGCTGAAATGATTACATTCGCTAGTTTTCAAGCTATGATCTTAGGAACCTTGGACGTCTTCAGATATTTTCATGGTTCCTAGATAAACAAATGTGAAGTGAACAAGCTGCCTTACAGTTTAAGAGATTATGTTTTAATTGCAAAGAATATGTTGAAATTACGCTCTAAACCCTAAAAAAATGAATGGGAAAAACTATAGAGCTCACTACAAGTTGACTCCAAGACTCCAAGTTCTATCAGCCACATCTGTCGGACTTTGTTGGCAGGGATAGATGGGAGTTGGCCACAGATGTATACTTTGGGGAGGTACTGTATATCTTAGAATATTATCTAGAGTATTTCTAGCCTTATTAAGAAATTAACCTGATGTGGAAAACCTTCATGTCTTAAGGGATGGAAAGACTGAAACCTATTGGCCAATTTCAGTGATAACAAAACATTCCCAGAAGTCGACCTTTTTAATAGCCTTTATTCCAAAAGAAATCAGATAACCAGACCAGGCTATTTATATTATTTGGACTTCCAGTGACTTGTCTGGGCGTTTCATTTCGAGTAAAAACATGAGGAGATCATTAGCAAAATTAATGCTTTTCTATCGTCAGAGAAAGATATAAAGTTCATAAACTCAGGGTTGAAGTTGCTGTTTTCAAATAAGTTATTATTACTGTCACTGAGTTTATAATAAGAAAATAAGAGCTAGCATAAAAACTTGTTTTTTTATGCTTGATTTTTCTTTCCCTTTCCCTTTTTCTATTCTCTCCTGAAATGTTTTTGGATCATTTGCTATATATATAAAAAAATTGAAATACAAATTTGGTGAAGCTTGTATTTGGAAAGTGAACTTCTAGTCTGTAGTCAAATAGTGTGGAGTGTTTACTGGACCAAGTTAGCTCTTAAGCAAATGCATAAAACTGGCCTTGAACAGAATCAAAACATTTTTTTAAGGAAAACATTTGATTCCTTTGGCTGATAACTTTTTGATTTTGCCATTGAGACTTAAAAACACAAACAGAGCAAATGCTACTTACTGACCGCATTAACACTTCGACTTCTAAAGTAAAAGCATTTTGTAGGAGATTTTTCAATATCTTAGTCACTTTTTTTTTTTTTTTTTTTTGCTGCCATGGAGCGGAGATCCAGATTTGTACAAACCCTATTCAGAAACAGGGACACATTTTAAGTAGCAAACACCTCCATTTCGAAATCTTGCTGCAGAAGAATAATGAATCCACAGTGTGACCTTGAGAGTTACTGCTAGAAATTGCAAAACTAAACAGGAAAAGAAAGGTGATACTATGATTAAGCAAATTGCCACGTTCAAGCTTATGTAAGTTAACTGAGAACGTCCGTCCTTCTCCTCCCCCGCTGCTCCAGAGGAATATAGGTTTGAAAGAAATGGGCAAGAATTAAACAAAAACGTAACTATTTTTTTTTGTATTCTTTTCCTAACAAAATTATTTGAAGTTCATAAATTATTAGTGCTGGGCTGCATTAACAGAGGGATAGAATCAAGATCACGTGAAGTATTAATACCACTTTACAATGCCTTGGTAAGGCCACACTTGGAATACTGCATCCAGTTTTGGTCACCACGATGTAAAAAAGATGCTGAGACTCTAGAAAGAGTACAGAGAAGAGCAACTAAGATGATTAGGGGACTGGAGGCTAAAGCATATCAGGAACGGCTGCTGGAATTGGGTATGTCTAGTTTAATGAAGAGAAGGACAAGGGGGGACATGATAGCAGTCTTCCAATATCTCAAGGGCTGCCACAAAGAAGTGGGAGTCAAGCTATTCTCCAAAGCGCCTGAAGGCAGGACAAGAAGCAACGGATGGAAACTAACCAAGGAGAGAAGCAACCTAGAACTAAGGAGAAACTTCCTGACAGTTAGAACAATTAACCAGTGGAACAACCTGCCTCCAGAAGCGGTGAATGCTCCAACACTGGACGTTTTTAAGAAGAGACTGGACAGCCATTTGTCTGAAATGGTATAGGGTTTCCTGTCTGAGGCAGGGGGTTGGACTCGATGACCTCCAAGGTCCCTTCCAATTTTATTATTATTATTATTATTATTATTATTATTATTATTATTATTATTATTATTATTATTATTATTATTATTATTATTATTATTATTATTATTATTATTATTATTATTATTATTATAAGTTTATAAATGAACTTATAAATGAAATAACTGTCTTCATTTCAGACAATGAAGGGACTATGGTAGGAAAAGAGAATACTAAAGAAAAAAGAGAATACTGTTCATAGACAGTAGGATTTAAGTCACCTATCATGGACTCCCAAATATTTGGTGCATTCACAGTCTGAGACGCAAGCAGTGCTAAGCCTGTTTCATAAATAAGCCTCCCAGACGAGATGAAAACGGAGAGCTTCATCAAATTAATTTTCATCAGTTCTTCACTTCCTGCCTCCTCTTTGACAATCCAAGACGTTTTGTTGTCTTCACCAAGGACAAGATGCTGCCATCGTTCCTTATCATTTCAAAGGGAGAGGTCAATTGAAAGATAGATAATCCTCAACTTATAACCTTAATGGAGCCTTCCCATCACGGTCATAAGTTATGAGAGTTGTAAAATGGGTTAGTCATGTCACCAACCTGATTTTACTATATATTTTTTTCTGGTGGTTGTTAAGCAATCACAGTGGTTGTAAAATGGCCACCATAGACGTTAACCAAACCGAAGGATGTGGTTTTGCGAAAAAAACCGGAAATGCTTTAATGAGATGTGGAGAGATGTTACCTTTGTTTACCCAAAATTTCCAACACAACCTTTTAGAACTGAAGCTGAAGCTTTGCACAGCATGGTATTTAGTACTTATAAGTTGCATGTGATATGTAGGAATGAGCTTGGGGGATAGGAAGATGGAGGAAGAGTCACAAATTGGACAAATTCAAATAAAAGATTGTTGAGTCTATAGAAGAAATGGGGGTGTAGAAACATTTCAGAAAGAGACCTCCCAAGTTTCTTGGACTGTAAAGTGTGGGGGAAGATGTACTTTCAGCACTAGTATTACTGGGGGTGCTTCTTGCTTGAACTACCTTGCCAGGTTGACAACTTGCTATTAAATGGTTGCCTCTATGGCCTATTACTGGTATATTACTGTTTTTTTGCTTTGCATTTTTAGTTTTCTCTGAAAATTGCTCTGATTTAACCTGAAGAACTAAATCATTAAAGCATTAACAATATTTTTTTTATTCGAGGGAATAATCAGATTATCCTATTTTTTAAATGCTCTCCTACATTAAAAAGTCCCAGCAGTTTAAAAAGAAATACAGCAAGTTAAGTAGAATACCCGTGCATCCTACTTTACAGAGGACAATCTTTGTATGAAGTCATCCTCTTTTTGAAGAGCTGCTCATGTCTGGTTTAAAAATAAAGAACCATAAGAAAGGCAGCCGGTTACTTAATACCTAGCAGCAAGCATATGTTTCCCTGCTTACTATCTTTCTTACTACCAGAAGAAGTGACTATTTCCTTTTCATTTATAATAATAATTTCTCTATTTGTATCCCTGTGTATAAATGATGAAATGCAAATCTCTGTGTTCTATTGTTTTCTCTTTGATGACTCATAAGAAGGCATCTTGGAACAGATGGGTACATTAAAACTTTTCTTCCTTATGTATTCATTCTGTTCTTTGCAGCTGGAGTTTTGCAAGTGGTTTTCTTCAACTGATGCTGCTTGTCAGGTCAGTCTGACAAACAACCCATAGTGCTCAGTGATTCAGGAAAGGCCACGACAGCACAGCAAAAATTTCCAGGAACTAGATCATCCCATAGATCCGTAACTGAATGAAGAGTGTATCTGAGGACAAATGAACAACTGACAAAGAATATTCTAATCAGAGCAGAAATGTCAACAGTCAATTCCATTTCTTTATACAGGTAAAACTGAAGTTATGACCATAATGGAGCCTGCCCATTACAGTCATAAATTGTGATGGTCGTAAAGCAGGCTTGTCACCAGACCAATCTGATTTTATGACTTTTCTGTGGCCGCAGTCATGAAGGGAATAGCGTAGTCATTAAGTGAACACCATGGACATTAAGGGAACCAGTGGTTTGCTACAGGGCTGGTTTTCCTGAAAACTGGAAGTGACTGCAGAAAACTGGAAATTACTTCTGCTGCAAACAGCCATAAATGTGGTCACGTGACTGTAGGAGGAGCCTAAACATTGGAATTTTGAATCCGTGTCAAAGTAGTCACCTGTAATACGAACATGTTCTGTTCTAAATACTTGTTTCATAAAAAATATTCTAAATAAAAATCAAGTCAGGAGAGGGGAAAAAAATATGGATCTGTGGTCCAGTACATTTTGTCAGTGAGTTCTTAAAAGAACTGTTGTAGTCTAAATGTTGCCTCTGTTGTTTTTGACCATGAGGGATGCAAAATCCTATTAGGTCACCATGTGTATAGACTTTTAGCCGCTCTGTTAAGACAAAATGTTGCCTGGGGTATACCATCATGGAGGTAGCCTATATTGCATATCCCATTATATTAACCTCTATCCCAGTGTTTCTCAACCTCAACAACTTTAAGGTGAGTGGACTTCAATTCCCAGAATTCTGAGAGTTGAAGTGCACTCACCTTAAAATTGCTGAGGTTGAGAAATGCTGTGCTATCCCATTCCAATTCTATGGGCTCCATATTATGGTGATTTTATTATGGTTTTGTCTTAATTTAAAATATTATCTCCTAAAAGAAAGAAAGAAAGAAAGAAAGAAAGAAAGAAAGAAAGAAAGAAAGAAAGAAAGAAAGAAAGAAAGAAAGAAAGAAAGAAAGAAAGAAAAAAAAAAAGCATTTTGTCCCTGAGCACTGCCTTGCATTTAGATTTTATTGGAAAAATTCATGATGTAAATTGCCTGATAAATTTCTTTGATAACAGGTGTCTTTTTCATGAAGGTGGTGTGCTTTTTTCAGTTGCACAACCTTGAAGGTCTATCACATGTGCAGATTACTGGCAAATGTGGACATTAATTTGAAATGGGCTAACATATCTGATTTCACCCAAGAGATTGTTTTTAGTCCAAAGGGAGATTGCATATTCATTAATTCCATTTATATGACCGACCACCTCAAATTCAGGATTCTGATTTTTCAATCCATGTCAGGTAGAGCAGTGCAATGGGTTTCCAGGCAAATGGCAATCTTTGCCATATATACATGTACGTGTACATGTACATGTACATATACATATACATATACATGTACATGTACATGTACACGTACACGTACACGTACACATATACATTCTTTCCAACCTTGCACCAGCAAGTGGTCATAGGAGATGTCTGTCTTTTCTTCTGTGTAACAAGTAATGAATTGCATTGCTTGTCTTTGCTCTCCTTCTCTATTGCAACTGTGTGCATTTCTATGTGTGCACTGGAAAACACAAGGTAAGCTGCATATGTTTTGGGTCATGTGACCAGATGGAGAAAAGAAAGTGGCTTACAAGAGAGCAGTTCACCATCATTCTGAACCATTATACAGCTGCTTTTCCCATAGAGATACATCGGGGCATTTTTTCCCCCTGGATTTTGTTTCCACCACAGACCTAAACCAAATGCAGCCAATTTTAAGCTAGATCTTTCTTTCGTCAGTCCTCACCACCACTACCAAATTTGGTTTTGTCCCTTTAGGTTATCTGAGAGTTATCCTGCTAAAAGGTAGACAGGCAGAATCCCAAACATCTTGACATGCAGTAATTTGTTTCCAACTTCTGTTGGGTTGAAAAGAGTAACAACTAACATTAGAACCCAAGTTATTCTAAATGTAGCCCAGTACACTTAGGAGGACCACTAAATTTTATAGATTGTCCTTGGAAATTTTTCTCATGTGACAGTGGGAAGTTCTACTATCTCTCTTCCGCTGATGGATTGAGGAGGTGAATGGGAAAAGGTTTTATGGAAGTGAACTGAGGTTTTATAGGAACCAAAGCCTTCTATTTATTCAGTGTTCTTAAGAAGCAAATAGAGAATTGTTTTATTGTGGAATATTAAAAGGAAAACCCTGAAGAAGGAAGGAAGGAAGGAAGGAAGGAAGGAAGGAAGGAAGGAAGGAAGGAAGGAAGGAAGGAAGGAAGGAAGGAAGGAAGGAAGGAAGGAAGGAAGGAAGGAAGGAAGATTTATTGCATAATGCATGATTTCTGCTGCTGGTTTCAAAATTTCAGTGTAATATCCAGATACTGTGGATATCAAGGTTTTCATGACAACCCTTTATCATCAGTCAATAAAACACGGATTTATATAAATATGTACATATTTAACTAACTTTCATTAAGGTCGCATTTATGTCAGCACTAAGTTGAGGTCACTGTCCAACAGTTAGGACTTTCTGACCTGCACGTCACTTGTGTACAAAGAAGGTGGTTTTGTCTCTTTTGGCAGGTTTGATATCAACCTTTATCTGCAAAAAATATGTCCTCCCCAAAGAAGAAAGCACTGCTTCATAAAGTTCATTGCAGGACTTGCATATAACATTGATACTGCACCTTGTATCTAGCTAAACACACTTGATCATGGAAGCTAAGGAGGGTTGGCCCAATTAGTGGGAGACTCCTTGGCAATTTCAGGCTTGTAACCTGAAAAGGGAAGTGAAAAATTACCCCAGCAGACAATACTAGTAAATTATATTCATAATGCTGCAAGAAACTGCATGGATGCATCATCAAACTCAACTCAAAGGTGTTTTTACTTGTTTTGAATACATCAGCTTTCTCCAGTGGTGGGATTCAAATATGTGAACAACCAGTTCTCTATGTCAGGGCTTTTCAACCAGTGGTATGGGTACCACCTGTGGTACATTGGCAGCTGGCAGGTGGTACGCGACCATCCTAGAAAAGTGGTAGCGGGGGAGGGGAATGAGCTGAACCGGTGGCAGCACCGCACAAGCCTGAGCGAGAGATGGCTGGAGCTGCAGGGCTGTCAGGGCTCAGCGCCAGGATCAGTGCCGCTTTCCAGCTGATTGGCGCTTCGGGGCTGTCAGGGCTCAGCGGAAGCGCCAGGATCAGCGCTAGGCTCCAGCTGGAGCTCGGCGCTGATCCTGGAGCTTCTGTTGAGCCCTGAAGAAGCACCAATCAGCTGGAATGTTGCAGCATCTCCAGGGTCTTGTCATTTACATTCAGATGCTTGGCAACTGATTCATATTTATGACGGTCACAGTGTCCCAGGGTCATGTGAAGTGACCAAAACCTGCTGCAACCACCCAGCAGACGGGGGGAATAAAAACCAAACACCCCCCCACCCCACCCCTGCTGCCAATCCTCAATAGAAATGCTCACAACAATGGAAACCTCGGACAGGAGGAAGAGCGCCGCCGGGCGGGCAGGCAGGTGTCTTGCTCGGCTGTGGCTTTGGGGGCACTTTTTTCAGTGCCATTGTAACTTTGAACAGTCACTAAGCAAACTGTTGTAAGTCGAGGACTATCTGTACTTTATCACTTTTTTCCTTTTGGGGGGGGTGTCATCAAGTTTTTGACACCTTGCTAGGTGACTGGTGGTACTTGGATGTTGCCATATCCTAAAAGTGGTACAATGGGTGAAAAGGTTGAAAAGCCCTGCTCTATGTGGATGCCACTTCCGAAAGTCCATTCCGGGCCCGGGCAACAAAACAAATTAGCTACCGGTTCTGCCGAAGTGGTGCAAACCAGCTGAATCCCACCACTGGCTTTCTCCCACTGGATACCCTCCAAATTCTCAGCTTTACTGGATGTAATTACTGTTCTTTTTCCCAGGTTTGAGCACTTTCCTAATGGAAGATAATTATGAATTAACATTCAACCTACCTCAGGGGTGTCAAACTGGCAGCCCGCGGGCCGGATGAGTCACGCCCATGCCACGCCCACCCGGCTCCACAAAGGCACAAAACACGTCACGATACGTCACGTGACACGATCAAGTTTGACACCCGTGACCTACCTGGTCTCTCCAAACTGATAGGCTATGAGTTTGCATTCAGTGCATTTAAACAATGTATTAAAGATCAAGAAGTCCATCAGGACCTGTCTGCTCTATCTAAAAAAATGTTCTCTTGAGCAATTAGGCCCCCTTCATAAACCAGCAAAATATCTACATTACATAACTGTCTCTAAATTTTGGAGGGCACTAACTCTACCATGTTATAATGCTGTCCCCATAGCAGTTCTGGATACAAAAAGTCCCATAGGAGCCGAGATTGTGCCCCTGTGGACAAAGGGCCATTGGAACCACACATGTCCTGTTATATTGTTCCCTTGATAAGGATTCACTGATTCATTTTATACCTCCTTATCTGATAAAATAACTGGAAAATTCTGATCTCCTTTTTGTAAAGCTGTTGCTATTGGATTAGTATATAGCTAAACTGAACATAGCTAAATTCTGCTATAGTGTCCATAAAATCAGGCAGACTTTGGCCATCCATCAATGATCTCACCATGAACTGTAATATACTATTACGTCTTGCTCCGTTTTGTTTAGTTTTTAATTCTGGTCTGTGACCATAATAAAAGATTGATCTCAGCTTTTAGATACTCTGCTTTCAAATTCAAATTAGATATTCTGCTTTGAGAATAGAACTGCAGTTCCATTCCCAGAAAATCTGGAGTATGCCAGAAGTAAGAAAACTTGATAGTCTTCTTGAGAAAGAGCATCTTATAACTTCAGCAACTCCACTTTCTGAGAAGGATCCTAGGTTGATGTAGATCCGTGTGTAATTCATACCCAGGCATGTCACACTGTCAGATCTAGTACAAAAGATTACTAGCCAATCAGAAATATAAGGATGTACAAGAAGAACCTAAGAGATCTAAAGCAATATATCAAGGTTTCCAAAATAGATACTTAATCTGAAGAAATGTGACTGGACTACCTTACTTCTCACCCTTGTAATACAGATCTAAGATATGTTTCTCAACTTCAGCAACTTTAAGATGTGCTGACTTAAGAATTCTGGGGGATGAAGTCCACACATCTTAAAGTTACCAAGATCTAAGAATGCAAGTGGAGTGATAAGTTTTCTGAAGCTCCTTAAACTCCAGCTGTAAAGTCTAAAATAACTCTGCTTTTCTTTCCCATCCCTTAGTTGCAAAACCCCCCCAAAAAACAGACTATGTGAGTCCTGTATTTCCTTGCAATGCTGTTTCCAATGTCCCATCTGCTCTCTGAATCTCCTACCTTCTGCAAACTAGCAGTACTGACAGCTAGCAAACAATGACTGCACACCATTGTGTATGTGTCATGCCGCTTCTTACTATAAACCACTGTCAGGATCAGTCATACAGCAGGGGCAATATCCAAATCACTCATAATGGTGGAATATAATCCGCTACAAGCTGAATTGTTCACCTAAACAAATCTAGCAGTGGTTGATGAGCCAGGTTGTAAAAAGGATTGCGGAGGCTTATCTGTTCTGAAGGCTTACATTTAATTGTTCAGAGTGGGCCTTCACTGACTCAGCTCTTGACTTTCCATGATAGAAATCTACAAAGGCGAGAGCTAAGAATAGACCATAGCTGTAAAAAAAGTTGTACAGGGGATGATGACCAGCTGCAAACAAAACCTTCACCTGCACACGAAGAATGACAGAATGCTGGATTTCAGCAGCAGCCTTGAATGGTAACCCCATCCCCTTGTTCAAATCTTACCACGTGACACCTCCAGGCCAACCTAGTCTGAGCTTTGAAGTTAAACAGCATCAGGCTGGAAGATGCGTAGCTGTAGAGTTGCTAGGGAGTTCCAAGGCTGTAGGCTAGGCGGGATGTGGGCGTCAAAAAATATCCTACAGCAAGATAATAGAAAACCACTTCTGGTTTTCTATTATCTTGCTATAGGATATTTTTGCTGTAGGATATGATTGCTGAGAAATTGCATGAATCTCTATATCTCTATATCTATATCTGTAGTCCTCAACTTTTAACATTTCATTTAATGATTGTTCAAAGTTACAATGCACTGAAAAAAAGTGATTTATGATCTTTTTCCCCCCACCTTTATGAGCATCCCCCTGGTCACGTGATCAAAATTCAGACACTTGGCAACTGACTCATATTTATGACGGTTGCAGTGTCCTGGGGTCATGTGATTCCCTTTTGCGACCTTCTTATAAGCAAAGTCAAGGGGGAAACCAGATTCACTTAACAACTGTGTTACTTACTTAACAATTGCAGTGATTCACATGACAACTAGGGTAAGAAAGGTCATAAAATGGGACAACATTAATTTAACAAATGTTTCTCTTAGCAACAGAAATGTTAGGCTCAGTTGTGGTCGTAATACTCATGGTAGATACAAGTCTTTCTGAGAGTACCAGGAGCCTGGTTGACTAAAGGATCTAATTCCTTTAGTTAGATACGTTATATTATTCTTGTTTGAGGTACCTCCTACTTGCACCTTTACACACTGTCTATGCCAGTCTTCTCCCTGAAAACCATCCTTAGGTGTCTATGGAGATTTTCAGTCATCCAGATCACACTTGGAATACTGCATCCAGTTTTGGTCACCACGATGTAAAAAAGATGTTGAGACTTTAGAAAGAGTGCAGAGAAGAGCAACAAAGATGATTAGGGGACTGGAGGTTAAAACATATAAGGAACAGCTGCTGGAATTGGGTATGTCTAGTTTAATGAAGAGAAGGACGAGGGGGGACATGATAGCAGTGTTCCAATATCTCAGGGCTGCCACAAAGAAGAGGGAGTCAAGCTATTCTCCAAAGCTCCTGGAGGCAGGACAAGAAGCAACGGATGGAAACTAATCAAGGAGAGAAGCAACCTAGAACTAAGGAGAAATTTCCAGACAGTTAGAACAATTAATCAATGGAACAAATTGCCTCCATTGTGAGTTCTCCAACACTGGAAATTTTAAAGAAAAGATTGGACAATCATTTGTGTGAAATGGTATAGGGTTACCTGCCTGAGCAGGGGGTTGGACTTGATGACCTCCAAGGTCCCTTCCAACTTTATTGTTGTTGTTGTTGTTGTTGTTGTTGTTGTTGTTGTTGTTGTTGTTGTTCTCCCAAAGATGCTTTTTCACGAGGCAACTGGACTTTCTTTTTTCCTCTTTGAAGACGCTTCGCTTCTCATCCAAGAAGTTTCTTGGATGAGAAGCGAAACGTCTTCAAAGAGGAAAAAAGAAAGTCCAGTTTGCCTCGTGAAAAAGCACCTTTGGGACATCCTTAGGTGTGGTAACATCAAAGTAGCTTTTGCCCTTTGTTCCAATGCTACCCTAGCAGAACCTCAAGGTGCATAAACTCCTTTCCATTTTGTCACTGAGTATCGTGGGAGCAAAATCCAACCTCGGTAGCGAGAGCAATCAGAAGTGTATTTTGGAAGTGCTAGGAGGTGTGAGCATGTCCCCTCTCCTTGGGTCACTAGCCACCCTCCATCACACTCATTTCTCTCCACTAGCACTTTGTACCCTAACTTCCTTTTAGAGCTGTATTTTTCTGCCCTCTTACTTTTTATAACAAATTTTCTGCAAGCTTCTAACAAGGGAGAGCAGAGCAGAGCTCCACTAGTTTATCTGGAGAATAAAAAGAACTTGTATTAACAACGTTCTAAAAGTACTAGAAAGAGTCATTTACATGTTAGATAGGCTGCTATATAAATATTAGTTAAAAAATAAATAAGTATTACTAGACCTCCATCATTCTAGCTGCAGATTCTAGTCTGCTTTAAAAGTAATCAAAAATACACAAAATGAATCCTTTATGGCCATCAAACTTCTGTTTTCTCCTTGCACTGGCCAGAAAACATTGTTTTGTCATATATTTGTCCAATAATCACTCAATTCCAGTGGCTGCTTCAAGGCTTAGATCATTTTGGTTCTCCAAGATCCAGCTGGTTGCACAATCATTATAGGTCTCCTGGGCTAACTGCCTTGTGTTCTTCCATAAGTTTATTTTACACTTGGGAAAATCTCAAAGTGGATGTCTAGACCAATGTTTCTCAACTTGACAGCTTTAAGACTTCAACTCCCAGAATTCCCCAGCCAGATTCTCAAACCCTAGAGAAGGTAGAACTTGAAGCCAGATTCTCTTCAACCTTGCTACAAAGACCTGACTGGGGGTGATCAGTGACTTACAGAGAGGGGCAAGAGCAAAACCAGAGCAGAAAACCAACCTGCTTACCTCTAACAAGCAGTGACTCAAAATAGATTAAATAAGACCATATAGGAACTAATAGTGGGGACAACACATTTTATGTTGGCTTCGTTTTGTGCTAACTCAGTGACTGGGGTAGGAGGGGGAGTTGAGAACCAGCACTTTAATTCATTAATGAGAAAAACCATAAGATTTCAGTCAGAGAAAACTATGTGGCATGTCTCACTGGGGTCTTATTACTTGTGTGCTTATCCTTTGTTAAATTTCTTAGAAAACCATGCATTTAAAATTAGTGCAATTAGTTAATTGCATTTGTAATGCTGTTTCATTTATCTGACTAAGCAGCTTACAGCAACAAAACTCAGGAGACTGAAGTAGTTAGCAAACTGACAAAATTAGCAAATATCTCCAGAGCGATACAGGTAGTCCTCAACTTTCGACCACAATTGAGCCCAAAATTTATGTTGCTAAGTGAGAAATTTGTTTATTGAGTTTTGCCCCATTTTATGACTTTTCTTGCCACATTTGTTCTGTGAATCACTGCAGTTGTTAAGTTAGTAACACACTTGTTAAGTGGAATCTGGCTTCCCCATTCACTTTGCTCCTCAGAAGGTTGCAAAAGGTGATCACATGACACTGCAACCATTATAAACATAAGTCACTTGTCAAGCATCCAAATGTAAATCATATGACCATGGGGATGCTGCAACAGTCATAAGTGTGAAAAATGGCCACAAATCACTTTTTCCAGTGCTGTTGTAACTTTGAACAGTCACTAAATGAACTGTTGTAAATCAAGGACTACCTGTAAATGATTTTATAATCTTTAAAAAAAAAAAACATTTCAAGATAATTCCAATGTGTTTTCTAATGAAAAAATAATAAAAGGGATGCCAACTATAGGATAGCAGAAAGGCATTGCTAAAGCTAACATTGGAAAAGGTCTGTTCTACCTTCCACTATCAGAATGAAGAAATGATCTTAGGATACAGGTAGGCATATAAGTAAAGAACATAATATGGTTCCATTTTCAGGGTTCATAGAGTACAGGGGTCTTCAAACTTGGCCCTTTTATGACTTGTAGACTTCAACTCCCAGAATTCCTCAGCCAGGCACACTGACTGAGGAATTCTGGGAGTTGAAGTCCACAAGTCATAAAAGGGCCAAGTTTGAAGACCCCTGATATAGTACAATGAATCATAAAGTAACCATAAAGTGCACTAAAGCACTCAGCTCCCACCATCAAGGATAATTCTAATTGAATATGACAGGGGTGTCAAACACGTCACGTGACGTGTTGCTACGTATCGCGACTTTTCCCCCACTGCCAGAGCTGGGGTGGGCGCGGTTTCGGCATGACGCATCCTGCGGGCCAGCAGTTTGACACCCGTGGAATATGGCATCAGTGGCAGGCCACCATGGTGACAAAATGACGACACAGGCATCACGACATCACTGCTGAGCCATCGCACCCCCCATGGGGAAAACCACTTTCATTTTAATCTGGGAGGGGGCCTGGGGAAGATGGGGGCAGATTGAAATAAGCAGACAGCAATGCAATGGAAGCATAGTCAGTTCTTCTCGCAACAGTTTTTCCAGAAAAATAAGGAGCTGGGAGACATTTCAGCCTCTAAGGAGAGTCAGTTTCAACAAGATGGATGTTATTTATTCCTATGCCACTCATATCCTTCCTTTCTTCTCCTCCATCCCTCTGGGTTGTTGGCATACCTTAATTAAAGCAGTAAACTGCATTTAGAAGGGGTAAAAGTTACATTTTTGCCTGTTGGGAAAGTTTGTGGGATTATCTTTCCTGTCCTATAACAACCTTGCTTTTTATCAGTTAATTGGAATAATTCTGCTGCCACTTACTCCTTCAAAGCGGCTTCTCATTATTTCAGACCAGTGGTAACACCTGCAAAGAGCTGTCCCATCTCAGGAAAAGAAAAACACAAACCCACAACTAATTAGATTTCTTTCATTATTATGTTTTGACAGAAAAAACTCTCCAGGCTCATAGCTTGATCCCTGGTAGACTGATTTGATTCACCCTTTGTGTAATAATATGATTGATTTGGCTTTGCTTAATATGCCAAATGCAGTTTGTAAATGCTGGTTCATGGCAAGTCCAGTCAATTAGGTTTGATGTCCAGCATACATGATTCTCTATTCTCATAAATATATGGGTGAGTTGAAAGCCAAATGCTTCCTATTATTTTCTAAGCCCAGTGCAAGATATTGATTATGATCTCTAACAATTTAGGGCCAATTTTTGTAAGAATTTCCTTCTCTGCATTGCATCACAGGATCCAAAACTATAATATTTTCAAAAAGACTGGATTAATGGCAATGTGCAATGTATAGCTTTTGCTCATGCAATGTAGTACAAGGGAAACTAATATTTTTCTGAAGACTGAAAGTATAATTCTAGGTACCAAAATTCCTTGACAATGTTTCAAGATACTCTAGAATTCATATAAAAAATAAAACAAAACAAACCAGAATAACAGAATAACAGGACTGGGAGGGACCTTGGAGATCTTCTAGTCCAACTCCCTGCTCAGACAGGAAACCCTATATCATTTCAGACAAATGGTTGTCCAATCTCTTCTTAAAAACCTCCAGTGTTGGAGCATCTACAACTTCTGGAGGCAACTTGTTCCACTGGTTAATTGTTCTCACTATCAGGAAATTTCTCTTTAGTTCTAGGCTGGTTCTCTCCTTGATTATTTTCCATCCATTGCTTCTTGTCCTGCCTTCAGGTGTTTTGGAGACTAGGTTGACTCCCTGTTCTTTGTGACAGCCCATCAAATATTGGAACACTGCTATCCTGTTACCCCTAGTCCTTTTTTCATCAAACTAGACATAATCAATTTCTGCGACCGTTCTCCATATGTTTTAGCTTCCAGTCCCCTAATCATCTTTGTTCCTCTTCTCTGCAGTCTTTTTAGAATCTCAACATCTTGTTTATATCATGACAATCAAAACTGGATGCAATATTCCAAGTGTGGTCTTACCAAGGCATGATAAAGTGGTATTAACACTTCACATGATCTTGATTCTATCTCTCTGTTAATGCAGCCTAGGATTGTGTTGGCTTTTTTGGCAGCTGCAATATACTGCTGGCTCATATTTAAGTGATTGTCCACTAAGACTCCAAGATCCTTTCACAGTTACTGCTATTGAGCTAGATACCACCTATTCTAACAAAAATTTGAGCTTCTTTTGTTGTGATTAATCATCGCTTTGAATGACTCCAAACATCTTTTTTCTATTTAGGAGCTTTATCAATTCCTACTTCTAACATGCATTGGATTGAAATTTCCACCAGCCTGGCCACTGTTGTGATGCATAACAGAGATTGTAAAACTTTTTCCAAATTGGGGAAGGTGCTCTTATGAAGGTTTTTGTTCCAGCAAGGGAATTTCTTTCACCTTTATTAAATTCCAAGCTTTTTTTTTTTTGAAATTAAGCTGCTAACAGATTCAAGATGTTTTATTGTCCGTATAAAAGCAGCACATGGATGGAATTTTAATTAATGTGCCACATTCTGTCTTGCAATTTCTCAAATGTATTCTTCCCCTGGGAAAGAGTTTTTTTTTTTAACAGTTTCTTCTTAGGGTGCTTGATCATTTGCTTTGAAGTCCTCTTGATAGGGTTTTGAGCGAATGTGATTGGTGGAGGTGGCAGTGTAGCTACTACTGGTGCTATTTCTGCTAGACCTCTTTCAACCACTCAAAAGCCTCTGCTGCTGCCCACACATCCTATCCTGAAAAGGGCCCCTAGGAAGATCATCTGTGTGATTTCATTAAAATTGTGGAAACCAGAAAATCTGCAGATGACTGGAGAGAGGATTATACAGTAAAAATCAGGACATTTGAACACACCCTTTAGCCATCTTAGTCCGCCCATGAGAATGTCATTAATTTTTTGGTCTCCTAAATCAGCAGTCCCCAACCCTGGCGGCCCGGCCAGGGGGGAGGGGGAGAGGAACCAGGCTGCCTGAACAGTGGGCTGGCACGCATCTCGACTTGCCCGAGCAGCAGGCGGGCGTGCACGCGCATGTACACGCACACGCAGTCGACTTGTGCAAGCTGAGCTGCGCACATGTGCCTACGCATGCTGGCCTGCCACCCACACACACCAAGCTGTGTGTGCAAGTGTGTGTGCCTCAACCCACCCCTCACATGGCCCGGTTCAGAATAGGCCACGGCCCGGTCTTAAATAAACGTGGACCCCTATCTTAAGTAAACCTGAAAGGGCAATTTTCTTTCCTCAAATTGAAAGGGAACAAATCTGGAAAATGTAGGAGGTACTCACATTTACATACATAAATGCTCGTACACACACACACACACACACACACACACAAACACACTCTATTTGTGTCTAAATACCCTGAATTTATCTCTCTCTCTTTATTTTCCACTGTAATTATATTTATAAATAACTCACGGCAGTGAAAGTACCTAATATTCCTTCCTCCTCCTATTTTCCCCACAACATCAATTCTGTGAGGTAGGTTGGGCTGAGCTATGTGTGAAATGTATATTTTCTTTTACACCATTACAGGTAGTCCTTGACTTACAACCACATTTGATCCCAAAATTCCCTTTGCTAAACAAGACAGCTGTTAAGTGACTTTTGCCCCATTGTACGACCTTTCTTGCCACAGATGCTAAGTGAATCCCTGCAGTTGTTAAGTTAGTAACACAGTTGTTAAGTGAATGTGGCCTCCCCATTGACTTTGCTTGTCAGAAGGCAGAAGGTCGCCAAAGGCGATCACGTAACACCAGGACACTGCAACCGTCATAAACATGAGTCGGTTGACAAGTGTCTGAATTTTGGTCTGTTGAATGAAAAATCTTCGTCAGGATCCAGTCCAAGCCGGGGATAAACAACATGGAGACTGCTTTAGAAAGAAGGTTGTAGTTTATTGAAGAGGAGAGCCAGACAGAAAGATGGCTCTGGAAAAGACTGACCATATGGAGCAGATTGGTGGGCTTTTACCTTCTGGGGCTCTTGAGGTTGTTTCTTGTTCCTGTTCGAGGGTTTGTATTTCCTATGTCATATACTTCGACCTGAGTCTGAGTGTGCCCTTTTGGTATTGGTGGGTTAATCCTATTATGTCCTTGGGTAGGGTATGTAAGGGTCTTTGTCTTCCTAATTTCTTCAGTTTCTAGCTGGAAGGCTCCAACCTTTCTGAAAGGATTATTGAATTTGTATTTCTAAAAGCTGGCTTCTGCCTAGGGACTGGGCTGATTTCTGGGGGCTGGTTTCTGTCCTTTTTAAAGATCTTTTCCATTATTCCTTTGGGGAAATATATTCTGCCTTTTTAATATTCCCCAAATATTTCTTTCTCTGGATTCTTCCCGCAGGTCATATGACTCTGGGGTTCCTACAATAGTCATAAGTGTGAAAAATGGTCATAAGTCACTTTTTTCAGTGCTGATATAACTTCAAACAATCACTAAATGGACTTCAATAAGTTGAGGACTAACACTAACTAATACTAACATTGAACTGAGCCTCCAGTTGAACCCTGGGTGCCAACTCAAACAAAACATGCTATTTTTTTTAAAGACTGGCAAGTCCAAAACTGTGTTTTGACAAAGGTAAAACTGGGATTCCAAAGAAGATTCCTCTGCCTGCAGGTGATGTAGATGGTCTTTAATGAAAAGAAGAACTAGGGATGATATGATAGCAGAGTTCCAATATCTGAGGGGCTGCCACAAAGAAGAATGGGTCAATCTATTCTCTAAAGCACCTGAGGACAAGACAAGAAGCAACGGATGGAAACTAATCAAGGAGAGAAGCAACCTAGAACTAAGGAGAAATTTCCAGACAGTTAGAACAATTAATCAATGGAACAACTTGCCTCCATTGTGAGTTATCCAACACTGGAAATTTTAAAGAAAAGATTGGACAATCATTTGTCTGAAATGGTATAGGGTTTCCTGCCTGAGCAGGGGGTTAAACTAGAAGACTTCCAAGGTCCCTTCCAACTCTGTTATTCTGTCTCTGTATCTATAGCTGCAATCTATTTAATAGGGTACTTGAAACTCAGACCAGGTGAAAACCTCACAGGAATTTGACACACCCGAAGTTTCTAATCTCAATAGCAGTTCGGATATGGTCATTTCCTTTGAAGCAGGGCTGAGAATTTGTTTTTCAAGAACTTGAAAGCACAGTAAAGATGAAACATTAGTCTGGTCCTTCCTGAGCACTTAAAAAGAAGTGTGTGTATGTGTGTGTGTGTGTGGTGGGCAGATCATTTTCTAGAACTGTAATGACAAGAGGCTTTGGGGCTATTTCTGCACAGCTGGATCTTAATTGACAGAACCAGCCCAGCCAGGACGGGCCACTTTTGCTATAAGAAAATGGAAAAAGGGGAAAAAAAGAAGATAAAGAAAAGGAGATCATTAGGTGGAGAGGATAACCCAAAACAAACACAACCGTAGAAAGTCCTAATTGCTCTGCTTTGTGGAGTTTGTAACTGAATGGGCTACAGTGCTATAGCAACAGTGCTCTGTTTACAATATGCACTTGGTTTTTTCCCCCAGCCGTTATTGGCTCATGAACAAGAAACAGGGTTGACATGACAGGCCTTCCATTGGGTCATAAGGTTTTTCCAGTCCATTATCTACACAGATTCTCTCCCACACATCCAAACTGTGCAGCTTTGGATCATTGGGTGATGTCATAGTAACTTTGCTTCATTTGATTTGATTTGCAGAGAAGAGCGACAAAAGATGATTAGAGGACTGGAAGCTAAAACATATGAAGAACAATTGCAGGAATTGGGTATGTCTCTAGTTTAATGAAGAAAAGGACTAGGGGTGACATGATAGCAGCGTTCCAATAGGGGCTGCCATAAAGAAGAGGGAGTCAACCTATTCCCCAAAGCACCTGAAGGCAGAACAAGAAGTAAGGGAGGGAAAGTAAAAAAGGAGAGAATCAAGCTAGAAATAAGGAGAAATTTCCTGGCAGTGAGAACAATTAACCAGTGGAACAAATTGCCTCTAGAAATTGTGGGTGCTCCAACACTGGAGATTTTTAAAGAACAGATTGGACGACTATTTGTCTGAAATGATATAGGGTCTCCTGCTAGAGTAGGGGGTTGGACTGTCAATTAAGATCCAAGGTTCCTTATTCTGTTAAGTATAACTTGACTTAAAAATTGTAGGCTAAAAATTTGTTGAGTTGTTTCTCTCTACTGTGGATTGACTACTGCCACCCCTAGTCTGCTGGTGTGTATGTTAAGTTATTAGTAAACAGGTTATTAGTCCATCAACATTTAAAACTTGGATCCGACATGGCTTCAAAGTCACACCGGTTTTAACTCCCTCCTTTTGTCCTCTGACTTTTAACAATCTTGCTTGACTGAAGGATTCTAAATAAACTAAAATCTTGTAACTTCTGCCCCTTATTTTAAAACTTCTGTTGGCCAAGTGAGGACATTGCCTTGATGAATGTTAACACTTATAAACTTTGTCCAAGCCCTACCAAGTCCAGAGGGTGCTGAATCTAAGTACAAATTCTCTTCGTGCACTTGTTGAAAATGTATTGAGATAAAACTGATTCTAATGCTGAGCAATTTATTATTTTGCTTACAACAGGTTTGTCAGCAAAAAAACCCAACTCTTATATGTTAGATCAGGGATCCATGGCATGCCAGAAAGAGGGCCGTGCAAACAAGTGGAACCCCATCCGCAGGATGCAGGCAGCACGTGAAACCACGCCCCCCCCTCTGGTCTGTGTGTTTCCCCATTGACTTTGCTTGTCAAAAGGTCACAAAAGGGGATCACATGACCCGGGGATGTTGCAACCATCATAAATATGAGTCAGTTGCTAAGCATCCGAAATTTCATCATGGGACCACAGAGATGCTGCAACGGTCGTGTGAAAAACGGTCATAAATCACTTTTTTTCATTGCCTTTGTAACTTCAAACGGTCACTAAATGAACTGTTGTAAGTCGAGGACTACCTGTATTTCAAATACACTCTGATATACTTTGGCTCTGATGAATTCGTAAATAAAAGCTGTTAATAAAAACTGTTAAATTCCCTCTCTCCCTGATGTTACTTGAATGCATATAACTAGAGTGCTTGTGTTTGGTTCTTTCAGATTGAAAAAGCTAATGTTACTTTGTCGAATACTATGCTGGTAATATCCACTGGATAAACATGTAGTTTGGAATAATTTGACCTAGGTGCCAGTTGGAAATAAGTAAGATTGAATTACTTTGTCTTCACTGCAACAAGCCATTGTTCGACAAGAAACAATGGTAGCAGTTTTCTCACATTGTGCAAAAACAAGATTTGCTTAAGTTTACCAAAGAAATCAATATCTGCAGACATAAAACAAGCTGATCTAAAACCAAACCAATGTTAACTATGCCAGGGGTCCCCAACCTATGGTCAGTGGCCTGGTACCGGGCGGTGGCCTATTGGCCACCAGGCCCTGGGAATAGCTGGCGAGCTCCCCCACTCGTGGTAGCACCGCCACACAAGGTTGCTAGCAGCCCCATTTGCACATGCGTGGGGACGCTAGCACCACTGCCAGCATCACGGGGGCACCGGTGGCCTGTTTGCACATGTGGTGGACACCAGCGTGCACACTGTGGGTGCGCACAGCCCACTTGCGCATGCATGCACATGCTAGCACTGCCATCATGCATGCGCCCATTTGCACATGTGCATGCGCACTTTTCCCTGCTGCTGCCTTTCCTTCCAGGCCGCCAAGCTGGAAAGGTTGGGGAGCTCTGAACTATGCTAAGCCAAAACCAAATGTGTGTTGCTATTTCTTGTTTTTTATATTTTCTGATGTTTTTAAATTATTGTTAGCTGTTCAGAGTCATGAACCCCAGACTGGCAATCACATACCCTGAATTAATTAATTAATTAACGAACCCACGTGGCTTAGTGCAATATGTGAATTTGACAAGTGATTTAATATCCCCATTGCAGTAAGACTGTCAAATCAGTCAAATCAGGAGATTCAGGCAGTTCAAATGAGTATAAAGATTTGTTGCAAACTTAAGCTCTCTACAAGAATCTGAGCTACTAACTGTCAAGGGAAATGAGTGGGAATTAAGAAGGCATTCAAGGTGGGCTGGATTTAGATCTCTTGTGGACATGAAGGGACTCATGGCTGATGACATGTTTGACCCCTCCTTCGAGCTCAGCCTGGTCATCTCCTACAAAGACATGATTTGTTAAATCATGATGAGTTAATAAACACAACTGTAAACCATTTTTGCAAACTACAGTGACTATGTTCATGCCTTCCCCAACACTCTGGAACATCTCTTCAAACGATATTGCTGAAACAGTATATGGAACAACCTCTGAAAAATAATGATAAATCATTGCTTGAAAATAGGGCAGCCAGACTACTAATGAAATTGGCACAAAATAGAAAATGGCGTACAGTTGTATGTTTTCATTTATTTTATTTGTAACGTTTGTTCATTTGCTTTCTCCCAAGTGGTGTTCAAAATTAGGTGGGCATTCTGCACAGTAAAATAGAAAACAGACATTAAAATATTTAAGAGGTCAGTAAAAATTCACTAAATTAATGGTATGGTGTGGTAGAAAGTGATCACATGACCCTGGGTGCACTGCTACGGTCATAAATGTGAGTCAGTTGCCAAAGATCTGAATTTTGATCACATGATCATGAAGATGCTACAATGGTCATAAATACGAAAAATGGCTATAGTTCACTTTTTCAGTGCTTTTGTAACTTTGAATGGTCACTAAATGAACTGTTGTAAGTAGAGAACCTGTATTTGGTGAGTTATCACTTTGTGCAAGGTCCAAGTACAGCTTCTCTCATTTCTACTCACCTGCACTTCCAACTAAATCTTCCTCTCATTTGTCTTCCTGTCCCAATGCAGCTATCCCAGGGCAGTTGGGGGATTCTGGATGTTGAAGTTCACAAGTCTTAAAGTTGTCAAGGTTGGACACCTCTGAGCTATGGCTTTCCTCATTCTGTCAGCATTATGTTTACAACTTTTCTTTAGATTCTACTAGAACAGGGTTTCTGAACCTTGACAACTTCAAGACCTCTGGACTTTATGCTGGCTGGGGAATTCTGGGAGTTGAAGTCCACAAATTTTAAAGTCGCCAAAGTTCCAAATATGAAAATGTGTGTACAGTATTTGTGCACAGAAATGCTTTAAACTGCAAGAGAGATAATTATGGCAATTGATTTTATACTCTATTTTGCAGGCAATTAATCAAGGGATGATAAAAATGTACATTTACTAGAAAGGGGAAATATTCTGAATTGATGTCATTCAAAGGGAGCAGTTTCAGGCTGATAAAGTGGAGAATGGGACATTCTTTGGGTTTATTTTATTTTATTTTATTTTTATTTTAGTCCATTTTTCTTTTGAAATAGCATTCTCTTAAACTGGGAATTACTTTCCTTTCAGAAAATAGAATTTTGTTGGTAAAAGCAGGGTTTTTCAAAGTCATGGGACCATATTTATGAAACATTATCCCTGAAGATGTTTGCTTAGTTAACATACTGAGGCGGTTAAAACTACCATACTAGAAAGGTATTTGTTGCAGTTAATTACTGATTATTTGTGTTTTGGTTTAGGGTTGTTAGGTTTGGGGTTTTTTTCAATTTGTAATTGAAATCGCAATTATTTGGGATTAAATTCCAATGGCCTTATTTCAAGAGACATGGCAGGACTTTTGTGAATGTGTACTTGTTCAACAGAACTGTGGTTAGCCACTAGAAGACCATTTGATCAAAAAGATATGCAGAAACGGTAGAGGCTTAAGTAAGCATTGCAACAACAGAGCTAAATCCCTATCCATCTTATGGGAAAGAATGCAGGAAATAGGATAAACCCAAGCATTTAGCTCAAAGTATACAAAAGTAAATCTAGAAACTCCCACAGGCAAAGATACATTGACATTAGCAGAAATAAATGAAAATCTTCTCAATTTTTCACTCACTGAATTCTTCAGCTCTTGAAGATGAGTGGTTCAAGAAATTTATGAGAAGACCTCCCAACAGCAGATGTAAAGATAGAAAGGATAACAGCCTGTGGCCTCGTGCAAGTGGAGAGTGCTCACGCGTGAAGCTCCATTTCGCACAAACGGAGCTTTCCGTGTGAGCACAAGCATCCTCCACTCAAGCGCCCTCCCCTCATGTGAGTGGAGCTTTGCATGCGAGCGCAAGGGCCCACATTCACATGAGTGGAGCTTTGCGCACACTTGCCTATTAATGGAGCAGCCTGGTTTCAAACAGGCTGCGGCCCGGTAGTGGGCTGTGGCCAGGGGTTGGGGACCCCTGATCTATAGCAAATTAACTTTTGTGTGATTTGAAGAGCCTTAATAATAATAATAAAGTTGGAAGGGACCTTGGAGGTCATCTAGTCCAACCCCCTGCTCAGGCAGGAAACCCTATACCATTTCGGACAAATGGCTGTTCAGTCTCTTCTTAAAAACTTCCAGTGTTGGAGCATTCACCGCTTCTGGAGGCAGGTTGTTCCACTGGTTAATTGTTCTAACTGTCAGGAAGTTTCTCCTTAGTTCTAGGTTGCTTCTCTCCTTGATTAGTTTCCATCCGTTGCTTCTTGTCCTGCCTTCAGGCGCTTTGGAGAACAGCTTGACTCCCTCTTCAGATTCTGATTTTAAAAATGATGAGATTAATTCAAGATGACAGCCAATTTGGTATAATGGTTGAAGCACTAGGTTAGAAACCAGGATAGTGTGAGTTCCAGTCCTGCCTAGCTGGGTGACCCTTGGCCTTATCACTCTTTCTCAGCCCTAGAAAGGAGGAAATGGCAAACCACTTCTGAAAAACCTAGTCAAGAAAACTGCAGGGACTCCCCAGTAATCCGCCAGGAATCAACATTAATTCAAAGAGAAACAGAGACATAAAAAGTAAGAATTAGACATAAAGATGTAGAATTTTGGAAAGCAAAACAGGAACCTCCAAGTTTCTCTTATTAGTGAGTTTATTAAGGATCCCTTCTTTCTAGTGAGTTTATTTTGAATCTCTTCTTTCTGGGATTTGTATCACATTGTAAGCTGCCATTATGAGATAAAATTACTCATAAGGAAGAGAAGGACTAGGCTAGGGGGTGACATGATAGCAGTGTTCCAATATCTGAGGGGTTGCCACAAAGAAGAGGGGGTCAAGCTGTTCTCCAAAGCGCCTGAAGGCAGGACAAGAAACAATGGATGGAAACTAATCAAGGAGAGAAGCAAACTAGAACTAAGGAGGAATTTCCTGTCAGTTAGAACAATTAATCAGTGGAACAACTTGGCTCCAGAAGCGGTGAATGCTCCAACACTGGAAGTTTTTAAGATGAGACTGGACAACCATTTGTCTGAAATGGTATAGGGTTTCCTGCCTGAGCAGGGGGTTGGACTAGAAAACCTCTAAGGTCCCATTCAACTATATTACTATATTGTTGTTGTTGTTGTTGTTATTATTATTATTATTATTATTATTATTATTATTATTATTATTATTATTATTATTATTATTATTATTATTATCATCATCATCATCATCATCATCATCATCATCATCATCATCATCATCATCATCATCAATCATCAATCATCGTCGTCGTCATCACACAGTCAACCAGATGTTCAGACTGGATTTGGCATTTTTGTCTACCTATCAAGTCCTTACCAAGGACCTAGGATAGGCAGATGTGGATGTTAGAATTGATGGTATTACAGATATCGTTGCAGAATGGAAGCAGTTCCTAGTAAGGCCGCCTTTTGCAATTGACTGATGGCGAATTTGTCAATGCCAATGGTTTCCAAGTGGTGCTCCAGTTGTTTTGGGATTGCAACCAAGGCGCCTATTTACTATTGGTACTATTATTGTTATTGTTATTTCCTCTCCCATTGAAGACCGCCCATTCTAGAATTCTTCCTATTTCTTTCACAGCCTCCTCACAGTCTGTCGTGCACATCTGAGCAACAGAGGTGATAACAGTGACTAAACAACTGGTGGGTAGCTACTCAGTTTGCAACTGTCATCACACAATGTCAAAACTCCCTCTCCCCAATCTTAAGACTCTTAAAAATGTTTTAAAAGGCATGGTAGGGTTTGTTACAGTAATTAAAGATAGCATCTTCTTTGTTGCATGCGATTCTTGGTGATTGCATAGATGTGCCATTCTTCTTTTTTTTGACAAAAAGTTTGGAAATGGCTTGCAACTGTGTTTTTTTTGCTTTTTTTACTTTCCAATCTAATTACCAGATCTGGGATGTGCAGTTCTTTTGCTGCTTAGCTTTTCTAAAAACAATCAAAAGTCACTTACACAGTGTCATCTGGTAGGTTTATCACTGCAGTAGGATACCACCACCTGGCATAATCTTGCCATAAAGGTAATGTTTGTGGATGTAGTTCAACACTTCTCAAGGGCAACAAGTTGGTGGAAACTAAAGGAAGCCTCTGTTCAGATTGCAGTCTCATCCATTTATTCTGCAAAGGTTCGTGTCCGAGGTCAGCTAGGTATGGAGTGCTTTTCTGCTAAAGCTGATCATTAATGTACAGTTTTGCTCCACAAAATGGCAATGTTGCACTCCAGAAAAAGAAAAAAGAAAAAGAAACGTATGAAGTGATAAAGAGTGGCTGCCAAATTCTTTCAAGACCAGTCAGAGTTTGGATCAAGTAGGGGGAGAGAAATCACTTAAGGAAAACAAACCCATTCTTGGCCAAGGGAGCCAATGCTCAATAAGGAAGTCGACAGTGCCAACTTTGGCTTCAGGGGCAAAGCACAGCTGCCCAAAGCAACGGTATCATTGCAGTTTCAGCTTAAGTTAGAATCCCAGTAAAAAAAAGGGATCACTCTGTGTCACGTCCTGCACAGCATAAGGTTAATTTGTTCTCTTCTTAAATATGTACTATATTACTTTGCATGCAGATTTTTGCTAAGTATGTATTTAACCTATATTGCTTCTGTCAGAATCTTGTGCATAAAGTTGTCGCGTTTCCTCTTTCTCTCAGAGGAAGAGAGCGAGAGAGGGAGAAAGAGAGACAGAGAGATTTATGAAAGAGATTTTCTGTTTATAATTGGATTTCATTATGTAATAGCAAGACCATCTCCTGGAGCAAGGAAGTGACACGTCTGGTAGGAACAAAGTGTAGTTTATGTTCTTTCTGGTCTTTTTTTTTTTTTAAACAAGCACATTATTTATTGCTGTTTATATTTTAATCCTTTCCACAGTTTTAGAATGTTTTCTATGTAATTATATATTTTGGACCATGAAAGAATATAAAACCGACTTTGTAAACAAATCCTTTAGTTATGGTAGTTTTTTTTTTTTTTTAATGGTCTCAGTTGACATTCATCAATCTGTTTTAACTCTGAAGAAGACTGAGCAACTATGGCTAAAAATCCTTTTGCTACGAGTTTTTATTTTGAATGTTTAATTAGAAGAAAATTCAACTGGAAGAAAATCTGATATTTGAATGTTATTGACACTCCTTGATTACTTCTAAATGATTCTATTTAGCCCCACATAGAAGAGTCCCCTTCACCAACATAGATGTTTTCCCTATAGGGTGACAGCTGGATCCTTATGCCTGCCTGCCTGCCTGCCTGCCTGCCTGCCTGCCTGCCTGCCTGTCTGCCTGTCTGCCTGCCTGCCTGCCTGTCTGCCTGTCTGTCTGTCTGTCTGTCTGTCTGTCTGTCTGTCTGTCTGTCTATCCGTCCATCCGTCCATCCGTCCATCCATCCATCCATCCATCCATCCATCCATCCATCCATCCATCCATCCATCCATCATCTACCTACCTACCTACCTACCTTATCTATCTATCTATCTATCTATCTATCTATCTATCTATCTATCTATCTATCTATCTATCTATCTATCTATCTATCTATCTATCTATCTATCTATCCATCCATCCATCCATCCATCCATCCATCCATCCATCCATCCATCCATCCATCCATCCATCCATCCATCCATCCATCCATCCATCCATCTAGCTGTCTAGCTATCTAGCTATCTAGCTATCTAGCTATCTAGCTATCTAGCTATCTAGCTATCTAGCTATCTAGCTATCTAGCTATCTAGCTATCTAGCTATGTAGCTATCTAGCTATCTAGCTACCTAGCTACCTAGCTATCTAGCTATCTAGCATCTATCTTACCTACCTACTTAGCTATCATCTAGCTCATCTATGCAGTATTGCAGGCAAATTCTGCCCACAGCCATGAGTTCAATCCTTATGTGCTCAAGATTGACTCAGCCTTCCATCCTTCCGAGGTCAGTCAAATGAGGACCCAGATTGCTGGGGGCAATATGCTAACTCTGTAAGCCACTCAGAAAGTGCTATAAAGTTCTATGAAGTGGTATATAAGTCTAAGGGCTATTGCTATTGCTATTGTGCTCTCTCTCTCTCTCTCTCTCTCTCTCTCTCTCTCTCTCTCTCTCTCTCTCTCTCTCCCTCCCTCCCTCCTCCTCCCTCCCCCCTCCCCCCTTTCTCTCTCCCAACTCCAATGGACTCTGGGCAGCATACAAAACTAAAAAAACCCCATAAAATGGCTAAGTCAGATAGGCAGGCATAACATGACAAACAACAAAATCAACAAAATAAAACAGGGGCCATTAAAAAAATAACAAACCTCAAGCCCAGACCTGAGACCAAAGTCAGATTTTCAGAACCCTTATCTCTGGGGGATGCTGTACCAGAGGATTGGGCATGCAACAGAGAAGTCACACTTCCTTGGCCCAGCAAGATGATAACATCTAAGAGAAAGGATCTGGAGTACAGCCACCCTGCTGGAACATACTGGGTAGGCAGAAACAACTGGAGACAAGAGATGACTCAGCTATCCAGACTCTACATCATACAGGGCTTTAATGGAAATAACCAGCACTTTCAATTGCTCTTGGAAGCCAATTGGCAGCAAATGCAGCTTGCAGGAGTAATACTTTGGCACATCAAGAGGCACCCATTACTGCTTGGGTTGTTGCGTTTTGAAACAGCTGTTTCTTCTGGATGGTTAAGTATGTGTTTGCTCAGACATAGAGAACTGGGTGCCTATGGTTCTCACCAGTGGTGGGATTCAAATATGTGAACAACCGGTTCTCTGTATGGATGCTGCTTCTGGAAGTCCATTCTGGGCCTGGGCAACAAAAAAATTAGCTACCGGTTCTGCCGAACTGGTGCAAACTGGCTGAATCCCACCACTAGTTCTCACCCTGGCAATCAGAACTAATACATCTGCTCTTGAATCTGATAAGTACCATTCATGGTGAGGCAACTTGAGCTGTTCTTATTAAATGACCAACAGTCAGGTGTTTCACTGCTGAATGTAGCAGCAGTTTTTTTATTTATTGCCCTAGCTTATAGAAAACACTTCACTGAAATGTTAACACTACAAGGTTTCTTCCTTTTATTTATGAATGTATTATTACTTTTTTTTTCTTTCATTCAATGGAGACTACCTGGACAAGTCCCTGCAGTTTCCTGGCAAGGTTTTTTTCAGGGGTAATTTGCCATTGCCTCCATCCTAGGCCCAAGAGAGAGTGACTGGCCCAAGGTCACCCAGCTGGTTTTCAGTCCTAAGTAGGACTGTCCAGTTGTATTACTTTGTACTGTTGAATTGATTCTGAAATAATCTACTTTACGTCTTATTGTGTTTTATTTTCATGGTGCTATTTGTTGTTTTAACAGTAAAGCACACTGAGTTGCATGTCAAGTGGGCAGCTACACAAACTGGCTAAATAAATAAACCTTACAGCCTTGTACAAGAAAGGAAACCAACATCAACATGAAAATAAATAAACAGTTAAAACACTCAATATTTAGAACTTGCAATGGGGTGGATTGCCACATTAAATTATATACAGTATACTAGAATTCATTAAATTATATATTAATTTAAATAAATTAAGTTAAATAACATGCAGGAATGGTTGGAATGAATAGAGAGCTCTTTAGTGGGTATCTAAACAGACTTCATTGCCAGCAATTTCTTGTCAATTTTACTGACAAGTTTAATTCTGTTTTGAGTATCAACGAGGTTTTGTTCTAAATAGATTTGTTTAGTTTTAAGCTATGATGAATAAAGTACCTGGAAACTCAAACCAAGAATCTCAGCAGCAGGTTTTTTGTTTGTTTTTTAATTTCCTGGGCAATTTACTAGGCTAAAAAATTCACTGGCTATCAGGGACTGCATTAGGATGCCTAAAGCTGGTGTTGGTTTTTTGTCAGTTCAGCTGGATAAAGTGATTTGAGCTTCTAGTATGGATTTACCTGTATGGCTCAGAAAAATATTGGTCCAGGATGACTTGCCCCATCTAATTAACTGATTAGTTTAGGTAGCCACAAAGATTTTCTTAACTTAAAATTTAGGTGTCTAAACCTGCCCAGTTCAGTAGCAACTTTGGGCAATGTACAGATTAAAAACAAAACCAGCAGTGGCAAGCATGCTATGCAAACAGCCTGGTGTATTCTTCAATATATGCCTGGCTGCTCTATTAGCATGTGAAAGCCACATCTTTCCAATAGTTAATTACTGAAATGAGCAAACTTAATTTAAGTGTATTTTTATGGCTGGGTTGAAAAAAAATGCTTATGAATTTTTCTACTTCATAGACCAGAAATGTGGCTGCTTGGGAGTATATACTACAGGTAGTCCTTGATTTACGGCCACAACTGAGCCCAATATTTCTGTTAAGTGAGACATTTATTAAGTGAGTTTTGCCCCATTTTATGATCTTTCTTGCCACAGTTGTTAAGTGAATCACAGCAGTTGATCAGTTAGTAACCCGGTTGCTAACTGAATCTGGCTTCCCCATTGATTTTGCTTGTCAGAAGGTCGCAAAAGAGGGTCACATGACCTTGGGACACAGCAACCATCATAAATATGAACCAGTTGCCAAGCATCTAAATTTTGCTCACGTGATCATGGGGATGCTGCAAAGGTCGTAACTGTGAAAACGGTCATCACTCACATTTTCCAGTGCTGTTGTAACTTTGAACAGTCACAAAACTGTTGTAAGTCAAGGACTACCTATCCGTATTTTGATTTGAAAGGGGCATCATTCATTAATCCTTTTTAGTAAAAAAAAAAAATGTTTTGGATTGACATTTTAAAACACATCCAATTTTTGGCAGAGCATATCTTAATTATGATGATTAATTCAAAAATAAGCCAGGACTGTCTTAATCACTTGTTGGTTTGTCAAAGCTAACCTTTACTGAGCAATTAGTTTTTGGCACTTATTCACCTTTGGTGTTTGATCTTCACTTTTGGCAATCTGGAAAACGAGGATCTATCCTGATTTCTCCACGGATTCTTCCGAGTTGGTTTGATGCTCAGCCAAGGTCCCTGCTGGCCAAAATAAATAAAGGCAGACTCTTCCCAGGCCTGATTATTCCTTCAATGATGAGTGCTTAGTCTAGTTTTCAAGTATCTTAGTCTACTTTGTCTTCCTTTTAGCTTATGTGGACATTCTGACAAGGAGGGGATTATATTATTTATATAATTTGGTTATCTCTATCCTCATTTTGTAGGCTAAACAAAATGTTGACCAAAAACACAGGACATCTGAACTCACCTTTGTTTTTGATGGCACATAGAGAGGAAAGAAGAGGAAGCATGAACAGAAATAGAAAGGATTATCTATCTTTCTGAATCTTTCCTTTTCATAGTACTTTTCAGATAATGGACCATCACAGCATAAAATGACTTAAGACTAGAAGTTAAAGGTAAGATCACCTCTTTCCTTTTGTTCCCTTTTCCTTTTATTGGAGCCAAAAAAAGTTCCAGATGTGCATCAATGCTCTTTTGGGGGGGGGGGTCTGATGTTATCTTGAATGGTATAGAGATTCCTGCTCAAGCAAGGGGCTGAAGACCTCCCAAGTCCCTTCCAAATCTGTTATTCTGTATTCAGCTCAAATTCACCCTCCCCAGTCTACTACAGGAAAGGGAGAAAAATAGATCCAGTCACTTAGATATGTAGAGAGATATATCCAACCCCTTCATACCTCCATAGAACAAGACTTCCAGGCACCAGGAGAATAAAATTGGAAAACAAAGTTGAGAAGGACAAGAGAAATAAATCACTGCCTAGTTTCCAGTTTCAATCAGCTATCAGGTTAGCTCAGCTTTCTCCCAAATGGTTATTATGGGAATTGTAGTCAAACACATCTGGAAATTGCCAGATTAAAACAGGCTGGGTTGGCTGAAAAGACATTCTTGCCTTCTGATTGTGCTGTAGGAACTACAGTAAGAGTGGTACACAAAGATTGGTTTGCAAGCTCTGACTTGGATATATGGTACCCAGACTACCTGTTTCCAATTATGGGATTCGTAGTTCATCAAGATGACATTTCTGCTGCCCTTCAGAATCTGCAGATGCCTTTTTCAGGTAATAATCACCCCATTATCATCACTGACAGGAATGATAAATCTGTCAGCATTTAGACTTAGCCAACTGTTTCCTTGCTTCCTAGGAACAGTTAATTTTTGCTGTGGCCTCAAGGCAAAGAAATTTATTTTCTGAAATAACATTTCCTGATACTGGCAGAATAATAGTTCCCCTAGAATCTGCAAGAATGATTCTTAATCAACTGAAAAAGGTTGTTACTGTTGTTAAAACAGGACATATAGCCCAGTCAAAACAGCTGTGGAAATTACCCAAAGGCTGCAACAAGTGAATAATGCTCAGATTGGGATTTGTGTTCAAACCCCTGGGTTTTGGGGCTGGGGTGGAATGGACAAGCGAAACCAGCAAGGAAATACTGCAGGAATCCCTGATCTGGATTCCAGACACTTCCTCCTATTCATGTTGCAATTCAAATGTGTAAGATACTTAAAAAAAACACTCTTCCAAAGTACCATATAGAACAAAAATGATATATAGATTAGATATAGATTAGATATAGATATAGATATAGATTAATGTTACCGCTGAGTAGCAACATAAAAGGCTAATATTTCAAATACTTTAACACTAATAATATTCACATTAAAAAAGGAGGATAGGAAAAATATTGATGCCTTTGAACTTTTGGATGATTTGCTAAAGGTGCTTTTCCAAAGATAAAAACCAAGAAAAGTCCAGTTGCCTTTTGAAAAGCACCTTTGGGACAACCATTATCTGGATGATTGAGAATCCATAGACTTTCGGTTGATTTCTTTGATGATCCACTGGTTTGTTTTCTAGGTTGTCCATGGTATTCTCAGAGATCTTCTTCCACACAAACGTTCTGAGACAGGAAGGAAGGAAGGAAGGAAGGAAGGAAGGAAGGAAGGAAGGAAGGAAGGAAGGAAGGAAGGAAGGAAGGAAGGAAGGAAGGAAGGAAGGAAAGAGAAAGAAAGAAAGAAAGAAAGAAAGAAAGAGAAAGAAAGAAAGAAAGAAAGAAAGAAAGAAAGAAAGAAAGAAAGAAAGAAAGAAAGAAAGAAAGAAAGAAAGAAAGAAAGAAAGAAAGAAAGAAAGAAAGAAAGAAAGAAAGAAAGAAAGAAAGAAAGAAAGAAAGAAAGAAAGAGGGAAGGAAGCCCTGGAACATTTCTATTTGCTTGTAACAATTTATGAAATCAATTATCAAGAGAATAATAAAGATTTCAGTGGGGCAGTAAAATATGCCAAGACTTGGATATAATCTTAATTAATGTATTATTTTAAATTATTTTTAAATTATATTTTGTATTTTGCATTTTAACTGTTTTTAGCTTCCTTGAATAGTCAGTTGAGTAAAAAAAAAAAAACTCAGATGGAATTCAAACCATCATCATTGCCATCAATATCTTGGTGTCTCCTAAATGAAAGGCAATTCTAGCAAGCCAGGAACCAAGATCCAAAGAAGATATACCATAAATATTGGGTAATATTTGGGTGGCAACATGAATTTTATCTAGCTTTCAACATGGGGATTTATTTTGAGATGATCTCCCTGGAACCTGAAAATGGTCCTTTGTTCACAATAAAAATTGCAAATACTGTGAGCTCATCTTCCTATTTTTGCATCTTGCTAGCCTGTGTTCTTCACACTAGGCACTCTGAGAGGCAGCTGCTCTCTTGTTGGGCTGGATGATGCACAGTTATTTGTGGCTGAAATTAATGAGTGGATGGTTCACAGAGCAATCTCACAGCTCTTCACATAAGCCTCAAGGACAAGTCATGGACTGTGTTAGTATGAATCTCTGCAAAGGCAAAGGATAAAAGTCTGGCTGTTGGGAAAACAAAAATGCATTATTGTTTGAACTAAAACTCTCACACAGTTGGATTGAAAAAGAAAACATCTAACTAACCAAATATCCATGTTTCAGTGGTATTCAGCAACAGCCAATTAAGGTCCTGTAATATGCAATGCTGACTGACAGAAAGCAGGACTGCTTAGTCAAGACATGAGGCCTTCCATATCTAAACTTAATTGATGGCCTAAAGCAGTGATGGCGAACCTTTTAGAGACCGAGTGCCCAAACTGCAACCCCAAACCCACTTATGCATCGTCGAGTGCCGGGTGGGTGTGGCCCATTGGCTGGGTGTGGCCAATTGGATGGGCGTGGCCCATTGGGTGGGTGTGGCCCATTGGGTGGGCGTGGCTGTGGTGGTAACGGCAGACTGGGTGGGACTAAAAAGTTCAATCAATCAATTCCAACTTTGCAAGATCTTTTTTTTTCCTGTGCGAAGTTGAAATTGACTGATTGAACCTTTTTTTTTTTTTGCACACGGCGGCGGAGGCCTAAAGCGAAAAGGTTTTATAAAACCCAGCTGAAGGCCTAGGACTGGGGCGACAGCGTGCGTGCCCACAGAGAGGGCTCTGAGTGCCGCCTCTGGCACCCGTGCCATAGGTTCGCCACCACTGGCCTAAAGGTAAAGGTTTCCCCTGTCCAGTCATTTCCAGCTCCTGGGGGGTGGGGTGCTCATCTTTGTTTCTTGGCCAAGAGAGCCAGCATTGTCCAAAGACATTGCCACGGTCATGTGGCCAGCATGACTATAGCCAAAGCGCACAGAATGCTGTTATCTTCCCACTGAAGTGGTACCTATTCATCTACTTGCATTTGCGTGATTTTGAACTGCTAGGTGGGCAGGAGCTGGGGCAAGTAACAGGAGCTCATCCTGGCACATGGTGTTCAATCTCAAACCTGGGCTGTCAGCTTCCTAGCTGACAAGCTCAGCATCTTTAACCACTGAGCCATCACGTCTCCTGTAGATGGCCTGAGTGGGGGGGGGGGAAATCCAGTGGTCCAGAAAATATAAAGTTGGGCACAATATTTTTTGCAAATCTTTCACTAAACACTTTGGCAAATAATGTGGTTAGATGATGGCACTGCAGCTTTCCAGAAGAAGGAAAAATTGCAAAAGAAGGAATCTAGCTGAGGGGAAGCTTCATGATGATTTCCCTTCCCTTGGGATTAAACAGAAGCCTGGGAAGCCGGGATGGACAAAGATGGCTGGCAAGATGATGGTGCAATGAAAGAGAGGATAGTCAGCTAGATCTCTTGACCACCTTTGTAACTAAATAAGTTCAAAATCTCCACTTTCACTGCAATTCACTTTTTCAAATACATTTCCCTCCATTAAACCAAGTAGGAACTGGTTGGAAATAACGTCAGGGAATTTGTCTAGTGGTGACTTGCTGTAATTCCATCTCTGAAGCTAAGCAGAGAAAGTAAGCTACATGAAGAACCTGGAGGAACTATTTTTAGAATACCAAGTACAAATCCCAGAATCTGGGGAGAAGCTGAGTCAGTACAAAGGAAAGAGCCAACAGTCAATAAAAAATACTTCTTCCACCCAGAATTAGCTCTGGAACTGATTAACCCAAAGATGTCATTTTGTTTAAGAGAGCTGGGTCAACTTATTTCTGATTCTGTTCCAGGTTCTTGGAAATTGCACATAAGCTGGTATTTTCCTTTGAATTGGCAGATCTTGTGTTTTGTGTATTTCCTATAGGAAAATATTTTTACCTTATTAGCTCATAAGACCAGGCTCTAAGTTGTATTGCTCATCTAAAATGTTGGCTTGCAAGATAGGTTTGAAGGTATGTAGTTCTACCGCTTGAGAACAAGCGATAGTCACTTTTGCTTCCTGAGACAAGAAGCAATGGATGGAAACTAATCAAGGAGAGAAGCAACCTAGAACTCAGGAGAAATTTCTTGACAGTTAGAACAATTAATCAGTGGAACAACTTGCCTCCAGAAGTTGTGAATGCTCCAACACTGGAAGTTTTAAAGAAGAGATTGGACAATCATTTATCTGAAATGGTGTAGGGCTTCCTGCCTGAGCAGGGAGTTGGATTAGAAGACCCTCCAAGGTCTCTTCCAACTCTGTTATTCTGTTCCGTTCTGTTAAAGTCATTAGATGCCAGGGGTCTGCAAAATTCTTTGGAGAAATATTCCAAAGGTGCTTTTCAAAAGGCAATTGGACTTTCTTGGTTTTTTCCTTGAAAACAATTAACTTCTCATCCAAGAAGTTTTTTCAGTTCTGACTGGCTGCTGGGGAACAGAAGGATTTATATTCTTTAATCATCTGGCCATTAGCACTCTGAAGGTCTGTCATTTGTTCTCTGAGAGTTGTTGAGGCCATTTGGGGATTTATCTGTACCCTCAGGGTCACCTGAATCAGAGTGCAAATGGGTGTAGAACCTTCTTGGGACTGAATAGATATCCTTCTATTCCTCAGAGCTGAAGAAGCTTCTTGGATGAGAAGCAAAACATTTTCAAGGAAAAAAACCAAGAAAGTCTAGTTGCCTTTTGAAAAGCACCTTTGGGACAACCATGACCTGGATGACTAAGAATCTCCATTGACACTTTGGGGAAATGCTGTATCATCTGAGCAAAGCAACTGTGTGAACTGGTATCAAAGGGCAATATCTTCCTGAAGCTTGGCTTAGTTACTTGTGATAAGTGCGTACTTGAGTAATGGATTTAGAGATACACAATGTCTCTTATAACAGGGGTCCCCAACCCCCTGGTACCAGGCCATGGCCTGTTGGGAACCAAGCCATGTAAGCAGTGGGTGAGCGGGTGAGCTCACGAAAGTCTATTTGTACAAGCAGTACTGCTTGCACAAATGGACCTTCACATGCGAGTGCATGCACCCAGTGCTTGCGCAAAATCATCCTTTCTCCCCTCCCCACTGCCGTCACCCCCACCGGTCCACAGAGCCGTGAAGGTTGGGGACCTCTGTCTTAGAATTATTTTGTATAGCCCCACTAAAGAACTACATGTTTTGTTCCTATAAAACGATTGCCTTGATTACACAAGAGATTGCTCTGAATAACACGTATAAAGGATGTGTCTGAAATCTGAAAAATCTTCAAATGAAATTGCTCTTCTGCAGTCTGTAGTCGATTTTTTTTTCTCATTAGAACCAACCGTCAATAACTTCCCGGTCTATAGCCTGATGCTTTCCTGACAAAGATTTTGCAAGTAAAACTGTGTTGGTTTCCAAACTGTTGTGTTATTTTAAGTAATGGGCTAATCTTAAAGCAAAAACATTGGTTTTGCTGCCATCAGTATTCTAAAGCAGAACATTGTGTTTGTTTATATGTGTTAATGTTTGAAATAGGCTCTCCGATTTCATGCTGCAAATTGACAAATAAGAAGTTTAAGACTTCCTTTTCCCCATAAAGGCAGATTGATGTTGAAAGGCATCGTGCCAGCTTTTATATTGCTCTGGTGCCACCATCATGAGTCACAGGAAGCAATCCAACAGGATGTTAAACCAATATTAGTTGGAAATTATCCCCTGGCCAATCATACTGCTTGACTTCAAACAGCCCACAGGGCAAAGTCTCTTAATTAATTTTCCATAATTAAGACATTTAAAAGTGTTCTAATTCCATATCTGTTTATGTAACTTATAGCAGGCAAGCCTTGGGGTGGAAGGCAGAAGATTAATTCTAACTGGGGTCCAATTAATTTGCAGCTTCAAAAACAAAAATGTTCAGTGAAGGGTCACACACAGGGTAAGATTTCACAGTACAAACATGGACCTTTCCTACCATTTAGTCCTTTTTTTCCCCCTGGACACCCACCAGTACATTTTGTTTGCGTACTGTATATTGATCCAGACATCAGCAGGGGCAAAATGGCACTATTTTATGGTCTTTAGCTTATTTACGCATGCTTTCAACTGACTATATAAGTGACCAATAAGTTATTTTAGCAGCTCACAAGAATACATAAAACCGACATTAACAATCTGCTTAAAAGGCATATGTTTTTGGGGTCTTTAAGGCCAAAAAAGAGGTTAGGTTCTTTAACTTACCGAGAACTGAGTAGCTACACGAACTCTTTAAAACAGGAGTCTTCAAACTTGCCCTTGCTGGCTGAGGAATTCTGGGAGTTGAAGTCCACAAGTCATAAAAGGGCCAAGTTTGAAGACCCCTGCTTTAAAATTACAGGGCTGTGCATTTGTGTTTTAAGATGACTGGTAAAGAGATAATTCCTTTAGGATTTTAAGTTTTGCTTTCAGAGTAAGGAAGGAAGTTATCAAAACCAGAAAAGCTCAAAACTAGGAAATGAAATATGGACTCAGGATTGCCAGTGGAATTCTGACTCCATTCTGCGCCTAAGCAAAATGCAAGATAAAAAGCTACACCTGAGGGCTTAGCGTGACCCCAGTATGCTGCTTTAAAGACAGTTGAAAGTATGGTTCAGCTTTCTTTTTCAAAGGGCTAATTTGGGATTAGATAATGGCAGGTCTCTGAATGATTTGCAATATAATTGCAAGAGTATTTGTTTCCCCTTTAATCTTCGCAACAGTAACAACAAAAAAGGAATTCTCTAAACCAGCACGTTTTAAATCAATTTCCCTTGCCCTGGGTAAGTTTACCGTTACTGTTCAAGGAAAGAAGCTAAATTTCTCATGAATTCCACTTTCTTTGGATCCTTTCATTTTCCCTCCTCTGTATAATTCAAGTGGTTTTTAAACTTCACCCGTTTTCTGTAATCCTTTCTGCTTACCTACCACTGTTCGAATTAGCCAATGTACGCACCTTGCTGTCAAACTCAGAATGCATATAGTTTTCTGCTGGAGTTTTTGAAAATGGTTTAAACCAAGGGCCTCCCAAATTTTGTCCTTCATTATTCAAAAGCACTTATCAGAAAGTTCTTTTTACTTGCTGTAGATAAAACATTTTCAGTCAATGTTGTGACTGGGTAATAGGTTCATATGAGCACTTTTGCCCAGGTTTGGGTACTTTATCCAGGTTTGGGAAGCACTAGTTTAAACTGATCCCAAAATCATCTTTATGTGCAGACCTGACAACTCTCTGAATGACAATATATGGAACTGTCTTATAAATCAGTGATATTTTAACAGAATAACATAGTTGGAAGGGACCCTGGAGGTCTTCTAGTCCAACACCCTGCTCAAGCAGGAAACTGTATACCATTTCAGACAAATGATTGTCCAATCTCTTCTTAAAAACCTTCAGTGTTGGAGCACCCACAACTTCTGGAGGCAAGCTGGTCCAATGATTAATTTTCTTGTCAATTCTCCTGCTTTTCCTTTGCCAGCTCTCATTCGGTTTGATTAAGCATTTACTTTCAAAGTTGAAAAAGAGAAGTTTGGAGAGCTTCATCAGAGAAATGTCATATTCTCACATTTTTTTCAGTTCCAAAGGGCCAAACACAGCCATCCAGAATTTTAATCAGAGACAAAAACAGGCTTTATGACATCTTAATGCAAACTCCAGCCCCCTTCATAACTGTGGCATCATAACTAGAGTACAAGTCTGGCAGAATTTGAATGGTGATATTGCAATTAATTTTGTAGCATTTTACCAGGTCCGTGTAGCCAAGAGGTACAATATGTATAAATTAGGGTTCAGATCTTCCGAGATCTTGAATAACGTTCCCTACAATTATATTTTCAAAATAAGCCCTGTCAAGGTTCACCCTCCAAAACATGAGCAAGAAATGTCAAAACAATAAAGCATTCTTTGTTTCCACCAATTATATCAGAAATCAATCTGGGTAGTCACCGGGACCAGAATTTTGTCTTCTGAGCTTCAGGGAACTTCTCTCTAGCAATTCTTTCAGATCCCAAGGTGTCTTTAAAAGAAATCCTTATGCAATGATGCAAGAAGAAAGTGTGAAGAGAGAGAGAGAGAAAAAAACCTCTTTCAGAAAAGAGGAAAACTGCAAGGGAGATTATGACGCAGCATTACTTAAATGCGTGGAATTCTTCTCTTCGGTTGCTTTTCACAATACAAATTTCATAATGCAAATGTTTGCTCCCATTAATGATGAATTTGCAAGAACATCATTCATTTTGCAAGAACATCATTCATTTTGCAAGAACATCATTCATTTCAGACCCAACCTTTGACGCATCGCTATCCTTCCTATATAATTCTCTAAAACAAACTCTAAAAATCCCCTCATCTTAGTTTCATCACATGTTATTTGAATTGAATAGAGCTGGAAGGGACCTTGGAGGTCTTCTAGTAAAGCCCCCTGCTCAAGCAGGAGAACCTATACCATTTCAGAGAAGTAACTGTTTAGTCTCTTCTTAAAAACCTCCAGTGATGGAGCACCTATGATTTCTGAAGGCAAGCTGTTCCACTGGTTAATAGTCCTCACTGTTAGGAAGTTTCTCCTTAATTCTAGGTTGCTTCTCTCTTTGATTAATTTCCAACCATTTTTTCTTGTCCTGCCCTCTGGTACTTTGGTGAATAACGTGACCCCCTCTTCTTTGTGGCAGCCCCTCAAATACTGGAATACTACTATCATGTCATCCCTATTTCTTCTTTTCTTTAGACTAGCCAAACCCAAGTCCTGCAGCCATTCTTCATATGTTTTAGTCTCATCTTAGTTGCTCTTCTCTGAACTCCAAAGTCTCAACATCTTTTTTGTAGTATGGTGACCAAAATTGGTTGCAGTATTCCAGGTGTGGTCTTACTAGGGCTTTATAAAGTGGTACTAATACTTCGCGTGATCTTGATTTCACATATTTATTTTGAATTTTGCTGAAACATCCATATTTATCCCTTTTCACATATTTCCAAAACGTTATTTTTATTTCCCTCAAAATTGCTCCGCATTTATTTGCTGGTTTTAACCTTAATAATTGCTTGCTTTCTCTAATTACATTCTCTACAATTTTCTTTTTCTCTCCATACACACTATATAATTTACATAAAATGTCCTAAACCGTTTGAGGGGTAGATAAGTGCAGAGTTGTACCATTAGTCAAGTCTGAAACAAATGATATGTTAATGTAGTTGATTCACATTCTGGATCTCAAGCACTGATAGAAGGACAGTCTAGGACAGTATATTTTTCACCGTTTGATACTCTCAAACACTTTACAAGGAAGGCTCCATGTACAGCTGATTATTTTTATTGATTGATTAATTGAATGAAAGAATGCTTAGTCCACCCAACCACTGAGGTTCTCTGGGGAGCGTTAATAAATTAAAAATATAAAAAAGTAAGATAATTGTAGAACAAAAACTATAAAGCAGAAATGATAAAGCCAAGATGAGTCAAACAGCAGGGTGGAAACATTGGTGGGATTCAAATATGTGAACAACCGGTTCTCTGTGTGGATGCCGCTTCCGGAAGTCCATTCTGGGCCTGGGCAACAAAAAATTAGCTACCGGTTCTGCCGAACTGGTGCGAACAGGCTGAATCCCACCACTGGGTGGAAAGCAATGGAGCATGTAACAAAATTCAGAATCAGACCAACTGCAAGGATAAGATGATGCAATGATCTGAAATCTTTATCCTTATTTACACCATTTGATGAAGAAGCAAATATAAAGCCAAATGTCAAGAGAAACAATGGATGAATAGACTCATGAGCTGAAGAAATTTCATTTTTAATGTGTGCCAATGTGCCCAGAGTAAAAATATGACAATAAAGATTATCTTATCTTAAAATGAAGCTGGAAAGGGAGTTACCAACGACTTGAGCTGAGTACATATTACAATAAACAACCAGGGACAAACAAAGGATCAAATAGTTTCATATTCAAATCCCTTCCATCATATTTAGTCATGGTTTATTTTCAAAGCCCAAAACAAGACAGTGATTATTACAAACAAGCTGAGGAATAATGGCTGTTTTCCCCCTTCAAATATCACTTGGTTACCCCCATGTTTTTCAAGTTGGACTTGACTTAAATCACGGTAGGCCGATTAGAGACTTCAGTGAGGGAGAAATACAAGCAGGGATAAGTCAGAATATCGCAAACCACACAACCTTGTTTGCATCTGTTGAAAAGGTACAGGTTTGGTTCAGGCCTGCTTGTAGGCTATTTGTTTATTGGTGATTAAATAACAGTTAGTGATCATGACCTTTTGAAATAGTATAAAAGTTATTGGTAAATGAACTGAAAACTATGGTTTAATGTTCTTAAAGAAACCATGATTTATTCATTGCCCATTTGGCACATCACACAAAATCAACAGCAAGCAAGTCACATTAGGTGATATTTAAGCACTTTTGCTGTAGGGGGTCAAAATATTTAAAAGCAAAGCATTCCTGAAGCTGAATTTGATTTCTGGTAGTTACCTGAACATACCCATATCATTTTCTTCACAACAGAAAGAGACATGGTTTAATATTGCTTTCTTCTGGGATCAGATCATGGGTCTTGAAATGAAGCTTCATCTCATCATTGCTGTTGTTAGTTGCGAAGTCGTGTCCGACCCATCGCGACCCCATGGACAACGTTCCTCCAGGCCTTCCTGTCCTCTACCATCTTCTGGAGTCCCTTTAAGCTCACGCCTACTGCTTCAGTGACTCCATCCAGCCATCTCATTCTCTGTCGTCCCCTTCTTCTTCTATTGCCCTCAATCTTTCCCAGCATCAGGCTCTTCTCCAGTGAGTCCTTCCTTCTCATTAGGTGGCCAAAGTACTTGAGTTTCATCATCTCATGGTGCCAGAATAAAAATAATAATAATTACCTAATAGACCTGCCTTAAAAGATGGTTGTTACCAGTGCTTTTTTTGTAAAACAAAAAGGTGCCGGAACTCACACACGTCATACAACCCGCCTTGCCTACCCTACAAGGTTCCATCCAAAAAAGGTGCCGGAACTCCGTTCTGGGCGTTCTATGACAAAAAAAAGCCCTGGTTGTTACTATTGCAACTGTCGATCAGCACAGGTAAAGTCTTTCTTTTTAAAAAAAATCTGATATTTCCCTAGGAAATGGATTGGGGCCACAATCTCTGCGTTGCAAATCACCCTCGGTTGGTGGCAAGGGGTTACAACTGACCATTTCTGCCATCAAGCAGTTAATTGCATTTTTTGCAGCTATGATAATAGCACTAAAATAGAATATAAGGCTATATCTTAGCTCACTGGAAAGCTGGTCACATAATGCCTCCCCCCCCCCCCCCGTTTCTTTCCCAGGTATCTATCTCAAGAGGATAAGTTGTGATTTAACTGGGCTTCCCTTTGATCTGCAAAACAGTTGGCAATAGAAGTCTATGGCTCGAGGCTATTTTTGGTGAAGTGCAGTCACTGTAGCTACAAAGTCTTTTTCTCTTGAGTTGGAGCAGGTTTACTCCAAATACTAGGCAAAGCTTTTGATATGTTGAAGAGCATGCCATAGTTAATGTCTCCTCCTCCTCCTCCTCCTCTTTCTCCTTCTCTTCTTCTTCCCTTCCTCTGATCACTACTACATGTTACAACGAGGGCACCCACTTGAGCCTTCTTCCCTCAGCTGTCATCTTCTTCAAAGGGATTTTTCTGTTTTGTTTTAGGAAAGTGTTGCCATTAACAGCAGCTTTTAAAACCTTTGATGGTTGGAAAGGAATCTTTTTCCCCCCCAGCATTAATGACAGCTGTTGCTGCTGCTCACATCTCCCCCCTTCTTTCTCCCACCTACCATATACTCATTTCTTTTTTCTTTACTTTTGGTTCATTTAAAAAAAAAAAAACCCACACATATCAGAAATGGAGTGGAACATGACCAACTTTCATTTGGTTTATTTTATTTTATTTTTTATTTTTTACAAAAATTGCCCTGCAGGCAAAAGATGAGAGAAATAATACATTCTTAGGACTAACAGGAAGTTAGAGGGAAAACTTGATGTCAAATCAAGACAGGAACTAGATTGTCTATAATAAATCATTAGCAGGTGTCCCAAGGAGAAAAAGGGCTGAATGAGAGTTTTTAATGCAGCAGTTTGCTTTGGTTTTGGTGCCTAAGATTGTGTTGCACATTTGTGTACAATGTTTGTTAACACAGGATAGTGGTGAGTGCTGGCATGTAGACAAAATGGTCTGAAAGAAAATGATTATTTAGGGAGTATTAAAAGAGAGACAAATGAATGAGGTAAGATATTTTAGAAATGACCATATATCTGTTATTTCTTATGATCATTCTGAACTGAGCCTTGAGTAATTCACCTAAGTTCACATATAAGCATGAACAAGAAACAATGGAAGACAAGAAACAATGGATGGATGGAGAGAAAGAATCAAGGAGAGAAGCAACCTAAAACTAAGGAGAAATGTCCTAATGGTGAGAACAATCAACCAGTGGAATGGCTTGCCTTCAGAAGTTGTGGATGCCCCATCATTGGAGGCTTTCAAGAAGAGACTGGACAGCCATTTGTCTGACATGGTATAGGGTCTCAGGCTTGAACAGGGGGTTGGACTAGAAAACCTCCACAGTCCCTTCCAATTCTGTCATTCTGTGTTCTATGTTCTACCTCATCAACAGAGCTAGAGTGGTGAATGGAATGAAAAGATTGAGTGCCTCAAATGATAGTTGACCACACATTTTGAATTATTTTTACAAAAACATAGGCCTTAGGAAAGCTGAACATATGGGTATGACTTTTGCAGGAGGAAAAGATTCAAAGGCTGACTTATAGAGGTGTTATAGCCCATCAGTGTGTTGACGGCCTAGCAATCAGAATACACAATCAGTCTTCTGATGATACTTTCCCTCAAAAATCAATTTCCCACTTGCAGTTGGTCTGATTCTTCACTTAGGAACATTTTGTCAAAGCTGAAGCTCTATCTAAACATGTGGACATTACTCAGAGAGATATACAAAACTGATACTGTAAGCACTGTAAACCAAGCTCAGGCATTGTGAAATTGGCCGGAATGGACTGAGATTGTATTTTCTGATTGGTTGGAGAAGAGTTTTTCAACCATGGTAACTTTAACATGTGTGGATGGATGTCAATTCCCAGAATTCTCCTGCCCAGAAAAACATTGGCCTAGAAAGGGGGATTGCAGGAGACAAAAAAAAATCCCCTGGTTTCCCTTATTATAAAGGGATTATGGATTGCACAAGAACCACAAAAATGAAAGCAACAGACTGAAGTCTCTTTATGCTTGTGGATAGAAAGAAAGAACGGAAGAAAGATGAGTGCATGGTGTCAAGTGGAAATTGGACACAAAAAGACTCATGGTCTTTGTAGTATGTCCTTCTTTAGAGGATGGTAATGCATGGCCAATGATCCAATACACCCCAGCCCTATTTTGTGCTCCACCTTGCCTCATCACTGTTAAAATTTGGTGAGAAAACTACCAAATGTTCACCATTTCCCCTTCATTTTTCAACCAAAATAGGAGATGAAATAGATGTGAAACCATTGCAAGACTTATGCAAACATTTTTTCCTTCATCCCCTTCCAAATTGACCAAAAAAAAAAAAAAAGACTGTAAATGTCAATCCTCTCCATTGACTTTACTGGTCACCAGGCTGCAGTTCTTGAATGTAAGAAAAAAAAAAAAAAAGAACTTTCCATCCAGAAATGGTTCTTGATCCCATCCAACTCATCCTGGTATTAAAAGGTGTGTGCCCTTTTAAATTCCTTTATAAATAAAGGAAACAGCAGGGGTTACTCTGCATTGTTTTCCCAACAATTCTGGAAATATACCTAAATGCCATGTCTTGCTGCCCCAATACAGACCCTAACAAGGTGAATGGATTGATTCCCTAAAAGCGAGATACTAAAGGTATAGTGGTAATCTATTCTAGGAAGCAAGGAAAAGTGGTGATATTTGAAAAGAGTGGTGACAGATGCAGAAGAACGAATTCCAATGAATACAAATAGAATAGGGACATGTATAGAAAAGAGAGACGCAAATCACCAAATGCAAGTACAAACACAGAGTCAGACTCATAGGAAGAGTGCAATCTGAGCTGAAGTTTGCAAAAGATGTTAAGATTTGGGATGGTAGTATATTTAGAGAAAGAAAAATGGGGTGTTGATAAGTCCACAAGAATGGGAAAGATTGACAAATGTTAGTAGATAACAACAACAAAGGCAGAAATATTTAGCCGCCACAGGGAAAGTAGGGTTGACCTCCTAGTACAGTGATAGTAGATCAAATGGAAAAATGAACTTTGAAGCCTACGGTAAGTAAAATATGGGGTGGAAATAGTACTGATATAGTACTGATAGTTCTGGGATCACAACTCTTATTCTTCCAAGCTAAGAAGCCATACTGGCTACAAAGGAGAGGAGATGTATTCTCAGTTTATCTAGAAAATACTTGGTTGAAGAAGGCTGGCTAAAGCCTTATAATTTTGTTCTACCCTGGCCTATCTTTGGTGGTCTTAAATACATTTTAGAAGGTCATACGTTAAGGAGACCTATAATATTAAGGTTTGTGTAGCATTTAAGACTGTGTTCCAAAGAGGAGCTTTGGAACATAAAATATCATGAAACAGTATCTATCAGCAGCTCGTTAAAGTAGCTTGGGAGCATCTGTAAAACAATCTCTATGCAATCCTAGAAATAGCACAATCCCAGTGTAAAGAGTTGCAGGCAGATAAGTTTATGTTCTCATGCACTCCTAAGCATTATTCTGGAACTGGCCAAAAGCACACTGCATAGCCATAATTAATATACATTTTTCGTAGCTGTGCACATTCTTGCAGTAATACAAGAGAACTCCCCTGTGTGATTTATAGAGGTTGCATCTCCATGTGAATATTGCTCAGTGGAAAACTTTATTCAGGCACATGGAATCTAACCTGCCGGTGTCAACCAGCTCCAAAAGAAATGAGTTAGGTTGAGCAAACAATAAAAAAGAAGAGTCTCTGCCCTTGCAAACATTTTGGACCTTTGATCTTTGTCTTTGCAGAGCAACAGCCTGTGATCTTGAAAAGGTCAGACCGTACATTTAAACTAAACTGTACTTGCAACATGTGGTTGATAGGTAAAAACAAAAAAAGGAGGAAGAGTCTTCAGTCCCTACTGGTTGGTTGGCTGAAGCTTTATCTCACCATGTTCCTAACAGAGTGTATATTTGAACAGGAATCAAGCACTCTACATTAACAGGATTTACTGGAAATCTTTGAGGTTGTTAATTAACTCTTCACTTGCTGTAACAGGGCTAAAGAAACCATCATGGAGGTTTTAGGAGCAGACGTTTTGGGTGCTATACTCTGTGCAAATGGGTTTCTTAGCTATTGCTATCAACAAACCACAGGAAAGTTAAGTCTCAGACTTGGGCTTTCTCTAAGAAAGACATATATGCTTATAAATAAATACATATATTTATTCATTTTATAAATCATAGTTTGGAAAGAAAAAAAAACTTCCAGGAGAACTATACTGGTGAAACCACAGGTGATAGCTCTTAATTCAAAGTCATAGAAAATTAGCTTTTCCAATTAGTTCCTCCTATCAGTTTGTCCAAAGCCTTGCTGGTTGAGTAATATTGGGATTGTAGTCCAGTGCATCACGGGTATCAGAATGGAGAAGAGTGATGAGGAACAACCTCTGGGTTCTGTGTTTTTCAGTGTTTATTTAGCCACGTTTCCCTGAGTTCATGCACTGTTTTCAGCCAGAAATCAAAGATGTACTACCTATGAGAAATCATATGCTATAATGCAGCCTCTTGATCTTTCACAAAGTTGCAGATGCCTGTCTGACCACACAATGACATCCTTGGAAAGGGACGGGGCTGATTTGTTTGGTCTATTTTTCTTTTGGGAGGAGATTCTTTGAGGTTGGTCGTTTCTCAACATCCTCTTGTTATGATTCCCCTCCTAATCACACTAAAAGGACACTGAGAAAGAAACTGGTCGCTTTCACATCCTTAAAAATCCCTACTTACTCTCAAATATCCAACATTGTGGCATCTAAACTTAGTAATTTTGCCAGTCAATTTTGATGGGAGGATCTTAGGTGGTTACAGTCTTTGTTACCCAAACCTGCCAAAAATCGCCGCTAAAAACTGTGGGTACATTTTTAACTCGGTGGTTTTCTTGCAAATGTTTCATTACCAAACTAGGTAACATCATCATTGTTAAGAAGGAGGGGTTCATGTGTCTGCTAAGTCATATCTAAAGAAATCATATTATATATTAATGAGCTTGTCAAATCAGGCCATAAATATTTCCCTATATGACAACAAGGCCTACATAAATTTAATGTATATTTTGGGTCTGTATTTTGGGTTCTAAACTCATTATTACTCAAAAGAACTACCTGAGACAACAGATCAAACGCACAATACACAACCACTTAAAAATCTTCATGGGGCTAGGCCATGGGTCGGCCAGCCGAAATATCCAACGAGCCGCACGGACCCGTTTCCCTAAAAAAAAAAACCCCTGGGAGCCGCACCCGCCCGCGCATGCGCGCCCACCCGCGCATGCGCGCCCACCCACGCATGCGAACGGGCATGCGCATGTGCACGCGCACCCGTTCGCGCACGCGCACCCGTTCGCGCATGCGCACCTGCACGCGCATGCGCACGCGCACCCGTTCGCGCACGCGCACACGCACACGCCCGCGGCGGAGGCTCCGGAGCCGCAGGTGATCCCTCAAAGAGCCGCATGCGGCTCCGGAGCTGCGGGTTGCCGACCCGTGGGCTAGGCTATTATTTTGACTATGGCAACAGAGGGGAAAATTAAATCTATTAAGAATGAACTTTTGAACTGTGTTTCATGAAATTTAAAATTAAATCAAATTAGATTTTGTTGTGATCCTGACTTACTTTTTTGATATTTAGACCTTAGAAGAACTTTCAAATACCAGGTGCATCACTTCACGCAACAAGTAGTTGAACATCATTGATTTATATCTTTCATTCACACACACACACACACACACACACACACACACATACACATATATAGTTTGCATGCTGGCTCAGGAATTCTGGGAGTTGAAGTCCACGAGTCATAAAAGAGCCAAGGTTGCCTACCCCTGGCATAAGTCCATCAAACAGAGGCTCTTCAGAGTTGCAACCCATGAATGGCTGGTATTGAAGAAAAAGTCAACAAATTAAGTCCAACTCTACTTAGAAACACTCTTTGTGCATGGAAGTCTCTAAATCCTACTCAATATATATAAAGCTGAGTGCAAATTGCCTTTTGGAATTCTTCACCAAATTCAGCAGCAGAGAAATTGAATAGGCAATTATTCTGAACTTTTCCAGGAAAAAGAGACTTTCTCAAGGACAGGTCTTCCCTTAGCAATGGCAGTTGAGTTACCATTGAAAAGCCCAAAATGAGTTCTCTCATTACATCATTTCTTCGGATTTAATAGAAGTTTAGAAGACTACTGTTGTAATACAGTGAAAGTGAGGTCATTGATATGCACATCAAAAAGAAATAATTGTTCCTCTCCATTCTTCATTAATCTACATTCAGAACAATGTGTCCAGTTCTGGGCACACAGCTTAATGAAGATATTGACAAAGTAGAGCATGTCTAGAGAAGAGCAATCAAGATGATAAGGGAGCTGAAAGGAAAACCATATGAAGAATGGTTGGAGGCATCAGATGAGTTTAGTCTGGAGAACAACAGTTTGCAGAAACTTGAATTGTCTTCAGAAGAATATAAGCAGATCAATTGCCCATGTAGTCCTGCAGTCTAATCTCTCAGTGGCCAACAACTGCACAAGGAAGTTCACTAGTTTCTCAGCAGATGGCCTTCATAGGTAGTCACATGTGGATGCTATGGGTGGGTGCAAGAAGGGGTGTGAGGGGCTGGATGGGTTCTATGGAGTGTAGAGAGGAGCTATGGAGGGCAGTATCCTCCTACTACCCAGGGAAGAGCAACTTGTAGGAGCAACTTACTGTGTGACTTCCCTCAGACTTTCCCATTGACTTTGCTTATGGGAAGCTGGCAGGGAAGGTCACAAATGGTGATCACATGATTGTGGGACACTGCAATGTTGCAATTGTGAGCTGGTTGCCAAACACCAAATCACAATCACGTGACCACAATCACGTGAGATGCTGCAACTGATGCAACTTTGAAACCCGTCATAAGTGCCCCTTTAACTTTGAATGGTCATTGAATGAATGGATGTAATGTGAGGGCTATCTCTATCTGAATGACTGTCATGCAAAAGAGGGATAGAATTAGTCATAGTTGTTCAGAAAACAGGACAGGAAACAATGGTTTATTTACAAGGAAGTACATTGCAGCTGGGCATCAGGAAAAAATGTCTGAATGATAAGAACTGTTCAGCAATGGAACAGACCTGCCTTAGGAGGTGGTTGATATTCCTTTGTTAGATGTTCTTAAGAGAATCTTAAGAGAATCTGGGTGGCCATTTTGAAAACAAATTTCATACAGCTGAAATAGACAAAAAATGCAGATTTCTGTACCAGAAGCTAATTGTTTACAGTGGTTTACAATGCTATTTGGATTTTTAAGAATCTATATTCCTATATGATTATGCATCTAAATTAAAATGTTTATTGTATCATTTAACTGGAGATTAGTTGGCAATTATTCCTGTTGTGATGTTGACATTCAAGCACCTCCATGAAGCTCAATCCAGATGTACGGAGGTCCCGGATCACCATGAATTCCTTTCTCCCTATAAAGAAAAGGCTACATGAAATATTTCATTTGATCAGTCACACAATTAAGTACAGGTAGTCCTCGACTTACAACAGTTCATTTAATGACTGTTCTAAGTTACAACAGCACTGAAAAAAGTGACTTATGACCATTTTTTACAATTACAATCTTTGTACCATCCCCATGATCGTTTGATCAAAATTCAGATGCTGGGCAACTGGTTCATATTTATGACCGTTGCTCTGTCCCAAGATCATGTGATCACCTTTTGTTACCTTCTGACAAGCAAAGTCAAGGGGGAAGCCAGATTCACTTAACAACCATGTTACTAACTTATTCACTGCAGTGATTCACTTAACAACTAAGGCAAGATAGGTCATAAAATGGGGCAAAACTCACTTAACAAATGTTTCACTTAACAACAGAAATTTTGGGGTCAATTGTGGTCCTAAGTCGAGGACTACCTGTACAGACTGGACAGAAGCAGCAACATATTTAGATGGAAAAGTGTCTACAGGTTATGATTAAAAAAAAGTTAAGATGATGATAATCAGAGCTACACCATCTTGATTCTTTGGACTGTATCCTGTGGGCACCCCCATTGGGATAATTACTTTGAATTAAATACACATTTCTGCCAGCCCAAACACTCTTTTTGTGCTTGCCTGAGTGTTTGGGCTGCCAATGCTAAATCCTACGCCTGTGCAAGAGCAATTTTGGGGGGAAAGGTTATTGGCCTCACTCTAGGCCAGGGGTCTTCAAACTTGGCCCTTTTATGACTTGTGGACTTCAACTCACAGAATTCTTCAGCCAGGCAGGCTAGATGAGGAATTCTGGGAGTTGAAGTCCACAAGTCATAAAAGGGCCAAGTCTGACGATCCCTGCTCTAGGCTTTGAGTTAGATCAGGAAGTTGTTAAAGCTTATCGGACAGCATTATCTGCCATGGTGGGGTTGGAGATCATAAAAGACAAGACAGTGGCAAATGCACCCCTTTATCAATGTGCATTGTCAATGTTAATGCAACTGCAAAAGGGGTGAGGCGTCCTTTGGCTGCTACAGCTGCCATCTTGCCTTTTTTGACCTCTCCTGAAGATGCTGAGCTTGGATACGGACAATGGCAAAATACTTGTATTTTATTGCCAAAAACTATACAAATGTATCCATGAAGCCATCAGAAGGTCATCTTGTCCTCAAGGAAATAGATTTTTTTTTGTAAAAAAATATTTTTACTTATCACATTTACCAGGGCCTTTGGCTTCCCTCTTCCTTGGGAGAGAATCTTATTAAATCCTTATCATTATACCTTGATAACTCTGAGAGGTAGAAACTTTCCAAAGCACCCACTGAGATAAATATATTCCCCTTTCTCTCTCTCTCTCTCTCTCTGTTGCTTGCTAATGACTCTATCCATGGTTTTACTAAATGACATTTTTAATGCATAGTAAACCATTCTCTTTTCACGGGCTCTTTTACCCCTCAAAGTGAGACTGATGTTTGTTTTAACAAGTGTTCTTTTCTTCTTTTATTTTAAAGAAGCTGGCTGGGATCAAGTCTGAAAAGCTCCTGCAATATTGCTGTCTCTGTGTCTATTCACAGCTGTTCTTCTCTTCACCCACCCCCATCCCCCTTCCAATAATTAAATGAAAACAAGCCGGAAGATCACAATTAGTGGAGGAAGGAGTGGTTCTTTGAAGAAGAGGAAAAAGAAACGATGATCCCTGTTAGTTGGCCATATCTGGCTGAGAATGTCTGGGTCAATCATTCCCAATCCTAGCAAGTTCTAGGTGAGTGGACTTCTACTCCTAGTATTCTCAATGGCTGTGCTGGCTGTTGTATTCTAGAAGTTGAAGTTCACCCTCCTGGAAATTGTCAACGTTGGGAGACACTGTTTTGAATCTTTCATTTCCCATTCAGACTGTGCCAAGGAAAACACTGATCTTGACCAATGGCTGTTTCACATTTGCATTCTTAAATCAAAGAAACAGAGTTGGAAGGAACCATTGAGGCCTTCAAGTCCAACTCCTGTTCTGAGCAGACATCTAGAATCAAACTGTAGGAGAAGAACTGCATTAGTCTGGTAGCATCAAACCAATTTTATTAAAAGGAAGCTGATTTGTTTCTGCTTTTTGAAATCCAAGTTCAGATACCCTTCAGGAAAAAAGAAACCCACCATTTGGGGTAACTGGTTGCACTCTGTAAAGACCGTTTCCCCCAACATTCAGTCAGAATCTGCTTTCCTGTAACTTAAATCCATGATCCTCTCTGTACATTATCCAGGAATGGTGGAGAAGAGGTCTTGACCTTTCTGTAATATAGTTTTAGGTATTTAAATAGTACTGTCCAATTTCTTCTCACTGGTCTTGTTTCAAGGCTCAAGATTTTGGTCTTTCCATCTCTTTTCACTCCCCCAGAGCTCCTCTCCGAGAGAGATGGGCAGTTAAGAAATATGAAATATAAACTAATTAATGAATAGCTTAGTTTCCAGGCCTCTGATCATCTTTGGTGCCTTTCTCCAAATCTCTTCCACTTTCCCTGACTCTTTCTTAAAGTACGGTGTCCAGAACTGAACCCAATACTGGAGAAGGGATCTGCCCAGTGAAAAAGAAAGTGGACTGGAGACTGGAAACTCTTTGATACAGGCACAAACTTAAAAAAAACATAGTTATCTTTTATATATAGCCACCTCACACTACTCATTTATATTCACTTTGTAATAGATTACTGTTCCAAAACTAGCATCACAAATGTGTCATTGATGGATTGACACAAGTCTATATAGCTTCACCTTGCTTTTACACTGCAGCTTCTCTTAAAGATAGTGTTAAAGATAATGACCAAGAAAAGTTTCTAAGAGTCTAAATATAGTACTATTAAATATGTGAATGTCCAGTTTGATCCAGCAGTCCAAAAAATGTTGACATTGAACTATGACTGGAGTTGCAACAAAAAAGCAACTAAGCTTTTTGATCAATTTTCTAGGGTACATTTCCTATTTTTAATATTTAAAAATGAAATAAATATCTGGAAAGCAAGACATTGGCACCTGATATTATCTTTATTGTTAGGACCCATTCATTTTGAAAAATAAAAAATGGTTGATATCTACACCTTTGTTTTGTTTGGAAAGGCATCCCCTTGCTCCCATCCCATCCCAAAGAAGACAAAGCAGACCTGTAGATTGATAGTCTAGAAAAAAAAATCTCAGCATTTTTTTTAAAGTGAGGATTCTTTCAATCTTCCAATCTATCCCTCGGTCCTAGGATTTCCTGATGTTCTCTTGCAATGATGTTCATCATTCAATGGCTAACAAGATCTGGTTCTGCTTAGTTGTTCTGAGGTCAGCCAGGATCCACCAACTACCACCTGTTATATTGTCTTCTGGTACGTGGCCTTACCCACTTGTTGACTTTTTTTGTGAGTGCTCCACAAAACCTTCTTTGCTGTGCTGATTTTCTTCTGCATTCTGACGCAACATCTGGCTTAGTAAATGCATTTTGTCCTCTCCATTTTGGCTTCAGAGGGCAGAAATGAGTTAATTCAATTTAACACCTAGCATTTACTGTATGGTCTGAATAACCAAAGGCAACTTTGCAAACTTGACTTTGGAAAGATGCAGCTAGAATTTGGCTTAGTGATGCAGACAAATTTAGAGCTGGATCCAAATGGCTTTTCCAAATTCTCCACCAGATGTGTGGGCAGAGGGACTGGGGAAGAGAGCATTTCTCTGAATTTATCCAGGGGAAAGAGAAATTCTCAGATTATTGCTCAAGGACAAGAATCTGATTTAGTACTTACTGGTCGCACCACTGCTTAAAAAAACCCGGAAGAGCTGTGTCATCATGCTGTCTTCTCTTGGGATTTAATGGAAGCATAAATCCCTTACCATTTAACCCTAAGAGCAGCTGCAGACTGCTAGGCTGATTATAGCACAATGGAAGACAGGGCATTCAAACACATTTCTCTGTTGTCTTGTCCCTGAATAAGGGCAAGAACATCCTGCTCTGTTCAAGAGCGTAAAATTCTCTTCTCTGAAAGACTCTTTGAAAGCATATTTTCTTCTATTCAACGGAATAAGGGGAAAAACTTGCAGAGGAATTTTCTACCATTGCAACAGCTGCAATTACACAATTCCCCTAACCACACTCTCTGGGAGGTACCATATCTTGATCTATACTCTAACCAAACAGGCTGGATTGCATTACACACTAAAGCTCACCAGTGTTAACACTAAGGATGCTTAGCATTTTATGTCAGGACTCAACAACCTCAGGCTTTCCCCCACAATCACAATAATATATTTGCTAGCCATCCTTAAGTTGGGAAATAAGTTGCACTGCCCACACCCAATCTTTATAGTGTCTCAACAATGGGCAGTGTTGCTGTCCTCACACAATTTAATGCAGCATAGTTTCAGGGCAGTGATTGGTGGAGCCAGGTTAGCAGGAAAACTAACCATGTCCCTTCTCTCAAGTTGGCATGTGTGCCAAGCTTTAATTTTTTTTAATATTCACCTATTTAGTCTTAATTTTTCATCATTCATTATGTGTTTCTTCTGACATAGTATCGATCTTCCAGTAGATTGATAGTCTTATTACAGAAGTTCAATACACCCATATCTATCTCAACCCCCCCTCCCCGCCATTCTGAATGACTGATTTCAAGAACTGTGATTTGACATATAAAGCAGAAAAAGTCCTACTCAGAGAACTCTCAGTGCTGTTTCGCCTCAGGATTTTTGTTTCCTTTCTCTCTCCTAAAATCAGTTTCCTCCATTAATTATTTTGGCCATATATATATATATATATATTATTTGTTGGCTGGAAAGCGGGCAGCCCAGGTTTGAGACTCAAGGGCCACATGACAGGGTGAATTCCCATCCATGCCCCAGCTCCTGCCATCCTAGCAGTTCGAAAGCATGCAAATGCGAGTAGATAAATAGGTACCACTTCGGTGGGAAGGTAACAGCGCTCTGTGACATCATGCTGGCCACATGACTGCAGAAACGTCTTCGGACAGCGCTGGCTCAGTGGCCTTGAAACAGAGATGAACACCACCCCCTACAGTTGGCAATGACTAGCAGAGTAAAATCCACAGGGACTCCTTTATTTTTATATGTCCCATGCAGTTTTGCTATCCTACAAATATTCACATACGTAACATGATGCACACAAACAGGAACAGGACTCTGTCTGATAAATCTGTCAGTTTTATGGAAGACTGATAATCCAATGATGGTAAAAAAAATAGCCTGAAGATGCAATCTTCAGTCACTGAAAGGGAAGGGGATGCTTCCACAGTGGAATTACAAGGCTAAGTGGAACTCAATAGACTGCTGTTCCTGATGATATCATCCCATGACTCATCCCCAAGATGCCTTAAATTGTCAGCATGGGATGTTTTATATTGGGGGGGGGGGACAAGAAAAACACCACTTCCAAGCTACAGCAACTAAAAAGGGTTCTCAGCTGCCCCAGCAGTGGATTAGGGATGTGATAGAAGCACTGTCATGTGGCCACATCCCTCAAAACAGTTAGCAAAGTATTTTGCTCCCATAATCAGGATAAGCCACTCGTTAACTACTGTATAAACATAACCAAATTGCATTTAACTGATATGAAAGACTAAGACATCTTTCTAAGATTCAAAGGAACAGGCTATAATATGGCAGTTCACCCCAACCCTACGTCTGGTTTTCCTAAAACTAGATTTCTTAACAACCTTATTTAGGTATTGTGGTGAGTTGGATGGCAAACAAATTTAATAAATAAATAAATTTAATAAAATCTATTTTAGGTGTTGCTGCTGATAGAGCAATGTGAATCAGAAAACCTTGACTGGTTTTCTGTTGTAGATTTAGAGACTACTTTGCTTTATGAAGTCCATAGTTTATTCTTAGCATGATGTGGAACATAAATCGGCTTCCAAGGTAATTATCCTGCTCATTCCTGTCTGACTGATGAGCTTGAGATCTTAGTCCATAGTGAGAACAAAGCTAAAACCAGAATCCTATAAACAAACGCACTAATGCATGCTCTTCTCTGTAGGGTTTTGTTTTTTTCCTGGTGAGGCTCTAATTTCTATTGAGAGAAAAGCCGTAAGAGACTGGAGAGGAGGAGAGAGGGGAGGAGAAGGAAGGGAGGAAGGGAAGGGAAGGGAAGGGAAGGGGTGAGAGAAGAGAAGAGAAGAGAAGAGAAGAGAAGAGAAGAGAAGAGAAGAGAAGAGAAGAGAAGAGGATACTGAACATTTTTTTCTTACCTGCCCAGCCCTAACATAATAAAAATTGTCCAGTTCCTGCATGCTTGGTTTAAATTTGGTAGAAACAGTACTAGATCATCCTATCTGGATCTAACGTGCCTTAGGAACTGCTGTGCCATAACCCTGCAGCTGCCAGAACTATGTTCTCAAATTCAAATTCATAGGCTGTTTAATTATTAAATACACACACATACTCAGTGCATATTGGTTTTCAAGGCATTAAACTCCACTTTTGGCTTAAAGCCCATGAGTAGTTCTACTGATATTTCTATTGCAGACCCAAAGAAGAAGGAAAGGAACTGGTTGATCTTATTGCTTCTGGATCAAGAAACAGGAAAGTGGAGTAGAAAATAATCAATTTCCCCAATAATTATGAAGGGTCATTTCAGGTCTCCTGTGAAGAGGGCCAACAATTCTGGAACTCTATAAATAAGGCCCTTGAGAGGGATAAACAACTGCATAGTTTAGTGGATTGCAGATTTCTTGTTCTCATTTTCAACACCCAGCTGTTTAATTCTGAATTTTTGACTTCCAGGCCTGGATTCATTGAAGTAGCACTGTTTCCTTATTTAGTAAAGCCTCAGAAAAAATAATAGGGAGCAAAGCAAATAACAGACTATCATACAATGTTCTGGCTAGCAATCTGGTTAAATGTAAGCTGGATGGCATACGTAGGTCCATAGATGGCTTGAAACTGCTACTCAAAGCATAGTCATCAGCAGTTTTTCATCAAATTAGAGTGGTATATCAGATAGGCTTCAGCTGCTCAGCCCAATTTCCATCAACCTTTTCATTACTGACTTGGATGAAAAAGTGGAGTCAGAGTTTATTAAATTGACCCAGATAACACAGAACTAGATGGAACTAGATGTATTTTGCACTCATCAAGCAGACTCTGTCTTAAATACTGTATCCGATTCAAAGAAACTGGAAGAAGCGAAGTTCTCCAGGGAGAGAGACTGAGGTTGATGGTCTCTAGCTTCTCAGTATGATGGGAAGCAGGATGATAGTAACATTCAAACACCTTAAAGTAGTGGTTCTTAAACTGTTTGACCCAATGACCTCTTTTCCTGGTCATGAATAATGCCATTACTGCCTTCACACAAACACACACAAAAGAAAAATACAGACTATCTTGTTTGCAGAAGCTTTTCAGCAACATCATTTCCAAACTGGATTTTTAACTCGCAATCAATTGCAAACTGCTCCATTACTCCCAAGATATGCCCAAATTACCCCTCTGGAGATAATTACCCATGTTTAAGAACTGTCTTAAAGGCTCTAATGTAGACGAAAGCATGGACTTGCTCACTGTTGCGTTCCAAACATGGGATGGATTTAAGTTACAGGAAGACAGATTCCAGTGTAAATAAATAAATAAATAAATCCTCATATCTAAGAGAGGTTCAACTTTAGATGCAAAAGAAAAAAAACACACAAGGCTACTAAATATGAAAAAGAAGACACTAGCCACCACCTACTGTAAAGGGGAAAAAATGGGAATTTTGCTCCCAGTAGATCCAGAAAGCTAACATCTTGTTGACTCCTCCTGTATAACATCATGTGGTGCAAGGAGGGTTGATAGCTTTCAATTTGAAACATTATCTTGGCACCTTAAGAAGCACTGATGAGATAGTATTCACAATGGCCTCAGGCTATTGGGAACAGGTGGATATTTTAAATAACAGGTATTTTCCTGCTCAGGCAGGAAACCCTATACTATTTCAGACAAATGGTTGTCCAATCTCTTCTTTAAAACTTCCAGTGTTGGAGCATTCACAACTTCTGGAGGCACGTCGTTCCACTGATTAATTGTTCTAACTGTCAGGAAATTTCTCCTTAGTTTTATGTTGCTTCTCTCCTTGATTAGTTTCCATCCATTGCTTCTGCCTTCCGGTGATTTGGAGAATAGGTTGACCCCCTCTTCTTTGTGACAGGCCCTCAAATATTGGAACACTGCTATCATGTCACCCCCTAGTCCTTTTTTTCATTAAACTACTAGACAAAACCAATTCCAGCAGCCGTTCTTTATGTGTTTTAGCCTCTAGTCCCCTGATCATCTTTGTTGCTCTTCTCTGCACTCTTTCTAGGTGTCTCAACATCTTTTTTATATGGTGGCGACCAAAACTGGATGTAATATTCCAAGCGTGGTCTTACCAGGGCATTATAAAGTGGTGCTAACACTTCAACATAACAAATATAAAAGGAAGAAAAGTAAGGCCATTTTGAGCAATTAAATAAACAAATTCAACTCAATTTCCTCAGCCTCTGATCTTCTAGATATTCTAAAACAAAGCCACGTAAAAAAGGACAAAAACCTTTCAAAAAGACATGTTAAAATGGGATAGATTTTAATTGATCCATGGGATCGGTGCGAAAGCCCTCACTATATGAACGGATCTCAATGCACTTGGCAATAACTACCCCAGCTCTGGATTAATACTCACATTTAAATGTCCAAATTGGAAGAGTCTTGTTGTGAGCTTGACCACAGAGGTCAAGGATGCGCTTAGAATGACAAGGCCAGAGATGAAGTCTAGAATTTGCAGCACCAGGTGATACCACTCATAATGCAGTGGATCTTTGCATGAAGAAGCAAACTTGCCATAAGGAAAAAATGATGAAATGGCATAACTGAGGTAGTTTGTACCTGAAACCCCAGCAAAAGAATAATAGCAATAGGGGCCCAGAAGGAGCGATGCCATTGCAATAGCGCCTTGAACAGGAGAGCTGATGACATTGAAGATGCTAAAGGCAAAAGCAGCCTCCCACTGCAATAGAAACAAAAGTCTGTGGTCACATTTGGCCATCACATAATACACAAAATAGTCGTGTTTCTTTCTAGTGATTCCTAAGCAATCTTTTTGCCTATTAACAGCTAGTGATGTTCTCAAGTATCTTTTGACATTGTTTTTGTTCTTTGATGCCTTTGGAACCACAAACACTACCAAAAATCAAAAGAAGCACACTGAACTTAGAAAAGTACATTGCAATTTTAGACACCTATTGCCAAGAAGCAAGATCTGCTATTGTATAAATTTAGACAAACACAGGCTATGAATTTCAAAATTAAATTACCTTTTGGTTTCACTTTTCATATCTTCACAAAATAATGTTGTATTGAACTATTTTCTATGTAATGTTCATGTATGTCAGGAATCAGACAATCAAGCCATGAACATTTTCACAAGTCTGACATGGTTTTCCTGTTATGCTGGCTGAAGATTTTGGAGGATGGGCCCAAAAAAATCTCCATTCCAAGTCCTTTTTACCACCAGTATTATTACTGTCCATTCATATAAAACATTTTCCTTTGCACTACTCTTCAGAGGAACAGGGATGTCCCCAGGGTTTCGATGAAAAAGTGAAGCTGGTGGCGGTAACGTGATTGAAACTATGCACATCACACACACACACACATATTCTTCAAAATAAAAATTTAAAAACCCTAAATGTCTTTGGGCGGACAAAGAGATGCCCTCAAACCCATATTCTAAGGAACTTATAAGAATGAACTTTCATGTTTACCTGATATTCCCCAAATGCATATCTCATTTATTCATTTCTTACGCATCAAAAAAGCATCAAAACATTTATTTTGTTTAAAATGAATTGATTTGTTTGATGTGGCTTTTATTGGTTCTTTCCAGTCAGGAAATAAATATCTCTAGCTCTCGCCCAGTTTTGTAAATTGGAGCCAGTTTAAATTGTGTATACAGTACTCAAAAACCTTACATTATTTTTATTTTATATCCTAAGGCAGAAAAAAACCCCATTGGTTTCCAGTTTGTATCTATGCTAGTTTAATTCTGTCTAGAATGTGACATCACATGGAATAACCACATAAATTTACCAGGTATCCCGAAGTCCACTGTTTCTCAGCCAGAGTAATAAGGACACCTGCAATAACAGCCTGTAGACAGAGGGGAAAACATGTGGATTTATATCATAAAGTGAACAATGTTAATAGTCCTTTTGTTCTCTCTGAAGTATTTTGCAGAACAGACTTTAAAAAAAAATCGCACAAGGAAGCAAATTCACTAACGTTAGAAAAACTTTCTACATCATGCACAGAAAGGATGTGCTATAGATGTCTATGGTGATTCTCAACCATGCAGGTCACGGTTATCCCAAAGGTGCTTTTCCAAAAGGCAAATGGACTTTCTTTGTTTTCCTTGAAAATATTTTGCTTCCCATCCAAGCAGTTTCTTCAGTCAGAACTGAAGAAGCTTCTTGGATGAGAAGCAAAACGTCTTCAAGGAAAAACAAGACAAATCTAGTTGCCTTTTGAAAAAGCACCTTTGGGATTTGCTATAGATTTTTTTTTAAAAAAAAAACTCTTATATGTTTTATCTGGTACTGAGATTTAGATAGGTTCTTATTAAACCATAATTAACTAGAAATGATATTTGTAGTCCATAATGAGTCCCAGTGATTATTCCAATGGGGTAAGGAACCATGTGATAGCTTACTCATGTATTCTGTTCCCTTCAGCACATACCTCCTGCAGACCTGACTCATAAACACTATTAGTTTGAGTTCTAAATCCTGGCATCAGTGTAAAATAGCAAATGAATTTTCAGTATGTTCAGTATTTATTAAGTTTGGGGATTTACTGATCCCAAAATGGAAAGATAAACAGAGAATAAAATAAGAAATCAGGAGCAGCAGCCACTCAGTTTTAGAAAATTTTGCTCTAGGGGTACAACAACAAATTTATAGTCCTTCTAAATATAGACAAATTTGAAAATGACTGGCCAATGTTTGGGTGCATCTCCAAAGACAACACTTTATCTTTTTATCACGGGTTTAATAAGAATGAAGGAATGGGATTTTCTGAAATTTGCATCCATCTATAGGTGGTTAAGCTGGAAACAATGGTTATGGAAAGGTATGGTAATCATTAGCAAACTAGTTTGCCAAGAGGATGAATGTGACTGCAAAGCGTAAGCCTGGAGACTAAAATATATGAAGAACGGTTGCAGGATTTGGGGTTGGATAGTCTAGACTAGAGAAAAGAAGGACTGGGGGGACATGATAGCACTATTCCAGTATTTGAGGGACTGCCTCGAAGAAGTTGAGGGGGTCAACCTATTATACAAAGCACCAGCAGGCAAGACAAGAAACAATGGATGGAAACTAATCAAGGAGAGAAGCTGCCTGGAATAAAGGAGAAACTTCCTAACAGTGAGAACAATTAAACAGTGGAACAGCTTGCCTTCAGAAGTCGTGGTTGCTTCATCACTGGAGGTTATTAAGAAGAGACTGGACAGCCAGTTATCTAAAATGGTATAGGGGGCTGCACTAGAAGACCTCCAAGGTCCCTTCCAACTCTATTCTACTCTATCCACCATAGTATGGTTCAAAACAATTGATGATACAAGAGAAATTATAATTTAATTTAATTGCATATGTTAAATTTCCCCTCTTGTGATCCAGACAGGAAAGAGTTAATTCAGTGAATAAGAATTTGAAAGCTCTAATTACCATTATTTATTAGAAGGATGGTTAGGGATAGAACATAATAATTTCTCTACTTTTAATGAGTACTCATTAATGAAAACCTACATAGGCTATCTATAGTAGTAAGATGTTTGTCCATTTTCTCCATGCAATAAGAGAAAGCTCACAGACATACAGTATGCATTTGCTCATTGTTTTGATAAATGCTGTTCTTTTTATATAATTCTCAAAGTAAGAGCAATCTTATTAAAGTAAGTACATTTCAGATTGTTGAATTCTGGGAGTGTAGTCTCAGTTCATTAGCCAGTCTGGGAAAAGGGAGTGCACAACTTCTTCATCTTCGTGCTTAAAATATGGAGCGTAGTGCTTATAATATACAAATCTATCTATCATGTCATCCGTTTCTCTTATAATATTTCAAAGAATAAAGAGGGGGGAAGATATGCGTTTGCTATTCTGGGCAATCTCAATGTCATATTTATTTCTACTTTGATAAAGTAGCTACGCAACAGCACATCAATTTGGCACGATAACCACTTGGCGTTGTCCAACTTATGAAATGTCAAGAATGACCAAGAATGATGGTCCCCTTTGCAGCAGGGAACAAGCAGAGAATCAACATTATTTGTATTTAGGGTCTGATAACCAAAAGCATGATGGGATTAAAAAAAATTGACTGAGATTGACTAAAGTCTGAAAGGATATTGGTTTTCCTTATTCATAGCAATGATCTACATTACCAGAAAAAGGGAATGAACTGTACAGAACTATAACAGACAGTACCCCCTGGGACTGACATGCCGAATTACTTGCTGATTGGAAATATCCCTGCCATCACAGTTCTGTACACAAAAACAAAAATCATACTGTTAAGAACTTTCTTTTATCCACTTTCCAGAAAGTGGAGGAACTCTATTTTCAAGCCGGTGATATTATTTTTGCAATCAGGGATGACAGATATGGCTTATTAAATTGTCCTTTCATTACAAAGGGACGAAGTCTTGCTTGTATTGAATATCTCCTTCTCCCTGAAGTTCAAGCTCTCCTACTTGAAATATTTGCTTACATCTTCTCTGAAATAAATTTGCTTACATCTTCTCTGGCAATCTATAACTGAAGACAAAATAACTCAGTTCAGAACGGTGGTTTTTTTTGTTTTTTTTTTAAATGACAGATGAACTCAGGAAAGCTGATGTGGAGTTGTTGCATTGTTGCTATGAGTGAAAGCCTGAAAGCACTCAATATAAATCTCATCCCTTTCATGAATTTACTAAGAGGGTTAAGCTTTAAACTGGCATCCATCTCTTGGCTTCAAAGATCTTTTCATATTTGGGGTCAGGATTTAAGAGAGCACCTGTTGCTCTAGCTTCTGATGGATTCAGTATGCACACATGTTTTCTCCCCAAGATATAATATGTGAGCAACAATAAAGAATACACACACACACACACACACACATGTATATATATGTATGTATGTATGTATGTATGTATGTATGTATGTATGTATGTATATGTATACATACATACAGTGCTTTTTTTGTCATAGAACGCACCAGAACAGAATTCCGGCACCGTTTTTCGACGGATTTTCCAAATTTTAAAAGTAACTTTTGAAAATTTGATGTTTGGTCCACGTGGACTTGAATCGCCCTGTCGAGCGTAGCAGGTCGGCGGCAAAATCATTAAAATGGTACATGCAGGCTGCTTATGTGTTGAGTTCAATGCATGCATACTTCGTCCGTGCTGGTTGTGATGGCGTTGTTAATTGTTCTAGGAAATTTCTCCTTAGTTCTAGGTTGCTTCTCTCCTTGATTAGAATAGAATAGAGCCAGCCCCCTGCTCAAGCAGGAAATCCTATATACCATCTCAGACAGGTGACTGTCTAGTCTCTTCTTAAAAATCTCCAGTGATGGAGCGCCCACGATTTCTGGAGGCAAGCTGTTCCACTGGTTAATTGTCTTCACTGTCAGGAAGTTTCTCCTTAATTCCAGGTTGCTTCTCTCTTTGATCAGTTTCCAACCATTGTTTCTCGTCCTTCCCTCCGTGCTTTGGTGAATAACGTGATCCCCTCTTCTTGGTGGCAGCCCCTCAAATACTGGAACACTGTTATCATGTCTCCCCTATTTCTTCTTTTCTTTAGACTAGTTAAACCCAAGTCCGGCAGCCGTTCTTTGTATGTTTTAATCTCCAGGCCTTTAATCATCTTAGTTGCTCTTCCCTGAATTTTTCCCAAACTCTCAACATCTTTTTTGTGATATGGTGACCAAAATTGGCTGCAGTATTCCAGGTGTGGTCTTACTAGGGTTTTATAAAGCGGTACTAATACTTTGTGTGACTTTGATTCTACGCCTCTGTTTATACAACCCAGTTTCCATCCATTGCTTCTTGTCCTGCCTTCAGGTGCTTTGAAGGTTGTCCCCCTTTTCTTTGTGGCAGCCCCTTAGATATTTGAACACTGCTATCACTGTTCTTCTTTTCATTAAACTAGACATACCCAATTTCTGAACGTTCTTCATTTGTTTCAGCCTCCAGTCCCCCAATCATCTTTGTTGCTCTTTTCTGTACTCTTTCTAGAGTCTGTTTCTTTTTTATATGGTGGCAACCAAAACTGGATGCAATATTTCAAGTGTGGTCTTATCTAGGCATTATAAATTGGTACTAACTCAGTGCAGCCTGAGACTTCAGACTGTGGGCAGAGTTAGCCTGCAATACTGCACTCTAACCACTGTGCCACCAGAGGTTTTGCAGGGGTTAGGAAGCAGTATCCCAGTTCATGGTTTCCTGCACCTGACACAGTGTTTTGCAGTAACAGCAACATCAGGAGAGCCCTTCCTAACCCAAGTCTCTTTCGAATGGCCACTTCCTTGATTGCTCATGTGACTTGTAACACTGATTCCCTTAGCATTCCAGTGCTGAGGAAACAAAAACTTCTAGGGATGAGTTCCATTTATAATTTTTTTAATGTATGCTATTAAACAAATTTATAGAACCATTCAACTCACACGTAGGTGACTCCTTCCAGCCAAGGCCCCTGAACCACTGTGAGGGGTGTGATTAGTAAGTTCATTAACGTTCCTTCTATAGCAGTGATGGCGAACCTTTTAGAGACTGAGTGCCCCAAAACTCCCCCCCCGCTCCGCCTCCCGCCCTGCCTGCTCCGCCCCCGCCTGCCCCCTGCCCCACCAGCTCGCAGGGCCACGCACTGCCTCCATGGCCTGCCGCAGCAGATCGCCCAGGCAACCCTGCAGCGCCATGGCAGCCACGCCCTCCGCCCACACCCTCACCATGGGGTGCAAGGGCGGAGTCTTGTCCCAACTATGTCCTTGGCTGTGCTGCTCCGTGCAGGCTGCGCCCGGGGGCGACTCTCCTCCAGGGGGGCTGCTGGTGAGGAGGGGGCCGTGGGGGGAGGTGGGGCTGGGGCGACGGCGTGCGTGCCCACAGAGAGGGCTCCGAGTGCCGCCTCTGGCATGCGTGCCATAGGTTCGCCACCACTGTTCTATAGCATTCCCTTACATATAATATTCATTGGTTCCAACTTCAATTCATTTACCCGGTAATATTTTTGAACTGGGATAAATAAAGATTTGGCTTTTAGTTTTTGATTAGGCTTCTTCCCCGCCCTGCCCCTGCCCAATCCCCCCTCCTCCCCACCCCCTCCCACGCTCCATTCCAATAGTCTAAAAATCTAGATGTTCACATTTGTGGTCTTTACAGCAACATTAAAATAAAGAGTTTGAGTAGATAATTTATAAAAGCCTGAAATTATAATCTTGGCATTTCCACACTATGAAAAAGTTCCCATGAACAAAAGCAGAAACATCTGGAGTCATGAGTGACTGTTGGCAAAATGTATCAGGTAAAAAAAAAAATGCTTGCAGAGTTTCTAGCCAGAACAAATAACACAACAGAATAAGAACATTTGGGAAGCCTTTTTTTTCACCGTCTGCCTTTCCAACCCAGACTCCCTCATTTACACATGTGGTGGAGGGAACAAAGAGAAACAGAAGAGAGAAGAGATTATTTCATGGCTGCTGGGCCAACTCCAGGAGGAGAGTTTAAGCTATTAGATTATCAGTTTCCACATTGCGTTCAATGTAATGGCAAGAAATCTCTCTTGCTTTTTCCGCCCAAACATTGCGAAAGTATGGTTCTGCAGAGATTTTGTTGTTGTTCTTTTGGGTGTCCTTTCCCCCCAGATTCTGCCATTTTAGTTTTCATCTTTTGCAAAATGCTCTAAGCTACAGGTCAGCAGTAGGGCTGAAAATAATAAGGAAAATACAGCCTTGTTAAAATGATGGATTTCTTGCTTATGTGCCTCTTCCTGCTTTACCAGGTTTGTTTTTCCTTCTCACATTCTTCTCTTTTTCTCAGTCACCTGCCCCCCCTTCCTATCCCACTCCTGTCTCAATCTCCTGCCTCCCTTCCCATTGCTGTGTAATTATTCTGCTATATCTTCCTTTCCTAGATTGGCTGCCTCAAGTATTCTGGGCCATTCCAGGAGGGGAACGATGGCCCTTTTATGACTTGTGGACTTCAACCAGTGGTGGGATTCAGCCAGTTCGCACCACTTCGGCAGAACTGGTAGCTAACGTTTTGTTGCCCAGGCCCAGAATGGACTTCCGGAAGCGGCATCCACACAGAGAACCGGTTGTTCATATATTTGAATCCCACCACTGACTTCAACTCTCAGAATTCCTGACCCAGCCATGCTGGCTCAGGAATTCTGGGAGTTGAAGTCCACAAGTCATAAAGGGGGCATTCGTTCCCCACCTCTGCATTAGGCAATCTAAGGCAAGCATCTTGTGAAGAAGATGCACAAGCATGGGTGGAATGTAATCCATAGTTGCAGGAGAGTGGGGATCTTTCCCAGGCAGAGAAGCCTGGAATCTCTGGTATGCAGGAAAAGGGCAAAGGGGGACCTCCCCTAGCAGTTCACAGTGTATATCTAGGAGTTATGCAAATAAATGCTTTGGTCTGGCAAGATTTCTGTCTATAGGTGAGCAACAATAAAGACACTACTCTAAAGTAATTCCTTGTGTCGTTCTTAGTTCCTTAGGCCTGACAGCAGGTATCAATATGATTTGGCTATCTTCTCTAAGATTTCCAGTGTTTTCCAGACAGTCTGTCCTATTCCCCTAAGCAGTCAGATTTCTCAAGCACAATGGAGATATCGTCCAACATGTTAGAACTACTGAACTAAATTTCAACTGGCTATTATAAAATATGGGATGGGGTAACATATTCTCCTTTGCCTGAGGGAGCAAAATTTCTTAGGAAACACGTGCAATTTGTGTGTCTTCATAGCAAAAACAAAACAACAATTAAAAACCCATTAACTAGGAAAGATCTGCTTTGAATTTCTTTTCTACTTCTCTTCTTTCCTCAAGGGCTTTTAATGGTAGAAATTTTTCCTTGAAAATTGTAGTAATACTTCTCCAGAAAAGCTGACTTGGAAGAGTTCCTTCAAAATGTCTTCTTTTTCCTTGAAATTTAATGGAAATGTGGGTAACAGCAGACCATTGGGGGAGATTAAAAGGCAGGATATTGACATAGCCTTTGGCCCCCTCATCACTAAATATACCTAAGTTAGAGATAAAGTACAGCATTCTCCAAAATTCTATTCTGGAAGGAATTTTACTCAGGAAACTAGTAGAGAAAATGCAGGGGAATGCATCTGTTCACTTTTTGTGCCATTACTAATTCCAGCAACAGTTTTGCTAACCCTTTGGCTTATCTAGAAGCTGCTCACAATGATATTCTTGAACTTTGACCTACACAGAACATCAGAAAGATTCAAGAACCCTTTGGAAGCCCATACTGTGCTTCCCTCACCATCTTAGGTCAAACTAGACATGATGTTGGAGTTCCATTTTAATATTTACCAGAGTGTTTTTTTCTGTTAAAAAATAGCCATAATTTCTAAAGTACCATGGTACAACCTCATTTCCAAAAAAAAAAAAAAAAGTACCTCATTCCCTCCCCTAAAAGAAAATCTTCATCCACAAATAAATCTGCTAAAAATATTGGTACAATATCATTAATTCACGATCTATTTATGGAGCTTTCATAGCAGGTCAAATTAATTTGGTTCCAAGCAATTACAGTTTCCAATGGTTAGAAATTAAGGAAAACACTTCAGAAATGAGCTTATAGACAGAAGAGCCATATACCTTTTTTTTCAGTGAATTCAAAAGTTGGTATAGGGCAACCCTTGATCCTTAAATGGTTCTTCTGAGAGTAAAAGGACACACAACAAAATTGAGCTTCTGATCTCTAATTTATTGAGTACTCTAAAAGGATACTGTGGTCAGTGTATCCAAAGGTATACAAAGATCGCTTATTTCTCCTGCTAAATATCATCCATTAGGGTTACCAAATCTATTTCAATGCCAAAACAGTCTGAACAAACCAGAAAAAAAAATCTAAATAATATGTTTCTTCTAAGGTGCTCCCCTGTGTGCTTAATGCTTTCCTGTTCAGTCAACTTGAAAGTTACATTTTAGCAGGAACATCTATAGAAATAAAGAGAAACATATTCAAGACCCCTGGGGAGCAGGATGTATTTGTCCCTAAGATCACAGGTTGGAATCCCCTACTATAGATGCTAAATTTTATAAGGCTACAAAAGGCAGAGTCAAAATATTTTGCACGCGCATCCTATGGTGTACTACTCTTGGTCTGCATATACATAAAGCCTACTGAATGTCAATCAAAGTATTGACTCTACCTTAGTTTCTTCTGCTGCGTGCTTAATCTTCAGTATCTCCGCTGTCAATAAACAATATTGCACATGGTTTTCACAGCCATGTAAGAGTTCTTGGTGGCCTATCTTATCCCGATATCCAGAAAAATCACAGGCCAATAAGGTAAGATTCCTCTTCTAGATAACCGTGAACACCAGAAGAATTAAACTGCTAGCTTTACAAACTGTACATCGTTTTGCGCTCTTGGAAGCGCGTACCCTTGCTAGGTTCTATGATGAAGTTTTAAGAAAAAGAAATCTGAAATGTTCATGTTCTCTAAGATCTTGTCTCTAAGACTGATGCAGTAGTACTGGAGAATTACAAATAACTCCCCTTGATTCTTGATTTCTGCGCCATTCACCTGCAGTACAAAGGTTGAAACAGGCTGAACCTGGATTTAAGAGCTGAATGACATATATCTCTCCTCCCTTCCACACCAAGTGGCTGGAATTAGCCCTCCTTTAAATTGTGTACAATGCCCCCATTTTGAAACATTTAAACACATTAAGACAGCGATTAATCACAGGACTATTTAGGACATGTAATCCTTCAAAAGAGGGCTGTGTGGAGAATCAGATCTGAAGGACAAAATGTGTTTGGAGAAATGCATGAGTGCCCGCGTTGCATGATGAAATGCCTTATCTTACTTAAAGCAGGCTGCATCCCATCTATCCTGAGCTTAAATAGCTGTCTTTTGCACCTTCAGCAACTGATGTACAATCTTGGGGGGAAAACACATTTGGTTTAAAATATTTTTGATTAATATGATAGGTCCATTCACATATGTCCTTTGAACCCAGATATCTGCACAGCCCTAAGAAGCCCAGGCAAAAGAATATACAGGTAGTCCTCATTTAACGACCATTCATTCAACAATCGTTCAAAGTTACAATGTTGCTGAACAATCAGTCCTTGAATTTCCAGCTGTCCCAGCACTCCTGTGGTCACGTGATTGCGATCTGGATGCTTGGCAACCATCTCACACTTACAACGATTGCAGCATCCTGCAGTTATGTAATGCCATACATGATCTGCCCAGCAGGCTTCCCACAAGCAAATTCAATGGGGAAGAAATTGCAGGAAAGAATTGCAGGTCTGTCCAGTAAGCTATGTACACTTTCCCCCCCATCCAGCAAGCCCCCAGTCTTAAAGTCCTCGCATTGCATCATACTATCCATCCTGTACACTTTGTGAATCCATTTACCTGCCTGCTGCTGCCTTCTTGAGAGCCATCCAGGGCTCACTTAACAAACCACAATCCTTGCTTAACAACAGCAATGGCAAGTGCTGGGATTAAGTGATGCAGTTACATGACGTCACACTATGACCGCATTGCTTAACAATGGAAATTCTGGTCCCAATTACCATCGTTAACCAAGGACTACTTGTAAACAAACTTGCAAGCAATCTCGGGTTCAATGACAAAAATTCTAAAGTTTCTGGATCAGAAATTAAAGTTCTTTATGTGTTTGGCAGTTACAGATGAGTTACATTTCTCTGACAAGTTGACCAATTTCACATTCTCACTGTTCTCTTTCTATCACATTCTATGCACTTTTTTAAAGAAGCTTACCCTGATTCAACTAGTAATTTTCTGCATGAAAAACATGTATTCATATAATGGGTTTTGTTTCAGTATTTCAAATATTTACCCAATCTCCATGCACCAATCTCAAAGAAGTGCCTGACTTTGTCTTGACTTTGAGCTGCAATTGATCTGAGCTATACTTTTTAAAAAGCATTGGTTTGATCAAGCCAGGGTAAAAATGGAAATTGATTTCATTTGATGTTTATAATTATGAAAAATAAATATGATTAATGAAGTTACTCTTCGGGTTTGTATTTCATAGTTTCTTTCCACTATCATATTACAGATTACGTTTAGTAACAGCTTTTTGAAGTCCCTGAAATCCGCAACCAAGCTTACCAAGAATTTATGCATCTTTGGCTTTAGAAAGGAAAAAAAAAAGCTTTCACAGCCCTTTTTGTTCTTAGAGTAACTTTTTCACTAGAAATTAATCAGCCCAGTTGCGTATTTTCACTAGAAATTAATCAGCCCAGTTGCATATTAGTATTGTAGAAAAACTGCATTCTAGAACCATGATACTGAAGCTTCAAATATTTGACAGGTATTTCCAAATACATTGGTATAATAAACTTCTAATAACTTAGATACCAAGTTATCCTCTAAACCAGTAACTTAAATAAACACATTCTTTCTGAGACAGCTATTAATTCTGCCTACCAAAGATCCACTCCAGATGGGAGAAGCAAGGCGAACGCTCCATCCAACAAACCCTGGTTTATAAGAAAAAACAGGGAAAAAAGCAATAATTCCCGAAATGAGGCATAGGATTCCAAAGGAAATGAGCACTCTTCCAGTAACTAAAAACAATTTCCTTGTGTTCATTTTCGAATCTCTCTTCTTTCCTTCTATAAATTGCACAAGATTGTACAATAGGCTGACACATACCATTACATACCAAAGCGTCTTGGAGACAGTTGTCAGGGGTGTTTCCTTATTGTTTGCTTGCTCAGGTGGATTACAATTCATTGTATAATTGAAATACAAGGCACTGAAGTGGAATTAGGAACAATTACAGGTAGTCCTTAACAACCGAGCCTACAATTTCGACCGTAAACCATTGTGGAAAGAAAAATCTTCATCAGGGTCCAGTCCAAGCTGGGAATAAACAAAATGGAGACTGCTTTAGAAAGAAGGTTGCAGTTTATTGAAGAGGAGAGCCAGACAGAGGGCTCTGGGAAAGCTGACCACATGTTGGGAGTGGTGGGTTTTTATACCTTCTGGGACTCTTGAGGTTGTTTCCTGTTCCTGTTTGAGGCTTTGTATTTCCTGTGTCATGTACTTTGACCTGAGTCTGAATGTGCCCTTTTGGTATTAGTGGGTTAATCTTATTATGTCCCCAAATGTCATGGGTATGTAGATTTTAGAGGTCTTTGTCTTCCTAATCTCATAGCTTCTAGCTTCCTGGCCCCAAACTTCTTGAATGGATTATTGAATTTGCATTTCTAAAAGCTGGCCTCTGCCTAGGGGCTGGGTATGATTTCTGGGGGCTGGTTTCTGTCTTTTTTTAAGATCTTCTCCATTATTCCTTTGGCGAAATATATTCTGCCTTTTTAATATTTCCCAAAATATTTCTTTCTCTGGATTCTTCCCACACCGTGATGGTTGTGAAGCAGATCACCACATGATTAGGCCTCAATTTACATCCATTTTGCAGCAGTTGTTAAGCAAAAGGGGAGATCATTAAGCAACCATTAAGCCTTTTTGGTCTTAAGTGAATCCATTCGTTGCTGGAAACTAGTTTCCAGGAAAAAAAGAAGACAAAATTATGGTCATGTGACTATGTGGGAGGTTGCAAACAACCATACATGCAGGTTGGTTGCCAAGCACCAAAAGTGCAGTCATATGATTACAGGGTGGACATTAGAACTTCAAATCCAGGTTCATAAGTCCCTTCTTTTCAGGATAGGTCATAACTTCAATTTGTCATAAAGTGATTGGTCTTGAGGACTACCTGTAGCATATGCAAGAAAATGTGTCACCCTGATACACGGCTCTGTTCTTCAGGAGGGAATTCAGTAAGATGACATCCCCCACATTGTTTTAGATAACGAAGTGTGTTAAGATTTCCAGAATTCCTAGCTGAAATTCAACGCCAGCACATCTCAAGATTTATCAAGGAGAGAAGGTTGGTGAAGAGGATATAAGGAGTGGTCTTGAAGGAGAGCAGAAACTCCTGCTAAAAAGCAATGGTCAGACAAATGGGGCTTGAATATGAGCCAATAAACTAACCAGAGGAACATATAAAGAACGGTTGCTGGAACTGGGTATATCTAGTTTAATGGGGGGGAAAGGACTGGGGTAACATTATAGCAGTGTTCCATTATCTCAGGGGTTGCCACAAAGAAGAGGGAGTCAAGCTATTCTCCAAAGCACCTGAGGGCAAGCAAGAAGCAACAGATAGAAACTAATCAAGGAGAGAAGCAACCTAGAACTAAGGAGAAACTTCCTGACAGTTAGAACAATTAATCAGTGGAACAACTTGCCTCCAGAAGTTGTGAATGCTCCAATACTGGAAGTTTTTAAGAAGAGATTGGACAACCATTTGTCTGAAAAGGTATAGGGTTTCCTGCCTGAGCAGGGGGTTGGACTAGAAGACCTCTAGTTATTCTGTTCTGTTCTGTTCTATTCTAAATATCTTAAGCAAGCCCCTCCCTAGTTCATACAAAGGTAACTTGAAAGGGAGGGGAAAGCACATTCAGACTTGTAAGATCCTGTTACCATAGCTGTATCGGAGTTCTGACCTAGTAGTATTGGTTTCTCAATCTGGTCTATCTTGTAGGGCTGTCAGTTGGTTCTTTTGTGCATCCTTTCAGGAGTGACTATATCTATCTATCTATCTATCTATCTATCTATCTATCTATCTATCTATCTATCTATCTATCTATCTATCTATCTATCTATCTATCTATCTATCTATCTATCTATCTATCTATCTATCTATCTATCTATCTATCTATCTATCTATCTATCTATCTATCTATCTATCTATCTATCTATCAACTTTATTATCCGCCCATCTTACCACAGGGTAACTTTGGGTGGCTTACAGTCATAAAAATGTACATAGACATATAAACTAAAGGCATAAATAAATTAAAACCAACCAACATTAAAATCTAATGACAGGTGGAGAGGGCAGGGATGGAGTGGAGGGAGGTGGGATCTGTTGTTACTCGATCAACCACCTTGACTGTGCTGCTCCCCTGTTGGGGCCACAGGCTAATTGGCAGAGCCAGGTCTTCAGGACCTTACAAAAGGTTAGGAGGGTTGGGGCCAACCTCACACTGGGGGGCAAGATGTTCTAGAAGGCAGGAGTAACAGCACAGAACACCATCCTCCGGGATCTAGCCATCCAGAATAATCGGATTGATGGGACCTGCAACATGCCTCCTCTGTCAGCCAGAGTGGGGTGAGATGGTCCCTCAAATAGACTGGACCCATGCCATGAAGGGCTTTAATGTTCCTGAGCCAAAAGACATTTTTTTTTTAGCAGTTTCTTTATACTTCACAGAACTGTTCCATGGCTGCTTTCTTTTCGGAAGAAAGATTATGGGGCTGATCCAAGCAATTTTGTTCTTAGGACAAGCACCACCTACACCTAAAGAAGTCAACTCATCAGTTTGTTCTTATTTGACCCCGTCACCCTGTGACTGCAGGGTAATAGCCTGCAATTGGGGTTCAGGATAAGTTGGGTGGCACACAGTTCAAAGAGAGGAGAGGAGGATGACTGAGAAATTCAGGAGGAATAACACTCCTCGGTTTCTGTTGCCTAAAGTGATCCGATCACTCTGCTTAATGCTAAAGCCAGCAGCCAAAGGCTCCATCCAATGGGAATACAGTCGCTGGCATCTCAGGAATGTGGAAGAAACACATGTGGCAGGAAAGACATGTGGCAGGAAAACAAATGAAAACCTCTCAGTGTGAACTGCACAAGATCTTCAGTTTATGGTAAGGGCTGGTAATAGAACAATGGATCAGGAATAGAGTGCTTCTACCTTGACATTATTGAGACAGAGAAAAAGGAAAAGATTCAGTACATATCCAGAAACAAGGGCAGGGGAAAGGTGGCTTTTCAAAAGCGATTTAATTATTATTCCCAGCATCTCTCACTCCTAGCTATTGCATTGAAGAGTTTTGTAGTTCAGCAACATCTGGAAAGCTGTAACTTCTGCATCCATATCTTAGAATCTCTCCTGGGCTTTCCTCTGTTTTGCTATCCCAGCAGATGTTTTGCAAAATTTAAGCCATTTGTTTTTAGTGCAACAGTTTAGCACAAATTATTTATTAGCGGGGTCAAAGCAGTTCCTCACAGAGCTGGCTGCCATTAAGAATTTAATCATTCCAATGGTATTCCAATGGCCCAGGCATTAAACAAATCCCGAGATGTTGGGGAGAAAATATTAATGCAAAGAAAGATTGGGATGTTTGTACCATATGTTCAATCTTAAATTATAAACAATGAAGATTCCTGGTATGAAGCAAGACAGTTCTCTTTAAGTGCCCTGATTTATTGTTTAAACAGCTCTTTTGCCCAATTTCCCAGGAGGATGAACCACTTCCTTGTGTACACAGAGTTATTGACCTTCTGGCTGAGTCAGAGTCATTGTTTTGGATTACGTTCAGCTGAGCTCAAATGAAAACCGAACTTCCTGTGTGTCCAAATAATCCAAAAAAACTCTTGACAACTGCAGAGAAGGAGGAACTAAACATGGCCCTGTCGTGCATTCACAGTCCCCCTTCAGGATTAAATTTAAAGGGTTTATCAAGGGGGGGTGTCTCAGAGGGAATTCTGCCCGCTTTGGATTAAGATTTGCTATCATCTGTCTTGTTCATTTGAGGGAGGTTTTTATTCTTGGTTACTGCAACCAGAAATGAATCAGGGGTTAGAGAGATTGGATTGCACAATGGAAGGGATTGCATGATCACTGCAAATGCTAATTTCTAAGAACAATATATGCATCTGATAATTTTCCCTGTGACACTATGTGGAAACGAAAGTTGGACTTTAAAAGAGCAGGGTAGGAAGAGTGCTGACCAGTGGTGGGATTCAAATATGTGAACAACCGGTTCTCTGTGTGGATGCCACTTCTGGAAGTCCATTCTGGGCCTGGGCAAGAAAAAATTAGCTACCGGTTCTGTCGAAGTGGTGCGAACAGGCTGAATCCCACCACTGGTGCTGACACTTTTAACTTTGATGGTTTCGGAGATATCTTGGGAACTGGGAATGTCTAGTTTAATGAAAAGAAGGACTAGGGGTGACATGATAGCAGTGTTCCAATATCTCAGGGGCTGCCACAAAGAAGAGGGAGTCAAGCTATTCTCCAAAGCACCTGAAGGCAAGACAAGAAGCAACAGATGGAAACTCATCAAAGAGAACCAATCTACAGTAGAACTAAGGACAGTTACAACAATTAATCAATGGAATGACTTGCCTCCAGAAGTTGTGGCCGCTCCAATACTGGAGGTTTATAAGAAGAGATTGGATAATCATTTGTCTGAAAGGGTAAAGGATTTCCTGCTTGAGCAGGGGGCTGGGCTGGGCTCCAAGCTCCCTTACAACTTTGTTATTCTCTGATAAATGGATCATCAAATAAATCAACCCAGAGTTATTACTGGAGGCAAAAATGATCAATCTCAAATTATCCTATTTTTGACAAATTTTGCAAGGACCTAGCTTTCTGGAGAAGGTCCTAATGTTGGGAAAAGTGGAAGGAAAGAGAAGGAGAGAACAAGCAGCAGGAAGGTGGATGGACTCGGTTACAGTGACTATATACCATTAGAAGACCTGAAAGACCAGTGAAAGATAATCATCGTGGGGAATATCTATCTATGTGATCATCAGGAGCTGAAATTGGCTCAATTTTAACATAAGCAATCAAGAATAAATACTCATTTTTAATCATTCTAACTTATATGAAAATGCAAGTGCATCTTAACATAGGGTGGAAATTTTAACCTGCATGCAGATCCATTTCTTGTCCTGGTGTAAATGGCCAACTCTTTTTGAGCTCTTTTGTCTACAAATTGGATGGGAATCAGTACCCCTCAAAGTGAATAAACATCTACAGAAAACCAAATATCATTTTTAACTGACCCTATCCCCCTTTTTTTCTTCTTGGATCTGGCTCTTTTTGGGGAATATGATCACTAGCAAATCACCCCAAAACAACAAACAACTTTTTGCTTAGAAAAAAGTTATACATTCCTGAAATGATGGGTAGTTTCTGATACTCCTTTCACTACAAAACTGCCTTGTGTATAGCAAAACACATGGTTAGTGGAATGAAAGCAGCACTTTAAAAAAAAAACAAGTGATGCTGAAAACAAGATCCAAATAATCAGACAGAATCAGAATGGACTTTCAGGGTCTCTCAAGCCCTCATGTCAGTTAAAAGGAATGGTTAATATCTTACTATGTTGGATGGCACAGGGTGAATTATTGAATTAGGGGAGAAAGATTGGCCCTCAACAGCGTAATGCAACTACAAAGAACATCTTGAAGAGCATCAAGAAGAGCTTAGAGTACAGATAAAGGGAAGTAATTATCCTTTTCTACTCTGCCTTGGTCAGGCCTCATTTTGAAGTACTGCATTCAATTCTCCACACTCTGGTTAAAAGAGCCAGAGAAGGACAACCAAGATGGTGAAAGGTCCTATAAGGAACAGTTCAAAGACCTAGTATGTTTAACTTGCAGAAGAGAGGCTTAAGAGAATGTTACCTCCATATATTGGAAGATCTGCCACACTGAAGAGCGTTTTGGACTTTTTCTCACTTGCTTAGAGACTAGAACTAATGAGGTGTAACTTCAAGGATATAGATAGAGATTAGTTATTAGGACTTCAACTCCCAGAATTCCCCAGCCAGCTTTATGAAGAGAGAAACCTGCAGTAGTGGATTCAGCTAGAACTGGAAACCTATAATCAAACATTTAAAGGTACAAAACAAAACCATATTCGTGTGATTTTACTCTGATATTCTCTATAATATCTGGTTCACATTCCCTTTTTTTTTTTTTTTTTGCTAATTATTAATTTCTCACGGTGAAATTTGTCATAATGAGAAAGAACACTAGGTGTCGCTAGGCAGCAACAATTGGAGCTATAGCACTCTCGGGTTTTCCTAATCTGCCGTTCTTAGAAACGTCCCAGCCTTAAACTCATCCAGCGCTCAATCTTTTGATTCCCCCCCCCCTATATCATAATCTATTTCCGGTTTAAAAAAACAATTTTAGTTTTGTTGTAGTTTTGTTGCTTTGAAGATCACCCAACAATCTGGAAAAGTATTTGCTGCCCCCACCAATTCCTCAGAAATGTAAATGATAATATTAAGGCAAACGTTTTATGCTTCTGTCTAATGCAAATATTAGTTCATCAATTCTGCTTCATAGTTTTGATTTGGTTGGTTGGGACCCACTGAGTTGATAGAATCAGCATTGTCTGGATAGTCTACAAAGCCAAAAAGAAAAAAAAAGAAAGGGATGGAATTTTCTTTCTCATACGCTTTCATTTCGATTAGACTTACTTTTCCATATATTTGAGTGGGAAAAGAAAATTTTTTTTAAAACACTGCATGCTCCACAGCAAGGGTGAGAAGAAATGAACGATGTACGCTCTAAGTACAGTGTAGCGCTGTGTTGGTAAAGAGAAGACGGAGAGGAGGTTTGCAAAATGAGAAGCATAAATGAGGATATGGCCCACAAGCTAAGATATTTAATGGTCTAAAACTCCGAAGAGCATCTAACTCGGAAAAGCCACATGATTATGGTAGTATAGTAATAGTTGTGAGGAGGTGACCTTAGAGATGGGCATCATCATCATCATAATATAATAAATAATAATAATAATAATAATATAATAAATAATAAATAATAATAAATAATAATATAATATATAATAATAATAATAATAATAATAAAATAATAATAACAATAATAATAATAATAATAATAATAATAATAATAACAATAATAATAATAATAATAATAATAATAATAATAATAATAATAATAATAATAAATAATAATATAATAATATAATAATAATAATAATAACAATAATAATAATAATAATAAATAATAATAACAATAATAACAATAATAATATAATATAATAATAAATAATAATAATATAACAATAATAATAATAATAATAATAATAATAATAATAATACTAATAATAATATAATACTAATAATAAAAAATAATAAGATAATAATAACAATAATAAATAATAACAATAATAAATAATAATAATAATATAATAATGATAATATATAATAATAATAATAATATAATAATAATAAAGTTGGAAGGGACCTTGGAGGTCATCGAGTCCAACCCCCTGCTCAGGCAGGAAACCCTATACCATTTCGGACAAATGGCTGTCCAGTCTCTTCTTAAAAACTTCCAGTGTTGGAGCATTCACCGCTTCTGGAGGCAGGTTGTTCCACTGGTTAATTGTTCTAACTGTCAGGAAGTTTCTCCTCAGTTCCAGGTTGCTTCTCTCCTTGATTAGTTTCCATCCGCTGCTTCTTGTCCTGCCTTCAGGCGCTTTGAAAAATAGCTTGACTCCCTCTTCTTTGTGGCAGCCCCTGAGATATTGGAACACTGCTATCGTGTCCCCCCTCGTCCTTCCCTTCATTAAACAATCAATCCTTCTTAGCTCCTACGTTTGTGCTGCCAATATTCAGTGACCATTTGCCAACATTTGATGCCGCTTGATGCATTTTCCCCCTCCTTCCTCACCTAAATGAATCCCAAATCCCAAGCTTCTGGCAGGCTTAACACACTCGTTTTTAATAAAGGCAACCTGCCCCAAAGGCCTCCACTCCATGCGTTTAACAGCTCTATAACCATGGCTCCAAATTAACATAGCTTTTGATTCTGAACCACTAAATCAAGCAATCACAAAGACATAAAGCACCTCAAAGGGTCAACCAGATTGTAAAATGAGGTTGGCTGTATTGCCACGGATCCTATAAATTAGCAGGTAACCAATGTCTCCTTGTCTGTCTCTTTGTCTGTCTGTCTGTCCATCAATCAATCCATCGAGCCATCCATCGATCCATCCTAAAATGAGGAACTCAACTGGAAAATTATCATTTTTTAAAAAAGGTCCCAATATCAATAATATTCTGGCTTTTTGAAACAGCTTATGCATCCAACCACTGATTATCCCCATTACCTTTGACTAACTATTAAGAAGGCTGACAGCAAAGAATGCTCTTTAGACATTTCTTTGAAGATAACATTAATTGCGAACTATATCTACTGTTGTTGAGCCTTCAGTGTAGTTATTGTTATCAATTTATGATTGGTTTTGTGACCCATGATTTTAGTTTATTAATGTTTTTTTCCCCCTCTCTCGCTTTTATGGGAACTGTCCAGCGTCAGTTGAATGGGGTATTATTCATGTTTTTGCAACTCATCATTATCATCAACAGGGGTGCGATGGCTCAGCGGTTAAAGACGCTGAGCTTGTTAGCTGGAAAGCTGATAGCCCAGGTTCAAGACCCAAGTGTTGCGTGAGGGATGAGCTCCCGTTACATGCTCCAGCTTCTGCTCACCCAGCAGTTTGAAAGCATGCAAATGCAAGTAGGTAAACAGGTACCACATTGGTGGGAAGGTAACAGTGTTTTGTGCAGCTTGGCATATAGTCATACTGGCCACATGATCATGGAAATGTCTTTGGACAACACTGGCCCCCTTGGCTAAGAAACAGAGATGAGCACTTTCTCCTAAAGCCAGACATGACTGGAAATGGGAAACTTTTACCTTTGCTTTACCCTTGTCGTCATCATCAATTGAAATTTGATGGAGATTTTCTTTCCATAATCAGCCCTGTTCTATTGCCTTTCATGTTTCGCAACAGATGCCGGACCATAATGATTACAGAAGGAATCTGCCAGCTGCACTGTCAGATCCTTGACAACTCTTCTCCAGCATTGTCTACACGATTGACAACAACTTTCCAGGATTGCAGGCTGCATTTTTTTCAATCTTGGCCTTCAGACGCCAAGGACTGAAACTGAGACCTTGTAGCTGTGAAGCAGCTGGGCTGCACCTGGCTTTAACCAGACCTTCAGTGCATGTCAGGGTCTGAAAAGGAATGGAGGAGAGAGAATGCGTGGAAGTCGTGAAATCTGACTTGGATTTAGGGCCAACCCAAGATGTTGTTGCTGTTTAAAGCAGAGGCTAAAGTCAGGTCCCTTCCTACCCATTACGTACAAACAAGAACACTAGATAAGCAGTCAAAGCTGCTGATGGGACAGAATCCTCCATTATGCCTAAAGGCAATGATTTGACTTAGGTCAAGGGTAGGCAACCTTGGCTCTTTTATGACTCGTGGACTTCAACTCCCAGAATTCCTGAGCCAGCCATGCTGAGGGGAAAGGGAGAGGTTTCCAAGCTGAGCCATGCTGGCTCAGGAATTCTGAGAGTTGAAGTCCACGAGTCATAAAAGAGCCAAGGTTGCCTACCCCTGACTTAGGTAATATAGGTAGTCCTTGATTTTTTGACAACAATTGACCCCAAAATTTCTGTTGTTAAGTGAGACATTTGTTAAGTGAGTTTGCCCCCATTTTATGACCTTACTAGCCACAGTTGTCAAATGAATCACCGCAGTTGCTAAGTTAGTAACCCGGTTGTTGAGTGAATCTGGCTTCCCCATTGATTTTGCTTGTCAGAAGGTCGCAAAAGGGGATCACGTGACCTTGGGATACAGCAACGGTCCTAAATATGAACCAGTTGCCAAGCATCTTGAATTGTGATCACGTGATCATGGGGATGCTGCAAAGGTCGTAACTGTGAAAAATGGTCATTTTTGTCAGTGCCGTTGTAACTTCGAATGCACTATTGTAAGTCGAGGACTACCTGAACAGGTTATTTGCACGCTCCAACACTTTAGTCCTTGGATTATGACAGCACTTCAGATCAGAATTTCCATTGGTTAAGTGATGACCACATTGCTCAGCGATTGGTTGTCCCTGGCGATCCTGGCACTTCCTGTTACCATCTTTAAATGGGAATTCTGGGTTGTTAAGTGAGGATCTCTTCACAACTTCCTGCTGGGTACAACAAGCCAAGTCAATGGGGAAGATGACAGACGGTCACAAGTCCCAGGTGGGACTTGCAAAAGGTTAGGGGGCAGGTAAGGGGCTGCTGCTGGGAGGGGTGGCTGTGCACAAGTGGCCAGGGGGCATGAGTGCCGCGGGGCTGGCATGTGGCTGCTGCCAGGTGAAGGAGGGGGTGCAAGGGATGTGGGTGGCCATCAAGGTGCAGCACAAGTGGGGTGGGGCCAGGGATGGCTGCTGCTGGGTGGGAGAGAAGTGTGCAGCTGGCTGCCACAGGGAGGGATCTGGGCTCCCTGGGGGAAAACACTGCTGGAGTACAATCTTCCCTGCTAGCTTCTCCATTGACTTGGTTTGTTGGAACCTGGCAGGGCAGGTTGCAAATGATCATCACATGATCCTGCAATTATCGTAAGTGTGAGCTGGTTGCCAAGCTCCCAATTTGCAATCACATGACTGGGGGGGGGGAGAGGTACTGGGACAGCTAGAACTTTGAGGACTGGCTGTAAGTACCACTTGTTGGTTTATTTATTGTAATTTTGGAACAGCTGCTGAATGAGTGATCATGCGACTGCCTGTACAGTAATCTTCCCCAGCATCTTCTACCTGGGACGTTCATCTCAACGTCCTTCCTAACCAAGCATTTGCAGTTGAATCTGAAGATTAAGTATGATCCAGAGCTTCTCAAAGAAGAAATCTGAGCCAATTTAGTCTAGTGGTTAAGGCACCAGGCTAGAAATCAGGAGACTGTGGGTTCAAATCCTGCCTTAGTCATGAAAGCCAGCTGGGGCCAGTCGTTCTCTCTCAGCCAACCCCACTTCATAGAGTTGTTGTGGGGAAAATAGGAGGAGGAGGAGGATGTGTTGGATGTGTTGGCTGCCTTGAGTTATTGGTAAAAATAATAAAGTTAGTTAATTTTAACCATTCAGTTGTGTTCAACTCTTGACAACTTTATAGGCAAGTGCTCTCCACGATACCCTATCAAACACAGTTTCTTTTAGTTGTTGAATGTTCATCCAAAACTAAAAAAAAGATGTATGTATGTACATATACATAAATAAATAAATCTGATAAATCTCTACATAATCTAGAAGGATTTTATTCCATGTGGCTGTGTGCACAGGCTGATAATTGTATAAACCTTCCTTTTCACTTCCCCAATATTGGGGACCTTATTCCAAATTGCATTAGCAGCATGCTTTTTTCTTTAGCAAAAAAGAACTTCCTTAATGATCATGAGATCGGTGCCTGGCATGTTAGTTTCCTTACACAGCCACAAGATCCTCTAACTTCTTTCCTAAAGTTACATTTTATCTGCAGGGATTCAACAACTTCCTCTCTTCTTACTTTCTTTAAGCACTGAAATGTCAGCATTTCTCCTTGGCTACACCGTCTGCGTGACAAATGAGCTGTAATTGCAAAAATGCAAGGCTGATTTGGTGGTAACCCACCAAGCCAAATTCAGCTCACATTGGTTATTTATTGAGACTTTCTGGATAGACTGATAAATCCTGTTGGATAAATAGCTTTTTTAAACGTACCCCAAACCAGCTAGCATGCATGCAGGACTTAATTATAGAATCTGTTGTTATAAAATAGGATACTAATCAAAATCTTGTTCACACTTTACTAGCGAGTGGTGAGGAGGCCTACCCAGGGCAAAGCTCCTGTTCTTCTTATCTTCCCCTGTTGAACAGGAAGAGCTGCAGAAATATTCACTGGAAGTTGAACAGAAACCTCAGAATGTCGAAAAAACCAATGTGGTCAAGAGCCTAACTTTATCAAAGTTCCACTGAGATTTTCAGTTAACTTCAGTTCTGTAGAAATCCTTCCTCTTCAGTGTGGATTTTAAGATAAACGCAAGAAAGTAAAGAACAGAAAGGACATAATTAGCAGTTTGTGGGCAGCAGAAATAGATTTACTGCACATGGCCCCACAATGTTACTTTCCAAGTGCCTGAATTAGTCTTTAGCTGGTATTGAAAGGGAATAACAGAAGAACTTGTCTTCCAGTAGTTTCAAGTCATGAGAACTAGACTCCAGAAGAAATGCATGCCTGTTTGAACATCAACTGCTGGAGGAAAGCAGGGGAGACACCTGTTGGCTTCAGATTCTGCAGGTGGGCTTCCCAGAAGCATCTTGGTGGTTGCTGCAGATAACACACAGAAATAAATCTGAGGTTATCTAACAGGGTTAGTAACTGGAAAGTTGGGTCTGCTTAGAAAACACTCAAGCAGACATGCTCCCTATTCTTTGCTCTGCTATCCTTCCTTACCCTATTGTTTTATTCTCATTTTACTTTTTAGTGATCTTTGGTGATATGACTGCATTCATGTGTTAACTCATAAATAAACTATTACAAGAATGATCTTGTCACATATATGTGTAACAAATAGGCACAAAGTAAATTATTCTTTTTTTACAGTATAAATTATGAGAGCCTGTGTAGTGTAGTAGTTAAAGCATTAGTCTAAAACCTGGGAGACAGTGAGTTATAGTACTGCCTTGGGCTTGAAGACATCTGGGTGACCTTGGGCCAGTCACTCTCTCTCAGCCCTGGAAGCTAAAACATATAAGGAACAGTTGCTGGAATTGGGTATGTCTAGACTCTAGTTTAATGAAGAGAAGGACGAGGGGGGACATGATAGCAGTGTTCCAATATCTCAGAGGCTGCCACAAAGAAGAGGGAGTGAAGCTATTCTCCAAAGCATCTGAAGGCAGGACAAGAAGCAACGGATGGAAACTAACCAAAGAGAGAAGCAACCTAGAAGTAAGGAGAAATTTTCTGACAGTTAAAACAATTAATCAGTGGAACAACCTGCCTCCAGAAGCGGTGAATGCTCCAACACTGGAAGTTTTTAAGAAGAGACTGGACAGCCATTTGTCTGAAATGGTATAGGGTTTTCTGCCTGAGCAGGGGGGTTAGACTAGAGGACCTCCAAGGTTCCTTCCAACTTTATTATTATTATTATTATTATAGCCCAAGGAAGCAGGCTGTGGCAAACCACTTCTGAAAATCTTGTCAAGGAAATCAGGCATTTCTCAGAAGTCAAGAGTGACTCAAAGGCACATACATAGACACACACACACACACACAAAATATTATTATTATGGCTCTAATTACTATTTCCAGACATAGACACAGTCATCTTGCATATAAGTCATGCCAAAAATCTTATGTACCGAAGCTTTTCAATGTCCTTAAGAATATTTAATTTAAAGAAATGAATGCTCAATCTAGTCTTTGGTGCACCTCCTAATGTGCTGAACTGCAACTCCCAGAAATATCTTCACAAGGAGGCTTCCAAATGCAATCCTTGAGTCGTGGCTGAAAAGGTAGAGGGATACTCATGGTTTGGCAAAGAGCTGCACTACATGATTGACAAATGGCATTTTGACTGGTTTTTCACAAGCTCTACAGGTAGTCCTGCAATTATAATCATAATGGAGCCTGCCCACCAGAGATGTACAGTCGTAAAACTGATTTTACAATCTTTCTAGTGTCAGTCATCAGGCAGATCAGAGTTTCGCTATGGGTGTGGTTTTGCCAAAAAACAGAAGTAAATGCTGCTTTTTGGCAAAATCGTTGTAAAACATGGTCATGTGACCACAGGATGCTGCAAATGGCTGTAAATGCAGCCGAGTTGCTGAGCACCCAGAATGCAGTCATGTGTTCGTGGGGGGAGGGGGCGACCATCAGAATTTCAAATCAGGGTCATAAGTATCCCAGATATATCTGTCAGAACTTTGAACAGTCATTAAGTTACCAGTCGTAAGTCGAGGATTACTTGTATTGGCCTAATCCAGAGATGGAGAGGAAAGGGGAGCAGAGAAGGACATTTGCTAAAGTTTTACTGTGTTTTATTTATTTATTTTTATTTAGTGTATGGTGATGTTACATTAGCCAGGAGACTAAAATGCTAACACTGTTAGTCCTGCTGAGTTCGCACTCGCCTGCTTTTCCAAGGGGGCGAGCTCGCTCCAGACTTGAAAGAAAGATGAATGGCTTCCTGCAGTGTCATCCTGGGCCCTCTCCCTTCACCAAAGCCACCTTGCAAACGGGCATCGCAACCAGGAAGGTCCAGCACCCACAGGATCCTAACTGTCCATACAAAGTGCCGGTTTGTCTTCCCACCAAAGTGGTACCCATTTATTTACTTGCATATAACATGCTTTCGAACTGCTACCGTGTTTCCCCGAAAGTAAGGCCTACGCTGAAAATAAGCCCTAGCTTGATTTTGGGGGGCTAATATAAGTCCTACCCCCAAAATAAGCCCTAGTTTGGGGGCGAGGCGCACGCCTAAAAATCAAGCCAAGGCAGGGGTGGGGGGTTGGAGCTTACCGTTGCAGCTAGGCCTCCCATGGATCGACACTTGCCTCACTGACCCACTTCTTCTACGGGCGAAGGAGCAGCTTTGTTTTGCAGCTGAGAATGGAGCTCCAGCCTGCATTCTGGAAGGCCTATGCAGCTGAGTACCGAGCTATGGATTGCAAAATTCAGGCCCAAGCTCCATTCTCAATTGCAGAATGAAGCTGCTCCTTGTGGGCCGGTTGGGCGGGACTGTCAGCACCGGAGGTAAGTGGAAAAGACACCCCCCGAAAATAAGACCTGGTGCCTCTTTTGGAGGCAAAAAAAAAAAAAAGAAGACCGGGTCTTATTTTCGGGGAAACACGGTAGGTGGACAGAAGCTGAGGTGAGTGACAGGAGCATATGCCACCATACAATGCTAGGACTCAAACCACTGGAGCGAAGACCATCTGCAGCATCATTAAGCCACTGACCAACTGTGCCTCTCATTGTGTTTTATGCAAACAACAAAGAGATGCTCTTAGTTCTCTGCTCTACAGCCTTCTAAACAGGTCTGTATGTCCTTTTGTCTCTTTCACCGTATTTATTGTGAGAACAGAAAGCAGATCCTTCCCAGATTTCCTCGGCAGTTTTTCTGCTCCACTTGCATATGAGGCCAATACAAAGAGCCAACATAGGAAATTTCTGTACTTTTCCTTTTCCTTCTTCTATTTGTGCAAGGTGGCCAACCAGTCAGCCTTTTGCCACTTTGATATGGATCTTGAATTGATGCTCTTGTTTTTATGACCTACTGTCCTCCAGAGCCATTTTAATCTCACTTCTGTATTTCAAGGATGGATGCTTTGCGTCACTTCCAAGGTGAACAAATCTTTAAAGTTGACAGACCAAATACTCAATCTGGTCATTTTAAAGAGCAAAATCTAGATGCGGTGGAAAAGCCTGGTCACTGTAGAAAAATACCATGTACTTCTCCTATATTAATCAGAGAAGACAGGTAATCCTCGATTTACGACCGTTATTGAGCCCGAAATTTCTGTCGCTAAGTGGGACATTTGTTAAGTGAGTTTGGCTCATTTGATGACTTTCCTTGCCACAGTTGTTGAGCGAATCACTGCAGTTGTTAAGCTAGCAACATGGTGGTTAAGTGAATCTGGCTTCCCCATTGACTTTGCTTGTCAGAATATTGTAAAGTGTGATCACATGACCCCAGGACTCTGCAACCGTCATAAATATGAGTCAGTTGTCAAGCATCTGAATTTTGATCACGTGACCATGGCAATGCCGCAAGGATCATAAGTGTGAAAAACAGTCATAAGTTACTTTTTTCAGTGCCGCTGTAACTTTGAACGGTCACTAAATGAACTGTTGTAAGTTGAGGACTACCTGTATTTCTTTATTTAAACTCCTGTCTAGATGCTTATTCCTGAGGGCAGCCTCAAGTCCATTCCCCTCCCTTCTTATAGTATTTTAATTTTAATCAAGAGCCTTTTATTATCATACCTTCTTCTACTTTGTGGTCTAGCATTCCAGATTCAAACAGGAATTAAACATTATAGTCATGAATGAGTCTATATGACAAGTCTAAGCTGTTTACAGTTTAGAAGCTTGCATTTACAATGAGGCAAACTGCATTCCCCTTTCTGTGTTCAATTTTTCACTGAAGACAAATACAATTAGCTGCATAAGCCAGCAAAGAATGCCAATTTTCAGAGTCTGCCTTATCATTATGCTTAATGAAATAGCCATTTCAAGTAGCAACCTGGGAAAGAGACCTCATTTTGGGCTGGCTTCTTTTGTCTCTACTAGTGTTTCTGTTACTAATATTGTTGTTTACTATTGCGGTTTTTATATGAGGAAGCACAACAAGATTTTCAGAACCACACAACGTAAGCTGGCTATGTCTGTTGCCACAATGGCTAACTTCTCACAACTGAATGTCAGATTCATTTGTGCAATAGGCTAAACTCAGTTACTTTTAACCTTGATTAGTTGGGGGGCGACCTTGCATGTTACATTTACATGACACATACTGGCATTTACATTAATAACATCTCATGTGACATCTGCCATATTGTTAGAAACTTTAAGCAGAAGAATAGTGATTTTTTTTTTGTAGTAACCAGGGTTTTTCACTGCCTCTACAGTAAATTTTGCTCTTTCTTTTTTCTCTTTCTTTTTCTTTCTTTCTTTCTTTCTTTCTTTCTTTCTTTCTTTCTTTCTTTCTTTCTTTCTTTCTTTCTCTTTCTTTCCTTTCTTTATCATATAGCATCTACAGAAATCATATAATCACTGATATACAAATTTACTTTTAATAAAGTGTCAGTAAATTATATATATATATATATTTAAAGTCAAATTAAATAAAATAATGAACTCTGGGATATTAGATATATTAGATATTTTTTCTAATATCCCAGAGTTCATTATTTTATTTAATTGACTTTAAATGTCCATACCTGGGATTCCAATATTTAAAATTATTAAAGACATATATATAGAATTGCAGTGGGATAGATGTTATAATTCAATATCTAAGGAAGATATATATATATATATATATATATATATTTGTTTTCTGAGGTTTTCACGGGTGTTTGTATGTAGGTCTTTGGTAATTCGGGTTTTCTCCCGTGTAAAATTGAAAGTGTCCTGGCAACGTTTCGACGAAGTCCCATTCGTCATCTTCAGGCTGGTGTCTCTTCGGCCTCGTGCTTCTAGAAGCACGAGGCCGAAGAGACACCCCTGAAGATGACGAATGAGACTTCGTCGAAACGTCGCCAAGACACTTCCAATTTTACACGGGAGAAAACCCGAATTACCAAAGACCTACATATATATATATATATATATATATATATATATCTTCCTTAGATATTGAATTATAACATCTATCCCACTGCAATTCTATGGCTCCATATTATGGTGATTTTATTATGCTTTTACCTTAATATCTTATCTCCTATATTGTACTGTCCATATATAATGCAGAGTTAAAATATGGAATTTGCCACCATTGGATATAAATGTGTCCACCTTTTTTTAAAATGATGGACAAAGCCAATTCATGGAATAAAGGCCTCTAAATGGCAACTTTTTCAAAGTTGCTTCTTAACAGCAACAGTGAAGGTCACTGAAACATAGAAAACTAGAGAAGGCCAGCTTTTGTCTCATCCATCAAGGCCCTTTTATGTTTTTCTTAGCCAACAGATGAAATTTCTCACTGGTCATCATTCTTCTCTCCTTTCATCATGCTTTCAAGGACTATCTTATAATATCTGAGGAACAATTATCAGCCTTGCAAATCAGAGTTGATCCACACTGTTTGCCAACTCTGAAAAGGGAGGACATCAGTTTAAATGAAGGAGAACAGATGACATGGCAGACAAAGCTTGGGTCTTCAATACCTCACTATCACTAGCTACACATAATTTTAGCTTTCAGAGGTAACCATCGGTTTCAGCTCCACGGTAGAACAGGCTCATCTTCTCTACCTGCTTTAGCTGCCTAAAGGAAAAGCTATAAAAACATTAGCTTCACCTTAAATATGAGACTTTCTGAGTCGCTCGCTGAGATTAAAAACTGCTGCAGGGGACAGTTAAGAAACTTTTCCTGGTCTTAGCTGCTGGTGGTAAGATCATGACTTAGCCTCAATTTTTGCAGAACTGGTTGAGTTGGCTGTGCTCAACATGCTTATAGGCCTACACTCTGGTGCTTACCTTTCCTTCAAGCGCTATTATTTTGACAGGCCCACCTGCTGCACTGGGCAAATTTATAAATTGTGATTAGGGTCATCCCAATCATATCTCTATTCTAGGATAGTTGTTTAAGTTTTTTGCTTGTAACTGTTGTATTAGAGTATTCAAGTTTGCTTTTCATTGAGTCTTCATCTTTTGTGATTTTTATTTGTATATTTGTATATTTGTGTGTGTGTGTGTGTTAGCCATTCTGAGTACTATTTCTTTGGCAGAAGGGATCTTTATTATTTTGAATTATACCCTCCCTTCAACCAATGGAATCCAAAGTTGCTAATAAAAATTGTAAACAAAATTGCATTGCAGTATAACTAACTTAAACTACTACTTAAAAAGCAAAGAAAAGGGAGAAAGAATGCTGTAGCTTATACCTACATATGATTCAGATGAACAGAACAAGATATCTAAGCCATGTATATGTATACGTATATACAGGTAGTCCTCAACTTGTAACAATTCGTTTAGTAACCGTTCAAAGTTACAACACTAAAAAAAGTGACTTATGTCCGTTTTTCACACTTACGACCATTGCAACATCCTTTTGGTCACATGATCAAAATTCAGATGCTTGGCAACTGATTCATATTTATCACGGTCGCAGTGTCCCAGGATCATGTGATCACCTTTTGTGACCTTCTGACAAGCAAAGTCAATGGGGAAGCCAGATTCACTTAACAACCATATTGCTAACTTCCACTTAACAACTGTGGCTAGAAAGGTCGTAAAATGGGGCAAAACTCACTTAACAAATATTTCACTTAGCAACATACATTTTGGGCTCAATGGTGGTGGTAAGTTAAGGACTGCCTGTGTATATTTTAAAGGAGATAGATTACAGAGCCACTGTGTGTTTCCAGCATGGACATTCCCCCTTTCTCTTATTTAAAAATTTTTTTTTGGGATATTGCTGTTGGATTTCTTGGAAAGGTTTGGTGCGAGAACTCTTTATCTGAGAGATTCCATTTTGATTCCACTGTGCCTGGGAATCCACCAGCTGCAAGATTATCTGAAAATCAAAGGCAACAGAACCACCAAACAGGAGACCATAATCTATGAAGAATTGGCAGGAATTAAATAAGCAAAATGGGGGGAGGTTAATATCTAAACTAAAATGCTGTTTAACTCTAGTTTATTTGATAAATGACAGTGCGTGGGGTTCCGTTGACTTAGTGTATTATTTGAGCACCACCCATTGTCATTTATCAAATAAACAAGAGTTAAGCATACCATGACCTATGCAAGTACAGAGTGAGGTGAGCCAGGTGGCAACTTAAAAGATACACCCATTTATTATGAAACAAGCATCTGTGTTCCTAGCAACTGTGCTCTTCAGAGTTGCTTTCTCACTACTTCCCTTTCTTCTAACGCCCTAGGGTTGCAACTAGCCACCATTCTGATCTTCTAAGAATCCTTTGTTGGACCCAAAAATGTTTTGGGAAATAAAGATGCTATTTCCATTCACTTTGTGTTGTGTGCTTTTTAAGATACTGCATTGTGAAAGATGTGTTCATCATTATTGGGCGATTCCCTATTTCTCAATCAAGTGTTCTCCATAGCATTGTTGATGTAGAGAAGCTGAGAGGGGAATCTTATGTGGGCTACCTAGAATACCGAGAAGACAGGTTAGCTTATCTCTTTTAATAATATTTATTAGTTGGAAAATCTGCCACCAGACTTCTGATTTTTTGCCTCAATGCCTATAACAAAGGCAGGAACAAATCTAACCAGATATATCTACAGTTCTGTTTGAAGCAACCTCAGCTCCTATTAATTTCATGGCCATGTCGCAGCAGGTTCTCTGCCAAGATGCGGACACAGATATGATGTAAAGGTAGTCCTCAACTTACAACAGTTCGTTTAGTGACCGTTCAAAGTTACAGCAGCACTGAAAAATGTGACTTATGACCATTTTTCACTGTTATGATATTTGTAGCATTGCCACATCATGGCTTCAAAATCTAAGGGACTGGTTTGAACAAAACTCAGCAGCACTTTTTCGTGCAGCTGCTGATAAAAACAGGATCACCAACATGATCGCCAACGTCCGATAACGGATATGGCACAAGAAGAAGCATTGCCATGTTCATGTGATCAAAATTCAGACGCTTGGCAACTGACTCGTATTTATGACGGTTGCAGTGTCCCGGGGTCATGTGATCACCTTTTGCAACCTTCTGACAAGCAAAGTCAATGGGGAAGCCAGATTCACTTAACAACCGTGTGGCTAACTTAACAACTGCAGTGACTTGCTTACCAAATGTGGCAAGAAAGGTCGTAAAATGGGGCAAAACTCACTTAACAAATATCTCACTTAACAACAGAAATTTTAAGCTTGTGGTCGTAAGTTGAGGACTACCTGTACAAGGCCTGCAGCAAAGGCAGGAGCAAATCTAACCAGATGGTTCTACAGTCTGTTTGAACCAACTTATTAACTTCATGGCCATGTCTCAGCAGATTCTCTGGCAGATTCCCTGGACCACAGATATGATTTACTAGTCTCCTTCTGGGATTCTAACCTCTAGCCTTGGGATTCCCTGGAAGTCCTCCTACAACAGGGGTGTCAAACCATTGCCAGCAATGGCAAAAAAGTCGCGATACGTCGCGACACGTCACGTGACATTGCGAGTTTGACACTCCTGTCCTACAAGGAGAAACCAGCCCAGAACCTACTTAGCACTTGATTGAGCTCGGGGCTGTCACTTGTTGAGACCATCTACCAAATGAAACATCAGGTGGGCGAAGGGATCCTGCTGGGAGAGAAGGAGAGTACTTTGGCTACTTGGGTTCTGGAGAGCTTCCTGATGCCAGCCCTTCTTAAACCACCACTGAAGAAAACCTCTGCATAAATGTCTATGGAGATTCTCAGTCATCCAGGCCATGGTTGTCCCAAAGGTGCTTTTTCACGAGGCAACTGGACTTCCTTTTTTCTCACTGAAGACGTTTAGCTTCTTCAGCTCTGACTGGATGGCGGGGAGTGGAAGGATTTATATTCCTCTTAAAAGAACGCAAATGACCAGCTGTCTGCAAGGAATATAAATCCTTCCATTTTCCACCATCCAGTCAAGAAGTGAAGAAGCTTCTTGGATGAGAAGTGAAACGTCTTCAGTGAAAAAAAAGGAAAATCCAGTTGCCTCGTGAAAAAGCACCTTTGGGACTTCTGCATAAATCCATCTAGGAGCCAGCTGTCCTTCCTGGAGCACAGTGGCTTTGCATAATTTTGTTCCAAAAAGGCAATTTGTTCTTTACGTTTAAAAAAAAACAAAAACAAAAACCCTCTCCACCACAAGAAATGAAGTGGTGCCCTTCCCCCCCCCCTCCAAACTGAAACAACAGCTTCAGGGTTGATTGTTATATATAAAAATAATATATATATTATTCTTATTTTGCAGAAAAGTCCAGAGAAGAACGTGCAGAGACAGTCGGATTGCTGGGAGAGCTGCAGTCTTCGGGGCGTCGTCCCGGGAGCTCACACACACACCCCGCCTTCTCGTGCGAATTCCCCTGGGCGGGAGTGTGTTCAAATCCGTCCACGCCTTCCCGGCCGGGCCTCCCCGCCCCTTGCAGGAGTTTTGCAGAAGGAACTCTCCGCCGGATGGCTCCGCTGCGGCTTCTCTCCACGAGTGCCAGCCGCGCTCCGCTTGCAGCCGCTTCAGGTCCAGGTAATCTTGGCGTCTTTCTAGCCAGGGAGCCGGTTGAAAGCACGTCTGTACGCGTGTGCGGATCGTTCTGGTGGTCCGCATTGTGGGGACATATGACACCTAACAGGAGTCGCGTGAAACTTTCTTGGAGAGAGATTTCCCCCCCTCCCTCCTCCCTCCTCCTTTCTCTTTTCCTATTGCCCCAAAGTACAGTATTTTTTTTAATACTGGTATTTTTTAAAAGTCATAAAATATAATTTTCTCCTTTTTTTTTGCCGTCTGAAATGGCATACTTTGAATAGTAAGCATTGCCTGCTAGAGCCTTATACTTTTGACTGGTCTCTCGATTTCTTCTTCTACTGCCTCTTAAAGTTTTTGATAATACTCAAGACTGACACGTTTAAAATTCATCTTCCCGCTGTGCTAAAACGTGCGACTGTCGAAAAACAGAACCATTAAAATCGCACGTATTCCTGTTACTGCCACCACTGCCATATCAGGAAGTTTTTTTTTCTTCTCCTTTGCAGTTTTGTTATATGTACCGCATGCAAATCTGCACAAAAGTGAATATTTAAAAATGCAGAGATTTTTAATCTGAGAACTGACCAAAAAAAAAAAAAAAAGATTTATTTAAAGGGTCTCCCATCTAGATAGTTTGTCTTGGGGCGTTGAGCTTCATTTGGTTACTGGATTAGACCTTGATCTAGATTTGCACATTTCATTAAACCATCAATTGAGCAAATAGAGTAACACCCATAAGTCTTTAAAATCCTAACCAAGATTAAAATAAAGGAAACTTAATACATTGTATGAATACATACACGCACACACAAAAATATTAAGGCTTTGCACTTAATATGCTCTAAAGATATGTGACTACAGCCTTGAAGGTTTTGAGAATAGAACTGGGAACAAATGTCCTTTTGAAATATTCTACCAAATTTGTAAGTAGAGAAATTGGAAATTTTTTCCAAGGAGAAATTCTTTAAGAGTCTTAAGTCTTAAGAACAAAAATCTGTTCTTCACTAACCATTCTACTGAAAAGGAATGATGGGAAAGGTTTCCCCTTGATGTCTTCCCTAGGGATTTACTAAAAATGTGGGAAGAAAATTTTGTATAAAAGTACAGGTAATCCTCGTTTAGCTACTGCAGTTGGGACTGGCAACTTGGTCATTAAATGAAGGGTTTGTAAATGAAAAAGTGACTGTGCTTATGATGCTTGCTTCAGCTTTCCTTTGATACTTGTGATAGTTGTAAATGTGAGAATTGGTTGTAAAGTTGCTTTTTGATCACTATTGTAACTATAAACAGTCACTAAACAAGGCAGTCACAAAACGAGGACTAGCTGAAGAACTGGCTGATCAAACACAGAACAATAATACACTTCCTGATATGGAGGAATATCAGGCTTCAACTCAGAAGAATTTCCTTGAAACTCTCTTCTTTAAAAAAAAATCTAATTAAAACCATCTTCCATCAAGATTGAATGAAAACTGCTAGGGTTTCTCAGTATTATTTGAGACTCTGAGCATGTCCATAAAATGGTGGAAGAGATTTTATAGATGCATGCATGCCTTAAATGGTGAATGGATTTTGTCTGTTGCAATTTGATCCTGAAAATACGTGTGTGAGGATTACCTGTGTGAGGATTACTCAAAAGGAACAAGTAAGTCACAGCATTATTGAATATTACAGTATGTACTAGCACTATAATTCATTGCACTAAGCGATTGGTTGATTAACTGCAAGCGGCTGGTTTATCATAGCACTCTAAGCCAAAACTGCCTTCCCCCAGTGAGGGAGATGGGTGATTTTAAAATGTGGTAAATCAATAAATAGAATAATAAATAAAACTAAACAACCACAGAGAAGCTTGTGATCTGCAAACTCAGTCATAGGAAGCCGTTTTATTTTCTCACTGTTGGTTAGATCAGTCTTCTACAATCCAATTTTTCTGGATTGCAGACAACACCCCTAATCCCCATACAGTTCAGTCATGATGGAGGTGATGAAGATAGTGGTCCATCTTATCTCACTCTTGCCAACATTGCCACATTGACCACCGGTAGATCCCAAGAGATTTGACGAGATTCCCCAGATTGCCACTGATGCTTTTGTTGAATCTCGTAGTAGTGTAATGGAGATTGAATTCTAGTGATTTTAGGGACACATCCATGTCAATTTCTTGGCAATGATATTGAAGTGGCTTGCTATCTTCTGGATTTTTTTTTCAATTTCTAAGTATAGGTTACAATCCTGGTATTTCCTGGTGGTCTCTTTATCAGTGCCAACTAGATATAAACTTGTTCAGCTTTCTTGAGTTCAGTTAAAAGGAGAGTGCAATTTATTGTTTATTAACGTCTTTCTAAGCTGGACATGAATTCTGCAAATGCAGTTAATGTGTGTGTTTTATAAATAATTTAGGAGATGGGAAGGAAAGGTTTTGTCAGGTAAGGAGTTATAAAATGTGAATCCTTAGAGGGTACCGTAATAAGTTGTTGGTTGCAATGGCCCTTTGTATGGGACATTTTTGCTGTGGAGAGAGTGTTACAATGTGCTAGAGTTAGTGCCCTCTGAAATTTAGAAACAGTTATGTAATATAAATATCCCATTGGTCTGTGAAGGTGAGGGACGATTGCTCTAGAGCAGGAGTGGGGAACCTTGGTTCTTTTATGACTTGTGGACTTCAGCTCCCAGAATTCCTGAGCCAGCCATGCTGGCTTTGGAATTCTGGGAGCTGAGGTCCACAAGTCATAAAAGAGCCAAGGTTCCCCACCCCTGCTCTAGAGAAACGTTCTTGGATAGAACAGACAAGTCTTGTTGATCTTTAATATTAGGAGCTCTTCCTTGGAGAGGTTGTTGGAATTTTTGTGGAATGGTCATAACCCATCTGGATTTATAATTATCCTCCATAAGGTGAGGGCTCAGATCTGTGGGGCAAAAACAATAATTTCAGCCAGTATGTTATAATGCAAGTCTATGCATCATCATTTATTTCAGTAGTTAGTATGGAATGGGCATCTCCGTTTCAATGTATCCCACCGATGTTTATCAGCTCATTAGACTTTTGTGTGCTTGTTCTGTCATAAACCAAGAAATTTATTATCAGCTCACTTGCAAGCACGCTGAAATCCTAACACAATGGCAGCCTTGTATGCCTTTATTCTGATTTTTGTTGGATTTATAAGTACAAGTACATTGCCGAAACTGTGTCATTCATCATCCATTGCTGTTGGCACCCTTGGCTCAGGGATGATTGTGGTTCAGCAAGATCAGTTCTTACTCATGAGAACCATGACTTCTCAACTCTTTCCCATTGTAGAAGGGAATTTAACCTATTGAATCTCCTGGCAGGGACCTTACATCACTGTTGTATAGGCTGATGCTGTCACCTGAGCCAAGACAATTTATTTCTGAGCCTGCTGTAGCGCATCTCAAATCAAGTTGTTTCCCATTGGAAATTCTGAAGGTCTGGAGAACCACAGACGAGCCATTGTTCCATTCATGGGAATGCCTATATCAGTGTGGGCTCAGTTCTGGATTCTCTCCCTCAGCTTCCTGTCTTTCTGAGATACTACTATTTTACATGCATTTCAAGAAAGCAGAGGGGGCAAGTGCTTTGGTAGCCGTGAAGCTCCCCCTCATGGCAACTGCTTGGATTTTGAGATAGGAAATTTTTATAGAATGAGAGTGGACAACAGATTACAGGCTATTTCTAACAGTCTCCAGTTGATGAGTTGGAAGTTGCATGGATTGGTTCCTTGTGTTGTCAGAATGTTGAGGATTGGTCTCAAACCTATTTTGAGATACTGGGGAATTTAAATGCTGGCAACATGGAAGAGTATTCTATTTCTTGGTTTCAGTATACAGGTAGTGCTTGACTTACAGTACTTCGTTGCTGTAAGTAACCATTACAACAGCACTGAAAAAAGTGACTTATGACCATTCTTCACACTTATGACCAAATGCAGCATCCCCATGGTCAAGTGATCAAAATTCGGATACTTAGCAACTTCCATGTGTTTATGACGGTTGCAGTGTCCCAGGGTCATATGATCACCTTTTGCGACCTTCCAACAAACAAAGTCAATGGGGGAGCCCGATTCACTTAACAACCGTGTTACTAAACAGCTGCAGTGATTCACTTAACAACTCTGATTCACTTAACAACTGTGCAAGTACTAAAAAAATCACAGTAGGAAATTGCTGGCTAGTCATGACTTAATGCATGGCTACATACATTTGGGGAAACAAATCATGCTATATTTAAAGAACACTTTGTTCTACCTCCAATGATAAAATAAGCTCAAAAACTCAGTACCCTTTTTGGCAAACATCTGAAAAATTAAAAGGCAAGTTTTGGCATACCATTATGCTAGAGGACAGAGAATAGCAAATGATGGATTCTAAATTATTAAAAAGATTCACAGGACAAAATAACTCTATTTAAAGGCTGTGAGTTAATCAACAAGCTTTGCAGATTCTGTAATTTATTCATGAAACATCCTCTTCTTCCTGCCTCTTTGCTTTTATACATATTTTTACATCTTTTATGGGATTCCTGTGACTTAACAGAATACAGAATAACAGAGTTGGAAGGGACCTTGGAGGTCTTCTAGTGCAACCCCCTGCTCAGGCAGGAAACCCTGTACCATTTCAGACAAATGGTTGTCCAATCTCTTCTTAAAAGCTTCCAATGTTGGAGCATTCACCGCTTCTGGAGGCAAGTTGTTCCACTGGTTAATTGTTCTAACTGTCAAAACGTTTCTCCTTAGTTCTAGGTTGCTTCTCTCCTTGATTAGTTTCCATCCATTGCATCTTGTCTTCCTTTTGAGTGCTTTGGAGAATAGCTTGACTCCCTCTTCTTTGTGGCAGCCCCTGATATATTGGAACACTGCTATCATGTCCCCCCTCGTCCTTCTCTTCATTAAACTAGACAAAACCAATTCCAGCAACCGTTCTTTATATGTTTTAGCCTCCAGTCCCCTAATTATCTTTGTTGCTCTTCTCTGCACTCTTTCTAGAGCACGGGTGTCAAACTCGCCACATCACGTGACATGCCGTGACGTATCACAACCCTTTTTGCATTGCTGGCAATGGGGTGGGCACGGCTTCGGTATTATGAAACCGGCCCGTGGGCCGGCAGTTTGACACCCCTGTTCTAGAGTCTCTACATCTTTTTTACATTGTGGCAATCAAAGCTTATGCAGTATTACAAGTGTGGCCTTAAACTTCTAAAGCAACAGGCTCTGGCTAGAAATGCCTTCAGTGTCAAACTATCAAAAAGTTAAGGGAGGGAGGGGTCTGTCATAAAAAGAGGTGTGCCCCTATTTAAATAACTAGCATTATATGAATAGTGTTTTTCTGTGCCTTGGATAAACATTTAGGCCGCAATGAGAGTCCTCTGAAAATCAATTGGAAAATAAGTTTACTCTAGCCAATCTTACTGTGTTAAGAGTTCGCGTCTCATAATCCTTGCCATACTCACCATAGAGTATGGGAGTTGAAGCTCTACACCTTTGCAGGACATAATGTGCTATCAAGAAAATTATCATCGGTCAGTTCTATGTCAAAATATGGATGGGATTTGGGTGCATAAAATCTCTGTATGTAGATCTGTTGTCCTCACATATGCCTATCCTAAGCTTTATCTAGATTACTGATTGTTTGCTGCTGAAGCCAGCATAGGTTGAATTCTATCCATGTTAGGAAGCTCCGTAGACCCTGCAGACTGCAATTTGTGCTGTCACAAACTTTGTTGCTTCTCTGTGACTTATATATTGTTAGAGATGGAGCACTGATAGAGTAATGGGACATGTAGGCATATTTAGTGTTGAAATAATGTCATCATTTGCCAAGGCTTCAGGCTTCCTTCCAAAGCTGCTTACAGATAGTCCTTGACTTAAAACCATTTGTTAACAACTGTTCAAAGTTATGATGGTGTTGAAAAAATTAATTATGACCAGTCCTCACACTTACGACCATTGCAGCATTCCCCATGGTCACATGATCAATATTCAAGTGCTTGGCAACTGGTATTTATGATGGTTGCAGTGTCCTGGGGTCACACGTGATCTCCATTTACAACCTTCCCAGGCGGCTTCTGACAAGTCAGTGACGGAAACTGGATTCGCTTAACGATCCTGGTGATTCACTTAGTGACTGTGGCAAAAAGATTGTAAAATTGGATATGACTCACTTAATGACCGCATCGCTTAGTGACAGACATTCTGGTCCTGATTGTGATTGCAAGTCAAGGACTGTCTGTAATGTATGCCTGGAGGTTTCAGGGCTAGAAAGCATTACAGTAGTTCTTTTAAACTTCCTTCCTTCCTCAGCAAAACTTTGAGGCCAAAGCAGGAACAAGAGTGAGAAAAATAAGTGAAAAATGAAATAATAATAATAATAAGTGAGAAATGAGATAAGTGAGAAATTGCAGTCAGAAGTTGTGGATGTTTATCACTGGAGGTTTTTAAGAAGAGACTGGACAGTCACTTGTCTGAAACGGTATAGGATCTCCTGCTTGAGCAGGGGGTTGGACTAGAAGACCTCCAAGGTCCCTTCCAGCTCTATTCTTATTGATAAAAATCTGAATGTACACACAAGCACACCCAACTGCTGCTAACCAGCTTCTTGTGCTTAAATGCATAAAAGGCTGTTAGGCATGAGAGCAAGAATTTTTGATAATGGGGCAATAATATGGAAGCCTTCAATTTTATTGGTTTTATTTTGCTTATTTGCATACAGCACTTACATGCAAGGTCTTAGAAAAACACTAGACGGCTATAATCGTAATACCCAGTAACATAAAACACATACAGACTCCTAGAAGATCTTGGTGAATTGGTTTCTTTGAACCCTTCCCTAAACTGTAAAGGAGGGGACCAGCTTCAAATCCATGGACGGTTCATTCTACAATGCAGGTACTCCTTGACTTATGACCATTCATTTAGTTACAACAGCACTGAAAAAAGTGTCTTATGACTGTTTTTCACACTTACGATCCTTGCACACTTTTTCACACGACCATCCCCGTGGTCACGTGATTAAAATTTGGATGCTTGGCTACTGATTCGTATTTAGGATGATTGCAGTGTCCCAGGGTCACGTGATCACTTTTTGCGACCTTTTGACCAGCAAAATCAAATGGGGAAGCCAGATTCACTTAATAACCATGTTACTAACAACTGCAGTGATTCGCTTGCCAACTGTGGCAAAAAAGGTCGTAAAATGGGGCAAAACTCAGTTAACAACTGTATTGCTTAGCAACAGAAATTTTGGGGTCAATTGTGGTTGTAAGTCGAGGACTACCTGTAAAATAGGGCGTGCCGGAGATTAAGGCAGCATTGAAATGTTCTTGATAAGAACAGTTTTTTATCCAATGAGGACTTCCTCCATTTTTTTTTATTGACTTTATTGACAACATTGTGTAAATATGCACTCCTCCCTACATTTCAGCCACACCCTGTCATTAGAATGGTGATTAGTGGGAATAAACCACTGACTTTTGCAATGCACACATATGATGTTACAGTTAGATATTGCATGTGTTCCTTATGCATCACATATGATATGATAGTTAGAATGAAACAGCCTTATTTTTCTACAGTCTCCAGAGGCCTTTGCCGTTTTGCTTTTGGTTATACTGTGCTTCACATGTAGTCGTTAATTACCATGAAATGTTCAGAATGCACCATTTCTTGGAGCTTTGTGTCTGAATTTAAACCTCTGACAAGCTGCTGTGGAAATTAAAATTGTATGTTGAAAAAAAATAACTATTTACCTTCTTTCAGGTCAGATTTTACCTGAACCTGTTAAAAATACTGGTCTAAGCTGGGAGGTAATCATCCATCCATCTTTTCTTCCATCCATCCATCCATCCATCCATCCATCCATCCATCCAGTTTGTTTACTTTTTGTGAATTGTGAATATTTGTTACCTGGTGGAAAAATCAGAAAACCTGGCCTCCTATTCCACTATATCTCATATAGAAGAGAATAAAGGGTCCTTGGTGTGCTGTCTGAGCGGGGTTGGTTTTTTTGCAGACGTTTCATTACCCAGACTAGATAACATCATCAGTGCTAGGGACTAGCGCTGGCACTGAGGATGTTACTTAGTTTGGATAATGAAACGTCTGCAAAAAAAAACAAAAACCAACCACGCTCAGAGAGCACCAAGGATCCCTCATTTCAATCCTGAGCTACAAATATTCTCTTTTGTAAAAGGGAATAATCAGTTACTGTACTTATCTTAAGGAACATTGGATTTTCTGACCCTTTTCATTCCATTGGGATGGAAAATCCAAAGTATTAGAGCCAAAAGATTACAGAAGATTCCTGGTCCCCTCCCCTGCCTAACTGACATATAAACTTGGCCTTTGCATGTCAAAGGCTATGAATGTACAGTAAGACTATGCAGCCATCTAGATTCAAAGATGAACGAGTGCTTTGGAACATGTCAGGAAAATGTGTCTGCACTTTTCACAGGATTATACAGCTGCCTGCCATATGTTCTTGGGAAAAGGTGTGGCTGCTTTAAGTAATTGCAAGCAGGTGCCACATTCCTGCTGCTGCACACTCCAAAACACCTTTTCACCTTCAGATTTGAAACTCTGCCCAATCCTAATATGCATTCATCCTTGCATGTTTCATCTGTCCATTCCATTCCATTATCAGCTTCATAGCCGGGAAGTGGTCTGAACTTAAGATTTTATTCAAATATTTATAATATTTATAAATGATACCGAAGAAGGCACGAAGAGACCCTAGACCCGAGTTTGTATTTCCACAGGATCTGTGGTCTACTTGTGGAGATTAACCTAAGGTCTACAGCAGAGTAGGTAATGGTAGATGGATTAGATGACAGGTCCCTCTCTTAAGAACGTAATAGTACAGACAATAGATCTATACGAGATGGGCATCACATAAATGAAAGAAAGAAAGGAAGGAAGGAAAGAAAGAAAGAAAGAAAGAAAGAAAGAAAGAGAAAGAAAGAAAGAAAGAAAGAAAGAAAGAAAGAAAGAAAGAAAGAAAGAAAGAAAGAAAGAAAGAAAGAAAGAAAGAAAGAAAGAAAGAAAGAAAGAAAGAAAGAAAGAAAGAAAGAGAAAGAAGAGACATAGAGGCAAGAAACAGAAAAGAATGCAAAAGTTGATTGGGGAAGAGAATCAGAATCAGAATAGAGTAGAGCTGGAAGGAATCTTGGAGATCTTCTAGTCCAGCCCCCTGCTCAAGCAGGAGATCCTATATCATTTCAGACAAGTGACTGTCCAGTCTCCTCTTAAAAACCTCCAGTGATAAAACATCTACAACACGGGTGTCAAACTTGAACATGTCATGTGACGTATCGTGATGTATCGTGATGTTTTTTGCCTTTGCAGAGCCGAGGTGGGCGTGGCCTGCATGTGACGCATCCGGCCTGTGGGCCGCCAGTTTGACACCCCAGACCTACAATAGGCAAGCTGTTCTACTGGTTAATTGTCCTCACTGTTAGGAAGTTTCTCCTTAATTCCAGGTTGCTTCTCTCCTTGATTACTTTCCATCCATTGTTCTTTTATCCTGTCCTCTGGTGCTTTGGAAAATAAGTTGGCCCTCTCCTCTTTGGGGCAGCCTCTCAAATACTGGAACACTGCTAGTCCTTTTTTTCTCTAGACTAGCCAAATCCATATCTTGCAACCATTCTTCATATGTTTTAGTCTCCAGGCCTTTAACCATCTTAGCTACTCTTCTTTGTACTTTTTCCCAAAGTCTCAACATCTTTTTTGTAATGTGATGACCAAAACTGAATGTAATATTCCACAATTAATTATAAAGATTATTGCAGTTAATTCCACAATTAATTATAAAGGAAAACAGTTTTGAAAACTGTGGTTTAATTTGAATCTGGATATGAAGTGAGATTAATCTTAGGACATATTTTAAACATTTATTCTGGACATTGTGATGCCATCATAAAGAAACTGAGCAAGCAGCATCTCTGTATGACTTTTCAGCTCATCGTCAAATGTCTCATGAGTAGGAAAGAACAAATCCTCTAGATGGCAGACAATACCAAGGATGGATAAATATCTACATTCTTTTTCAATTTCATGAAAATTCACCCAGTCTTCCCTAATCCCTTCATAATATTCCCCAAAGAGTGCTATTTATGGATTTAGGAGATCAGCATTCTTATGAACAGTCTGAAGTGATTTCCATATGTTTTGCTCTGCATAATGATGTGTGACACAAATTGCACCTTGACCCTCGGAATGGCAGTAGGTTGAGCAAATCAAGATCAAAACCTGTAAGATTTGAGTCCAATGACTTTCTCCCCATTATTTGTTGCATAGATTGCTTATAAACATAATGGTCAAGTTCTTCATTGTGGTTTCTGTGGGCCATTTTTGAACTTTCAACCACAGAAGAAATTTCAAATCGGTCATCAGTTTCACCTATGCTTGTAAGTGTATGTCAAGGTGTTTTTCTTTTTGAGATATCAATATAGCAATCACTTTGGGATGTTAGGGGGAAGGCTTTGAAGAATTCTCTTTTCTCCCACCCAAGAGGATGTGTTCCTGCACTAGTAGCAAATCTGCTTTGCAAAACTCCAAGTGGCCTTATTCTCTAGGCAAGAGAATTACAGGCCATTATTGCCATCTATTATTGGTCCATATTTTTGCACACCAGATCTATTAGCACTACCTGGCTGATCCCTAACATGTTTTAGTCGATGTTACCTTATTGTATTGTTTGAACATTTTTAATATGATCGCAACACCTAGTTGCAGGGGGATTTCACAATATTATGGGGAGGATGAATAGAATAGAATAGAATAGAATAGAATAGAATAGAATAGAATAGAATAGAATAGAATAGAATAGAATCTTTATTGTCATTTAAAAGTACACTAATCAGCATACATTAAAACGAAATTTTGTTGCATTCAGCTCTCAAAAAAAATACCATTTTGCTTATACTCATATACACACACACACATATATGACACAGAAAAACATCACAGTCTAATTTGAATGTATACATATAAATGGTGGAAAAAAAGAATCCTGTGAATTTACAAGATAGATAGCATAAGGAACAAAGCTGTTACAGAATCTAGTAATTCTACTATAAATAGATGGACATATTTGGAATATTGAGAGTATGCTATGGGTATCCTAAGAAAATGGATACCAGAAGACAAAAATCCTCTCATGAACATTCAGGATGCTTACTATCATCTTATGTTTTTCTCTGATTTGGGGGAAACCGATAGGCATTCTTCCAAAGAAAACACAACTGTAGCCATTCACCATTTTATACAGTATTCTAAAAACATTTTTGGTGTCTACGTGAGGCTGGAAGATATTGTTGAAAATAAAGATCAGGCTGGCCTTTTGCTCTCTAGCAATCAATTTTCTCATTTAAAAATAAAAATAAAAAATCATTCTTTAACAAAACTAACATTCAGATAAGCTGGGGACTTTGATGGACACAAAGAAACATGTTGGCAAATGCATTTCAGATTCTGAGCATTTAATTTAGTGTATTGCGATTTGCCTAGCAAATGTACTTAAGCAAACCATGGCTGACTGAACTAGGACAAACTAGTCTGGACAGAGGAACAGAAGAGATGGAACACAGACGAAGAGAAGCTGAGTGAAAAATAAGTAAAATCATGTCTCATGTAGATCTCACTCTGTCCAACTGGGAGTTTGAAGTGTGTTTGGTGTTCACTTCATTTAGCACTTCATTTGATGCTCATCACTCTGATGATGTTGGACCTCCAGTCTGTTAGAAATCCATATTCTTTTTCTCTCATGCTTTGTTTCTCAAATAATAAACAAACCCTATATTACAAAACCGGCATAAATGATAATGTTAGGTCTAGGAAAGTTTTCACGGTTTATTGCTAATCAGTCATACAGATACAAACCGACTTGCCTAATACTCCACTTCACACCATATACCTTCTGCTAACAAGGGTTATGAAACATATCATCCAAAATTGGTGTATCCGAGATCCAGAACTTGTGTTTGGGTAATTCTGGCTCATAAAACCCTCTATGGATTGTGAATCCCCCAACCCAGCCCATGCATTAAAACATATTTAGAAAGTAATAAACAGCTTCATCCCCTTGTGCAATTTTACATGCGGAGACCCAACCAAAAAAGCAATAAGCTAGTTGGATAAATCAGTGTTTAAAAGCTAGTGCAACATACTATTTGTGTCCATACAGTAAGAATGGGAAAGATAAAGATAAATAAAGATAAATAACCTTTATTGTCATTTTTATATTGTGGGCACAATGGCACACATAAAAAATGAAATTTAGTTGCCCGCTCTCAAAGTGAAACATATACATGACACACACCTAAACATACTATGTACAACATATATATAGACCCACATCCCTGCATATGCATAGCAAATAAATATTAAATACTGTCCATCTTGAATATATAACGCAAGGAGGAAGTTTGAGAGTTCGCAAGGTTAATGCTGTATGGAATGAAACTATGGCTGAATCTGGATGTTCTGCTACGGATACCACGAAGCCTCCTCCCAGAAGGTAAAGAAATGATAATGCTTGTAATAACCAATAGTGCATCTCTTGCTAGTAAAGGAAACCACGGTGAATGAGTTGATCAGCTCAAGGTGCTGTTGATCGACAGTATCAAGGCAAAGATTTTTCCTTCTTAGTAAAAAGTAGTTTCCTTCCAGTCAAGCTTGACTCTTGCTGATCAGTGACTCTTTGGAAATCCATGTAATTTTAAGGTCAGGTGCCCAGCTGATAAGGATTCAAGAGATGATTGGGGATACAGACAAACCTCCAGGCTCCTGCATTATCAGTAAAGAGACCTGCCACCTGGGCAGTTCAAGCAAAAGCTGTTAAAAATAAATTATATAAAGCTCTCCCTGCTGTCCTAGAAGGTAGCTTGTTTCTAATGGGAAATAATTTCATTACTGAAATTCTTGCAATCCATATCTCTTCCATGTTCTTATTAAGAAGACTGTGCTGTTCATGCAACAGACTTCAGTTTGAATCAGCTGTATGCAGCCCATATATAGTTTTCTTGGCAATTGATATGCCAAGTTGTTTCTTCTTTTTAACTTCCTAATCTAGCTGATGATAGTGCCATTGATGCAGTGAACATGAATTTGGGCAAACTCTGAGAGACAGTGGGGGATCGGGGGGGGGGGGCTGGTGTGCTATGGTCCATGGTGCTGTGAAGAGGCGGACATGAATTAACAAAATCTAGCCTATAAATCCAAGATTTCCTTGCTTTCTCCTGTCCAAGTAATAATAAGATCAAACTCTTCTTAGGTTTTTTTTTTAATTGAGCCAAAATAAACTAGTTGCTTCCTTTTCTGATTTTTTTTTTAAATTAAGCCAGATATGGAATGGGTGAAGTACAAAATGTTACCCTATGGGTTAAATTGAGAGGATAACAATAGCATTTAGACATAGTATATACCAGTGATGGCGAACCTTTTAGAGACCCAGTGCCCAAATTGCAACCCCAAACCCACTTATTTATCACTGGGTGCTGGGTGCCGGGTGGGCGTGGCCGTGGTGGACATGGCAGACTGGGTGGGTGGGGCCAGGGCAGCGGGGGCCAGTCCCTCGCCATCTCCGGGGCACGGCACGTGTGCCCACAGAGAGGGCTCTGAGTGCCGCCTCTGGCACGCGTGCCATAGGTTCGCCACCACTGGTATATACTGTTTTCATAGCCCTCTCTAAGCAGTTTACAGAGCCAGCATATTGCCACCAATAATCTGGGTCCTCATTTTACCGACCTCGGAAGGATGGAAGGCTGAGTCAACCTTCAGCCGGTCAGGATCGAGGAATCGAACTCCTGGCAATGTGAGCAGAGTTAGCCTGCAATACTGCATTCTAACCACGGCTCTTAATTTCTAGCCCCTGCAAAGAAAAGCTTTATAAAAGGGGGATTTGTAGAGAATAGCAAGGAAGAAATCATTGCTCCCTGTGAAGAGCACTGATGTTCATCTCCAGTTTGCCCCAAAGCACGTAGATGACACTAGAGTTGTAGAAGAATATTCTATGGGTATATACAGGTAATCCTTGATTTACAATCACAATTGAGCCTAAAATGTCTATTGATAAGCAAGACATTTGTTAACTGATTTTTGTCCCATTTTACGACCTTTCTTGTCACAATTGTTAAGTAAATCACTGTAGTTGTTAAGTTAATGACATAGTTGTTAAGTGAATCTGGCTTCCCCGTTGACTTTGCTGGTCAGAAGGTCACACAAGAGGATCACATGACCCCAGGACATTGCAACCGTCATAAATACGAGTCAGTTGCCAAGCATCTGAATTTTGACCATATGACCTTGGGGATGGTGCAGCGGTCGTGTGGAAAATGGTCATAAGTCACTTTTTTCAGTGCCATTTTAACTTTGAATGGTCACTAAACGAACTGTTGTAAGTCGAGAACTACCTCTACATTAAAAATGGAATTTTTTTAGACAGCCTAGGCATTAGCATGCCTGGTAGAAACCAGACGCTACCTTGCACAATTTTGCACAACCTTTTACTAGCTATCAAGCATGAAGGTGGTTGCATCATATTTTCTACTGGAATGGCCAACTGAAAGCCCATAAAATTGTTCTGGTAGGCTCTGAAGCGAGCAGTACATGCCAGAAAACCTGAAATATTAAAGCAGTTTGACGTGGAAGGATGGACCAGAATTCCCCCAGGGTAATAGAAGAGGCTGATTGTCAATTGCAGGAAATACCGGTGGTCCTCAACTTATGACCACAATTGAGCCCAAAATTTATTGTTGAGTGAGAAATTTGTTGAGTTTTGCCCCGTTTTTACGACTTTTTCTTGCCACATTTGTTAAGCGAATCACCGCACTTGTTAAATTAGTAACACGGTTGTTAAGTGAATCTGGCTTCCTTTTTTACTTTGCTTGTCAGAAGGTCGCAAAAGACGATCACATGACACTGCAACTGTCATAAATATGAGTCAGTTATCAAGCACTGAATGTGAATCACCTGACCATGGGGATGCTACAACGGTTGTAAGTGTGAAAAACAATCATAAGTCACTTTTTCAGTGATGTAAGTTTGAACATCACTAAATGAACTGTTGTAAGTCGAGGACTACCTGTACTTGGTTGCAATTATTGCAGCCAAAGGTGATGCAACCAATGACTGAATTTAAGGGGGAAATGGCTTTTTTACAGCGGCCATTCATATGGCAGATGACTGTGTCTATGAAATAAATGAAATAAGCACCAAACACTGAGGTTGTCCCAAAGTTGTGTTTTTTTCAACAGGCAAGTGGAGTTTCTTGTTTTTCTTTTGAAGACATTTCGCTTCTCACCCAAGAAGCTTCTTCAGCTCCTTTGGAAAAAAGCACCTTTGGGGCAGCCATGACCTGGATGACTGAGAATCTCCGAAAAATACTCAGGTTATTTGTTTCATGCATCATGAGGACCTATAGCAGGGGTAGGCAACCTTGGCTCTTTTATGACTCGTGGACTTCAACTCCCAGAATTCCTGAGCCAGCCATGACCATTACCTCTAGACTGCCTGAGACTTGGAGAATACCATTAGAGCATGCTAGGTGTGATGGGCAAGTAGGTTTATGCAATGCCGTAGATTAAGCCATGGTTGTTTTGCTTGAGATTCAGGGTATTTATTTTATTAAGACCTTTATATGACTGCCCAACTCATTCACAATGACTCCGGATGGCTTACAGAACTAAAACCCCAAATATATATCCCAGTGAACACCCACCCTCTTCAAACAAAACACCTGATGGGCTCCATATCATCTAGGCTCCCCAGGCCTGCTGGCAAAACCATGACTTCAGGGCTTTTTGAAAGAGAATCAAGTGGAGGCCAATCTTATCTCTGCGGAAATGATGTTCTAGAGGGAGGGAGATACCTCAGGGAAGGCCCTTCTTCTTGGTCCCACTAAATGGACCTCCTTAAAAGACAGGAACCATAATATGCTCTGCCTCCCCACTCTTGTTAGTCAGTTGCTGTAACTGGGAAAAGACAGTCCTTCAAATAACCTGACCCCAAGCCATGTAGGGTTTTAAAGGTGACAATCAACACCTGAATCTTCAAATATCATTCAAAGACATCTTTAATCTAACAGAGTTGGGTATAGGATTGTAAGTTGTGCTCATCATTTTCCTAGTTAAATTGTCCCCTGCCTAGTCTTATAACATGCAGGATTAATTTAGGGAAATAACATTTATTGAGGATGGCATAAATAGTTTGGCTTTCAAGACAAGTAAAAATGAATATTATATTGAGTTGGAGTTACCTTCTGGTGATCATTTAGATTCAGCCATGCAATCTTTGTAGCAACAGTACATAAATAGTTTGCCATTGCTGTCTTCCAGGTTGTTTTTCAAGTTCCCAGTCCAACTTACAACCTTGGTATTTCCTAATAATCTCCCATTGAAGTCCTAACCAAATCTAACCATGTTTAGCTTCTGAGGTCAGATAAGGTCAAACTGAGGCTGCCATTTCCTTTGCTTGAATAGTATGATTGGCTAGGGCTTGGATTGCTAGTGTAAAGGCGCTAATTTGCTAATTGTGGACTTGTGGCATGAGCTTTGAACTATTATGTATTGTATATGCATACATACTTAAGTATGTGGTGATGATTATAGCCCCAACACTGACTCTTACTGTTGCTGTACTTTATTATTGTTGTGCTGAATGTTGAACAAGAAGATTGCCAAGGCAATAAAAGCTTTCCTGTGTCTCCCAAAGGGAGTTGATAAATTAGGAGTGACATGGGAGAAACAGACCATTAATAAATCTTTCAGCTAGCTACCCATTCTTTGCTTTATGGATGTTTTTGAATGCATGACTCGCGGTAGACTTTGTCTAGACTGGGCTTGTGAGCATCTGCATACTTATTTGAAAGTTAGTGCCCTAAAACACCATTGCAGAGATTTTTAACTGAATGTAGAATTTGTGCACATTCATAAATGAGTTGTGAGATAGCAAGGACAATGTATGCAAATCACAACAAGGAGGAGCTGTGGTGTCCAGCCATGATGGCATGCCATAAATGGGCTGGGAACACAAACACACCCCTCCCTCTTTCTTCCAGTCCTGATAAAATGAATCTGTCAGAGTCTGTGAAAGAGAATTCAAAATTGCAAAATATTAGAGCTAGAACTTTTTCAAGTCCCTTTTGTATCAGGAAAGTGAGTGAATCTTCCCCATTGATTTGAGAAGCAGACAGCAAGAAAATCAAAGAATTCCCATCTTAACAAACTTAAACGGGCTTCTGAAGGACACACATTCTGCTTCCAAGATTCTGTAACCTAACCCCATTTTTCTTTTCAATAAAGCTGGTTACTGTAATAAAACCCTGTGAGAACCTAGCCTTTTTGATCTTGAGCAGCTGCTTCAGGCTTGGCACTAAGGGGAAGACCTGCCCTCTTTGCAGATACAGGATTTACAAGCCCTCACCCCAACTCTGACAGCTGACCCTCTGTAGCTTTGATCTCCACCGCTTTGACCTTTTTCAGGCTACAGAAAACACCTGGAGTTTTAGGATTGCATACTGTACTATCAGCACCTCTTATTTCATAGGATTATGCAGCTATCATGTGAGCTTAAAAAAAGATTGTTTTTTTAAGGAAGTGCCAACAGGTGTAGTATAGGTACCCAGACCTGCTTTGAAACACCATTTCAGCTTTGATCGAAGATGCTACTGATCCCTAGCCTAGGAGAATTTTTCTAATTCTATAATTCTATGCTAGCTTTTCTCCTCTGTGGTTCTCCTCCTTCCAAAAATTGTTTTACTGAGCTTTTTTCTGTTTCTGGTTTAACTTCAGAATGGTCCAAGTAAGGCTATTCTTTTTTAGGAAGCCATAGCTTGGATATATTAACTCTGTAAAAACAGGTTTGGATATGAAATGCCTCTCCTAGTTTTATTTTTGGAGTTGGTTTGGAGCAATACTGACAAAATAAGAGCATCAGTGACAGAGAAAAAAAATGTATCTGTGGGCAGATCTGGACTAAAGTCTGCACTGTTTGTATAAGAATGAAATAGTGGAAGGTACCAATTTCAGCTAGAATTGGTTACAAATGAACTTTCAAAGTCCTTTGCCAAATTGATGGGCAGAGAAATTGCGTGGGTTTCCCAGAGGATAAATTCTCCAACTGTTTGTCAAGGGTAGGATTTCCCATTTGTGACATCAGCCATCCCATTTATGGTGACACCCCTTTTTGGTGCCATCAACAAAGCTCAATGGAAGAAGTTACCTTATAATTTAACTGAGCCATGGTATACCAAGGAAAATGCAGTCCACTGTGGAGGACTGCAAAGGGCAGCAAATGTTTCATGTGCCACCCATGAAAATGTCTTAGAAACTCTCTTCAACTTTCAAAGAAATCTCAAAAGCTAATTTTACTAAGAGTAATAAAAAAAAGTGTAGCATTATAAATACAAAAAAATTTTTTTATGGTTATTTCTTTATTTACATAATAAAGTATGATATGAATAATCTCTCTTTTGTATTCAGTTTCTAAATGCCAATGATTAATCTTTGGTGGAGGGGGTTGTACTCAGTTTGTAAATTTAAGAAAAACCCTAAAACTAATTCAGGAGCCCTTGGTTGCATAAATATTATCCTGCCTTATGACCTCTCTAAAAATGCTTCTTCTTTTAGGAAGATGCACTGCTCCAGTTGAGCAACACTGCACTTAGTTGATACTAAGTTGATACTAAATACTCCTCTGTGTATTAATGATTTACCTGTGGAGATGGTTACTAGCATCAAATTTCTGGGTGTGCAGCTAACGAGTAGGCTGGCTTGGTCGCTCAACAGTGAGACACTGGTGAAGCGGGCACAGCAACGTTTGCATTTTCTGCGTTGCATGAGAAAAGTACATCTTCCTTCCCCTGTCCTTACCACTTTCTATAGAGGGATGATCGAGAGCATCCTGTCATATTGCATTACAGTCTGGTTTGGAAGCATTACTGCTTCACACAGGAAGGCAGTGCAGAGTGGTGAGGATGGCAGAAAAGATTATTGGCAGTGCACTCCCTTCTATCCAAGACATAGCATATAAGCGTTGCTTGAGCAGGATCCGCAGTATTGTCTGGGACGCTACACATCCTCTTCACAACCTGTTTTCCTTGTTACCTTCTGGGAGGAGGCTTCGTGGTATCCGAAGCAGAACATCCAGATTCAGTCACAGTTTTATTCCATACAGTATCAATCTTGTGAACTCTCAAGCTTCCTCTTTCTGCTACGTATTCAAGATGGACAGTGATCAATATTTATATGTATTTATATGTAAGGGTGTAGGTATATACATATGTATGTGTATAACATGTTTATATGTGTGTTATATATGTGTACACTTTTGAGAGCAGGGAATAGAATTTCATTTTTAATGTGTGCCACTGTGCCCACAGTAAAAAAAATATGACAATAAAGATTATCTATCTATCTATCTATCTATCTATCTATCTATCTATCTATCTATCTATCTATCTATCTATCTATCTATCTATCTATCTATCTATCTATCTATCTATCTATCTATCTATCTATCTATCTATCTATCTATCTATCTATCTATCTATCATCTATCTATCTTGATAGTTTTGGCATCAAAAAGGGTTAAGCTGTCAGTGTTCAAATACCTGCACTGGAAATACATAGCAGAACACCCAGGCATGCCTGTGTGTGGTATGTGGTGTGTGTTTGTAATTCTGTGTAGCTTCATGCCTTGAGAATCTAGCATTCTGATACAGTAGCTGAGTCCAGCAGAAAGCACCATCCAGCATCTGAAGAGGCTAAAATAGTAAGCCCACAGCTTTATAAGGAGATATAAATACTAGGGCTAGCGAAAACTTTGGATACAATCTCCAAAGGGTGTTGTATGCTGTCAATCTTGTCAGTATGCAAGTATTTGAAGGTATAGCTGACATATTATGTTCTCCTGCACTTGGAAAATATTGCACAGTCCTAACTGAGAGGAGAGGTCCCAGTACAGAAATAGACAGACAAGTGTGGCTTTTCCTGGCTGGTCCTTTTATAACCATTTCATTCACTGCACCACCCAGTCTGTTGTAAATGAGAAATGCTCTAGATATGCCACAATATGGAGCAGGAGCAGTCGTTTGGCAATAAAGCTTATGCAGAGAACAGGAAAAAATGTCTTTTTGTGTTCTTGCTGCCTCAGCAAATGAAAGATCTCAATTTAGAACCAGTTTGGTAAAGTGGTTAAGGCATCAGACTAGAAACTAGGAAACGTTGAGTTCTAGTCCTGCCTTAGGCACAAAGCCAGCTAGGTAAACTTGGGTCAATTACTCTCTCTCAGTCCTAGGAAGAAAGTAATGACAAATTGTGAAATCTTGCCAAGAAAATTACAGTCTTTTCCAGGTAGTTGGCAAGAGTCAAAAGACCAACTCGAAGACATTTAAAAAAGTTCTGAATTTGGCAGCTTCAGAGCCCTATTATGATCTAGGGATTATGTTGTATTAGAATGGGGAAATTTGGATTCAGTTCCACCAACAGATACGTGGGAACCCACTAGCAGAACTCAAGCCAGTAGCAGCAACAACTGTGGTTAAATTTGGAGAAAGGTTCTATCAAATAATAATACTATAGTATTAACAGCTAGAAATCCAATTCTCTTCCTCCTCCTCATGTCAAAATGTGTGTTTTTATGTGTGTGTGTGTGTGTGTGTGTGTGTATTTCAAGGATGCACAAGGATGCGGCTTTGCTCTCTTCAGTTTCATTCATTTATTTGCTCCTAAGGAACTCAAGACATAAATAATTCCCTGTCCTCCAGTGTTATCTAGATACAACAGTCTTGTGGGATTGTTTGGGATGAGACTTAGTGACTGGTGCAAGGTCACCAGGGAATTCCCAAGCTCGTGTGTAGAGTTGCATCTGGATTTTCATATCCCCCATCCTGTCTACTACACAATGCTAACCTTTTGGTTTCCATTGCAAATTCCAGTTCCCCTCAAAAGTCACAAAACTGTGTGAAAGAGGAAGGTCTATCAGTTTTCTTGATATATATATATATGACTGTGATATGCTGTTTGGACACCAGACCAGACTTCCCCAGATGTCTTCCACATGTTCCCATCTAGCACGGCCACGAATACAGTATAGAAGATGACCTTTTTTCCCCCTTTTTCATATTTCCATAATAATTAGGGCTTCGGTGACTTATTGTTGACTCAAGACGCAAGTCTTTTGAATAAGCATTGGCTGCAATTCAAGAGCACTTTGGAGCATCCCACAATGAACATGCTTGTGGCATGTTCTATATATGTGCCGAAGCAGAGTCTGCACTGAGTTGAGATTTATTTTTGGTGGCTAGATGGACATATCCATACAGTTTTCCTGGCAACATTGTGGCAGTGATTTGCCTTAGGATTCTTCTGGAATAAGATTTTTTTTTTAAATTTCCTAACTCTGGAAGGTTCTGGAAGTTTCTCATTTAAGTAAGTACTCTCCATATCCAACTATGTTCAGCCTTTTTGATTAATTAGGTGTTGCCATCTGAGTTGGGCATATAACTGAGGATCATAACAAAACTCGATTGTTTACCATGGTAACATTGCCACTGAGTATGGATCGAGGGGTATATCTCAAATCTTCCCTCCTCATTAAATGACTACCACAGTGGCTGCTGTAAGAGATTTTTGAATGATCACATGTAGCTAGATTATTATTTTGGTGCTTGTTTTAATAAATGCCACCAGACATAAATGCCATGTGGTCCTAACAACATTGCACAATTATTATTTAATTTGCACAGTCAATTTAAAACTGGTGATGTTACTTGCCTTCCTCTTCATCCTCTTCATAAGTACCCCTGTAACTGGGATATTTGTATAATAATTTTAAAAAGCACTACAGGTAGTCCTTGACTTACAACCATTCATTTAGTGACCGTTCGAAGTTGCAACATAGCTGAAAAAAGTGACTTATGACCGTTTGTCAAACTTATGACTGTTGCAGCACCCCCAAGCCATATGATCAAAATTCAGATGCTTGGCAACTGATTCATACTGTATTTATGATGGTGGCAGTCTCCCAGGGTCATGTCGTCACCTTCTGTGACCTTCTGACAAGCGAAATCAACGGGGAAACCAGATTCACTTAACTGTGTTACTAACTTAACAACTGTAGCAATTAAGTTAACAACTGTGGCAAGAAAGATCATAAAATGGAGCAAAACTCATTTAACAACTGTCCTGCTTAGCAACAGAAACTTCGGGCTCCATTGTGGTCATTAGTTGAGAACAATTAACCAGTGGAATAGCTTGCATTCAGATGTTTTGGGTGCTTCATTAGTGGAGGTTTTTAATAAAAGACTGGACAGTCACTTGTCTGAAGTGGTACTATAGGATCTCCTGCTTGAGCAGGGGGTTGGGCTAGAAGATCTCCAAGGTCCCTTCCAACTCTATTCTGAATTTAATTCCTTCCTTGACATTCTTATTTGGGTCATGGCTTAAATCCTCCAAAGTAATCTGAAGTTTGTTCTTTTTAGATCTCTGAAAGCACTTTTCAGAAAGTGTTTAATATCTTTAAAACAAAAACAGAACTTTGAGAATGTTCACTTAATATATTCTTGATGTGGGGCATCGGATGGGTTTTCTTTTTTCTTTTCTGCACCTTTTAGGGTTTCTTCCTTCCATTCTAACATTCTGCTTGCCAGGGAGTGGTTTTCCCCGGCTGAGCAACTTCATAGGCTGAAGGATTTCGTGGGCTGGGTTTTCCCTCAAACTGCCTCTGGAACCAGCTCTGAGCTACTTGGTGCTGAAGAGACGTAGCAAAAACGCCGACTGTTGCTTCCCTGCACACGAAGAGTCCCACTGTGCTTTCTTTTCTTTTGCTGAACCACAGCATGAATATTTAACAAGGAGAGAGGGCTAGGTGCTGCTTTTTAGAAGGACAATGGGGCACTTCCCTCTCCTGGGGCACAAGGTTAGTAAACTTCAAACTTCGTCTTCCTTGTGTCAAATGTCCTGTCATTCCTCATGACTCCGTGGAGCAGCCAGTGGAATAAAACAGTCTTTAAAAAAAAAAAAAAAAAAGACTGCTGTATGGCTGCTGAGAGGGGGAAATGACTTTATATTTAAGGAAATGGTGTGTATGCTTTTGGAGGAAAGGCAGGCTGATGGGAATTTGGTGCTAAAAATGTCCCTGCTGTCTTGTGCAAGCTTCTGAATTGCTTCTTTCGCTTGGATTTTTTGAGTCCTGCTTTTAGTTTGCTTTTGGTGGAGTTTCAGGAAAAGGAGCCGAGAAGTTTTTGAAATGGGGAATGGGAAATGAGCTAAACTTTTACAAAAGAATGGGCTGTTCAAAGTTTCGGTTTGAAAGTGTGTTCTCCAGCTACTTACGTAGGTTAGACACGTCTGCCTATTTTGCTAAGTAGAAGGTGGAGAAATTGCTAGGGGTGCTTTAAAATCAGCATGCCTTTTATTCCCACGGGGATCTTTACCAAACAAAACCAGTCAGTATCAGGCAATCCTAAAATCAGATAATATGCAGATATGCGCATATTTGACAGCCATTCTTGAACTTGTATTTAATAATCATCGGATGGGTCCATAAACTGTACCAATGACACAAAAATATGTATCTGGCAAAGAAGCAATTTGTGAACATGGAAGGACAGACTGATCATATTCTTTAAAGTTGTTCTTCATTTAGCTATGAAAGTCAATGGTAACCTTGGACCCATCATTAGCTCCAACCTAACAGACTTTATAGGGTTATTCATGTGAAGAGAAAGCTAAGTAAATGGGTGAAGAATTATGTAAACCATCCAAAGTAATGGGGGACGGGGTAAATTTGTCAATGCAAATAAAACTGCAGATGTTGAAAATGTCCTTTCAATGTAAACCTCCGGAGGGTGAAATGACAGTGGACAGTTTATGATCACCTGGATGATTCTGGTCTGGTGTTTAGTATCCTATCAACTGCACCCAGGTGATCACTGAGGACATTTGCTGCAAGATTCAGAACTGCAGAGCAAGCCTAAATGGTGCCATCCAATTCTCCAATTTCTTGATAAACATGCGTGCCTTTGTAGCAATTTGAGTTCAGGAAATCAGGAAGCAGTGTGTGTCTTCTCTGCAAGACTCCCAGTATGACCTTTGCATCAATTGATTTGCCTAGATTCGAAAGTAAACATGGGGAGCAGATCTGATGTCATTTGTACTGTTCTCAGAATGAGGAATTTGAAACCAATGTATATCTAAAATTTATGCATGTGTTCATGCATTATATAGATGGAAATGGAAGTCAGCTAATTAGGATTAGGGTAGGGCAGGGGTAGGCAACCTTGGCTCTTTTATGACTCGTGGACTTCAACTCCCCGAATTTCTGAGCCAGCATGGCTCAGCTTGGAAACCTCTCCATTTCTCCTTAGCATGGCTGGCTCAGGAATTCTGGGAATTGAAGTCCACGAGTCATAAAAGAGCCAAGGTTGCCTACCCCTGGGGTAGGGCTATGAGATCTGTGTTGCAAAAATATAAACCATCACTAGATGGCAGCAAAAAATATTGGAAGGACCGCCGCCCCTGCTGCCATCTTGTGGTAATTTGGATTTTTGAAGCACTGATCTGATGGCCTAGGTAGGGGGATATAGTCTTGAAAATAATAGAGGACGTATTGCGTGACAAACACTGGAAGTTGTGTTTCAACAACTCTGGAAAATGTCAGCTTGGTGAAAGCTATTTTTCAATATTCAAGGACAGACTCCTGAGAAATACACAAAAAGGTTCTGCCGATAGACTCATTGACAGAAATTTTGCATCAGTACTTCAGGTATAGGAGACTAAGTAGACCACGGGTGTCAAACTCGATCGTGTCACGTGATGTATCATGACATATCGCGACATTTTTTGCCTTTGCGGAGCCGGGGTGGGTGTGGCCTGCATGTGATGCATCCGACCCAGGGGCCGTCAGTTTGACACTTCTGAAGTAGACCAGGGGTGCATTTGGCAACTCTTCAAATATACTTGGACCTCCACTTACGAATTCTTGGCAGATATGGTTTTTGCATTGTCAGTGCAAAGGTTTGGAGGACTGTTTTCTAGAGATTGTTTCTCAACCTCAGTAACTTTACCATGTATGAACTTTTCCTGAGTGGAAAAGAAGCAGTAATATGGATACAAAAAAGGAGGAGTGTTCAAATCACTGCAGGTGAAGCTTTGATTAGCATTTGCATAAAGGAAAATCTGCCCAAGAATAATTGCTTGCGGGGTTCTTCCTGAATGCTTCCTTGTAAGCATCAAGCATTTGGGAATTGAGCCAGCACTAATTCACCCAGCAGGAAATCGCCTTAGGAAATGAGGTGTTTTTTTTAAAGTGAATTGCATATTAATATTGACTAGAATATAAAATCAGTAAACCATTTTGCTCTGCCTGCATTTCTTCAAGTCATACATGTAGAGGGTAGTATGTTTATTGAATAACTTGCATGGCATTCCTTCAATAGTAATGTACTTCTTAAAAGGGAAAGTCAAGAGCCAGCTTAATTGTGTCACTTATTTATTGCTGAAGTTTTGGAATTCCTTGGAGCAAGTTTGCAAAGGAGGGCTGGCAGGCTTTCCAACCAATGTCTCTTGATTTCTTTGCTGTCCTTGAGCAGAATCTATTCAGGATCAGTTTGGACCTTTCTGTGGTTCAGATGTGGGCTTTATGTTGAGCACCCACTGCTATTTGTTTAGCAATTACTGTTCTTTGAATGCAAAATTCTCTGGTTGCCTGTTGGAAGGCAGCATTAATGGTGATGGGTAGGTTGCCCAGTCAGATTTTCCCCTGATGTGCGGGGGGATTGTAACAGTCAGCAAGGTAATTTTGGCCAAGTCCCAAAACATCTGGAAGGCATCCTATTGGAGAAGCTAGTTACAACAAAAGAACTAAATGGGAGATAATTTTATCTGCTTCTTTGTCCTAAAACATCGGCTTTCTTTTTACTGAAAGTAAGCTCAAGCAGGTTGCAATACAATAGAACAAATTTCAAAAATTTAAGCCCAAACTTGACATCATATCCTATCAGCAGCAGAAGCTCAACCCAAAGAGTAGATGAATAGGTAGGATCTTTGATGATGCAAAGGATTCAGCACCAGTTGGGCCTGGATGGGGAAGGAATTCCATAATTGAAGAACTACCAATATTGAGAACATCCTCTGCCAAGTTGCCATGGGATAAATACTGTATCTGGGAAGAATGGCACCCCAATTCAACCTTAATTGACAGGCAGGTACATAAGGGAAAAGAAGATTCATTCACACTGTTAGCACATTTTTAAAAAATCTTCAGCCGTACCCATCCTGAACATTACATCAGATCACGGATGAAGTAGAGCTGGTCTGGTGTAGTGGTTAAGGCTCCAGGCTAGAAACTGAGACCATGAGTTTTAGCCTTGCCTTAGGCACAAAACTAACAGTGACCTTAGGCCAGTCACTCTGTGTCAGCTGTAGGAAGAAGCAATGTCAAACTAATTCTGAAATTTTGCCCCCCAAAATTGCAGGGACTAATCCAGGCAATTACCAGGAGTCAAAAACTGACTGAAAAGCGTGCGGATGCGTGCACACACACGCACACACACACACACACAGAGAGAGAGAGAGAGAGAGAGATGGAATAATACAAAAAAAGTACAAAAAAAGTGGCTGTAGCTATTGCTAGCATAACCTGATCTCTAAATTTCTTTGTCAAAGATAAATTACTTGGAGAGCAAGTAATCCAATTGACAGTCCTTGAAGTTCAGCCTAGTCTGGAAACAGATACCATGATAATTATTGGAATTCTACTTTATTGCTGTAGGATATATTAACAGAATCCCAAAAGCCTGATAGAGATTCACCCTCTCCCTTATATACAACAGAGAATAATGATGGGGTTATCTTGAGGGGTTTGTTCTTTTCATGGAGCTAAGCTGATGTTTATTTAACTGATCTTGCATTCCTTCTTCAAGTATATCTTCACACTTCTCTACACTAACCTGGACAAATAAATGGGGACATTTGTAAGTGTTATTGTGGTGTCCTTGCTACAACTCATATAGTGTATGTGATTATGCGAATGGTTTGTGGTAGATAGTGATTTTTTTCTTCTTCTAAACTTGATGATACATAGGTGATCTTGAACAAGGCAGAAAACAACACCACACATTTGTGCTGCGTTAATGCAGAAAAATTATAACTCAGCATTAGTTGTTGTTGTTGTTGTTTTGAGGAATTTATTGTTTGTTTTGAAGCAATTTTTCTGACTGGAAAAATCCAAAATAAATTTATTAAATTTCAAAGTGGAATACACACACACACACACACACACACACACACACACACATACACATATATACACACATATATATATATATATTCAATGACACAGTCCTCGATCTCCGGGAGAAATATAAACCAGCTGTTTATTGTTAAAAAGTTTAAAACAATAAAAACAACTATTTACAATAGATCGAGGACTGTGTCATTGAACAGATATGCCCGGGATTCGTATTTTTGCAGTCATCAAAGACATATATATACATCAGATCACGGATGAAGTAGAGCTGGTCTGGTGTAGTGGTTAAGGCTCCAGGCTAGAAACTGAGACCAGGCTAGAAACTGAGACCATATATATATATATGACGTCTGAAATAAAGGTGAAATTTCAAAATGTTGCCATGGCATTGATATAATTTTTTTTTACTTTTTTTAAAAAAATAGTGGGTAAATATGTCTTGTCTTCATCAGCAGATAAATCTTTGAAACTGGTCTCAAGTGATACTAATCTGTTTTGGTGTCATTGCACACCAACAGCAGATTTAGTCTGGATACATTCTTACTGCTAATAATACTTGTCTAATATTTTTCCCAGTCTTACTTCTGGCTTCCTGATTATCAAATCTTTTACTTAAGTTACAAAAGCTTCTATTATGATTATCTCCTTAGTGGAAAGTTGCAGAAGGAACCACGTCACCACATCTTCCCTAGAAGGACTAGCTTCAGCCAAAACAGAAATCAAAATGTGACTTTCATCTGTTAGGAAAAGCTAGATTCCAGATTATCCTGCACATGTATGAGAGGGTTTGGGTGGGTTCTTATTGGCCAGGGATTAGATTTAGGAGCAGTAATGGTAAAGGGGTTTCTGAAAAAACTCTTGTTTTCAGAGTTCAGTAATTCCTTCACCCTTGCAAAGTGAATCTGGAAGAACATGATATCCAGTGAAAAAATTGTGAGGCAAGGAACTTAATCGTTCTACTACTAGCTTAAATGTTCTTTTCTCAATTGCGTTTTAGGCAGTAGCCAGGAGATCAAGACCTTCAAACTGGGAAAAGTAGTTAGGAGAGAAGATTTATTTGTGTTTCTTGTAAAAGGAAATTCTCCTTTGAATAGCCACCAACTATCAGCAAAAAGGCTTAAGAGGAGACATTCTTTCAAGTAATTAAAATTAAGAAATAGTGATTATTTTTGATACTTCTTTTGAATACCCAGGATAGTACAGAGAGCTGTGAATGATAAGGCTGGTATTCTTATTTTAGATGTTTGGGGGCCTAAAGGAGATGGAACTTTGCCAAAGCTATTTCTCTATAGCTGTAATCTCACTCTGTGATGTGAGAAATTTCACCTAGTCAGTAACTAATTATTATTGGAATTTGGAATGCAGCATGCATTTCCATTGAATATCATATCCAGTGACCTTTCACTGCAAAATATGAAGGTTCACACTCAAATAAACAGAATTGGATGTTTGTGATCAATCATACTGTACAGTTGAGGTCCAATTTTCATCATAAAGTGTCTGAAATGTCCTTTGAGACTCCCAGATGGCCCTCTTTGGCATAAATAACAGGGACAAAATCCCAAGTCAGTTGTCAGAATGATTGATTGATTTCCTTCTTTTATTCCTCCTTAGTAATTAAAAAAAAACCTTTCCTCCTTTAGCTAGTTAAAGGAGGTACTCTAAGCAAGATCTGAAATAAGAAAATCTGGTGTTTTTTTAAAAACCAATGGCTAACTCTGCTGAGCTACTTTGAAGATCAGGAAAAGAGATATTAGTAAAGGTGATATTTGATTATTTCTTCTGTAACCCTTTTCTCCAAGCTAAATCTTTTATTACTGTACTAACATGAAAAATTATTTTTCTTTAATTCAAAACAATTTACAGTATCTTAAGCCAATTATCTTATTAGGATCCTTTTAGATTTGCTAAAAATATGGGAATGGGCTCTTTCTTAAGGTTGGTTGTCGACTTAAATTCAAAGCCACCTTCCTTTGGGAAAGATATGCTAACTGCTTTTTTAAGGGAGGGAACTTCAGATACAACATTTATGTCTGCCTTCTCTCCCCGCCCCTCCTCTGCCCCGCAGAGGTAATTGCATAGTCTGTAATATGTATTTGGAGAAAAAGTACGCAAGGAAAGGTTTAAACACCTTTTATCAGAATGCTGTTTTTTTCTTGACTATTAAATAACAGGGAGTTAGGAGTTGCTAAGATGTGTAAAGGGACTAAATGGTTACCCCTGCAGCTGTACCTATTGAAATAATAGGTACAAATATTCCTTGACTTACGACCACAATTGACCCCAAAATGTCTGAGGCTCAGCAACACAGTTATTAAGTGAATTTTGCCCCATTTTACGACCTTTCTTGCCACAGTTGTTAAGTGAATCACCTGCAGTTGTTAAATTAGTAACACAGTGGTTAAGCGAATCTGGCTTCCCCATTGACTTTGCTTGTCAGAAGGTTACAAAAGGTGATCACAGGACCCCCAGGACACTGCAACCGTCATAGATATGAATCAGCTGTCAAGCATCTGAATTTTGAGCAGACGACCATGGGGATGCTGCAATGGTTGTAAGTGTGAAAAATCGTCATAAGTCACTTTTTTCACCGCCATTGTAACTTCAAACGATCACTAAACGAATGGCTGTAAGTCAAAGACTCACCTGTATTGGCTCAGCCTTCCATCCTTCCGAGGTCGGTAAAATGAGGACTCAGATTGCTGAGGGCAAGATGCTGACTCTATAAACCGCTTAGAGAGGGCTGTAAAGCATTCTGAAGTGGAATATAAGTCTAAGTGCTATTGCTATTACACAGTCCCCTTTGCTTTCTCTAATTTAAATCTAATCTCATTCAAGATTCAGTGGGTGCTGTCTATTATCAACAGGTTAAGTCAGGTTAAGCTGCTGTGCTGATCCTCTTCTGTGTGAGGAATGTCTCGTCCTTCATCATCCGCGCTAAAATGTGTTCAGCCAGGATGTTAATTAGTAAGCAAGTCAACAAAACAGAAGGTTCTTGATAGGTCTTCTGCTTCTTACCTTGTTAAAGGGTGAGTTAAATGAGGAAGCTCATAGGTTCAAAATGTTGAAATTCCTGGAACGTCAGCCTGTAAGTTGTGAGACATTGTACAGCAATCAAAATAAGGCCGTGAGGAAATGCAGTTTCTGGATCAAGAGGAGTTGGAAAGATGCCACATTCCTGGCACGTTACAGTGCTAAATGAATGGAAATGGCCCAATTTATATGGCTTCAAAAAATAAAGACGCTTGAGTCAAGTTCATCTCCTGGTGGCTACACAAACACAGCTTCATACAGAAAACATCTATTTATGTAGATCTGTTTATATAACACTCAGATCCTGAGATTCCAGATGGCCCACAATGTAGGACTGAAACATAACCTAACAACCTCAAAAATAGATTTTTGGCAACCCTGCAGAAGGGACTTGTAATTGTCTTCCTTGTGACGTTTTGCAGCTCCCCAGATTAACCTACTGACCTGAGAGTCTCTTGTGGTTTCCTGCACAAATACTGCAGGTAGTCCTCGGGTTATGACAGCAATTGAAAGCGGAATTTCTACTGCTAAACAGTGCAGTCATAAAATGCAATGTCATGTGACCACATCACTTAGCACTGGGAATCCCGGCATTTCTGGTTGCCACTGTAACCCCAGGACGGCAAGTCATTAGTTGGAAAAAGGTGGGGGCCTTAGGCAAGGAGTGCAGGCACTAGAGCAGGGGTCTTCAAACTTGGCCCTTTTATGACTTGTGAACTTCAACTCCCAGAATTCCTCAGCCAGGAACGCTGGCTGAGGAATTCTGGGAGTTGAAGTCCACAAGTCATAAAAGGGCCAAGTTTGAAGACCCCTGCACTAGAGAGTATGGGCAGGCCAGCAGGGGCCATGGGTAGGCATTACAAAACAGTAGAAGATCAATTGGGGGTATGGGTGTGTGCCCTGTGAAGCGCAGGCAGGTGGGTACTGCTACAAAGAATATTGTGATACTCTGTGCTAAATAACCATGGTTTATTACATAAGGCATAATTGTCTCCATTGGCAGAACATGCTAAATATGTAAATTGTGATTTACAAAAAAAAAATAGAGGATGGATTTGGGCAGCACACTGAGACAAAACTCAACAAGGCCCCTTACAGCTTTGTGTGTTTCCTGATCACCCCCACTGTACAGGTAGTCCTTGACGTATGACCACAATTGAGCCCAAAGTTTTATGTTGCTAAGCGAGACATTTGTTAAGTGAGCTTTGCCCCATCTTACGACCTTTCTTGCCACAGTTGTTAAGTGAATCACTGCAGTTGTTAAGTTAGTAACATGGTTGTTGTGTGAATCTGGTTTCCCCATTGACTTTGCTTGTCAGAAGCTCACACAAGGTGATCACATGACCACAGGACACGGCAACCATCATAAATATGAGTCATTTGCCAAGCATTTTAATTTTGATCATGTGACCATGAGATGCTGCAACTTTGGTGTGGAAAGCGGTCATAAGTCACCTTTTTCAGTGCTGTCGTAACTTTGAACGCTCACTAAATGAACTGTTGTAAGTCGAGGACTCCCTGTATATGTTATGGAATATATACACTTGTTGCAGGCCTTTGGAAACACACAAGGTTGGAAGGACACATTGACAGTGTTGAGCAAATGGTGTTTCAGAATAGGTAGCACTCATGATGTTTCCACTTCTCAGTTTGTCAATGTGTACCCCATGAAATTAGCTTGGAGACCTTCACGGCAATGCCTGAATATGCTTACTTTGATTTGTAAAGCAATTACATTGATGTAAGACCTGTCTTCCTTTTAATACACATTGCTTAGGCAGCAGAACCTGAGTATTGATTTATGCATCCATTTTCTGTTCATCTTTCTAAGCTCTTTAAAATATCTTCCCTTGCAATGAAAGGATAGAGGGAATGCTGCGTGGGAAGAGAAAGACTTTCAGCTTTCTGTCCCCCTCACCCCCTCCATTTCATTGTTTGCTGCTGAAGTGATTGAAAATATAAAGGCGGGCAGATGCCTTCACTATTTCTGCCCACATATTTTAAATTATATAAGAATGAACTTCGATATATTGACCACGTAGCTTGTCATTTAGATGTTTTCCCAATGCACCATTCCACTCCCATCCACCCCAGAATGTTGTAGGAGCTTTCTCTCAATTAAAAGCAGATGAAACAACATAAGTGAAAAATTATATAATCACTGCTCTTCATTTGTCAGACAATTCACCCACTCTGATGTATTTTAGAGGTACTGTAATCACCAGGAACCATCTGCCAAAGCAGATGGAAAAGGAGAGAGGCTGTGAAGACTTCTAAGCAAGCAGATGAGCTTATGGGTAGAGTACATGTGAGAACAAGAAACCACTAAGCTCACAGTGGACAAGTTGACTATCTGTTTCCAACTTTGGGACTTATCCAATAGGCTGAGCATTAGCTCAGAAGGAAGAGGGATGAAGACTCAATTAACTTACAAACATACAAGCAAAGCACATCTGGATATAGATGGATGGAATCCATCTCTACGAAGCAGTCAATCTTCTATTCCACATGCAGGATTGAATAACAGAATTAGAAGGGACCTTGGAATGGAATGGAATGGAATGGAATGGAATGGAATGGAATGGAATGGAATGGAATAGAATAGAATAGAATAGAATAGAATAGAACCTTGGAGGTCTTCTAGTCCAGTCCCCTGCTCAAGCAGGAGAACCTATACCATCTCAGAAAAGTGGCTGTCCAGTCTCTTCTTAAAAACCTCCAGTGACGGATCGCCCACAACATCTTGAGGGCAAGTTGTTTTTTAGTTCAACCCCCTGCTTAAGCAGGAAATCTTACACCATTTACAAATGGCTGTCCAATCTTTTCTTAAAAACCTCGAGGGATAGAGCACCCACAACTTCTGAAGGCAAGCCATTCCATTGATTAATTGTTTTAACTGTCAGGAAATTTCTCCGTATTTCTAGATTGGTTCTCTCCTTGATTAATTTCAATCCATTGCTTCTTGTCCTGCCTTCAGGAGCTTTGGAGAATGTAGTACTAAAGACTGAGATTCCAATGCTCAAAGTGCCACCTTTTGGGAAGGGTGGGAGATGTTTCTTCAAGTCAATCTTGACTTCTCGTGACTACCTGAAAAAGTCTATGCAGTTGCCTTGTAAGTGATTTGTCCTTGCCTTCTTCCTAAGGCTGAGAGAGAGAGACTGGCTCAGATCATCCAGCTGGCTTCCTTCCTTAAGCCAAGATGAGAACTCACATTTCCACGTTCCTGATGAGTACCTTAACCATTAGACCAGGGGTCCCCAATCCCCGGGCAGCCTGTTCAGATCCGGGCAGTGTGAGTGCCAGGTGGGTGCGTGCGAATGCTAAGCTCCCTTCACATGAGCGGTGGCCCCTTGCGCTCATATGTGAATCTCCCCTCGCGTGAGCAGCGGCACCTATCACTTGCAGGTAACTATCCCCTCTCCCTCCTCCCTGACTGGGCCACGAAAAGTTGGGGAGAAGTTGGGGATCACTGCATTAGAACATGTAATTTTTTTCTTACTTGTTTCTTATAGCACCTATTTTAGTGCAGGGTACATTATGTTAACAATGCTAGCTAAACAAATGCATCAGTAGAATACTCAATTAATGTTGAATAACACACACTTAATAAGACCCATGAAAGTTTGTCCCACCCTAAGAGATTGGGGTGCTACAACTAAGAAGGATCTCACATGTTTGTTTTAGATGTAGATGGGTTTTCTTCAGACATTGTTTTACATGAATAAGCTATATAGTATTTCTATGGTATGATTAAGAGAATGGTGAAATTATATAAACTATTATGTGATAGCAGTTATGAGTAGATTATAACTGGTGAGACCCGCATTCTAGTCTCTCTCTTATCATGGAAATCTATTTAATGACTTTGAATTAGCCCATATTTCTGGGGTGATTATTGTTACAACAGAATGAAAACAGAGCTCTCTGTGAAATTTCTTGAGTACCTGGACAAAAAACAAGACATTAAACTAAGATAGGATAAAATATAAGATAAAATAAGAGATGTTTTCTTTACTCATTTTTGCAAGCATCATTTAATCTGAAGAAATGCAGATCTGAGCATTTATATTTATTATGGAGAAAAGCTTCATAATTAATTTGGTCTGCTTTGGACCAGCATTTCTATGGTGATGCCCTCATGGATTAAGGAAAAACCAACAAACAAAATTGATCTTTGTTTATGGAAAATGCAAAGAGAGAGGTATGATTTATTTCATTATTTATATACTAGCTTGCTTCCTCTAAGTCCTGTCAGTTTTGGTTATTTTGATGTATGGTTTAACAATCATTAAGAAAAATAACAGTAAGTACATTATTTTATTTTATTTTTTTCTTTTTATGGCAAAGTGAACCAGAAAAAATTTCTGCCTCCACCCAAAAGAACCACAGAATTAAAAAAAAAAAAATCTAGAACAAAACCAAGAATTTTTTTTTAAAGAATCAGCACACACAGCCATTTTATGTTCAGTATTTGTAGCCAGAATATTTTTGCAGACATCAGAAATAGCAAGAAAATTTGAACAAATAAATTTGTTATTGTAGAGTTTTTAAAATCTCTGATATATTTATTTTTCTCCCAGAGCTGCCTCCTAATTACCTCTGATCCAGAGAAACACATAATGTTTTCTGTCTTATTCAGTATTTTGGGATAACAAATCCAGCTCTAAACCTGAATCCCTTCCAACTCTGTCATTCTATTCTATTCTATTCTATTCTATTCTATTCTATTCTATTCTATTCTATTCTATTCTATTTAATTGGAATCTTTTAGAAATGTGCTTAAAATTAGCAAGATGTAACCTTTACAATAAATTTTAAAATAGTACTATGGGGCTAACAGTTGTTGAAAACGATGCCTTGATTTTTGTACGGTTTAATAGCAACTGCAAAAATTCTCCATAGCTTTTCATTGGAAGAACTTAGTAATAGCATGAATAATAGCTTGGCGTTAATGGGCATAGACTGCTGTATCAATCTCAGTTGTTTTGTGCCAAAATAACAAATAAGAAAGGCAATGAATAACTTTGTTCTTAGGTTTCATTATTGTAATTCACCTCTCTGTGTTGTTGTTTTCACCAGTATAATTAATCTAGATATTTACAGTAAAGAAAATTTGCAACAACTTAAGAACTACCTGGTAAGAATAGGCCATACCCTGCAAATTCTGTTTTCCAGGATTGATGTTCTGGAAAAAATGTAATAATCCACCATGGAATCTTGCACTGGAAAAAATAATTAGGGTCTTTGTGTCCATCTCTCTGTTCAGTGTAGGACTTTGGATAAAAGTTTTATTTTTGAAACTGTTCTCTGAAACATACAAAGCTTGGTTATGTAGTATTTGACCAGGCTGAGCCTGAGGGAAGGGTCAAACATGTCATCAGTCATGAGTCCCTGCATGCCCACAAGAGATCTAACTCCAGCCCACCTTGAGGTCCTTCTACTCTTATCTCCTGCTAATTTCCCTTGGCTGCTAGTAGTTCAAATTCTTGTAGAGAGCTTAAGCTTACAATACATGTTTATACCCATTTGAACTGTCGGGATCTCCCGATGGCTCTTGACAGGTTATTTCATTTTGGCTCCAGACTCTTAGCACCCTCCGAAATCACTGTTGGAGGGAGCAAAGTCTCATTTGATTTGGGTGCCATAAAGTTTTATATACATAATGTCACTCTCATCCTGAAAGGCAAATTTCTTGATGGATATTAGAATCTGATCTTCAGTTACATATCTCCAAATGAGTTGCATGCCACAAAGTTGAGTCTGATTTTAATTGGCCTTTCTAGATCAGCTCCTAGATCTGTCCCAAGATTTTGAGGAGTGGAATTCCTTCCTTTCCAGTATCCAGATTGCTTTATCTGGAGCTGCCAGGAATTAACTTTTGAGAATTGCATGAATATATCAGTGTGGATATATTCTAACACCACACAACATGTAACCTATCCCTGTAGATCAGCGGTTCCCAACCTTTTCTATACCCTGCATCCCTAGAACGCTTCTGATATATTCTCGCACCCCTTACAAAAGTTTGAAATAACAGCAACGAATTATGCATATACATTACAATTTTGAAACTTTTAAACCCAAGTTTTTGCACCCCCTGGAATATTGTCTCACACCCCCAGGGGGTGGGAGCACCCCCCGGTTGGGAACCCCTGCTGTAGATAATTGAAAGGGCAAACTCAGCTTTGTGACTGCCTGGCTATTTCTGGTGTTTGACTTGAAAAATACTTGCTTATCTGCTTGTGGTTTTGGGGCGGCAGAGAAAAATTCCAATGTTGCTTTAGAACATTTTACAGTAATGGAACATTTTACAGTAATATGCCCTTGCTCTAGGTTCATTTCACATTAGAATTTTGCTACTTTCTAGTGTTGAAATACAATTCTCAGAAATTGGCTGATGAGGTCAATAGGCTGATGAAAGCTAACTCTGCTAATTGTGCACTAAACTATAATGGTTTTCAGTGTGTTTATTCACACACCATCATTAAACAATACAGCTGAAAACAAAATTATCTGTGTCCGTCTATCTATCTATCTATCTATCTATCTATCTATCTATCTATCTATCTATTTATCTATCTATCTATCTATCTATCTATCTATCTATCTATCTATCTATCTACCTACCTACCTACCTACCTACCTACCTACCTACCTACCTACCTACCTACCTACCTATCTATCTATCACATTTAGAAATAACCCATCTCCCTCATAGAAAAGCTTACCTTCTCAGTGTTATTGTTATGTTTTCTTTTAGTGGTCCAGCCCTTGGAGTTAATTTATGATTTAGTGTATTGTGTGAACTTAGATCAGTTGTAATTACATTAAGCAAGCTATAAATGTGAATAAAGAGCTATGAGGGTATTTATAGACCAGCTGGGAAGTTCACCGATATATTGATGACCCTACAGTTACTCAGGATCCTAGTTCAGATTATTTTTTTAATCAGTGGACCATATTGGTCTTATACAGACCTTCTCTTGATGTTTCCACCAGGAGACATATGGCCACAACGTCCCCCACTAATGACTCCAGGTCAGTTATAAATATAATAAAACCAATAACTATAAAAATAATACTTACATAATCAGCAACTGAGGTAAAAACAAAATCCTCAGAACTACCACTAGCAAATTAACATCACTTCTGCACAGACTCTGCCACTCATCCTGATCCCCAAGTGTGGTGACACAACCATATCTTTTAAGTCCTCATGAAAGGCCAGTAGGTCAGGGCCAATCCAATTTCTGGTTGTATGACATTCCAAAATTTGTGGGGCTTCTGGGCCACACCAGATGCTCCTCTCTAATAGATGGGACCCAAAGCATACCTGTCCTGCCAGATCTAATGGGACAGGTAGACATCATTGGAGAGTGACAATGCTCAGTTAGTCCTTTTGGTTGAAAGCTTGTGAAAAAAAATTGAAGAAATATTTCACAGTGAGTCACATCACATATTTCCAATGACACTTGCCCTGATGCAGCATGAAAAATATTACGAGGCTGTTCCTGCAAAATATTGAAAAAGTAAAATGCATTTTTATTTGAGCAGTGGTATTTTAAAATGTGGGAAATTGTTTTGGCTGCAAAAATGAACATAACACAAAAGGAGATTTGAGAAAACCTATTAGAAAGGATAAATTTATTCAAAACTGGGCATCATTCATTAGTTTTCTTAATCAGTTATTACTATTTGGACAAAATATATTCTGGATAGAATTGTTGTCTATGGATATTTGCCAAGATCCCAAATTATATGTGTTTTCATATATATCTAGCTTTTATTCTTTTTATCACTGGTTACTTTTGCTGTTACTATTTCTGATTTAAAATGCACAAACATAATTCAGTAAGTAAATAAAGAATTCTTTATTTTGGTTCATCAGAATAACCATATTTTATTGAACAACTACAATTTTGTAAAGTCATATTTCATGTTAATTGATAAACCATGTTTTATAAACTTTAAAACCTGGATAAAAATTACACAACACTACAAGTGAACAAACCATATTATGTCTTAGAAAAATGTATTCATCCAAATCTATACTTAGCAATAAAACTACTTGGATCATCTTTGTTTAGTTGCTGTCTCTTACAATTTGGGCAAAACACCAGGAATTATTTATCACATTTTTAATGCCATCCTGCTTCTTAAGAATGCCTGTAATGTCTGTCCCCCCACCCCACAAACACACAATTGTGTTAGGTGATGGAAGATGTTTAGCCCAATTTGCCTAACCAGAATTACCAGTTAGGATTAGAATGAATTAGAATAATTGGAGTATAATTGAGTTTGCCATCCTTACAGATATACACATATTTCACACAATTCTGTATCATCTAACTCTCTAAGATTTGTATCTTTCTCAGTAGCTAAGTATGAAGGACAGGTGGGGTCCTACTCCTAACCCCTCAGAGCAAGCTGGGAAAATTTGATATCTCCCAAAAAGATTGACTTAACTACCACCGATGCCCAGTAGCGTCTGTGGGATGTGCAGCACAAAAGAGAAAACTGTCTTTTTGCTTTAAAACTAGGTGGTCAATCATTACAGAAAGTTCCAAAAAACAAAGCAATCCAATAGAATATTGACTGTAATCAGGAAGGATTTTGTGTAATGTGTTCTTTCCCAGTAAAGCCTAACTGGGAATATATCTTTGGTAAAGTACAAGTTTTGCATGAAGAAAATACCAGTCCATCAAAGCTTGAAATCTCCCCCAGTCAAATGTTCTTAGAAGGTTTCCTGAGAAAATAGCAATATCACTTAGACTTATATACTGCTTCAGAGTGCTTTACAGCCCTCTCTAAGTGGTTTGCAGAGTCAGCATATTGCCCCCAACAATCTGGGCCCTCATTTTACCCACCTCGGAAGGATGGAAGACTTAGTCAATCTTGAGCCGGTGAGAATCGAACTGCTAACCTGCTGGCAGCCGGCAGTCAGCAGAATTAGCCTGCAATACTGCATTCTAACCACTGCGCCACCACGGCTCTGTGCCACCCACTTGATGGCATAGAGAAGATCAGAGTTGGGCAGAGGCCTTCCCTATGTAATTAATTTGCCACTATTCTACATTAAGCAGATTCATTCTCTGTCCATGGAGAGGATGTTTTTCACTATGGGTTGGGATGCATAGTGCAGCAATATACTGTACAATAGTAACCTACATGCTATGCCATAATGTGGTTTGTTTGCTTTTCAGTGTTCTCTTTTCCCGTTGTTTATGGCTTACAATAGTTTCATGGGCAAACCCAGCCAGTGGTGGATTACTTAATAAGCCATTCTTAAATATAAGTTGCTGGATAACAGCTGCATAAATTGTTATGAAGTTTTTTTTTTAAAAAGTGTCTGTAAGGGAGGGAGATCAAATGGGTAGGCATCTTTAATTTAATGAGTTTTTGTGCTTGTTTTTATGAATGAGGTATAATTACGGTGAGTCTTATAGCACACATCCAGAACTACATCAGCTAACATGTCTTATTGTAATAATTTCCATGGCAACACACAAAGATGTCACGTCATCTCATTAGTAATTGGGGGATAAAAATGCCAGTTGACCTAGAAGATCAGATCACGCTTGACTATAATTTGATGCCAATCAAATGGCATTCAGGGAAAATTCTTAGGCAAAATAATAGATGTAGGAAGTATTGATTAAAGCCTCAGGTATTATAAAATGATTACTATCACAGGTAGAAGTATGATTTAAAGCAGAGATCCCCAACCTTTTGGGCACCAGAGACCGGTTCTGTGGAGAGAGCTTTTCCACGGACCGGAGGGTGCGTTGTTTTGTGTGCTGCCTGCATCCTGTGGATGGGGCTTTGCTTGTTTGTTGTTGGCATGCCGCGGCCTGGTACTGGTCCACGGACCAGGGGTTAGGGACCCCCGATTTAAAGGAAGGAAACTAGAGCAGGGGGTTGGACTAGATGACCTCCAAGGTCCCTTCCATCATCATCATCATCATTATTATTTGGATTGATTGGCAGGTAGTTACATATCTGTACTAACTTCCAAGCAGATATGAACAAGAAAGAGAAAGTAAGAATTCAAGTTCACATATATGGAAGCCTTCGTAAAGTTTCCAGTCTGATAACATAACGTACATTTGATTGTGTTGCAACAACAAAGAACACAAGTAACCCGCCTCTCACAACACCTATTTGAGAGTGTGCTTGACTATTATACAGGAGAGGAAACATATCCAAGAAATAAATGTTGGATACATCAAGAGAAGACAGAGAGGGAGAATTCTAAAGATATAAATGCATCCTATACAGGTAGTCCTCAACTTAAGATCATAATTAAGCCTGGCAATTATGATTGCAAGTTTTTACAGTTGTAAAGCAAGTCATCACATGACTGAATCCAATTTTACGATCTTTTTTGCAGTGATCATTAAGCAAGTACCATGGTTGTTAAGCAAACCCATTGTTTGCTATGGGGCATTTTTTTTATAGATACTGGAGGTAAATGTTGATTTCCAGAAAAAAGTCATAAATTGTGGTCACATGACCATGGGGCACTGAAACCATAAATGCGGGTTTGCTGGCAAGTGACCAAAATGTGGTCATGTGATCTCAGGGTGGAACAGAACTTCAGAACTGGGTTGTAATGAGCTTTGGGGGGGGGAGGAGTCTGTCATAACTTCAGATATTGTATTGATTGACCAAATAATCTGTGCAACTGTTGCACATCTGTCTTGGCATCCAGTCAACTGAGTGATGGGCCTTGTGGAAGTATCTATATAATTTCATAAGTCAGGATAGTCCTTGACTTATGACCACAATTGAGCCCAAAATTTCTGTTGCTAAGCGAGACATTTAAGTGAGTTTTGCCCCATTTTATGATCTTTCTTGCCACAGTTGTTAGGTTAAATCATTGCAGTTGTTAAATTAGTGATACAGTTGTTGGCTTGTCAGAAGGTCTCAAAAGGGGTTTATATGACCCCAGGACACTGCATCCGTCATAAATATGAAATAGTTGCCAAGCATCTGATTTTGATCACGGGACAATGAGGATGCTGCAACAGTCATAAGTGTGAAAAGCAGTCATAAATCACTTTTTTTTAGTGCTGTTGTAACTTTGAACAGTCACTAATCGAACTGTTGCAAGTCAAGGACTTGGCCCTTAGTAACAGGATTTCTGCCAATTCAAGTACTGAAAACCATATAAGGAACTGGAATTGGGTATGTCCAGTTTAATGAAGAGAAGGACTAGGGGTGACATGATAGCAGTATTCCAATATCTCAGGGGTTGCCACAAAGAAGAGGGAGTCAAGCTATTCTCCAAAGCACCAGAAGGCAGGACAAGAAGCAACGGATGGAAACTAATCAAGGAGAGAAGCAACCTAGAACTAAGGAGAAATTTCCTGACAGTTAGAACAATTAACCAGTGGAACAACCTGCTTCCAGAAGCTGTGAATGCTCCAACACTAGAAATTTTTAAGAAGAGACTGGACAACCATTTCTCTGAAATGGTATAGGGTTTCTGCCTGAGCAGGGGGTTGGACTAGAAGACCTCCAAGGTCCCTTCCAACTTTATTATTGTTATTGTTACTACTACTACTATTACTACTACTACTACCACCACCAAGGATTAAGGGACCATCTCTTTTCACCATCAGTAAAACCAGTGTAACTGACTAGATTGAGCTCTTATTATATGAAACATTGTCATCTCCTCTGTCTCAGCCCACTTGGTGCAGTGGAAGGAGTGAAGTGCCAGATAGAATTCCAATGCTGTCATTCATTTTGACAGACTAGAAACATCACGGCAGGAATCTGATTTGGCAGGTGGTTATTTTATCTGCCTGGTCTATTATATAAGGATCCCAGAATAGCTTTCAGAATGATATACAAAAGCAACAGCAGGGACTGGTACTGTATGTTGCTAGCATTAAGATAATTAAAAGCTTGCAGTTAGTTTTCTTTTTTCTTTAAAAAAAAAAGACTCTTTGGAAATATTTATGATAGCCAAAGAAAATGTATGACTGCAAATGAAAGTGAAACACTGCTGCTTTGGACTTTTTCATTAAGCTAATAAGGAAAGCTTGGCACAAAAATCTATTTTGTCTTCCATATTCTCTTATATGCATTGTAAAGATTTCTGGGTTTTCTGTTTTTATCTTGCTAAACCACAGCTTAAGCGTCCTTTGGTGAATAAACGTAATGGCTGTTTTGCACACATCATACGAAATAAAACCCAAACAAACCACATTATGGCTTCATATTGTTGAAATGTAACCAGACATTTGTGCCTTGTAGATTTCTTATTTTAAATAGATTTCCTTAGCAACAGTAGAGCTTATCAGAAGTAAATGAAATTTTCTTACTTGAATAATTTGATATGCACATATATGCCCATAGCTCTATTCCCTTTCAGGATGAGCAACATTATGCAAAGGAATAAGAAATTCAGAAAGGAAATATAGGCAAACTAGTTGCTGTATTTCTGTATTTCTCCATAATTTTGTATTCCTGCTGTCTATCCTCCTTCCTGCCTCTACTTCAATAATGATTTTATATAATGCCTTTTATCTTTTTTTATCTTATCACTGTTCTTTTAGAGGTTTTCAGCAACCCTATCCAGTCACAACTTTCTCAGCCTTCCCCTTCCTTCCGCCTATCACTTAGCTTCATATAGTCAACGAACCAACCAATCCATCAATCAATCAATCAATCAATCAGAACAGAAAGAGAAGGGACCTTGGAGGTCTTCCAGTCCAACCCCCTATACCATTTCAGACAATTGAATATCCAGTCTTTTCATAAAAACCTCCAGTGATGAAGCACGTACAACCTCTGAAAGCAAGCTGTTTCACTGGTTAATTGTCTTCACTGTTAGGAAGTTTCTCCTTAATTCCAGGTTGCTTCTCTCCTTGATTAATTTCCATCCATTGTTTCTTGTCCTGCCCTCTGGTGCTTTGGAAAATAAGTTGACCTCCTTCTCTTTGTGGCAACCTCTCAAATACTGGAATACTGCTATCATGTCCCCCCTAGTCCTTCTTTTCTCTAAATTAGCCAAACCCAAATCCTGCAACCATTCTTCGTATGTTTTAGTCTCCAGACCTTTAATCATCTTAGTTGCTTTTCTTTGCACTTTTTCCAAAGTCCCAACATCTTTTTTGTAATGTGGTGACTAAAACTGGATGCAGTATTCCAGGTGTGACCTTACTAAGGCTTTATAAAGCGGTACTAATACTTCACCTGATTTTGATTTTATGCCACTCTTTATACAACCAAGAATTGCGTTCGCATTTTTGGCTGCTGACTCATATTTAAGTGATCGTCCACTAGTACTCCAAGGTTCCTCTCACAGTTACTGTTTTTGAGCCAGATTTCACCTAATCTGCATTTGTACCTTTGGTTTTTCCTCCCTAAGTGTAAAACCTTGCTTTTCTCCACATTAAATTTCATTTTGTTGGCTAGGGCTCATTGTTCAAGTCTATATTGGTTTTGCAACTATTATTTTCATTTATTCTCTATAGATGATCAGATCACCCCCACCTCTTTTCATCCTGTTCATTCACCTTTAAGTTCTTTCCACAGTTCTTCAACACCCATTAATTGTTATCTTATTTGACAACAGGCACTTTAAGCAAAGCTTAAAATCTTCAATGTAATGGCCCATTTGGAGAAAAGGATGTCTGTTAAATCCACATATACATAATTGACCTAATTTACACTTGTATAAGTGTGCAGACTTACATCATTAGTGTCAATCCAGGTCAGTTGCACATTAAGTAATTACACAAGCAATGTAAATTAACAGGAGTGAGGCTAAAATTCTACGCATAATAACACAGATTATGCAAATTAATACAAATAAGTAAGTAACATTAATGGCCCTGGAAGACTTCAGAGACAACAAGTGTGTCCGTTATTTCAGGGGTGAAGTCTGAATATAAATTTAGGTTGTATCTGAAGTCTGCTAAATGAAGGTCTGGATAATTTTTGTATTCCATTTCCATTGCATTTGGTTTACAAAACAGTTGCATAATATCACTAATCTTTGTATAGAGCATATATAATTAGCTGTATCATCAGTTAGTTGATGGATGTGGTCTAATTTGGCCATGAATTTTGAATGGTTTCTATATCATTTTTTATGGTTCTTAAATCATTATTTGATGATTTTATAATTTAATTGTATTTAATTTATTTTGAGCAACCGAGAATAATATTTTTGAGATGGATAGCTATATAAATTGGAATAATAAATACTTGAACTCCAAGTACTGTTGCCATACCAAATATCTTCTGTTTGTCTGGTAATACTGGCCCGTGGTTCCATGATCAAATTAATTTAAGAGAAGATAACAGACCTTCTTGATGATGTGTGATCTTGATAGATGAAGAAATGACTTCATTAAAATAACCCTAACAAAAGAATTAGAATGCTACATATTAGTCCAGTTAATAGAAAGGTCATCCATATTTGATGAAGACATCTTTGTTATGGCAACTCATAACATGCAAGAAACTGGGAAACTATAAAAGAGAAAGGGTTACCCATGAGCTACCATGGCAGGACAACAAAATAGCCATATTTTATATGTTTCTTGAGTGCTATCTAATAACTATCCTGATTTTGGATCTTCTACTCAAGCAGGGGGTTGGACTAGAAGATTTCCAAGGTCCTTTCCAACCCTGTTGTTCTGTGTTCTACTATGATAGCAAAAGGCAGCAACAAATTTCCCAAATGGAATCTGATAACTGCATGGATGTTTCTATGTAAACTGTAAGTCACTAGAATCAAGCTTGACTTAAACAAACTTTTAATTTTTTTGAATAAATTGCTTGGATGGAAACTGTTTAAGTCTGTAATCTTGTGCACATTTATTTGTCACATTTTTAGCCTGCTCAACTCCTAAACAATTAATTGTGTGTGAAAACCCTCAAAGTCCTTCTTTCTATGGATAGACGTGTTGTTAAGTTAGTCTCCAACTCATTTACCTGGAAATGAGTTGGAGATTAACTTAACAACACATCTATCCATAGAAAGAAGGACTTTGAGGGTTTTTACACACAATTAACTTACCTGGCAATGAGTTCTAATAAATAAGAGAGCTACTCTGAGGAAAATGGTTAATTACTTTAATATCAGTCAACTAATCTTAATTTCTAATAATCAGCAAAACCATGGTGTTTCTGGACATTTATTACGTTATTGCTACTACATAAGTGCTGTATGGACCACTTGTAAGAAGTCAGTAATCAGAAAAACAGATAATATTAACTCAGTTTGGATTTCCTGCTTTACATCGTTACTTTTGGATCTGTAGCTATTTTTTAAAAAAGTGGTTTTGGATGGTAATGTATTGTAATAAACAGCGTTAGTTCATAGTACTCTTCTATTTGCTTGGATAGCAAATTTGGGGGGGAAAAGTGTGTGTGAAAGTCACAGGTGAGAGGAGAAATATAAAAGGTTAATCTATAGAATGTATGTTGCTTTCAACATCCCAAGGGAATAACTAGTGAACCTTAATTGTACCTATGGTATATACAAATACAGGTAAATGGAATCCCGCTTGACTGAACTAGTCCAAATACCTGAGTTTGTATAATGCACAGAGCCTGAACTAACATAGAGCCTATATTTGAGCCACAAACTAAAGAATTATGCTTTGAATTTTTTTTTTTTTATTTGACTTCAGCCCTTTTGGTTTTATTTTTATAATCTACAGTATGAAACTTCAGATATATTAGTGTACAGCTCTCACTAGCCAGCTAGTCTATTCAGACTTAACAGGTTGGCTAAGGCAGTTCTGAGGCCATCAGTCAGTCTTAAAATCTGTAGCTCAAAGGTTGAGGAAAAGTTGTATATCAGCTTGTATGAGAGGAAGGGATTGACATGAAAGGTTTAGAAGAATTATCAGATACAGAGTGATGGATAAACAGCTAAAAAAGAGCCACTGATTAGAGAAAAGACAATGTCTAGAGTTACTGGTGACTGGAAAGCCCTTATGGACTTTTTACATAAAAAATAAAAAATAAATGACCTTGTAGTTTCTGGTTTTGATGCTTAGATAGCAACTTTAGAGAGAAAGGTTAAAATATAATTGTACTTATAACTTCTGTGAAGAAGATCAGAAGCCACTTTTTAAAATCTTTCTTTATATCTTTTTCTTTTCTTCTATGTTCATTCGTTTTGCACTTAGTTTTTTTCTTCTTTCTTTCTTCCTTTCTTTTCTTCTTTGTTCTATTTTAATTTGTATTCTTACTAGTGTTGTTAAAACTTTCAATGAAAAATTATATATATTCAATAAGATGGATGGATGGATGGATGGATAAATAAGAATTGTCAGAGACAATTGATAGAATCCCAGAACAGCTGTTTCCAGATGAGTCAGGGATTGCCAATAAGAAAACTCTCTGTGGCATAATTATAACAACATTTTGAGACCTTGTAATTAAGGGAATGACTAGCTATGTTTAGTTCAGAGGTGGACCAAGCTGTGACTATGAATTTTGTTTTTATGTGGAGTTATTCAGCTGCAAAAAAAAGGTCCAGAAAGCTGGAAGTTTGTTTTCTCTCCATTAAAGTTACTGATTAAAACTCCTGCTGCTCTTTTTGCTCCATTACTCCTCAGATCTAAGAAGAGTTTTGTTGTGTTATTAATATGGATTTCTGAGGTGGGTTTTACAGAAGGATTAGCACTTTCATGGTTTTATTCTCCCGGTTTTATCTTTCCAACCACCTTATGTGATTCTTTGAGGCTAGAAGCTTCCTATTGTTGTAAAGTTATCCAGTTAATTTACAGCAAAGAGAGGAAATTGAATGGAGATCTCACTACTTCTGATGTAATTACACCACTCTTTATCATCCCTCCTTTAAAAAAAACAAAAACTAAAATAAAATTTCTAGCTTTCATAGCTGTGAAGATAATGGTGCACAGTCTTTGGGCAATGTAAGCTACAGTAATATCTCAGTAGACAGATGAATAAATTTGATTGATTGAGAAACATACATAGTTCTTCACTCCCTTTAAATGGAAGTTTTGAAGGGATTTTACTATGCTTAAGCTTGATATTAGTAGTGTTATTTTGTAACCACTTTATATTAGTAGTGATATTTTATAATCATTTTATAAATATATATTTTTGTTTATGTGCAGGCTGTAAGGTCCTCCTCTTAACCTCATAACCTTCTCTGGGCTACTCAGGAATTTTAAAAAGCCAAAGAAACTCCTGAGCCGAGGTTTCAGCAAGAAAACAACTTTTATTTTGATCAAAACAGAGTCGGGTGTCCTCCTCCCTTTTCGTGGCTGCTTAAAGGGATGAAGGCACACACAGAAAAGATTTCTTCCACTTTTTATACCCTTTCAGAACAAAGAGACTCAAGTCTCGGTACCAGGAGTAAGAAAGCACAGAAAAACAAATTCCAAGGTGGTGACTCATACACATCAATCCAGGTTAACTCACCTTTCCCCTTCCCTATTTCCTGGACCACTGAATCTCATCTTACTCCTTTCATGTAAGCAATGACCTGTATATAGAGCATAAAACATTTGCTTTTATGTAAATAATTTCCCAGTATAAGGCACCTACAAAGCTGCTTGCACATAAACAAAAATATATATTTATAAAATGATTATAAAATATCACTACTAATAACAAGCTTAAGCATAATAAAATCCCTTCAGTTTTCAAAATGTATCTGTCACTAAGCAGGGTTGTTGTTGTTGTTGTTTTTTAAAAAATGAGATGCTTACAAAATGTCATTATGGCCTAGAATGCATTTAATACTAAACCACGTATAAACAAAACACAGTGTAGCTTTTCATTATATGTAAATTAAGCCATTGACTGAATTCATAACTCATGTTCCACCATGATTTGTTTTACCACAGTTTAATAAATAAGCCAAAATTGACTAAATTTGCGCATCACCTATTGAGCTATAAATTAGGCTATACCTCATTGTCAGGGTTCTATCCAATATGTGAACTTAACCAGTAGTGATTAGTTAATAAATCGTGTTACCCCAAAAAAAGATGAGTCAAGATATGGACTGAAATCAGCCTTTTAATAAATTCCTCCAGATTAATTAGAACCTGAAGTGAATAAGAAGAAAGTCTCTTTGTTAACCTTTTGAGTCATCTTTGTAATGATTATCAATCTTATTTGATTTGAACACATGGTTAGGACCCCATCCAAGTAACAAGCTAGCAACACAGGATGTTCTCATGAAAAAAATTCCAAAGCTATCTATTTTTTTATTTTCATCCTTTCCAATTGTGTGTTCAGGCTTACGGTTCCTTGTGAATGTCTCCTTTTATGAGAAGCATGACTTTTTTAATGGCTGTTTGTTTAACACTGTCAACATCCAATCTAGTGAAATGCTTTTTTCTTTTTCTTTTTATGGCAAAGAAGGCCTCAAACACTCATCTGAATTATGAACACTGGGCATATTTCTTTTTTTTTTTTTCTGAAAATGAACAGGATGTATTTTCTAACTGTTGTGCTGACCTGTGGTTTCTTCTTTCCAGACCAAAAAGTAAAACAGATTGAAATTTTCACTCAATTTAGTTTTAAGCCATTCATGCAAAGGGTTTCAGCTGCAGGAATAGTTTTAATGAGAACTTGCCTTAGGCTTCAGTCATATACACTCATCTCTCTATATTTAAACCAAATATAAAATGTGAGGACACAGATTACATGTTGTTCAGAGATGATAGGTTTGGTTGTCTGCATCCCTTCAAAAAGGGGACTGGAGGTGAATGGTTGAAGCAATTGGGTATGTCTAGTTTAATGAAAAGAAGGACTAGGGGTAACATGATAGCAGTGTTTTAACATCTAAGTGGCTGTACAGAGAAGAGGGGGGTCAACCTATTTTCCAAAGCACCTGAAGGCAAAACAAGAAGTAATGAATGGAAGCCAATCAAGGACAGAACCGATCTAGAACCAAGGAGAAATTTCCTGACAGTGAGGACAATTAATCAGTGGAACGACTTGTCTCCAGAAGTTGTAGGTGCTCCAATACTGGAGGTTTTTAAGAAGAGATTGGACATCCATTTGTTTGAAATGGCATAAGGTTTCCTCTTTGAGCAGGGGGTTGGTCTAGATGACCTCCAAGATCCCTTCCAACTCTGTTATTCTGTTATTCTGATAAAAACGGGGGGGGGGGAAGAATAAGTGGAGGACCCTAAGGGTTAGCAGCTGACATGTTTTAAGAAGATATGGAAAAGCTGAAATGAGTTTTACAAAACATGAAAATGAAGTGTGGATATTGTTGCAATAAGCTAGTCAGAAATATTCACAGAAAAGAAACATGGAATTCCCTGGCCACCTGTAAGCTAAACAAATCTAACACATCAGGAAAAGTCTGGTAAGACTATTTCTCTTGAGGTGTTAACGCCTGGTTTGGGAATTTTCTTAGGGAAAGTCATTTAATCACATGAGCCACCTTCTGTGATTGCAAGTGTCTAGAAGATTTACCCTTTGGGGGATAAATTGGATCACAGGTTTTTTTTTTAAAGAAAAATAGCTGAGTTGGAGGAGAAAAGAAGGCATAATGTAAATGCTGGTTGTTTGAAGCCTCATAAAAAGACCATAACTCTGGTCTTACGGAAACAGAAAAAATATAGAATACAGTAGCTTGTGCCCTGCTAGGTCCTTCCTGCTATTGTTTGCAGTGTTGAACGTAATGTAGAATTGCAGGGCAGTTCCCAACCCTGCAAATCTGGCCCAAAACATTATATTGGTTACAAAAGAAATTTGTAGAGGTCGGGTCTGATGACTGACTGTGAGTCAGACCCATGCAGTGCTTCAGATGTTTCCATATTATTCTAAGTTGTGAAATATTTTGCCATGCATTTAAGTAACTTATAGAATATCTATTCTTATAGCTATTCAAGGAATTTTTCTTCAAACTGGAATCTAACATAGATATTGGACAACGAACTCGTATCTTATTGTCACCCTTGCAAAACAGTCTGGATAAGAAACGCAACTCAAAGTATTAGTTCTAATTTTATTCTAAGGTTACATTAGCAGAACCTTGCAAGTACCTCTCTTCTTCACTTTTACAGCCCAAGAAACTGGGAAGGGTCCCTTCTGAGATCCCAAAGATGCTTTTTCACAAGGACTTTCTTTCTTTCTTTCTTTCTTTCTTTCTTTCTTTCTTTCTTTCTTTCTTTCTTTCTTTCTTTCTTTCTTTCCTTCTTTCTTTCTTTCTTTCTTTCTTTCTTTCCTTCTTTCTTTCTTTCTTTCTTTCTTTCTTTCTTTCTTTCTTTCTTTCTTTCTTTCTTTCTTTCTTTCTTTCTTTCTTTCTTTCATCCCCATCTTGTATAGATCTATTGTCTGTACTATTACCTTCTTAAGAGAAGGACCTGTCATCTAATCCATCTACCATTACCTACTCTGCTGTAGACCTTAGGTTAACCTCCACAAGTAGACCACAGATCCTGTGGAAATACAAACTCGGGTCTTCAGCTTCAGGTAAAGAAGCTTCTTGGATGAGAAGCGAAATGTCTTCAAAGAAAAACAAGAAAGCCCAGTTGCCTCATGAAAAAGCATCTTTGGGATAACTATGACCTGGATGACTGAGAATCTCCATAGACATCCCTTTTTGAGTCTTTTGCCATGCCCCCATTCCTTCTGTGGGCTCAGCTGCCTCTTATTTTATTGTTGTGCCTAGTCTTTGGCTCTTCCTCCTGGCTCCTCCGATCATCCCCACTTGCCATTACACTTATCCAGATGGTATATATTAAAGTGTAAATGTAATATCCAAGGATGATGTCTACAGTGAGGTTAGCAATTAATGAGCTTTCTGCAAATTCTGCCCTTTTGCAGTCTTACCCTGGATAATTTCTTGTTATTTTTGAGCACAGAAGGGGGTGATAATGGGAAAGATAACAGGTTTCCAGCCAGATATTCTGGAGCTATAAAGGGATTTTTAAAATTATTTTTCAGTGGTGGGGAGAGAGACAGTTGAAAAGTTCGCTGAAGTTGTGCTTTTTAAAATAATACAAAGTTCACGAAGAGAGTGATTGTCCAGTACCTATGATAGCTTCCATTTTGGAGAAACATGCCCATGAGTATCTTAAAATAGCTAGCAAAGTTGTAATGAATTCTTGCCTTGTTTGCTTCTTTTCTCCTGAACATTTATCATTTCAAGAACTTTTTTTTGTTATATGTCTATGGAGATTCTCAGTCATCCAGGTCCTGGTTGTTCCAAGCGTGCTTTTTCAAAAGCAATAGCAATAGCACTTATATACTGCTTCACAGGTTTGCAGCCCTCTCTAAGGCTGTAAGAGTGCTTTACAGCCCTCTCTCAGTGGTTTACAGAGTCAGCATATCGCCCCTAACAATCTGGGTCCTTATTTTACTGACCTCGGAAGGATGGAAGGCTGAGTCAACCTTGAGCCGGTGAGAATCGAACTGCTGGCAGTCGGCAGAATTACCCTGCAATACTGCATTCTAACCACTGCGCCACTACAACGAAAGGCAACCCATTTGCACTATTCAGGTGACCCTGAGGGCACAGATAAACCACCAAGTGGTCTCAATGACTCTCAGAAAGAGTTCTAACAACCAGCTGACTGTAAGGAATATAAATGCTTCCATTCTCCACCATTCAGTCAGAACTGAAGAAGCTTCTTGGATGAGAAGTGAAACTCCTTCAAGGAAAAACAAAAAAAGTCCAGTTGCCTTTTGAAAAAAGCACCTTTGGGACATTTTTTGTTATAAAGCTTCCAGTCCAGGGGAGATTATGGCTGTTCTGACAAAAAATAAACAGAGCACCCACAGCCTTCCCATTCTCCAGATGTGCAGACTTCAATCCCACAATTTTCAGCAGCGTGAGAGTTGTATTGAGGAATTCTGGGAGTCAAAATCCACATATTTGGAGGGCAGCCAGGTAAGAGAAGACTATGCCAAGTCCTTTAAGCAGCTAAATTAGAGTTCATTTTGAGTTGATCTCAACTCTGTGACTTTTTGTAGACACATCTATGTAATTTTCTTGGCAACAGCATGAAAGCACTTTCTTCATCCAAGATGCCTTTTGACTTCTAATCAGGTTAAAAGTTAAAAATATTCTTTCCCTGTTGAAATTCCTTAGGGAGGCATTCGCTCCAGAGACAGAGTAAAATTTGATTTGAAAAATGTCACTTGCCTTCAGCCTGCTCTTATTAGAAAATTCTTAATAGGCTTTCATATGCTTTTTAAAGCTTTGTTCAGAGTAACATTGGTTTTCATTGTTTTCAGTGAAATGCCGTGAGTGGTACCAGTGAATTCAAAGAACAAGATATAAATTGCTTAATTAATTGAGCAATCAACTCTGGAAATGTAGGCATTTGGAGATGGAATGAATTCTGCAGGGCATTTGAAAATTGAATGAATATCTTGCAGTTCGTTATCATGTGCGGATGCTGTTGCCATTTGTAATCTATATTAGTATAATGATTTATTTCTGGTTTAATGAAACTGGCCTGCAATGTGTTCTTAAAATGGAATGGACAGGGTAAGATGTTTGAAGGACACATATACTGTATATATATATATGAATATAGGTCATACATGTTGTAATTTTAAAAACCAATTTCCTTCTATTTTACCCGAGAATTGCTCTTTCACTAAAACAAGGGGGTCATGCTGTGCATGATAATATTGGGCAAATGATGTCATTTGGGTGAATTTATGAGATTTACACAATTGTATTATCATGCAAATGACATGAATGCCCACAATGTACTACTCTTTGATTCAATGGATTTTCCTTAATAACAACATCCCACCTTCCAATGTAACCATTAAAATGAGGATTCACAGTGAAATGTTCTGGGTAGTGTTGTGCCAATTGTATATTTGTGTATTTATTTAGTTAATTTATTTAGTTAATTGTATATTTGTGTAATTATTTAGTTAATTCAGGAGTTCAAAAAAGCATATGTAACATAGTCTCTTCCTTTTCTTCCCACAACAATTCCTAGCATTGATGATGTTACGTAGTTTGGGTAATGAAACTTCTGCAAGAAAACAACCAAGTTCAGAGAGCACCAAAGACCCTTCATTTCAACCCTGAGCTACAAATATTCTCCTTTATTGGTACAACAACTCCAGAAGTGAATTGTATTATTGAAACAGAGTGGCTAGTTCAAACCTATCCATGATCTTCTATAACTAAGGATGGACATGGACATGTCATATTCACGTACATATGTACTGATAGCAGAATATTTGTAGCTCAGGGTTGAAATGAGGGGTCCTTATTCCTCTCTGAGCTTGGTTATTTTTTGCAGACATTTCATTACCCAAACTAGTTAACACCATCAGTGCTGGTAAGGAGTGGGGTTTGCTCTCAGTTTATATCAGTGGTCTTCAAACTTAAGACTTCTGGACTTCAACTCCCATAATTCCTCAGCAAGCCCTGGCTGGCTGGGGAATTCCGGGAGTTGAAGTCCACAAATCTTAAAGTTGCCAAGTTTGGAGACCCCGGTTTATATTCTAGTGGCTTGCCTGTCAGTGTTGGTGGGGATGGTCTTAGAGATTCTTTGCTTGGGCTGTTTGCTGTTGGCTTGCATGGCAGTGTCTTGATTGAGGTATTGTTTATTTCTTGATTATTAGTCTGATTTTAATGTTGGTGTTAATCTGTGTATAGGCTGATAATGTTACCCGATTGGAGTAATTAAATGTCTGCAAGGAAACAACCAAGCTCAGAGAGCACCAAGGACCCCTCATGTACATATGTCTCCACAATTCTACCTAACAACAACACCATGCTTGCTGTTCTGCAAGAGGCTGGCTGGAGCCCTGACTACAAGAGTTCATTGTTGTTGCATTAATGCTGCAACATTACGTTTCAAATTCCATTTGTAATTCTTTTTTCTTCTTCATTGAATGAAAGATCAGATAATGTTCTAATTCTAGTGCCAGCCTGGCATTTATCCTGGAGCACATTCCTTCCCCAAGTGCTGTCCACGTGAACACCAGCCTTGTTTGCACAAAGTTCATAAAACCTTTACCTATCGTGCTTTTAATTATTTATCACAAAGTTCTAGTTAAGCAATTCATTATCAGCAGGCAGTAAAGGCGGAATTGAGAACCATCTTCTTATTAGCTGTACCATCTTGTGCTTGGCACAACCAAGTTCTGCTTCTCTGATTAATAAGGATTCTCCATTAATTAGTAAGCTATTAACTCATTGTTTAGGGTTACCTATTCCACACCTGTTTCCAATGGAACAGCTTGCAAGATGATAGAAAGACATTGCTATCCTATCCTGCTTTGATACGTTTAGTAGGATTTAAGTACAGGTAGTCCTCAACTTACAACAATTTGTTTAGTGACCATTTGAAGTTACAACAGCACTGAAAAAAAAGTGACTTATGACTCTTTTTCACATTTAGGACTGTTGCAGCATCCCCATGGTCACGTGATTTACATTTGGATGCTTGACAACTGACTCACATTTATAATAATAACAACAACAACAACAACAACAATAATAGTAATAATAAAGTTGGAAGGGACCTTATGACGGTTGCAGTGTCCCAGAGTCATGTGGTCCAATTTTGCGGACTTTTTGACAAGCAAAGTCAGTGGGAAAACCCGATTCATTTAACAACCGTGTTGCTAATTTAAAAACTGCAGTGATTCCTTTAACAAATGTGGCAAAAAAAAAAGTCGTAAAATGAGGCAAGGCTCACCTAGCAAATTTCTCACTTGGCAACATAAATTTTGTGGTCAAAATTTGAGGACATCAATGGTGGTTGTAAGTTGAGGACTATCTGTATGTGTAAGTGTACAGGTAGTTCTTGACTTATGACCACAGCTGGGAGCAGAATTTCCATTGTCAAGTGAAGCAGTTGTTACATGAGTCACACCTGATTTTATAACCGTTTTTTTTTTGTCTTGGTTGTTAAGCAAATCACTTCAGTTGTTAAGTGAGTCACATGGCCTTCAAGCGAATCTGGATTCCCCCATTGACTTTGCTTGTTTGAAGCTGGCTGGGAAGTTCACAAATGATGATCACATGACATTGCAGCCATTGTAAATACATATCCCTTTCCAAGCACTTAGTTTTTGATCATGTGACTGCAGGGATGCTGCATCAGCGCTAGTTGTAATCATTTTTTTTTTTAGTACCTTTGTAAGTTCACATTGTCACTAAATGAATGGTTGAAAGTCAAGGAAGATTCCTTGGAAATGTAAGGTGAAGTTCTTTGTCATTTATTACTGGTGTATTTATTGTTATGTGTTGCACAGTCTGCCTCAGTATCCTTGGGGTAAAAGGACAGAGATTCCTTTTCTGACTTTTGTCCTTTCCCACTGAGTTCAGCAGCCATTTTTTTTTTCCGTTCAAGCAGAGCCACAAGCTGGTTGGTCTCTGAAGTGAAAATAAAAAAGTTATCAATTCATTTCCTTTTAATTATTTCCATATAGCCCTGGGAGCCAGAGTTTAATGCATTCAGTTGCAATGCTATTTGGATTTTTTTACTTTTATTACTTCTATCTATCATGGGAAACACCAACAGTCTTGATAAATTATTCTTTCAGAGTAAAAAGAAGGAAAATTCTCAATAACGTGGCTGTACATTTCCATGTTGCGTGACAATGCGAAGTTATAAAATGGCATGAATCAGAGATCACAAACAAATATAAAAGTAGACATAATTGCGGTCTGTTTCTTTTTTAATCTTTAGTTTAATATGTTAGAGTCTTAAAATGATCTTCTGAATGGTTTGGGATCATTATAAATATCATGTTATACTTCCATTTTAATTGCTCCTGGAGATCTTAATGCTAAAACAGCATCATCCAAATGCCAACAAGAACTCTGAATTTAGCTGAAGCACAAAATAAGAAAAAAGACTGAAATGTTTAGGTTGACACCCCTCTTTTCCTAGCATGCTCACTGGCCATGAAACACTGATTTTGGACAAGCTTTTGGTAGCCAACAAGGACATTGATATTTTGGAGGAGGCCAGGAGTTGCAAATGGGATAGTCTGCATACATACTGTATGTGGCTGGGAATATTTATTTAACTATGAGATGGTCATTTCAAGACTTACAACACATTCCTCATGTGTTCTCCACCTTAAAAAGTCAGGAAAAGTGCTGTCCATTTTCAGCAGTCATAGTGGGAGGCTATGGACAACAGAAAAGTCCATAACTATGTTCAGTCCATACTATTGTGAGATATGTACCATGCCATTTCTTTGCTTTGAATTTAGAGCAGAGGTGAGCAACCAGTGGTGTTCATGGGACAGAGTTCAGATTTGGCAAGATGGCAGATGGAATGTTGTAAAGCAAGTTCTAACTTTGTTGTATGTACAATCCATTTAACACCCCACCCCCCCCGCAACCCTCAGAGTACCTCTAAAGTGCACAGGGCCATCTTCTGACCATGATCCAAAAATGTGCAGCATGCAGTGTTTTGGACATCTCTTGTTTTAGCCCAAGTCTCCTTTTACCACAAGACCTTACATTGCCTCCCTATTAGAGTCAGAGCCCAGTTTAAACTCTTGGTGTGGCGGATGGCTGTACTTCAGTCCCTGCCCCACCACTTGGCTTGCTATGATCCTATTTTTATTCAATTGATAGACTTTTTTCCATCCCCATTTCACAGGTTTTCCACCCCATTTTTTGCATTTCTAAATCTGGTCTCTGATTATGAAATTCTACTTCACCATCTCCACCCCGCCAGGTCCACAAATTTTTGGATAGATTAAAGAAAGTTTTGAAAACATACGTATTTTATAAAAAAAAAATTGATTGATAGGAGAATTTGGATAGAAGTTAAAGTTGAATAGTAGGGCCTATTTGTTGGAAAAGATACTCAGACAGCAGGGGTACCGTGTTTATAGATTCAGGATTTTAGAGTTACATCATAATTACTTGTACTGTGACTGGTGTATATTGCTTTTGTATAATTTAACTGTTGTTAGTTTTCACTTAGTTTTGTTTGGACCTCTCCATGGGGCCCATTATGCAAGCAAATAGCATTTTTCTTTATTGCTTGTTTACTTGAAAGTGATTAATGTTATAATCTTGAAAACCAGAATGGGTGATCCTTGGTCCAAAGGTTCATGTGCCCTTTTTTATTTCCCCTCACCCCTCCTTAGTTATGGTTACTAAAAAAAAAAAAAACATTTATTTCTTACTACTTGGAGTCAGGGAGCTCAACAAAGATGGAATACAATTTCTAAAGTAGAGTTCACTTGGTTTACAAAGAAAATGAAGAAAAGTTCCTAAATTCCGTCCTACAACCCATCCTGGAAGAGGGTGAGTGCCGTAATCTACAACCCTCACTGCAATCTGTTGTTCCTCCCAGTGGTGAGTGTGATAATGTTCTCCACTCCTGTTACAACAACCAATACAGAAAGTCCCACCTCCATTGGGACATATTGCCCTGCTGTGAATAATACATTTCATAAATAAATAAAAGAACATGAATAAAAGATGCCTTCACTAGGATTCCTTCACCATGGCATGGTGTCTGTGCCCTCTAGAAGCAAAAGAAATTTCATACAGCTCTTCCGGTAGTGCAGCCATGGCAAACTGTTGCGGCTAATACTCCAAGCTTTTTTTTAATCTGTGAATTGCCCAGTGTCACTTAGATCAGGAGTTCCCAACCCCCAGTCCATGGACTGACACCAGGCCGCAGCATGCCAGCAACTGGGCCGCGCAAACAAGTGAAGCGCCATCCGTGGAATGCAGGCAACATGCAAAACCATGTCCCCCACCAAACCCCTCTCCACAGAACTGGTCCCTGGTGCCCAAAAGATTGGGGGCGGCTGACTTAGATAGTGAGATGGGTGATGCGTAAATTGGATGGATGGATGGAGAGAGAGAGAGAAGCAAGCTATCTTAAAAGCTGATGATGGCTAGTTCTATTTGCCTTTGAATGACAAATCCCTTGAAGGGGGTTTCCTGACTTAGGCAGAGCAGCTAAAATAGGTAAAAGGGTGAAGAATTTCTGTTTCTGCTGTGTTGTCTCATGATTTAATATGAATGTCATGGTTCCGACAGATGAAACTCTTCACATGTTAGCAGCGTTGACATGAATACGTGATGCAATTATTGATTGAAAGTTGTGACTCTGGAAGGATCATAAGGTTTCTTTGACTTCTGTGTTACTCATTAAATAAAGAAAAAGGGGGGGAAAGGAAGGAAATCATTAAAGCATGAACTGTAACAAAAGGTTGCAGTGGTGAATGCTTCTGTTCAGGGCTCCAGCTAGCCATATAGTCAGAAATAACATTGGGTAAACATCAAACACAAACACATAGAATGTAAAAGTTGAAGGGGCCTTGAATATTATAGTCTAACCATCTGTCCAATGCAGTAATCCAATACTGCAGCTTTCCTGACAAATGGTTATTCAGCCTCTTATTTAAACCAGGTCAAAAAGAAGAATCCATCAACTCTGGGGGCAATCTGTGGCTATGTTGAGCAGTTCTTATTTTTAGGAAACAAATCCTGATGTTTGACCAACACTTCTGATGTCCGATGAAGATCTAACCACTTGTAATTTAAATCCATTGTTTCCTGAAAAATTCTAGCTCTTTGTCTACTTGAAGACAGCTCTCGTGTCTCTTCTCCAAGTTGAAGATACCAAAGGTGGGAGTTGTTTTCCAGTTGAATTAGATGTCTAGTAGCCCAGGGGTCCCCAACCTTGGCAACTTTAAGACCTGTGGACTTCAACTCCCAGAATTCCCCAGCCAGCCAATTCTGGGAGTTGAAGTCCACAGGTCTTAAAAGTTGCCAAGGTTGGGGACCCCTGTAGTAGCTAATTCCAAAAGAATCAACAAATGCGGTCTGCCTCCTCTTCCCAAGAGAATCCCAGAGTCCTCTCCTCTCCATCAAAATTTGGGAAAATCACAGAAGGGCAATTTTATATCACCCTCAATCATGGAAGCTAATGAGCAACTTTAAGGCAGTCACCTTCTTTCAGACCATCTGAGGAACAACATCAGAGCTCTCTATCCAGAATTGTGCAGTGCTAGGAGCAGTTAAGATAAACTGCCCCAAATCTTCAAACTCCCACGATCCTGGTTTCTTTTGGGAAGAGGAGGCAGACTGCGTCTGTTGATGCCTTTGGAATTAGCTACTAGACATCTTATTAAATATTTTATTATTACTAGACATCTTATAAAACATCTTATTATTAAAGAACGGTTGCAGGAACTGGGGAGGGCTAGTCTAGTGAAGAGAAGGACCAGGGGTGACATGATAGCAGTATTCCAATATTTGAGGGACTGTCACAGAGAGGAGAGGGAGAACCTATTTTTGAAAGCATCTGAAGGCCAGACAAGAAACAATGGGTAGAAACTGATCAAAGAGAGAGTCACCCTAGAAATAGGGAGAAATGTTCTGACAGTAAGAACAATCAACCAATGGAACAGCTTACCTTCAGAAGTTGTGGGTGCTCTATCATGGGAGGCTTTCAAGAAGAGACTGAGACAGCCGTTTGTCAGAAATGGTATAGGGTCTCTTGCTTGAGCAGGGGATTGGACTAGATGATCTGCAAGTTCCCTTCAAACTCTGTTATTCTGTTATTCCAGAGGTCTCCAACCTTTTGGGCACCAGGGACCAGTTCCGTGGAGAGAGATTTTTCAGCGGACTGGAGGGTGCATGGTTTTGTGTGCTGCCTGCATCTCGCGGATGGGGCTTTGCTTGTTTGTGCGGACCAATTGCTGGCATGCCACGGCCCGGTACTGGTCCACGGCCTGGGGGTTGGGGACCCCTGTGTTATTCTACTGAATTGGAAAACAACTCTCAACTTGATATTAACTTGGAGAAGAGACATGAGAGCTGTTTTCAAGTATCTGTACGGCTGAGATTGAGGAAGACATATACCATTCATAAAAGTGAGAAGGGATTTTTTAAGAAAAAAATTAGATATGTTCCTCATTTGAAAGTATAATAGTCACCGGAATTCTCTGTCATTACTTTAACCTTCTTCCTAATAATTTATTCTAATCAAAACTATTCTTGTGACTAACCACTCCCAGTCAAGTTTGTTCCTACAAGCCTGATACCAACACTTCCAATTCTCTCCTATAATGTTTTGTTCCATTTAGTTTTCGTATCTGTTTTCTTATACCTACATAGTACAGGATGAGTTATTTTAGCTGCAAACAGTAGAGACACTAGACGAGTGAGTTCACAATTTGGCATCCACGATTAAAGAAATATTTAAATGTTTGCTTTCAAAGCATTTTTTTTCTGTCATGAGAAGAAATCATTATTGTCAGTAATTAATGTATTTGTTGGCACGCTTGTCTGTTTCTTTTCTTGGAAGGTACTGAGAACTGGCTTGCAATAAGACAATTTAACAAAAATGGGTTTAGTTTGTCTATAATCCCGAAAAAGCTTTTCAGGACCAATACAATCCAAGGACCTCCCTATCTTCCAAGAAATGGTATCCATAAATTAAAAAAACCATCCTGGATGCCATGTGCAGTGTCCATGGACACAATTGCTGCAGGCAATAGAGCTGCACAATATTTAGGGTTCAAAGGCATAATCTGCTTTAGAGTATGGGGAAGTATGATTGTAGCATCTATCAGCAACTCTTTAATGTCTTTTCACAAGTTCACACAGCAGCCTCGAATTAGATAGGCCTAAGAGGAGTTGAGGTAGACTCTATGTTTGATACCTGCTTCAACACTCAAAGTGTAATAGAAAGCACCAGTATTTGTACTAGAATTTTTGCTGCTCAGTAGAGGTGCAAATGCAGGTAATGCATATCATTTCCACGCTGGACTGGGAAAGAAAATTTCCCTGAAACTCTGGAGTGCTGTTGCCAGTCAGTATTGAACATACAGGTGCCACTGAATCAACAACCTGGCAGTGTAAGGCAGTTTCCTTTGTTCCTATAAATAGGATTATCCTATCTGAGCTGCAAAACACCAGACAACCAGTAGACAGCAGCAAAGAGACAGAGCTTCTGTATCCTTTTGCTGCCATCTAAACATCTAAATTTCTGTAGCCAGATATAATGGCTAAATAGAAGAGAATATCCGTAGCTCAGGGTTGAATGAGATGGAGTCCTTGGTGCTCTCTGAGCTTTGTTGTTTGCTTGCAGACATTTCATTACCCAACTAGATGATATCACCAGTGCTGGTGATTCGGGATTTTGCTCCCTATTTATATACTGTAGCTTACCCTGCCAGTATTGGTGGGGTGTGGTTTTCTCCTTGGTAATTTCTTGATTGGGGTATTGTTTTCTGCTTGTTTGCTTGGTATTGATCCCTGCTTATCTGGGTGTTGGCTTCTGGAAAGGATGTGTTTTAGTCTTTCTGTTTCCTGCCTAGCTTTTTTTATTGTCTCTTTTGAATGGTGTGTAAATATGGCTTATGGCTCATATGTCTGAATGCCAAGTTTCCAGGAATTCCCTAGCATTTTTGGATTTAGCTTGGTCTTCTAGGATGCTCACTGTTTCCCATTTGAAACTATGGTTGAGTCTGTCCATGTGTTGCGAGATTAAAGAGTTTTCATCATGTTTTCTGACTGCTAGTTGGTATTCATGGATGCACTCTGCTAGTTTTCTGCATGTCTGTCCCACATAATGACAGTTACAGTTCTTATGTTGTATGTTGTACGTGACTCCTGTTTTTTTCTCCTTGGGCTACTCGGTTACCAAATATACTCAGCTACCAGATACAGTGGATGTATGGTAAGAAAGCTGACTAATCAACTCATTTCTTGGCTCTTGCTACCAACTCTACATTCCTTTTCAACATTTATCTTAGCAAACAGCTAGATTAACAGGGTAATATATAGGGCATATAAAGAAAGAGGGAGACTTAATGTTTGATTTCTCGTTGCCTTGTTTGATCTGCCTTCTGAACAATGAACAAAATGGATGATGACATATTCTTCTCTTGTCACTATTGTTGCAATGCAAAACAAAACAAAACACACCACCACCCACAAACAAGAAAAACCAGTAACCCATCTCTTTGTCTTAAGGGGAAATGACCCAGAAGACTATATATCCAAGGGAAAAATGCAGGACTTTTCATACAATTCGTACAAGAAGAACTGGAATTGCAACTCTCTGTTCTGTTGGACCCTTCCTGAAGCATGCACCTTGACTTCTTTTTTCTTGTGTGGCTTTTTTTTTTAACACACCCAAGCTTGGTACTGGTTGCAAAGAGTGCGCACATACTCTGTTCTTGTTTGGAGCTGTGTCCCTTTTAAAAAAATTCAGGTATAGCGGTAACCTTGTTGCTGCTGAATATTTTAAAGGAAGACAACACTAAAATTGCTTGCTTAATTAAATATGTATGCCAATTCCAGGCTTTTGCATTTAAGAGGCTGGAATCAGCTTGGCAGGAGGAAAGGGAGGAAAAGAGATAATGGGGCAGAGAAGTAATTCATTTAAAAAATTAATCAGTATATGGGCACATTAGTGGGTATATGACAGACCTAGCCCAGGAACAAAGTAAAACAGTCCAGCAAAAGCTCAGTTCTTTATTTGCATATACCATATAGACAGAATCTTGCCCAACTAAACCTTTACTACTCTCACCTCAATGGATATATCCTAGAGAGTGGCTATCTTAAATCTCTTTCTCTTCACATGATCCAGCTCCAACTATGCTGTCTCTTGTCTCACTTCCCTCATTGGAATGTGCTCCCTCCTTCCTGGATCCTGCTGCTTGACTGTAGTCTATCACACCGCCTCCCCCTTCACAGAAACATTCCATCACAGTATATTTCAGAACGGACTTCAGCTCTCTGCCTTTCCAGTCTCTGACAATCAAAAAGAAAAGGCCATCTTGGCAACAATCGGGAATGTGGAACCATTTATCTTTTAATATCTGTTACCAAACATCTCAAACTGGTGTGGATTAATCTCATGAGTCAGCTAAGCAAGGACATTATACGGGTAGTCCTTGATGTACGACCACAATTGAGCCCCAAACTTTTGTTGTTAAGCAAGATAGTTAAGAGAGTTTTGACCACTGGTGGGATTCAAATACCTGAACAACCGGTTCTCTTATTGGATGCAGGCCTGGGCCTCTGAGGCCTATAACGGACTTCCAGAAGTGGCATCCATGCACTTCTGGCAGGCCGTTCTAGGCCTGGGAAGCCACCTCCAGGCCTCCCAGGCCTAGACTGGACTTCCGGAAGCAGCGTGCATTCGGCCAGTTCTCCGAACTCAGCAAAATTTAGCTACCGGTTCTCCCGAACCAATGCGAACCAGCGCGAACCGGCTGAATCCCACCACTGGTTTTGACCCATTTTATGATCTTTCTTGCCACACTTGTTAAGTGAATCACTAGTTATGAAGTTAGTAACACGGTTGTTAAGTGAATCTGGCTTTCCCATTGATTTTGCTTGTCAGAAGGTCATAAAAACTGATCACATGATATCGGGACACTGCAACCATGTATACCCTATATGATGGGTCTTCATCATTTCAAAAACAACCAGAATTGATGTCTATTAAACTGAACACATAATAGTCTTCTCATTTATACATAATACATGATCAAAACATTGGAAATCTGGTTCGTATAATCAGTGGTATCCCATACACATCTGATTCTCAATAACCTTCCTTTTTGAACTTTTGCTTAGCTGGCTGGGGGATTCTGGGAATTGAAGTCCATCCATCTTTAAGTCGCCAAGGTTGAGAAACGCTGGACTGTGCTATTTGCTTCTGCACATCATCAGAGAGATGAAATACTGAACTTGAGTTCTGAGACTTATTCTCAATGGAAATGCCAAATGTACAAATCTGATTGGCCAGAGTTGAGCAGAGGAGATGGCTTAAGCAAAACCATGCTCAGATCCTGCTAGGCACCTTGTATAGATTCTCCAGTTTTTAATTTTGGAATTCTCTGGACCATTCACATGTTATGTGATGCTTTGTTTATACTTAAGCAATAAAAATAGTTTATATCCCAGCAATCCACATGAAATTGAATCACATGGAGCTCCAAGGACTCCTCATGTTGTTTGGTCCTTGCTGAGTTTGTATTTGCTGTAGTGATGTCTGCACATGTTCAGTGATGTACATGTTGAAAGAGAACCAGCAGTATGTTCTCCAGAGAAAGAGGCTTCCTTGATGGGCAAAATTAGCAAGCAGACTATGGGATTTTCCATTAATGTTCAGTTTGTATCACCTTTCTAGTTCCCTCAAGAAGGAAAATAAATATTGTACTATTCTTGTATCTATTTCTCATATGAGCGATGTGGTGAAGATGCTCGCCTCCCACTCTGAAGATTGAGAGTTCAATCCTAGGTAGCGGCAGATGTTAATCTCCTAGGACGCAAAGAAAAAATACCTGCTGCAAACTCCGTGTGGTGTCAGAAAGGGCACCTGGCTGAGCACCATCTAGTCGCCCCAACTCTACCCTGAATAGCAACTACAGGGTCGTAAAAAGGAAGGGTGTCTATCTCTCATACATGGCTTACATGAAGACGTAGAATAATTCTTCTGATACAAGGGTGGTAACAGGAACTTGGCTGTTCATCTGCTCTTTAGACAAACTTTTGGCTCTTGAGTTATTCCATCCTGTCTGAACTCTTTTTACCTTGCAACATAGAAAGGAAGACAGTTGAATTTCTTGGCCAAGCAGGCAGGCAGATCAATCTTTGTTGCAGCAACAAACTCTAGTCATGACCATCACAGTAATGCATTTTCCTTGCTCCTTCTCTCAAACAGCCCCTTGTGCGCAAGTGTAAACCTTTAAGATGTCTCTCAGCAACAGAAAGCAAGCGAGCACTTCAGCATTGAGGAAAATCGCTGCCGACATGAGTAACTTAATCGAAAGTCTGGACTCAAGGGAGCTTCATTTTGAAGGGGAAGAATTGGATAGTGATGTGGTACATGATCCAAAAGCTCCTGGTAAGTCAATAGCTCAAGCGCATAAAATGCTTCTTTGAAACCTGAGTGTTCTTTTTAAAAAGAAGGTTGATAGTTCTTACTGAATGAGGGGGAAGAGAAATCAAATGTGATTGAATTACACTGAATCGGAGCTCCAGGAGCTTTGATGCCCTTTGTGAAGTCTTCAGCAACCATCCTGGCTAACATTTCTCTGTTCCCTGTACTATTAACCCTACTTCCTTTACCAACTAAAAACCAAAACTCTATATTTAATAACTCCAAAAGCTTCTTTCTTTTTTTCAGGTGATGAAACCTCCAAAATCCCAACAGATTATATAAGGTCTTCTGGTTACCAGAAAGGAAAAGTTTGAAAATTTGGACCCGGTTTTTCCCCTCAAACTTTTCAGGATTTTTTGGTAACCGGGTTAAGAGAGGAATGGGAGTGTTTTATGTCCAAAAGACTTGCAGTCCCATTCCTTCCCTTATTTTCCAGTTTAAATATGAAACTGCCAAAATCCAGTCCTTTTGACACTGTGTTTCAGAGGTGACATCTTGCGCTGCTTTGGGAACCAAAAAGCTAAGTGTTCGGCAGCTGCATGTCCTGTGCGTTTATCCACTCCTGCTTCAGAAGTCTTGGAGTCAAGTCTTACAAAGATCATGAGAAAGCAAAGAACTATACTGGGTGCAAAATTTTAAAAATTTAACATTTTAAATTTTTTATTCGATAATGTTTTGTTTTAATTGTTAAATTGCTCATACTGTATTGATTTTTTATGTTTTTTTTGGTGTGTGTGTGTGTGTGTGTGTGAGAGAGAGAGAGAGAGAGAGAGAGAGAGAGAGAGAGAGGAGAGAGAGCGAAGGTAGGAGAATAGAACCAAATATTTTTAATTAATTATTTTTAATTCAGTATGGAATCTGAAGTGGTACCATCTATTCTCTTAATTCAGTGTTTGTCAGTCTTATCAATTTTAAGATGTGTTGACTTCAACTCTCAAAATTCCCCAGTCCACACATCTTAAAACTGGGGGGGGGGGGGACACCCTGTCCTGAATCATTCTGAAATACAGTAATGGCACAGGGCCATAACTAGAGATGAGAAAAACTTGGAATTTTCTAATCTGCTCTGAGCTTTCATATATATATATATATATATATAACCTAGGCCTTTACCATTATTTAGCAATTACTGTGTTGGGATTGCTGTGGCTTAGATTGGTAGTGCTAGATAAATTACACAATGATAGATAAACATCAGGTAGTTGAGAAGGACAAACTTTTTCATCCAGCATCTGCTTACGCACGTATAAATACAGTGTTCCTACTTCTATCTAGCTGAAGTTATTCATGTCCAAAGGCCATGTTGAAACCAGTGTAACAAGTTAACTATAGACAACTTAAGTCCTGTTGTTTTCAGTGGCCTGGTTCATTCAGTGTGCTGTGCCATAATATGATGTGCTTCCCTTAGAGGCACCCAATCAACTATATTTTATTCAACAACCAGTGGTTTAGTGTAATATGCAAACCATATGGTAGTTAACAGTAAATATCATTTTTAAAAAGCTTGTTTGTTTGTAAAAATTACTACGGGCTATCTTGGATTGCACTGAGTTTACTATCATTGAGTCCCTGATTATCAGAGGTGGGTGGGACATATCATCAGAATGGACAACCACTGTATGACTTGCCAGTTGTTCTACAGTTGTAGTGGAATCT